>CM076980.1:43480215-43760215 GCA_039105355.1 Benthosema pterotum | reverse complement strand
GCTTCATCTGCCCCGTTGTTGAGGAATGGGTGGTAGCGGCTAGGTAGCATGTGTAGGGTCTGAACCATGTATACTTTCTGATTGATGGGCTGTGAGAGGCATGATTCCGCAAGATTGACCAAAAGGGACCTGTCAGCGTTTTATTTGTTGGTTAAATGTCAGTGTGTACTGGGATGCTCACGACAGCTGGCATGCTCATTGAACTGAAGAAAAAATCTCAAAGTAAATGGCGGGGCAATTTTGTACCTGTAGGGGGAGGGCCATGGGAAAACAACATTGAAGTGGGGGGAGGGCCATGGGGAAAAAATTGAGGTGGGGGGGGGGGGGCATGATTTATTTTTTTTGACCGGACTTCCAGCGCACCAGCCCCCCCCCCCCCCGGTAAATAACGTACAGTCCCTAACGGCATGTAAACAACCAAATACGTAGCTAACCAAATGGACCCGCTAACATGGCATGTAAACAACCAAATACGTAGCTAACCAAATGGACCCGCTAACGGCAAGTAAACAACCAAATACGTAGCTAACCAAATGGACCCGCTAACGGCATGTAAACAACCAAATACGTAGCTAACCAAATGGACCCGCTAACGGCGTGCTGGAACTAAATGCAGAAGCGCAGCGCGGATTGATATGAACACAGCTGTTTGCACTTTGGGGAACTTGTTTATGCAGCGGTCAAATATATCGCGGAGCGGTGATTATAGTGTATTATGTGACCGCTCACATGACCAGAACGCTGGCTTCTGATTGGAGCATTCATTCAAGCCATGTAATAATTTGCATTATTAGTTTTGCAACAGTTTACCCGAGTATTTTAACATCAGTAGTAGAGAAAATATCCAGACTCAAGGCTGCAGCAAACTGTATCTGATATTTTTGGAAAATGTAGTTTGTTAATGATTTTTTTATTTTTATTTTTTGCAATTTGTAGTGAGTTGTTGTTGAATTGTGTTTTTATCTTCTACCAGGCTGGCAGCCATCGCTCTGCTGTATCTGGACCAGGAGGATGCTTTCTGGTGTCTGATCGCCATCGTAGAGGTCTTCATGCCCCGGGATTACTACACCAAGACCCTCCTGGGGTCACAGGTAATCTATTACACTAATCTATTACACCAAGACCCTCCTGGGGTCCCAGGTAATCTATTACACTAATCTATTACACCAAGACCCTCCTGGGATCACAGGTAATCTATTACACCAAGACCCTCCTGGGGTCCCTGTAATCTATTACACCAAGACCCTCCTGGGGTCCCAGGTAATCTATTACATTATCTATTACACCAAGACCCTCCTGGGGTCCCAGGTAATCTATTACATTATCTATTACACCAAGACCCTCCTGGGGTCCCAGGTAAACTATTACACCAAGACCCTCCTGGGGTCCCAGGTAAACTATTACACCAAGACCCTACTGGGATCACAGGTAATCTATTACACTAATCTATTACACCAAAAATGGAAATCAACTTAGGTCAGGCTAAGATTACATTATAATACTAGTCTAAGACACTGCTAGCCATGCAGTATCTTAATCCAGTTCTATGGAAGAAACATGCACATGAACATTCGATGTTCAGTTATACAGTAATATGATCCGATATTCATGACCATATATGGAGTTGTATAGGACCAGTATAAAAGCCTTGGAGAAGATCCTCTTCATCATCCTGTTGACCAAGCTGGCAGTCTACATATTTGGGCATGCTGCTATGCCCAAATACGGGCATTAACTTCCCAAGTATGGGCGTTAACTTCCCATCCAAGTAACGTCAGACCAGACAGTGGCCTTGTGGTTAGAGTGTCCATTCTGAAACTAGGAGGTTGGGGTTTGATTACCGTCCGGGGTCATACCAAAGACTGGCACTCAGCATCAAAGGGATGGATTGGGGGGTCAAATGTTACCTGAGCGTGTCGCACTCTGCGAATCACTGCTCCAAGAGATGAGTCAAAAGCAGAGAACCGATTTCACGGCGATAACGGCAGTGACCACACGACTTTGACTTGACTTGACTGAAGTAAGATGCACTTCCGGCCTTTCTCCTCGTGGAAGGCACTGCAGGTTGAGAGACTCCATCCTTCATTCCTCTCCTCAGTTCTGGTGGCATATCTTCTCTTATGGATCTTCACGTCTTTCTTTTAAAGATCGTCATTCCTTCCGTTTAAAGATCCTCATTCCTTCCGTTTAAAGATCCTCATTTCCTTCCTTTTAAAGATCCTCATTCCCTTCCTTTTAAAGATCCTCATTCCCTTCCAAAACTGATGTCCAGCCTCAACGGCTTCCTCTGCCGGGTGACTTTAATTCCGGCCACCTCAAAACGGAGACCATCAGCATTTAAAGACTGCCCCAGTCCACACATGGCGAGGTAAAGTGCATCAAGCCCACGGTGGTGCACCAACACACTGCTCCCGTTTGCACTGTGAAGGCCTGTGGCACCGCGTGGGTGCGAGTCAAAGACCGAGAACCAGTCGTTGGTTTTGACGACCGCGCACGTGTTTGCTCTGATGGTGACGAAACAGGTATCGCACTCAGAAAATGCATTTACTAATGCATGTTTGAGTCCAAACAGTGTGCCCTGCCACTCTTCAGTAGGCTCTCGACCAAAATGCCCCGAATAGGTCTGGCCGTGGACCACCTCCACTGAAAAGAAGCCATTGTTGCAGTCTAATCCAGAAGGCAACTCACTAGTCGAGACATGTTGATGGCCTTCTGCAATCAGAAGTTGTTGGCGCATCACAGAATAAATTTCATGTCCTTTCACCAGAGCCTCGGAAAGGTCTGTTGGTACCCAGGTGAGGATGGGCTTCACTGTGCTCATTACGATGGCCGTCAAGCCGTTGACCATGCACTGAGCCCCTGCATATTTTCCAAAATCTGCATGGCCTTGGTGGAAGGGTCCTCGAACGCAGAGCGGTCCACGTGGTCCATCTTCTTCCTCGTCATCTGGGGACGTCTTGTCTTCACCTTTCCCCTCGTCGTCTTTGCCGTCTGTCTCTACTCCTGTCTTGTCATCGGGGGATGGCGTCTGTGTTCGATTGTTGTCCGGAGATGCTCCAAGAGTTCCCTCTCCGGATTTGGGTACGTGGGCTTTCTTCTCGTCGTCTTCCGCCCTCTTGTTGTCACGTGGGGTCTTGGGGAGGACATCGTTGGTGGGGCGGGGGGTTGGTGGTCTGTGCCCTCTATTCTTTTTCCAGATCCAGTAACCGACACTGCCGAAGACTGTTCCTCCAACCAGAAGGGAACCAACGATTACTTTCAGCGATGTCATGGTATAGCAGTTAGATTAAGCTCCTGAAAATGATGCTAATTTACTATACATGCATGAACATACTGTTGACGGACGGACACGATTATATACTATAGCCATGACGTGACGTCACATCATAGCCATGATGTGACGTCACATTTTTAGATCCATATTTGGGTATAAACAATCTAGCACATTCTATCGACACTGTGCTCTATATATGAGCATGCCCATACTTTGAGTGATTGTTTTTTTTTTAATCAACAGCTTGGAGAATTACATTACAATTCAAGAACTCAATAATACCAGCTTGATGACTGTGAATGGACAAACCGGTTAAAATACACTTGTTTACAATGGCAGCCACAATGTTCATCATATCAAACAAATAGTCATCACTTCCATGAAGTCAGAAGCAGCAGATCATAGTGGAGGTAAAAGGGAAAAGAGAAATATACAAGCAGGAAGAAAAACGGGACAGTGGTGGAATCACTTTTTTTTTTTTTTTTTACAGAGTGCAGTTTGGAATTGCAGACGACCGTAGGTGACCTTTGACAGTGGTTATGAAGGAGTCAAGGGATTCACATGTCTTAATGACTGTTGGTAGGACATTTCACATTTTGGTGGAAGTCCCTTGTTTGTGCTAAATCTGGGTTGCAGACGGTCTGTTGTACTCCCACTGGTGTTTCTGTCTGTTTAATTTGGTATTTAAGTATTTGCCCAGGTACATGAGTGTTTTTGTATTGAATCATTGCAAGTTGTTGTACTCTACTCTGTCGTCAACCCTGTCAAAGAGGGCAGGGGTGAGGTGGGTTCTGGGAGCGAGGCCATCTACCAGTTTGTTTTGAGAGGTCTGTAGTCTTGTTTTCAGGATTTTTGAGGTGCTGTGGTACCAAGAGGTACAGGCATAGTCTAAAAAAACCCTTCTACTAGGGCTCCTGTTGGGGTCCTCAAGCAAGAGGGGTGAAATCAATTTGGAGGAGATACGCAGTTGGTTAACCCATTGTAGACTATCCCGATTCTAAAAATGTCTCTGAAATACTAACCGAAGTGTACTGGAAAACTTCAAATTATTGTGTAACTTTCATGCAAACCTTTACTTAACATTGTCATTGCAAGCCAAACGTGACACAATGTGAATCGGCACTCCAATACAAAATAGTGATAAACTATTGAGTGGTTGAGCTAGCCATATGTGTTGCCTTGATGTTGCATCAATACAAAGTACAAGAGAACTTCTACACAGATTTATAATCTGCCTATTAGGTATGTGTTCAAATGACTATAACTCCTATTTACATTGAGATATTGGCACCTGGTCTTTTCTAGAGTCTAGAGGAATGTTCTGGCTTCAAGTATACCAACTTTTAAGCCTCCAAGAGCTTCCATATGGAATTCATATGTCTCAAACCCCAGACAAACAGGCTACATTTTTAGTTTGGGGTGTATAACTTTTTATATGAATTTCACTACTTTTGCAGCAAAATATAAATCCATTTCATGTGTGGGAGGCAAATAGGAATCTAAATAATATTGAAAATAATATTGAAATATAATAACGAACTATTTTTATACTATATATATACAATGGGGGAAATAAGTATTTGACACGCTGATGATTTTGTAAGTTTTCATGGTTAGAATGAAATGAGCACTCTGTCATTTTTATGGTACTTTTATTTGAACAAATAGAGACAGAATATCAACAAAAATGTCCACAAGAAAACATTTTTTAAAGGTTATGAATTAATTTGCGTTAGATCTGGTGAAATAAATATTGGATACCCAAGCACAGTCTGACTTCGTACTTGGTGGAGAAACCTTTGTGGGCAAGCACAGTAGTCAGAAGTTTCTTGTAGTTGGTCACCAAGTTTGCGCACATCTCAGGAGGGGTTTTGGTCCACTCCTCTTTAGAGATCCTCTCCAAATCCTCAAGTTTTCCAACTCGAAGCTTCAGCACCCTCCATAGATTTTCCATAGGATTAAGGTCTGGAGACTGGTTAGACCACTCCATAACCTTAATATGCTTCTTCTTGAGTCACTCCTTTGTTGCCATGACTGTATGTTTTGGTTCGTTGTCATGCTAGAAGACCGAGCCACAACCCATCTTCAGTGTTCTGGCTGAGGAAAGGAGGTTCTTGTCCAAGATGTTGCCCCCATCCATCGACCTCACAATGCGGTAAAGTTGCCCTGTACCCTTAGCAGAGAAACAGCTTCAAAGCACAATGTTTCCAACTCCATGCCTGACAGTGGGGATGATGGTGTTAATGATTTGAAGGCAACACACTACATATTGAAATCCTGCACTGCCCGCAATGTCCCCTTGCTCAAGAACCGACATAGAGGCCTGTCTAAAGTTTGCCAATGAACACCTAAATGATTCAAAGTAGGCTGGGGGTCATGTGATGTGGTCAAATAAGACCAAAATTGAACTCTTTCGCATCAATTTGACTCATCGTGTTTGGAGGAAGAGAAATGCTGAATACAAACCCAACACCACCATCCCCACCGTCAAGCATGGAGGTGGAAACATTATTCTTTGGGGCTGTTTCTATGCTAAGGGTACAGGGCAACTTCACCGCATTGTGTGGCTGATGGATGTGGCCATGTACCGCAGGATCTTGGACAAGAACCTCCTTCCCTCAGCCAGAGGACTGAAGATGGGTCGTGGCTGGGTCTTCCAGCATGACAACAAACCAAAACATACGGTCAAGGCAACAAAAGGAGTGACTCAAGAAGAAGCATATTAAGGTTATGGAGTGGTCTAACCAGTCTCCAGACCTTAATCCTATGGAAAATCTATGGAGGGTGCTGAAGCTTCGAGTTGGAAAGCAACACCCTCGAAAACTTGAGGATTTGGAGAGGATCTCTATAGAGGAGTGGACCAAAACCCCTCCTGAGATGTGCGCAAACTTGGTGACCAACTACAAGAAACTTCTGACAACTGTGCTTGCCCACAAAGGTTTCTCCACCAAGTACGAAGTCAGACTGTGCTTGGGTATCCAATACTTATTTCACCAGATCTAACGCAAATTAATTCATAACCTTTTTTTCTTGTGGACATTTTTGTTGATATTCTGTCTCTATTTGTTCAAATAAAAGTACCATAAAAATGACAGAGTGCTCATTTCATTCTAACCATGAAAACTTACAAAATCATCAGCGTGTCAAATACTTATTTCCCCCATTGTATATATATATATATATATATATATATATATATATATATATATATATATATATATATATATATATATATATATATATATATATATATATATACTTATTTAAGATATTAAAATGCTCAAAGTGAGTAAAATAGCCTGTAGCAGATATTATCCTTTTTATGCGCATTACACCTCCCGGCCAGGGGTGGCGCTGTTTCGCAGCGGCGAAACGGTGACGTAATGGGCAAGATGGCCTCTCGCAATAACAACAGAGACAACACAACACAGAGAGGTAAATATAAAACATTTTATTTATTAAAAACTAGGACTCTACGGCCTACAATCTTTTGCCGTAGTGGAAGCTAGTGGGTGGAAGATTATGTTCAGCCTTTTACATGTGGGATTGGTGCACCCTAAAAGCTACTAGAAGCCGAAACGGCGAAATCCGCGTTGGAAAGACGATAGCAAATCTTGGACTCTCGTAGAGTGATCACGTCAGAATCGTAAACACCTCTCTACGAGAGTCCAATGTCTTGGGCTACGCCGGCATATAGCGGCACCATTTGATCCCCGACCCCCCTCGGGGAACCACCACGACGGACCCCCCCCCCCCCCCGCGCCATAAAACGATAAATCGATACAACTTCGACTTGACTGTCTGACAAGTCGACTTGAAAAAATCCCAAGTCGTTAATGCCCTAATGTAGATTAAGGGTCATTTTGATCTGTATGTCTGCCTGGTTTGTTTCCCAAATCAAGCATGGTATTGTGGACAAAATAAATCTTTAGGATTGGGGTCTGTGGGGCTAAAATGAACGGTCGTCCGTGGCTCAAATGCTGAAGAAATAGTGGTGCCAAAAAGGTTGAAAACCTCTGCTTTGCAATATGTCGCGTTGATCACAGGTCAAATTCTGCACAAACCCGTTTAGGGCCTGGTAGGACCTGTTGAAAACTAGGCCTACGTTTGACCTACCGCTCCAAAAAAAAGTCATTATGTCAAAACAAACGGCCACCCTCAATACTTCTAAAGCAACCCTGCATTTGTGGAGAGCCAATCAGTTTGATGACCGGTGGAGTCTCCAGTAGTCTTCTACCACAGAGCTTTTCAACCAGTGGTCCGGGGACCACTTGTGGTCCTTGATTGGTTTCCAGGTGGTTCCCATGCTAAATGATGTAGCGTTGGTCCCCTATAGATCTGTAAGGTTCCATTTGGTTTCATTTCACAATCTGGTGACTGCTGTGCTGTGATTGGCTACAACGCACCCACAACCCCTCCCCCTACACACTATCATCGCTTTATCATGTCATACCCAAAGAAAAGGATTTGTTGACAACAACAAATGTTCTGGACCATCTGCAGGGTAAAGCAAGTGTCTGTCTGCAGGGGAACAGCTGCAGCATCAAAGTACAGTAGAGGGGAAAAGAGCAAAATAATATTGCTACATACTTGGTTGGTTATATAACCATTAAGCATCTTCATGACCACAAGAAGTCTAGAGTCATTTTCATCTTTATCATTCTTGATGCCAGCAACAATTAATGCAGCACAGGATTGTGGACAAAGTATTATCTGACAACAAAATAGCGTTATGCTTTTGGTCTACATGTCATGGAGTAATTTGTTTAAAGCCATTGCGGGGCGAAGTCTACAACTCATTTGGCCAAATGGAAATGACAGTATTCATAAACTGCGAAAGTAACATTACGGATGCAAATCTCGGCATGAGATTAATATCTAATGCAGAGATTTGCATGTGTAATGTTATTTTCACGGTCTTGACGAGTTTCACACTCACAACCCTCCTAAGCCTCATTTCTGATTCGTGGTTCGTGCATACACACCACAGCTGTAGGCAGGGGCGGATGTAACATTTCCCAATTGGATGGGGGGACAGGAGAAAATGGTATGGGGGCGGCTTCATCGCACGAGCGATGAAGCCGCCATACCATTTTCGGTTACAGGACTTTTAAGTATAAGCATCAACAATAACATCAGTTGTTGTTGAAGTTGCAACAGACACTTTAATTTGATATATCCTTGATTCCTTAGTTGTTTTGCATGCCATCATATTTGGTGGGGAAGACTGGGCCTTTAGGGGGGCATTCCCCCCCTTGCCCATGCCTAGATCCGCCCCTGGCTGTAAGAGCCCCGGTGTAATTTGGGGTATCAACATCGCCCTGTTGTGACGGAAAGAGAGTTGATGAAGTGTGGGCTTCACAGCGGAATGTACAACGTATACATACAGTATACATGGTTGATAACACAATACATGGATCCATTATTTATGCAGCTTTTGAGCCACGGACCAAAACTAGAGACTTTTTGTTTTGTTTTTCCTCACAATTCAATGCTGTATTTTGGAAATTTTAATTTCAAGAATCTAGACTATTAGAGAATGTAGAATAATTGTTTTGATGACAGTTGGCCTGTTAAGTAAAATGTTTAACATTTACTTAACTTTTGGGAGTGTAAAGTCAAATGGACCCATAGGGGTCCATTTTTAAAAAATGAAACCAAATGCACCCTTGCGCGTCCATTTTTACACTCTCAAGAGTTGTTTTCACTCTCAAGAGTTAAAATATCCATCATGAGAATTAGCCAAAAATCTACACAACTAGAGAATGCATGAAGATGAATGGTCATTTTGATCTGTATGTTTGCCTGTTCTGTTTTCCCTGAAATCCAGCCTGGAATTGCGGACAAAAGCAAAATAAACCTTTAGTTTTGGGGGTCTGTGGAGCTAAAACGTCATCACATGGTGGTCTGTGGCTCAAATTCAGAATAATGTTTAAATGTTTTAAAGCAAAAAGAAAGGATTGATATATGGATGGCTGGATGGATGGATGTGAATATACCAGGAATCCCGATCCTTTACATAATTTGTATAGGACACCGGGAGCAACATTCTGTGCAAATTGAATTGTTGTGGTGCTGGCCCAGAGGCAACAGAAAGCAAAAACATATATTTTAGCATGGTTTTTGGGGTCTGAAAATGATGGGGGTATATAGTCTTGGTTGTTATATCTGTCTGCCTGCCTGTCCTTTGTCTGCTAGCTGAATTGTACAGTAAAAAAAGGAAAAAATCATGCACGTATCAATTCAATGAGCAACCCACAACGTGCCAATTATACCGAACGCCTTTGTGTGAAGTGAGATCGAAGCCACATCCACCCACCCACCCACCCCGAACATCTGGATGCTGTTATCTGTGCCACGACTGATGGGTATGTGTGCTGAAATGTTATGTGTGAACAATGATGAGTCCATGACAGGGGCGGATGTAACATTTCCCAATTGGGGGGGCAGGATAAAATGAAAATGATCATTTTCGGTTACAGGACTTTTATTAGGCAATTAAGCATCAAAAATAACATCAGTTGTTGTTGAAGTTGCAACAGACACGCAGCATGCACAAAGCTAAAGGTCTGACTCAGAGAGTTTTCTGTTTTCAATGATGAAATGCTGTTGGTTTAGTGGTGCCTAGTGTTTTAGTAGTGTTTAGGTTGTTATGAGAGGAATTAAAAGACGCAGGTTCAATTGTTTTTACTAGTTTCTACTAGTTTCTTTTGTTTTAAGGATTTTATCTGTTTTTGTCCGGCAAAAACCAGCGGTTTTCAACGTTTTTTGATCCCAGGGCCCACTATTTATTCAGAATTTGAGCCACGGACCACCGTTTGATGACATTTTAGCCCCACAGACCCCCAAAATGAAAGATATATATTTTGCTTTTGTCCACAATTCCATCCTGGATTTTAAAAACAAAACAGGGAAACATACAGCCCAAAATGGGCTAATTCAGACGATGAATATGTTAACTCTTTGAGAGTGTAAGTATGAAAGCAAATGCTTTAATTTGGTTTCATTTTACACTCTCAAAGAGTTACAGTACGTCTGGTTAACCAACTGTCCATCATTTAGCCTGGGGACCAAGGACCACTGGTGGTCCCCGGACCAATGGTTGAAAACCCCTGCATGGCATGAACAAAACAATAACAGTCCATAGACTTGGCTGACAAATGATGTCTCATTTATCCCCCTCTAAACCAGGGGTATATTATGCAACCTTAGGCATGGGTGCCAACATTGGCACAGTGAAGAGTGATCCCTGGCACAGTGACACTGGCACAAAGTGTGTGGGAGAGGATTCTTTCTTTCTGAAATAAAAGATTCACAATTAAGCTCTCTCAAATGCGAACAAATCCTGCATAATTCTACATTAACCCTTTGTGTCCTGATCAGGTTCTAGTTTCTGATGCTAAATTCTAGTTCACAGCGCTAGATTCTAGTTCCTCATGCTAGATTCTAGTCCCCCACGGTAGATTCTAGTTCCTCTCAGTAGACTGTAGTTTCTGAAGTTAGATTCCAGTTTCTGACACTAGATTCAAGTTCCTGACACTAGCTAGATTCTATTCCATGACACAAGATTCTTGTTTGTGACACTAAATTCTAGTCCCTGGCGCAAGATTCTAGTTTTTCTGGAAAAATCTCTTTCTGTGTCAGTGATGCTTAACATATTTCATAGGAAGGACCCCCAGAAATATCTATTATTTATCTGCAGAACCTCATCTAGAAACATGTTGTTCTAGGGATCCCCCCAGAAGCAAAGATTTGAGTTAAAAAAAAGTTTGCTTCCGAAATAATGTATTCAAAGATTTGCACCACATTTTCACAATTTTTCAAAAATAGCAGAACTACAAGCTCATATCGCGCCACTCGGTGGCGCGATATGAGCTTGTAGATCTGCTATTTTTCAACAGCCACACAAAGGGTTAATTCGAACTGAACTTTGACTGCCAGGAGGAGAGTGAGTCTGGGAAACATTGTTTCTTTATTCTTCCCTTTTTTTTTACTTACATTTTTATTCCCACAATTTTGTAATCCATTTTTTATCCCCCAGTGCCAATTGCTAATGAGGAGGAGGCATATAGACGGGACTCATGTGTCCTTCAATGCATGAGGAGTCAGGCCGACTTCTGGTGGGATTTTTTCACTGGTTGAACGTAGTGCATGGAAGGAACACGTTATTCCAACCAGTTCCTGTCCCCACAGTGTAGAGACATGACAACATGTGAAGGTACCTACACTAGGGGACATGGAGATAGGGTACCTACCCTAGGGGACACAGGGAGAACATGTGAGGGACCTACCCTAGGGGACACAGGGAGAACATGTGAGGGTACCTACCCTAGGGGACACAGGGAGAACATGTGAGGGTACCTACCCTAGGGGACACAGGGAGAACATGTGAGGGAGAACATGTGAGGGTACCTACCCTATAGGACACAGGGAGAAAATGTGAGGGTATCTACCCTATTAAGGGACACAGGGAGAACATGTGAGGGTATCTACCCTATGGGACACAGGGAGAACATATGAGGGTATCTCACTATATTACTATATCTCACTATATTTTCCCAGTGTTGCCAACTTGGCGCACTTGTCACTGTATTTAGCTTTTTTTTTTTTTTTTTTTTTTTTTTTTTTTTTACTGTTGAGTTGGGGCGAAATTGATTGACAAGCGCCAGAGATAAAACCCTCATTTTTAACCATTTTTCCTGCTATGATAGTGGTTTTCAACCAGTGGTCCCCAGGATAAATGATTGACAGCTAGTTAACCAGATGTAACTCTTTGAAAGCGTAAAACCCCTTTGTGGACCCTTGCGGGTCCATTTGGTTTGGCCCAACTTAGTCTACACAACTAGAGAATGTAGAAGATTAATGGTCATTTTGATCTGTAAGTTCCAGGCAAGCATCTAGCGCATTCTAGTGCATTTTGGAAGTGCCACTAGTGCATTTTGGATTTTGGCAGTTGGCAACACTGTATTTTCCCCCTCTCTCTTCTTTTCCACAGCACTGACACAAGCTTTGTGACATTTGTATTAATATTTTTTGACAGCCTTTCTTCTTCCCTTTGAGCGACACGCAGTACTTGACAGCGGCGATCGTGTAACATCAAGAGAAGTCAAACTCACCCGCGCCGCTATTCGCTTCACATCAGGGGGGACCCGACAACGTTTTTGGGGTCCCATGGGGAGATTTGCTCAACCCCCAAAGGCGTTTAATAATGCCAAATTCATGCATACTTTCGCCACCTCACCGTGAACATTGTCTGCATATTAATCTGATGTTTCGTTCGGTGCTGAGTGCGTTCCGATGCCCGTGTTCACAGGCTGCTGGAATATTGTGTGTATGTGTACCCTTATTTTGAAGGACTTTCTGCTGACTTAACCAGCGCCATCTAGAGACAGAGTTCTGCCACTCCTGTTCACTCCAATGGGAGTGAGCATACAACCAAATGATCCCTAACAGGTTCATTTGGTTCCATTTGTACGCTCTCAGACAAAAAGAAGCGTCTAAAGAAATCCATTAACATGGTGAAAATACATCTTGATGATGTCATCAAGATTTTTCCATAACCACTTAATTTCGGCCCTTTGGAAATGGACAATCTACAAGTGTACAATGTGTCACAAATGTGACCCAAAATTGTGAGCTTGTAGATTCAGGGGTTGGATTAGATTTTGAATCCTTCAGAAAGGGGGCACTCATCCCACACTTGGAGAGCTCCTCACTGCTGCGTTTCCTCATTCAGATCAGCTATTTTTGATTTTTTTTAGGACGCACACACACAGAAATGATTATTTTCAGGGATGGTTGCAGGGACGGATCTAGGCATGGACATGGGGGGGGGGGGGGGGTGCATGCAAAACAACCCACATTTTAAAGATAGGCTATTTCAAATTGAAGTGCTTATACTTGAAATGATGTGAAACACTACTACTGCTACTAACTAACTACAGCTGTGGCACCACTAAACCAACAGCATTTCATCATTGAAAACAGAAAACTCTCTGAGTCAGACCTTTAGCTTTATGCATGCTGCGTGTCTGTTGCAACTTCAACAACAACTGATGTTATTGTTGATGCTTACTTGGCTAATATGAGTCCTGTAACTGAAAATGGCATGGATGTGGCTTCATCCATGAAGCTGCCCCCATACCATTTTCTCCTGTCCCCCCAATTGGGAAATGTTACATCCGGGCCTGATAGCTTGGCACATCATTTTGTATACTGTGGAATACTGTAGCCAGACAAGGCTATATTTGGGCAAAATGTTGGGAAAACACCTTCATTGAGTTTAGAAGCTTAACAAATGTTGACGCTATATTCTACAAAAAAAGAAATAATAATAAATAAATAAAAATGAATAAAAAAACAGCATACCTACTCTGCATACCTGCATAAAGCTAAAGGTCTGACTCAGAGAATTTTCTGTTTTCAATGATGAAATGCTGTTGGTTTAGTGGTGAGATGATTGTAGCTAGTTAGTAGCAGTACTAGTGTTTCAAATATGAACATGTGAAATCCATTTGGAAATCAGTTCGGAAATATTTCCGAGTCAGCAGCTAGTGGGTCCAGTGCAGGGGCGGATGTAACATATACCATTGGGGGGGGGGGGGGGGGGGGGGGGGGGCAAGAGAACATGTTGGAGGGGCAAGAGAAAATGGTATGTCCTTTCTCCTAGCTGAATTGTACAGTAAAAAAGAAAAAATCATGCACGTATCAATTCAATGAGCAACCCACAACGTGCCAATTATACCAAACGCCTTTGTGTGAAGTGAGATCGAAGCCACATCCACCCACCCACCCACCCCGAACATCTGGATGCTGCTATCTGTGCCAGACTGATGGGTATGTGTGCTGAAATGTTATGTGTGAACAATGATGAGTCCATGACAGGGGCGGATGTAACATTTCCCAATTGGGGGGGCAGGATAAAATGAAAATGATCATTTTCGGTTACAGGACTTTTATTAGTCAAGTAAAGCATCAATAATAACATCAGTTGTTGTTGAAGTTGCAACAGACATGCAGCATGCATAAAGCTAAAGGTCTGACTCAGAGAGTTTTCTGTTTTCAATGAGGAATTGCTGTTGGTTTAGTCGTGCCAAAATCGTAGTTAGTAGCAGTGTAGCACTTTAATTTGAAATATCTTGGGTTGTTTTGCATAGCATCGTGTTTTTTTTTTTTTTTGGGGGGGGGGGGGGGGGGGCACCCGCCCATGCCTAGATCCACCCTGGTCCGGCGATCTTAGATCTGCGCAAGTTTTCAGAGCAGAAACATAGTTTTCTCCAAGGTGCAAGGACAAAGTTTTTTTGGGGGGCTGATTATTTGAGTCAGGCAGCAGACCTGAGTCAAATAGTATATGACAGGTTTATTCACTGGGGACGACACTAGTAGAATGCATTACCAACACAGGGGTGAGCCAGACAAATTGAAAAACATATATTTTTGTCTCTCTGTGCAGGTTTCCAGCTCTGTTTTCTGCTGCGTATCAATTGGTAGCAATATAGGCTATAGAACGTTGCTGTTAAAGATGGAGTGCCATGATTTGTTTTCCTACCCTAAAACATGATCATCAGGTATTAATGTTGTATGAAAAGTGATTTCACTTTTGTCAGATATCACCCCATTTTTTTCCTGTTAGAATGCTCTATTATAAGGTGTGCAGACCATATATGGAGTTTCCCCTCCCCCACGTTAGCAGAGGAGCTAGTAAAAGTTCCCAGGTGGTGGGTGAAATCTCCTCCAATCAGGATCGAGCTGCAGGTTCACATAGTGTAGCTACTCTTTGGGGCCCCTAGTGCACCAGGCTGGTACTACACAATGAATTTCAAATCACTTACCCTACCTTTAATGTTATATGAAAAGTAAGATTTTTACTAGTAACTTCAACAACAACTGATGTTATTATGGATGCTTTACTTGACTAATAAAAGTCCTGTAACTGAAAATGGTATGGGGGGCGGTTTCATCGCCCGTGCCGCCCCCATACCATTTTCTCCTGCCACCCCAATTGGGAAATGTCTACTTCAGTGCATGGCTCAAAACACTGGGTGAAAGTCTGTAAGTAGAATGGGTGTTCACGATCCTGTGTTATGCTATTGACATCACCAGCGAGCAACCTGACGCTAATGTAAGTAGCATTACAACTCGATGAACCAAAAGCACTCCAAAGGCACAAGTGCCTTGGAGCATATATGTCAAACAAAAGAACCAGAGGCCAAATCACCCCCGCAAATGAATTATCTTCAGCCCACGTAATGATGTATTGCTATTAGAAGAAGTGGCCCTCTGGTATATTATTTCACACATCATAATGAGCAATTGATGCAAGTAATTGTTTTACCGCCAACTCAATTAATTTATCGTCTCGTATTGCTATGGAAGCAGCACTTGGTGAAGATCATATAGAACAGGAAACTACTGAGCTTTAATAATTAATGCATGCAGTTTCATCTTTGCATTTATCTTGCTATTAAAACACTCTCAGTGCCAGCACTTTTCCATATTTTTTTAGGTAGCTAGTGCCAGCGATTTTCATCTAAAAGTCATATTTCATATATCGGTTCATGTTTCCCGTCGGAAAAGTTAGTTGGCGATACACTTCCAGTTTCCCGGTTGGTCCGTCCCTTATTTTGGTCCGTTCTCAATGGAATATGCGGTCGCTGCACGCTGCTGTTATCATGGGATCGTATCAAACCGGCGAAGGTGAGCAACATAGCGTGACGTAGATCAACCTAAATGGCACCGGTCATAACTAACTAAACTAGAATTCAAAAAAACATTTGAGTTTACTAAAACTAATAACAACAATTGAAAGCTGTTTCCCTGCAGACAGACACTTTGAGGAGTGGCAAAAAGCCGTTTGGTCACTCAAAACGACCAAACAGCTTTGCCACATCTGCCACAGTTTTGACTTAAAGGGGAACTCCACCCATTTTCAATATTCTAATATGCCATTATATATACCCTAGAGGTGCTGGGTGGACATGATAAAAAAAAAAGTTCCCCCATTCTGTGTTTCCAAGAAATGGAGGTCTGAAGAAAACCACTAACATGGTGAAATATCTTGATGACATCATCAAGATGTATTTTCACCACGTAAATGGATTTCTTTAGACGCTTCTTCTTTCTGAAAGAAACCCTAACGGGTTCATTTGGTTCCATTTGTACACTCTCACAAAAAAAAAAAAAAAAAAAAAAAATGAAAATGGGTGGAATTCCCCTTTAAGTCATGAGACTTGATACTCATAATAGGTCCCTTGAAGTCAACAGAGCTGGACTATTGCCTCAGACTAATGTATTTCTGCCTACTCCTCTACTCCTCAGCTACGGTAAAGGCTGCCCGTATGGCGAGAATGACAGTTCTGAAAATGCAGTTTGTGGATTAGGTGCAATTCGAGAAAGTAGTATTCTGTTCTTTCAATGCAATATAATTACATATCGTTGGCAATTCATAACCCGAAATATCCGAAAATAACCCGCAACGTGTCCATTTTAAGTTGTCTGCATGGATAATTTGTTCACGCCATTATATATGTGATCCTTTTCTGTGCCTTTTAGGTTGGTCTCTATTAAATCCCTGTGAATTTCATCAACGCCTGGTTAGGAAGTGTCAGGGTATAGGGCTCCGACAGGAGCACCAGCGGCTGTCTCATTAGACTAATAGAGGCAACTTTTTAGCCAAAAAAATGAAAAAGATAGATATACTGTATCTACTTTTGCCTTTTTCCCCTCTACGCTTCTGTTTGCTGCAGCTGTTTCCCTGTAGACATTTGCTTTGTCCTGTAGACGGTCCAGAGCTTTGTTGTCGTCAACAAATGGCTGTGCTAATTTGTGTGTGTGTGTGTGTGTGTGTGTGTGTGTGTGTGTGTGTGTGTGTGTGTGTGTGTGTGTGTGTGTGTGTGTGTGTGTGTGTGTGTGTGTGTGTGTGTGTGTGTGTGTGTGTGTGTGTGTGTGTGACAGCGGTCTCCAGCAGATAATGCGATAATGCGATTGGATTCTGCTTTTAAACAAGTCAGTTTACAGCACAGTGTTTGTACACACTAAAGTTGCGTCTATTTCCTTTAACATGGGACTGAACGGGAGGTTCAGAACTCTGTCTCTACATGGCTCTGAGTGCTATGAAAGAAGTATGAACATAGAGATGCGCAGTGACGTCACCGCCCCGGTTCCGGAAGTCTTTTCCCCATTCATTTTTCTCATAGACTTTTCGAAAATAATTTATATCAAGACGATTACGCCGCGGCCAAAGCCAACTCAGGTCGTGACAAATCATGACAACAAACACAACATCGTCATATAATATATAATTAGGAAGAAGTAGAAAACGGCATGATACAAGACTTTTTGTTTCGTTTTTCATCTTAGAAATTATTTTATTGTCCCAAAAGTTTGTGTGTGTCATCGTGATTCGTCACGACTCGAGTTGGCTTTGTCCGCGGCGTAATCGTCTTGATATAAATTATTTTCGAAAAGTCTATGAGAAAAATGAATTGGGAAAAGACTTCCGGAACCGGGGCGGTGACGTCACTGCGCAGCTCTATTGAACATTGAACATGAACGTGAACAATTTCCAACAGACTACCACTAAAGCCCTGTGCAACCTTGTCCTACAAGGGCGGCTAATCTATAGCATGGGTGTCAAACTCTGGCCCGCGGGCCAAATTTGGCCCGCCGTGTAATTTCATTTGGCCCTTGAGACATTATCAAATTAAAGGGGAAGACCACCCATTTTCAACATTTTAATATGTCATTAATATAACTTAGAGATGTTGTGTGGACATGATAAAAAAGAATCTGCCAATTCTGTATTTCCTAAAAATGGAGGTCTGAAAAGATCATTACCATGGTGACATACATCTGATGACATCACCAAGATGTATTTCACCATGTTAATGATTTTTCTTTCAGACCCCGTTTTCCTGAGAGGGTACAAATGGAACCAAATGGACCCGCTAGGGTCCATTTGGTTCACATTTGCACCCTCTCAGGAAATTTTTGAAAATGGGTGGAGTTCCCCTTTAAAAGGTTAGTTCGTTCAAACTTGCCCTGCAGCTTTGTTCAGTTTTAAATTTTGCCCCCTCTGTATCTGAGTTTGACACCCCTGATCTATAGGCTCAAGATCTGCTTTGGATTTTTGAACTATTTAACGCTCAATAATTGATCCCGAGGTTGATTTTAAGTGATATCCCTCCAGCCCCACTCAGACGCGTCAGCCGCCTGCACTGCAAGGACAAATTGATTTCAGCAGAGCAACAGATAAACATGAACGTGAAAAAAAACATCTGTGTGGGCAAAATGTTGTAAAAAACACTTTCCATCAAGTCGTTTACAAGCTTAACTAAGCTATATTGACAGGCACTCAGAGGGAATAATGTGCACTCGGTCGGAATTCAAATGAAAACGCTCGCAATTGGACACCAAATCCTCCTCTTCGGCGCCGCAGCTTATTTGGAAACGTGATGAGAGAGAAGATTAAAGTGATTAGCGCAGCACTTCACATCCGTCTCTGAATCTTCACATAATTGGTCCTCACTCATTGAAGCTCATTAAAACGTCGCACCATTGCTGTCTTTTCACACCGTTTCACTCTCAGATCAGCGCTTGCCAATAGCTGCTGGTTGATTTTTTTTCGCGGAGCTGTGCAGCCGAATTCATTTGTATAAATCAGTGGTTGCCACATTTCTTCACATGCAAGTTTCCACAGACAGAAACTATAATGCCTTCTCATGTCAAATGTTTAAAAAGCATTCAACATTATTTCAATGTGTTTATAAATGACACATGCACGACCTCGCGATGTGTGCGAGCTTTTGGATTGGCTATTTTTTCCATTTGTGCCTGTTTTTCCATGGACCTGGCCGCTATATTCTCTTGCAAAACCGGCAATACAGCGAGTCATGTCGGTAACAGGAACCTATGCCCACACACAAACAATAACACCTACGTTCATGTTTGTCTACGGCATACCTGGGCATTATGCGGCCCGGGAGCCAAATGCGGCCCTTTGACTGACTCTGACCGGCCCGTGAAAGGGTACCGTGGTTTTCAACCAGTGGTCCCGGGACCACCAGTGGTTCTTGAGAGAGTTACAGTTAAATATGGAAAGTTGGTTAACCAGATGTAACTCTTTGAGAGCGTAAACCAAACGGACCCGCAAGGGTCCATTTGGTTTCTGTGGGGCTAAAATGTCCTCAAATGGTGAATCCTGAATAAATGGTGGTCCCGGGGATGAAAAAGGTTCAGAACCCCTGAATTAACACTACATGCCTGGGTCAAACACGAGCCGGCGACTTGTGACGTTAATCTCGATATAGAGTATGCATACCGCACATATCCCGCCTCTCTCCCCTTTACTATGTTTGACCAACACGGGCCACAAAACATCTGTTGATTCCGGTGGCGCGATATCGACGACCCCGCCTCTTAATCCCCCACAGCGGGTGAGTTAAGACGATACTGCACGAGCCCATCCCACCCCACCCCAGCCCACCCCACCACCCCGCCCCTCGAGGGATCGCACACGAATGAAGGCACGTTGACTTTAATCGCAAATCTCCCGCGACCACGCGTGTGCGTCTACCCGGCAGTGTACAGCAGCAACACCCCCACACACACACACACAGGGAGCTGGAGGCAGATTAAATCTGATCTATCTATTACATGACGAGAAGCAGCGGCGTTGACTAAGGATGCAAACAGCTTGATCTTGATGCTGCTTACCAAGATGTTGTAGAGCCCCCCCACCACACACACACACACACACACACACACACACACACACACACACACACACACACACACACACACACACACACACACACACACACACACACACACACACACACACACACACACACACACACACACACGTATACATGAGCGCGTGTTCTTAGCGACTGGCTCCAGATGTGCCGCCTGAGTCATCCTGGTGTGCTGCGTCCTAAGCGGTGCACAGGTTGTAAGGTGGACCGGGGACCACCAGTGGTCCTTGAGAGGGTTGCAGGTGGTCCCCAGGCTAAATGATGGAAAGTTGGTTAACCAGATGTAACTCTTGAGAGTGTAAAAATGAAACCAAATGGACCTGCAAGGGTCCATTTGGTTTTGAAATATTCATCATCTGAATTAGAACCACTTAATTAAAAACTTTACAATGTTTTGTTGGCAAAATACAGCCTGGGTTTGTGAACAAAATGATTCTTTTACTTTAGGTCTTTGGTGTGACAATGTAATAAAATGGTGGTCTGTGGCTAAAATGCTGAATAAATGGTGGGCCCTGGAGTCAAAAAGGTTTAAAACACCTGGTATGGTAAGTGTAACGTCTCTATATATGTATTTATTAGGCCTGTGAATCTTTGGGTGTCCCACGATACGATTCAGTATCGATTTTCTGGGTCACGATTTGATTAAAAAACGATTTTTTCGATTGTCCATTCAAAAAGATGCCCCCCTTCCCCCAATTCTAAAGCTTTTTCTTCTTTTTTTTTTTTTCTTTTTGTTCAATGGGATTCCAGCATGATCTACTCCAGTCTTCCGACATTTACTATAGATATTAGCAACTGAAACATTTTAACACACAAAGGTTGAATTAAACATGTTTTGAATTAAACACCCAGTGTAGCATAATAATGGACTCAAAATAAATAAAATGCTGGTACTTGGAAGGTTAGATGGTAAAAAGGCAGTGTAACACATACACAGACACACCACACAAGACACACCACACAAGACACACCACACACACACACACACACACACACACACACACATTTGGAGCACTGCTCAACTCGGTGCGGTGGGAACTACCGCAACAGTGAGTTGAAAGCGGAAAGGCACCACGGATGTGCCTTTACTTCCTTTTGAAGAAAAAATTGTCCCAGGGTCCCTGTTGAGGACCACTGACCTAGAATCTACAGTACACTGCTTATAGGAGGGGGTGGCACCCCTCAACAACTAAGCAAAACCAAAACAAATGCAGAAACAACGTGGGTGACCTGGTAGTAACGACTACGCAAGCACCTTCTGTTGCATGAGAAATATAGCTGCAAGCAGCAGAAAGACTCTGTAGACAACCAAGACGTCACTAATGCATACACTAATTCAGTGGTTTTCAACCTTTTTGACACCAGGGACCACCATTTATTCAGCATGAGAGCCACGGACCACCATTTGATGACAATTTCACCCCAAAGACCCAAGACTAATTAATTATTTTGGTTTTGTCCACAATTCCATTATTCCAGGCACAATTTTGCAAACAAAAGAGTGCAGACTCCTTAATTAAGTGGTGCTAATTCAGATGATGAATATTTTGACTCTTGAGAGCGTAAAAATGAAAGCAAATGGACCTGCAAGGGTCCATTTGGTTTCATTTTTACACTGTCAAGAGTTACATCTGGTTACCCAATTTTCCATCATTTAGCCTGGGGACCACCTGGCACCCTCTCAAAGACCACTGGTGGTCCCTGGACCACCTGTTGAAAACCCCTGCACTAATTCGTACACTTTGTTCACTTTTTTTTAGCGGGCTATACTGTGCAGAGAGCCGCGCACATCCCGCAGTGTGTTGAGTGTTGACACGTGCGGTTCGTCACCTCCGCTAATGGTGGCGCGGCTGCAGAGCGCCGAGTTCGAATTCGACGTTTCTCGCCACATCAAAGATCTGTCGGGCATGAAATAAAACAGGGCCGAAATTCTCCAGGCAATTCCGCAGAGAAATTGAGTACAGTGCAGAGAAAAATACGGTAGAGGAAGAATCGAGGGAAAACAGGTTGCGTGTGTCAAAATCAATCAAGTCATGTACTGTCCTGGCGAATGGCAAATATACAGTATGTACGGTGTGAATAGATGCAGCTAAAGAAGTAAATATAGAAACAGACGTTTCTGTGTCCCTGTTGCAACATCAATTAGTAGCAGGTGTCGTTTCAGTGTTACCAACATACCGGTATGTAAATAGGTCTGGTAGAAAGGTCCACAAGTCTGTACTATGATAAGACTAATTTTCGTTATTTTCGTTTTTCTAGCTTATTTTCGTTTTTTATCATATCAACCCATCAGATTCTAGTCCCCCACGGTAGATTCTAGTTCCTCTCAGTAGATTGTAGTTTCTGAAGTTAGATTCCAGTTTCTGACACTAGATTACTAGATTCTAGTTCCCGACACTAAATTCTAGTCGATGACACTAAATTCTAGTTTGTGACACTAAATTCTAGTCCCTGGCGTGAGGTTCTAGTTTTTTCTGGAAAAATCTCTTTTAGTGTCAGTGATGCTTGACATATTTCAAAGGAAGGACCCCCAGAAATAACTATTATTTAGCCACAGAACCAGGGGTTAATTTCTGCCGGAGCAAGGCGGAGCGCCGCTCCCCTTGCTCCACATGCGCTCCCCACCTGCAGGTGGCGCTCCCCCACCTGCAGGTAGCGCTCCCCCACCTGCAGAGACCTATCCGGGAGAAATGAGTGGCAATGGTGGCAATCCAGCCAATACATCCCCGTTCATTTCAGTCGTTGCTATAGGATACCACTCTGAGGCTGAGCCTTCCCAGCTATGGGATGTTTATCGAGAGTCGGGGAGGGATTTGGTCGCTCGCAGCTCAGTCTCAGGCAGCAGGCTCACACAGTTCACAGTTCTCACACGTTGCTATACTAGCGGGGCTACTGCTGCTGCTGCTGCTGCTGCTCCACCGGCTGACGGTCTCTGTGCCCCCCCAGTCCAGATTGCCCAGTACCCGTCACCTTAATATGAAAGTTTCCCTTGCGACGCCGACGCGGCCAAAGGGATAATGGTGTCTATTTACTGCTCATTGCTGAGATCCTGTTTAAAGCCCGCCTACTAGTTTTGTCATTTGCACAGACTAGGACCGGAAACGGATCTGCAGCATGGGCCCTCCTCCCTCCATGCAGTTGAGCGAGATCCTGTCATGGCGTCCACCGCTTGTTTACAAAACACACGTAGGGAAAAGAAAACTTTGCCTTTTTACCAAGGACTGCGTTCGGTTTGATAAATAATGACAGCAGAGCCGTTTTCTAAAGCCCGATACGGGTGGATGCATGGCTTATAAGGCAGCACGTCGAGCTGTGGTGAGTAGCCTCAAATGAGCTGTTTGTTGTCCCCCTTGCTCCATGAAGTGAACGGTGTTAGCGTGCTCTGTCTGTACTCCAGGCCTACATAGCTACTCTACCCAGGCTGCTCTGGGTAGAATCATGCCATCTAGTAGAGTTGCGACATTGGGGGTCAGAAACCGAACGTGATGGATAGTATTTTCTGTTGCGCGACCACTGCAGACAGCATTGCCATCGAAGCTGAGAGATCGCACAACGGGGCTATAGTTTTCAAAGAGGCCAGCGCAAATAAATAAAAGCCCTTTTAGACACGTGTTAAACATGACAACTATTGGGAAATCAATGCTGATAGTTAAGTGGCGATTCTGATGGTCTACTCTAGTGTTATGTTTGCAAGACTAGTTTTTCAGAGACACTGACAAACTATATTTTTCATTTTATTTATTTTATGGTAGTGCTTTGTCGTAGTGCAATCGTGTTTCATGACTGTATGTTTATTTTTTGTTCTGTTGAGTATAATATAGTCTTTATTTGCTGTATAATTGGAGCACATACATGTAGCCATTTTCTCCAATTAGTGTGTTTTTGAGCATATGAGTGTGTGCTTAATATGCAACTTTGGTGAGGAACTTTGAAAAATATTGCCCCCCCTGAAAACATGAATGCCCCACCACTGATAATTTCCTGGCTACGGCAGTGACGCACACACACAATAATCTTCCGCAAAAAATCGACTTTTCTGCGCATGTTTTTCGGTGCGCGGGTGCGCGCACGTGCACGCACATGCACGCGCGTGCAGCGCGCGTGCATGTGCGTGAGGTGCGCTCCGGCACCTCCCGAGTTACAATTATTTAGCACTCCACAGAACCTAAAAACATGTTGTTCTAGGGATCCCCCAGAAGCAAAGATTTGAGTTAAAAATGTTTGTTTCAGAAATAACATACTGTATATTCAAAGATTTGCACCACGTTTTCACGATTTTTCAAAAATAGCAGAGATACAAGCTCATAGCGTGCCACTCGGTGGCGCGCTATGAGCTTGTAGATCTGCTATTTTTCAATAGCTAAAACATAATGTTTAGAACACCAAAACACGTTCAGTAGACTAAGGGTTAATACAGTTCTTAAAGGGGGTTTTCATTCCAACAGCATGTTGATTTCGGGGTATTAATTGTACATTTATAAGTCAAAGTAGGAGTTTATTTTGGTTACTGTACTTCTCTTTTGGGGGTGGAGCTGTAGCCCCGAGATGTGCAGGCACCGACTGTGATTGCTGCTGTACTAAAACATCTACATAAAACCCCACATTATTTAAATATAAAAAATGGATAATACCCTCCCCTGGATATAGATTAGATAGTTCACCCTCCCTCCCCTATTTTCCTCTAGGGGTCTATAACCCAAAATAGCCTACACTCCCTAAGTCAGAAGTAGCAGATAAAAAGGGGCCTAAAAATATATTCACTAAGGCCTATTTACCAGGCGATTATATATACTCTTCTAATGTAAATTGCAATTAAAAGCGGGCCTGTGTGTTGACAGCTACAGTAAATGGTGGAGTTGGTAGGTGTATAATGTATACACCTATCAATAATGTATTTGTCCATATTAGTCTTATTAGCCTGGTATGCTTTTAAAGCATGTCTGGTGGTCCCCCCACCCCTCACCCCTCCCCCCTCATGGTCGCCCCCCTCCCCCCCTCATGGTGCCCTAGGCAACTGCCTAGTCTGCCTAATGGCAAAAACCAGGGCTGGATTGGGACAAAAATTCGGCCTGGTCATTTTTTTTTTTTTTGCGTGAATTTGGCCCAGACCGGCCCACCACAACCAGTGTGCGGGTAGCACAAACTCTGACATCACAAACACAAACAATCAATCCCTAACAACTGCCACTTTTGCACCACAACATAAATAATATAAGCAAGGGTTTTCAACCAGTGGTCCTTGAGAGGGTACCAAGTGGTGGCCAGGTAAATGATGGACAGTTGTAGACCAGATGTAACTCTTTTCAAATATTCATCTGAATTATCCCAAATCCACACAACTAGAGATCTAGGTTTGCCTGTTATGTTTCTGAAATCCATCCTGAAATTGTAGATAAAACAGAAGAAATCTTTGGGTTTTGGGGTCCGTGGGGCTAAAATGTCACAAAATGGTGGTCCATGGCTCAAAATTTTTAATCACCACATAGTGGCCCCCTATGGCCGCGGCCCACCGGGAGAGCTCCTGGTACACGTTATAGCCAGTCCGACTCTGGCAAAAGCGGCCCTGGCCGGCTAGCTGGCAAAACGGCACCCATGGAGTTAACATTGTACTTTTTCATCATTTCGATAATGTGGCCCATGCACTGGTTCAGCTATTTGAGCATCCGTGCTCTACTCCACTCGCCCCATGCTCGCTCCTTTGAAAACGTGCGAGAACAGAGTCCTTTCACTGATACATCCCAATTGAAAATCTTCCTAGCAATTCGATTCTCTGGCATTCTGATTAGCGAATTCCATAAAGGCGCCAGGCTGCCCCTCTCTCTTTCTCTCCACCTCATTTCACACACAGGGGTGGATCTAGGCATGGGCATGGGGGGCAATGCCCCCCTAAATGCCCAATCTGCCCCACCAAACACGATGGCATGCAAAACAAACCAAGATTTTTCAAATTAAAGTGCTTATATTTAAAATGATTTGAAACACTACTACTGCTACTGAGTAACTAGAGTTGTGGCACCACTAAACCAACAGCATTTCATCATTGAAAACAGAAAACTCTCTGAGTCAGACCTTTATGCATGCTGCGTGTCTGTATCAACTTCAACAACAACTGATGGTATTGATGATGCTTTCCTTGCCTAATAAAAGTCCTGTAACCAAAAATGGTATGGGGGCGGCTTCATGAAGCCGCCCCCGTACCATTTTCTCCTGCACCCCAATTGGGAAATGTTACATCCGCCCCTGCTCACACAGCTCCCATCCTATGTCTCCTGTTATCGCCAATACGGGTGCAGAATTATGCACTCCTCTAAAAACCCGGCATGGCCCTGTTTTGGACGAGAACAGGTCAGATTTACAAGCTATCCGCGGATAACAGTGGAGATGTGCTGTCGTTTGTAGATCCTAATCCACCGCAGCATTCTGCACACATGTCGTACACTGCAGGTTGTCACTAAGCGTGTGTTGTAACATCCCTATTGTTTTGCATGTGCTAAGTAATGCTAAGTAATGCTAATGCTAACTACTGTTACTAATGCTAATGCCAAGTATTGCTAATAATGCTAATGATGCTAATAGTGCTAATTGATCCTAATAATGCTAAGTAAGTAATGCTGGTAATGTTAACGCCAAGTAAGTAAGGCTAATAATGATAAGTAATGCTAATGCTAAGTATTGTTAATAATGTTAATGTAAAATAACGCTAAGTAATACTAGTGCTAAGTGTTCCCACCAAAAATTCAGCCAATCAATGAAAAGGGAAAGTGGGTGCAGCTCAGAGAAAGATACAGTAGAGGACGATCCTGAGAAAACATGTTGCGCGTGTCAAAATCAATAAGTAATACCTAGCATGAGATGCGTGGTTTGCGAATGCAGGCGCACGGCAATTAAAGAAGCAGATATAGAAACAGACCTTTGTGTGTCTATACTAGTCCCTGGCACGACCCCAATTAGCAGCAGAGATGATATCTGACAGAAGTATGACATTATATCGCACACATATTGTATAGGCGCCTTGACAGACAACGTCGCTATCGGCACGCACTGCAGGGGCGGATCTAGGCATGGGGCATGGGAGGGCAGTGCCCCCCTAAGTGCCCAGACTGCCCCACCAAACACGATGGCATGGTGCTAATTGGGGTCGTCTGTTCTTATTTTCCTTTGACGTGCTGTCATGTTTTATTGTTCGAAATTGTGTACTCTCGACGACATCGAAAATGAGTTCGCTCAGTGTATTTTCTTTTTTTTTAATATTTTTTTATCCCACGATTTTGCGACCCATTTTTTCACCCAGTGCCAATTCCTAATGTGATCCTGGGCTCTACACACCCTCCACCAACCTGGGGAGGCAGCGGACTGGCCTCATGCTTCCTTCAATGCATGAGGAGTCCAAGCTGCCTTCTTTTCACCTGACAGGGGGGAGTTTCCCTGGTTGGACGTAGCGCGTGGAAGGAACACGTTATTCCAACCAGTTCCAGTCCCCTCCATCAGGCGCCCCGGCTGGCCAGGGGGAGGCAGTTTAGAGTCCAGGATTACAGCATGTTTTTGTGAGGGCATCTACCCTAGGGGACACGGGGAGAACATGCAAACTCCACACAGAAAGGCCCTTTCGCCAACCCCGCCTCGGGTATGGGCACTGATGACGCGGAGGAGCAGACACGCCGCCAGCACCCACAGCAGCGCCCCTAGCGGGAATCGAACCCAGGACCTTCTAGCTGTGAGGCGACAGCACTAACCACTGTGCCACCGTGCTCAGTGTATTTTCGAGAATAAATAAAACTTGAATGAATGAATGAATGAATGAATGCATGCAAAAAACAACCCAAGATATTTCAAATTAAAGTGCTCATGGTTAAAAATGATTTGCAACACTACTACTGCGACTAAACCAACAGCATTTGGTCTTTGAAAACAGAAAACTCTCTGAGTCAGACCTTTAGCTTTATGCACGCTGCGTGCCGCCTGTTGCAACTTCAACAACAACTGATTATTATTGATGCTTAATTGCCTAATAAAAGTCCTGTAACCAAAAATGGAGAAAACAGTATGGGGGGGCAGCACCCATAGGACACGACTTATATTAGTGCAAGGACTTAAAGCTAAAGGTCTGAGACTCAGTTTTTTTCTTTTAAATGATGAAATGCTGTTGGTTTAGTGGCTTGTTTTGTTTTTTGGCTTTTTTTTTGTTGCTTGTTTTGCATGTTTGCTGGGGAAGACTTTAGGGGGGCATTGCCCCCCCCCCCCCCACGCCCATGCCTAGATCCGCCCCTGATGTTTATGATAATTTATGTTTCAAGCATGTGTCCAACAGCTGAGAGAAGGAAAAACAATACTCAGGCACCCAAAAGATACCCCCCCCCCCCCCCAAAAAAAAAGTGAAATAAATTGAGATTCAATTGTGAACACCCACCATATGGAAGTAACGGCACTTGGGAAATCAGAGACAAGCCCACCCACTGTGAAAAGGGGATGGGGAGGGGGGGGGGGGGGGGGGGGGGGCTCCTACAACCAGTGCTTGACCCCAGCAAATAATAAC
The DNA here is from genome assembly GCA_039105355.1 of Benthosema pterotum. NCBI lineage: Eukaryota > Metazoa > Chordata > Actinopteri > Myctophiformes > Myctophidae > Benthosema > Benthosema pterotum. Next base: position 43,731,654 of record CM076980.1, on the reverse strand, counting down.
CAACTTTAAATCCCAGCGTGTCTCGTACACCGAGGAAGATAAAGCAACCGATCCCACCTGCGGAGCGTAAAATAAAAATGGAAATTGTAAACGTGCCTCGGGTGTGGGATCATGGAGAGTGCGCGGCGCGAGTCGTTATTGACCGACAGAAATGGATTTCGCTTATGTAGAAATAAATAATTCAACAAACAGACACAATATTAACAACAATGTTGTTTCATTGATTTTTTTTTTTAAAGGAGAAGTACTTGATTCCCTCACTGCAAAGTAAATGCAAATGTAGTTGGGCCCGGTACATAACTCTGGGTCAAACTATCAAACTAATACAGTAATTATTACTGCGCCATTTACAGTAAGGGCTCCATTTTCGTCACCGCTAAACCCCTTATCCCTTAACTTCTTTACCTTTTTAAACTATTAAAAAAACACATTTTTTTCAATCGTTTAAGCCAGTCTACAGGCTCACAATGTGTCAATAGATTGGCATGTTGAACTATTCCAAAAAGTTTTTCAAAATATTAAAAAAAATGATAAGGGGTTTAGCATAAGGGTTTTAGATGGTAACGAAAATGGAGTCCTAAGTGTAAAATTGCATGGTTCGCACACTTACTGCCAAAATTGCATGGGCGCGGCTCTAGCGCCACCACCTGGGCCAATGCCAGAGCACCATACTGTAAACCTGCGGCCGGCGTCCCCAACTCACCGATACAACGTCATGGTTGTTATGCAGATTGCTATCGTTCGCCTCGATGTACAGTATGTATATCATGGCTCTGTGCAGTACCTCATATGATCAACAGGGTAGCGTCAGGAGTCTTAAGGCCCTGATACACCTAGCAATGTTTTGATCAGTATCAACAAGCACCCTCAATTATCAACGTTGACCTTTCACTTCTCTATACAAAATGATCAACTCCTGGTTGTTCAGAAAAGTCAGATCATTAGCGCCCTCTACTGGACAACATTTCGGAATCCTCCAATCACAGCCCTCCTTGGCGTCACCTGATCCTTTCTCCACCCACAGATGCCTCACTGGACAGAACATTTCATGACCTTTTTTTAGTCTGTTAAGTGAACATTTGGTTTTTTAGGACCTTTTTTCTGAGAGTGTGCAAATGGAACCAAATGGACCCGCTATAGGGTCCATTTGGTGCCAATCATATGGTTCCATTTTTACTGATGTTGAAAAAAAAAATCATGTTGAAAATTCCCCTTTAACTGCTCTGGCGGTTTCAGGTGCAACAAATTAGTCTACCAGAATGAGACCTGCTTGTATGTGCCTTCAGCACTTTTTTGGTGAGAACGTACCAACAATTAGAGAACTGCTATTGGAAAGGAACATGTTCCCCTTTCTACTTACTTATTGTCTCTAGGTGGCTTAGGCCTTGTACATTGTTTCCATCACTCATTTATATATATCTATACACAACTAGTACACCTACAGTATATGTGGCTTTGGCCAAATCTGCGCCTGTGTGGCGTTATCAATATAAGTGTCATCTTATGTTTACACTACATGACTGTACCGAACTGCTGCTATCCTCTCTTGCACATGTACAGTATACCCCTACAGTAATTCCCCTACTCTGTCATAGTTGTCATAGCTTAGCTGTTCTAGTATAGTAGTGCTTAGTTGTAGTGTGTTATAGTATGTTATAGTTTTAGTTGTAGTATTCCATAGTTGTAGTATATATTTATATATGTCTTTTAGCTGCTTAGTTGTAGTATGTTTTAGTCTTCGCCGGATAGTTTTAGTTGTAGCATATATGTATGTGTCCTCTCTAGTTCCTGTCTAGCTGTCTGTTTAACTTTCACTACTTGCCACTTTATAATTATACCTGGTTGTAGCTTAGCACCTTCACCTCACTTTATGCGGTTACAGTACTTTTGCACTCTACTGCTCTAGTCTGTTGCACTACGTCACTTACTGTTTCTTGTATTGTTTGTATTTGTCCTTTTTCTTATTGCACTGTCTATTGTCTTATTGCACTGGGGAACAATGGAAACGTTATTTCATCCCTGTATATGTCCTGAGTCCTGACATACACTGGAATGACAAATAAAGAACCTTGAACATTGAAGTACTTTGTTGCACGTTACAGTTAGACGTCGGGTGTAACGGCACTACTACAGTATCAACAAAAGGAGAATCAGGTGCATGCACACATTAAGGCCACAACAAAGGCTCCGGCGCAGTGTGTGATTGTTGATAGCGGAGTGACAGTCCCCAATAAACAAAAGACACACAAACTTATCTACAGTACAAGTCTCAGGAGAGGCGATCAACCGTGTGCATTTCAAAAATAAATAAATTAAAATAATAAACTGCTATAGGCTATTTAAAAAAAAAATGTACTCGGGTGCATTCTTAGTAAATCACTTCATTGCAAGCCTCTGATGTGTTGCATGCCTGTTTAACTGATATACTGTATTATTATGCCCCGGGAAGGCCCAGACATTGCGGGGGAGTGTGTGCATGCGTGCGTGCGTGTGTGTGTGTGTGTGTGTGTGTGTGTGCGCGTGTGTGTGTGTGTGTGTGTGTGTGTGCCGCTGGCATAGACAACCCAAAGCCTCCCCCCACGGACTATAGCTGGGCACAGATTTGGTTGAAAACACACTGCACGAGGTCTAGGTAGAAGAGTCTCTCGACTATCTTCTACATAAAGGGCTATGTAGAAGATAGTCCATGGCTCTGGGCCTTGCTGGCTCATTGCCTGTCTTTTGCTGCAGACCAGAGGCGGATCTAGGCATGGGTATGGGGGGGGGGGGACTACCCGGGGGGACTGCCCCACCATACACGATGGCATGCAGCACAACCCAAGGTATCTCAAATTAAAGTGCTTATATTTGAAATGATGTGAAACACTACTACTACTGCTACTAACTAACTACAGTTGTGGCGCCACTAAACCAACATGCTGCGTGTCTGTTGCAACATCAACAACAACTGATGTTATTATTGATGCTTTACTTGACTAATAAAAGTCCTGTAACCGAAAATGGCATGGGTGGGCGGCTTCCATACCCATACCATTTTCTCCTCCTGCCCCCCCCCCCCCCCCCCCCCCCCCCCATTGGGAAAAGTTACATCCGACCCTGGCTGCTGGCCTGCTACATGCAGCAGCCGGATTATGAGCGCCAAAACATGGGATAGTCTTACGTAACACATTGTAGTCCAGACGATCGCACGCCGTTGGCCCCAGCCGTGCAGCAGCAGCAGCAGCAGCCGGGACGGCCCTTCCTCTTACGCAATCTCTCTGTTTGACCTGGCTGGCACGACAGACAGAGAGCATGTGTGCACACGTGTAAAGCACGAGTGAGCTAAGCGCTCACACGCACACACACACACACATGTACTACACAGTGCTCATAGCCCCCCCGTGCAGGGGATTAACTCTGTGCACGCCTGTGTGTGTGTGTGCGTGTGTGAGTGTGTGTGGAGAGAGAGAGATACTGAGAGAGAGAAGAGAGAGAGAGAGAGAGAGAGAGAGAAGAGGAAGAGAGAGAGAGAGAGAGAGAGATACTGTGAGACAGCGTGTTGTGTGTGTGTGTGTGTGTGTGTGTGTTTGTGTATATGTGTGGTGTGTGTGTGTGTGTTGTGTGGTGTGTTGTGTGTGTGTGTGTGTGTGCGTGTGCGCGTGTGTGGAGAGAGAGACAGAGAGAGAGAGAGAGAGAGAGAGAGAGAGAGAGAGAGATACTGTGAGACAGCGTGTGTGTGTGTGTGTGTGTGTGTGTGTGTGTGTGTGTGTGTGTGTGTGTGTGTGTGCACATGCGTGCGTGCGTGTGACAAAGACAGGTGACATCATTCCAGGCATGTGAACATGTCATGTATAAAGTGCTACTGTAATAACCACGGCGGCTTCCATCCACCTGACAACGCACTGCCCTGCAATTTCTCTCTGTGCTCATCCCCCGTGACACGGTTATTGAGTGCTGCAGGTGAGCGCAGAGCCACAGCACAACAGCAGTGCAATTAACACGACGCAATTATCTCAATTTCCATGGCAGGTTGTTTTTACAGTGCGCCGAAATGTCAAATGAGGTTGGGCTGGAATAGACCTTAAAAATGGATTTAAAATAAATAAATGGACATAATATGAGTGAGGTTAAAGCTGCTATTGAAGCAACTCGACGGTGCCACAAGCTTTTATGTATTTTATTGAGCACTGAAAATGCTTTTTTTTGTTGCCGTTTTCTGCCAAATATATTTTCTGCAGACGAATATTCTGCGCATCACTATTCAAATGCAGTGTATTGAACCTATTATACATTAACATATTTAATGTGCCCTTCTGTAGGCTCTTAGAAATACAACGTATTTAGTGACCTCGTACAATATTCTGAAGCCTAAAGAGAAAGGATTTGTTTGATTTTCATGAAATGAGAGAACTTTATGCGATATAAATGTAGACTACTTTTTAAAATTATATTAGGGGAGCGGCTTCACCATTGTAACGTTTTGCACATTTCACTTTTTAAAAGGTTTTACAGGCGCCGAGCCTGAAACGCACACATTATGTGCACGAAACAGGCGCGTGCGCAACAACACAACAACACTGGACGTTGGGCGATGGCACCCGACGCCACTCGCTTGCTTTATTGCGTGGCGGACAAAACGCCAGTCCCATAGAAAATGAACTAGAAGTTGTGATTTGTAACTGCCTGTCTGTAAGCCCTTTACAGACATTCGTTTTTTTTATCTGCATATGTAATATGTTCAGGTTTTGCATAACAGTCACAACAGTTTTGCAAAACAGTCGCGACTGTTTTGTATAATGGTCGAAGGTTAAAGGGGACTCCAGCCATTTTCAACATTTTGATATGTCATTAATATAACTTAGAGATGTTGTGTGGACATGATGAAAAAGTTCCCCCATCTCTGCATTTCCTAAAAATGGAGGTCTGAAAAAAAATATTAACATGGTGAAATACATCTGATGACATCACCAAGATGTATTTCACCATGTTAATGATTTTTCTTTCAGACCATTTTTCATGAGAGTCTACGAATGGAACCAAATGGACCCGCTAGGGTCCATTTGGTTCACATTCGTACCCACATTCGTACCCTCTCACATTCGTACCCTCTCAGGAAAAAAAAATAAAATGGGTGGAATTCCCCTTTAAGGTTAGGTTTAGGCATAATTTTTAGTTTTACTCAGGTTAGGTTTAGGTTTGTGGTATAAGACTTCAGTGTTTTTGTATCTTACAACATTATGTATGAGTACAATACAGAGAATGTTTGCATTCGCCAAAACGGCCGCAACTGCTATGCAAAACAGTCGACTGTTATGCAAAACAGCTGCTATTGTTATGCAAAGCGGCCGCGACGGTTATAAACCCCTTGCGACAGCCGGCGTGGTTGAGGATTACCTTATTCCTTTGTGTACTGAATGCGTTTTTGTGTTCAAAGCATTATGTTACACTTAAGCTATTGAAAAATATCAGACCTACAAGCTCACAGCGTGCCACCTTGTAGCTCTGATATATATATTTTTTTTTTTCAAAAAAAAAAGAAAAAATGGTGAAAATTTGATGCAAATCTTTGAATATATATTCTTTCGGAAGCAAATATTTTGAACTAAAATCTTTGCTTCTGGGGGATCTCTACAACAACATGTTTTCAGATGGGGGGTCCGCTGCCAAATGTAGATAATTCTGGTCAGGGGTGGACTGACAGTCTGGCATACAGGGCATTTTCCCGGTGGGCCGACCCCCCCGGGGGCCGTTAATGTCGTGTTTTAATTAAAAAAAAAAAAATCTGCACAAAACCGGCCCACGAATCAGTGCTGGCGGCCCTCTGTCCTCTTCAAATGAGACTGCCTATTGCAGGGTTTTTATAGTTAACTAAAACTAACTAACTAATTTTAGTTAGCCCGAGCCCCAGAGCCCCTTATGTCTTAAATTCTCATGGGGGCTCAGGCCCCGGAGCCCCACAAAAGTTCAGAGGGCCGCTCTGAGACAAAATTGCCCGGTACGTTTTGAGCTCCCAGTCCACCCCTGATTCTGGTGGTCCTTGGCATGAAATATGTTGAGCATCATAGATTTAGAACATAGATTCTGACAGATTCTAGTTTCTCTGAAAAATCTAGCGTCAGAAACTAGAAACTAGTCAGAAACTAGAATCTGTCAGAATCTAGCATCAGAAACTAGAAACTAGTCTAGTATCAGATCTACAAGCTCATATCGCGCCACTCGGTGGCGCGATATGAGCTTGTAGATCTGATATTTTTCAATAGCTAAAGTGTAATAATGCGTTGGACACCAAAATGCGTTCACTACACAAAGGGTTATTCGCCGGCTCGGGAAAAGTTCTCCACAGTATTATTATGTTTTTCACATCTGCTATACTTTTGTATATAGATCCTAAAAACTAATAAAAAAAAGTTTCAAACAGAATTGCCTGGAATAGATATACAAACTGCGAAAAGACAGGTATATGCATGGCATCACTCACAAGATAAAGACCGCAGCGGCGGTGACGCCGGTGTGATTAAAACACTATATAAATAGACACGTGTTTATCACAAATGACATTGTTCCTGCGAAACTAACAGATATAGCTGCAGTGTTTCTAAGCAACGTGGTTTCATCACACCTTAGCTTTTACTGCAGGGGCGGATCTAGGCATGGGCATGGGGGGGGGGGTGGCAATGCCCCCCTAAATGCCTTGACTGCCCCACCAAACACGATGGCATGCGAAACAACCCAAGATATTTCAAATTAAAGTGCTTATATTTAAAATGATTTGAAACACTACTACTGCTACTAACTAACTACAGCTGTGTCACCACTAAACCGACAGCATTTCATCATTGAAAGCAGAAAACTCTCTGAGTCAGACCTTTAGCTTTATGCATGCTGCGTGTCTGTTGCAACGTCAACAACAACTGATAGTATTATTGATGCTTTACTTGACTAATATAAGTCCTGTAACCGGAAATGGTATGGGGGCGGCTTCATCGCCACTGAAGTTGCACCCATACCATTTTCTCCTGCCCCCCTCCCAATTGGGAAAGGTTACATCCGCCCCTGTTTTACTGTCACGACATTCTGCTTGTTCCGTGCACAGGGTTATAATAGTTAACTGAAACTAACTAAAAAAAAGGGTAAGTATTCTAATTGCTTTAATGCAGAAAAAAACAGTTGTGTCAAACACAGGAAGGTGGTAATGCATCTGATAATTACTTCTGCTGCATCAAAGTAGCTGTTTCTGTGAACATTAATTCGTGAAGCCAATGGCAAGGGCTTTAGAGAGTGGAGGGGTGAGTGTGTGTGTGTGTGTGTGTGTGTGTGTGTGTGTGTGTGTGTGTGTGTGTGTGTGTGTGTGTGTGTGTGTGTGTGGTGTGTGTGTGTGTGTGTGTGTGTGTGTGCACACGCACGCACATGTGTAAATAGGCTTATAATGGGGCTAAGGGGTCTAATGCAAGTTCACCTATACTTCGCTCCAAAATGCAATTTTCTGCTATATATTGTCTCCCCACCATGTCAGGAGTGTGTTAACACTCACACTTTCACTTTTGGTACAGCAGTGATTCAGCTGTCTCAAAAGGTGGGGGCGTGGCACATGGTTTATGGCTGAACCACTGCTGAAACGAAAGTGAAAGTGAGTGTCAATACTCTACTGACATGATGGAGAGACCATATATACAGTCAAATGGCGGCCCCCTTGGGATTAAAACATTAACTATTTTTAAACTGAAGAGCTTATTCTATGTGTTTTAAATGTTCAATTCGAGTTGTAGAGGGCAAGTAAAATGCATTGATCCATATTTGGCTCATTAGACAGGGTTCCTTTTCAATGGAGTGTCATCACTGGTCAATTCAGTAGGGAAGGGTGCAGAAGAAAGAAGAGTTATTCTGTGTACATAATCCCGTTCCTCCCGTGTACGCGCCAGTGGAATCTAACACGATTTGCGTCGCCCCCCCCCTCCCCCAAGACCTACAAAACAACAAGATGCAAAATATATGAAGTTTGTGTCTGAATGTCACAGGCGAAACAACATCTTGACGATTCACTGATAGAATGAAACATCACGTCGTTATTATATGGCGGGAGCGCCTGCCGTCTCTTTTAGTCTTTCTTTGCCTTTCTTCTTCGCTCCTCGAGTATTTCAAACAGGTGTTTGAAAGCGCTCCGCAGGCCTCTCGCGGCGACACACACAGCGCAGCAACACACACAGCACGGCCTTGTTTGTCGAGTGTGTGTGTCAGAGGCGGATGTAACATTTCCCAATTGGGGGTGCAGGAGAAAATGGTATGGGGGCGGCTTCAAGCTGCCCCCATACCATTTTCGGTTACAGGACTTTTATTAGGCAGGTAAAACATCAATAATAACATCAGTTGTTGTTGAAGTTGCAACAGACACGCAGCATGCATAAAGCTACAGGTCTGACTCAGAGAGTTTTCTGTTTTCAATGATGAAATGGTTTGGGTTTAGTGGTGCCAAATTGTAGTTATAGTTAGTTGCAGTAGTAGTGTTTCACATCATTTTAAATAGAAGCAGTTTCATTTGAAATACATTGGGTTGTTTGCATGACATCATGTTTGGTTGCCCCCCCCTCCATGCGCATGCCGAGATCCGCCCCTGGTGTGTGTGTGTGTGTGTGTGTGTGTGTGTGTGTGTGTGTGTGTGTGTGTGTGTGTGTGTGTGTGTGTGTGTGCACTCTCTACTAGAATGAAAGCAACCCGACACGGCCGTGACCCATTTCTTATCACATAAAGCCTCCCTTTTTTTCCACTGTGCCGCTCAGCAAGCTAATGGCTCACACTGCTGAAAAGTCCACAGCTGTCCGCAGAGGGAGGCAAGGGAAACATTTAGGTGGGGAGTATTCTTAGTCTACATTTAGGCTTCTGACATTGTAGTTAGTCAAAATATAGGCTGTTGAATGAGTAAAAAAAATAATCAGATTACTCACAGCGTGTTTAATCATGATTCATCACCATTCAAACTAGTCAAAATATGCAATCTTTTCCTGAAGAAAATAATCATCTATTTTGACAAATGTTTACAAAATAAACAGACCCCCGTCTGTTTATTTTGTAAACATTTGTCAAAATAGATGATCAAGCCACCATTGGCGATTTTAGGAGGGCAACGAGTACATCGAAAAAATGTTTTTGTCAGTTGTAAAAGTTGGAGCTTCATACAAATTTATGTTTTCAATTCCATTCATGCTTCCTAATGAATACTTATTACATTGCTCCATTACATTGCTAAAATTGCTATGCAACCCGCCAAATACAACCCGCCAAAGATCCCTCGAGAGCCGTTCATGCTTGTCCCCATTCTCAATCCATCTAGCCTCCATTAGACTCATGAAGTGAACAGAGTTTGCACAACTCTGTCTACACTCTATGGCTCTGGTTACAGAGCCATAGAGCAGGGGTTTTCAACAGGTGGTCCGGGGACCACCAGTGGTCCCTGAGAGGGTTCCAGGTGGTCCCCAGCTAAGTTGGTTAACCAGATGTAACTCTTGAGAACGTAAAAACAAAACCAAATGGACCCTTGTCGGTCCATTTGGTTTCGTTTTTACACTCTCAAGAGTTAAAATATTCATCATCTGAATTAGCCCAAGTCTACACAACTAGAAGATGGACAAAAGCAAAATAAATCTTTGGTTTTGGGGTCTGTGGGGCTAAAATGTCCTCAAATGGTGGTCCGTGGCTCAAATGCTGAATAAATGGTGGGCCCTGGTATCAAAAAGGTTGAAAACCCCTGCCATAGAGTGTAGCCATACACATCTACATCGTCTCAGTAAAACCATGCCCCGGTAGCCTTGCCCGGGGGCATACATTGACACACATCGTCCAAAGAGATCCAACAGTTTACTTTTCAGCAAAAATGTAGGCGCTGCCGGAGCTTGTGTAAGAATTGCCTCGGCACCCAAGCTTTCATTATTTTTTGTCCGCGCTGCACAAACCTTGTATAGTCCTTATCCTTATATAATATACTGTACTGTATATATCTTTGCCAACAGCTGATTCGGTCTGGCTTATTAGCCAGGCTAGCGTTTCCACTTCTGCCTAACAGGCTTGCAAAGTTTCAGGATAATCAGATAGTCGCTGCAATTACGATTTGAGGCAACCTGGCCACAGGCGGCTCCCAAAATCACTTAATGAGGGCCTTGGGTTAAAGGTAGGGTAAGTGATTTGAAATTCATGGCGTAGTACCAGCCTATTGCACTAGGGGCGTCCAACAGTAGCTACACTATGTGAACCTGCTGCTCGATCCTGATTGGAGGAGAATTCGCCACCACCTGGGGAACTTTTATTAGCTCCTCTGCTAACGTGGGGGAGGGGGAAACTCCATATATGGTTTCCACACCTTATAATAGAGCATTTTAACAGAAAAAAAAAAATGTGGGTGATATCTGACAAAAGTGAAATCACTTCCCCTACCTTTAACAGTATTATAGGCAACTTTTTAGCCAAAATGTATATAGCTATATATTTTCCCTTTTCCCCTCTAAATCGCTTCTACTTTGATGCTGCAGCTGTTCCCCTGCAGACAAGACACTTGCTTTGCACTGCAGACGGTCCAGAACTGTATTGTTTTTGTCAACAAATCCTTTTCGCCTGGCTCATGACAAGGCAATGCTAGTGCGTGGCGTGAGAGGGGGTGGTGGGAGGGGAGGCGGAGTTTTAGCCAATCACAGCGCAGCAGTCTCCAGCAGTTTCATAATGAGCCAATAGAGTGGAGGTGAGGTGAGTTTAAGGACACATTAAAGTTTCCTACAATAGCTTTAATATCAGAAGACGGATATAGGCTACTATTGATTCCAGCTGTTAGAATTCCAAACATGGAAACATGACTAGTTTAATTGATTGGTCTGTGTTTTGTTTGAGAAAAACACGTTTATTTGAACACCATCCAAACAAAAACGACGTGGCGACGTGTAATATGGTAACGTCGGGGAAATGCAGGCTCTGGCCAGACCGTTTTGCGAAGGGACAGACATTTCAGATGTGCGGAACACAAGCAAGTCAAGGGCTGGGATCCAGGCTAGAAATGTTTTTTTTTTTTTTTTTCCGCAAAAAACGCGGTGTCCTCTAAATATTATGGGGGAAAAAAATACAGACATAATTGTGTTTTTGTCCCCCTGTTTTTGACCTCTAGGGGAGAATGTGTGCCAAAGTTTCACGCTGGCAAGTCAATTTATAGGTATCCCAGCCATATTGAAAAATAGCAGAGTGCATCTACCGACTCGTATTTCTCATTTCTCATTGATTAGTGTGTCTAGACGTGGTTTCTTCTCTCCATCGGTGTATCGACGCGTGGGTGTTGTGCTGAGGATGAAAGTACCATTTCGTGTCATTATATCCGCTATCGCCGAAACATGCAATTTCCTCCTGAATAGTGATTTGTCTGTTTGAAGACACAGACGACGACCTGATGTAAACAAACCATTTTCTTTTTTTTTTTTTAACCCTTTGTGTAGTGAACGCGTTTTGGTGTTTTAGCTGTTGAAAAATAGCAGATCTACAAGCTCATATCGCGCCACCGAGTGGCGCGATATGAGCTTGTAGTTCTGCTATTTTTGAAAAATTGTGAGAATGTGGTGCAAATCTTGAATACATTATTTCGGAAGCAAACATTTTTAACTCAAATCTTTGCTTCTGGGGGATCCCCAGAACAACATGTTTTTAGATGAGGTTCTGCAGCTAAATAATAGATATTTCTGGGGGTCCTTCCTATGAAATATGTTAAGCATCACTGACACAGAAAGAGATTTTTCCAGAAAAACTAAAACCCCGCGCCAGAGACTCGAATTTAGTGTCACAAAATAGAATTTAGTGTCACGGACTAGAATCTAGTGTCAGGAACTAGAATCTAGGGTCAGAAACTGGAATCTAACTTCAGAAACTACAATCTACTGACAGGAAATAGAATCTACCGTGGGTGACTAGAACCTAGCATGAGGAACTAGAATCTAGCGTCAGAAACTAGAATCTGATCAGGACACAATGGGTTAAATTGATTAGGCTACCACAGATAAATAAGCGAAAGCCTTTTTTCGGGCGAGTTGAGCGACGAGCACGGCGCCCGCAGACCGAACGATGTAGATGTGCAATGAGGTTTCTTTTAGTTTAGTTTAGCTTATTTACAGTTAAAAAACAATAGACAAGCTCACAACATGTCAGTAGATTATGTAAGATTAGATTAAGTAATATGTAATATATTATTCTATGAGTAATATTATTACCTTTTCTAAGGGGTCATAAGTAAAGTAAAGATACTGTATTACTCTCCTAAGTAATATTGCCCAACACTGGTTAAAGGGGAACTCCACCCATTTAGCATTTTAATATGTCATCATCATTAAAATACCTTACAGATGTTGTGTGGACATGATAAAAAGGTTCCCCCAATTCTGTATCTCCTAAAAATGGAGGTCTGAAAAAAAAAAAAACATTAACATGGTGAAATACATCTGATGACATCATCAAGATGTATTTCACCATGTTCTTTCACACCCCTTCTTCCTGAGAGGGTACAAATGGAACCAAATGGTTCCACATTTGTATCCTCTCAGGAAAATTTTGAAAATGAGTGGTGGAATTCCCCTTTAAAACAATCTCGGAGAATTCTCAGTGATGTCACCCAACTTTTAAAAGGTGAGTTTGTACTCTGGTGCAGAGAACCAAAATGGAAGTACAATGTAGAAATGGTTTTCACCCGCGTCAACCGATGTTGAATGAGGCTCTGAAAAACAGCTGTGAACTGGTCTAAATTAACCACTCTGATGTGGGCAATTGATGTAATGTTGCGTTTTTTATCCATTTATATATTTTGTTACACATCTTGCGGCAGCAGGAGGTGAAAGCCCAAGACAAAAATGTCCCTCGTGGACAATATAACGCCCAACTTGACGCAACTCCTTGCAACAGAGCCGTTTTGAGGCCAGAAACGCACATGTTGCAAGGTAGTTGCGTCTAAGTTGCATCGGAGTGCGTTCTGGCCTTTATCCACCATGATGAAACAATAATTCTACCCCTGGCTGGGATATATATGCGTGGTGGGGGGGGGGGGGGGGGACAGCGTCCCCCCCACTTCTCACATCTAAAATATTTTATATACAAGGGTGTAGTGGAGGGGGGACGCGGGGGGACGGCGTCCCCCCACTTCTCACATCTAAAATATTTTATATACAGGGGTGTAGTGGAGGGGGGATGCGGGGGGACGGCGTCCCCCCACTTCTCACATATTTATTTTTACATATAATATTTCACATATAATATTACATATTATATTCACATATAATATTTTTGGAGCAAAAGTAGGCCTATGTTTTTTGTCTTGTCATTTACATGGAGGTCTGAAAAAAATCATCAGCATGGTGAAATACATCTTGATGACATCACCGAGATATGTTTCACCATATTAAAGGTAGGGGTAAGTGATTTGAAATTCATGGTGTAGTACCAGCCTGGTGCACTAGGGCACCCAAGAGTAGCTACACTATGTGAACCTGCTGCTCGATCCTGATTGGAGGAGAATTCACCCACCACCTGGGGAACTTTTATTAGCTCCTCTGCTAACATGGGGGAGGGGGAAACTCAATATATGGTCTGCACACCTAATAGAGCATTTTAACAGATTGTTTGTGTGTGTGTGATATCTGACAAAAGTGAAATCACTTCCCCTACCTTTAATGAGTTTTTATTTCTTTTCTGAGAGTGTACAAATGGAACCAAGTAGACCCGCTAGGGTCCATTTGGTTCACATTTGTACACTCTCAGAAAAAGATGATCCATGGGTGGAATTCCCCTTTAAGAGGCACCCCCCCTCCACTTCTAAAAGTCCCACTACAACACTGTCTTTGGTACAGCAGCAAATGCTGGTCCTTTGCTTTTTATCGGTGTGCCGTTCCGACATTAGGTGCACGTGTCTCTGACTCCACTGGGACCGATCCTCATCCGTAGCCACATGCATGCGTTGCTAGGGAACAAGTTCCGATCCAAGAGTTCTGCCGCCTGCTGCCAGCCAGCCAACCAGCCACAGTGATTCACCAACCGCAACTTCAAAAGTGAGAATTAACCTGAACTGTCAAGTGGCAAAGATGAGCTCTTAAGTCGTGAGAAACGAGGAAGGATTACGCACGTCGAAAAAAGTTGGCAATGTGCTGTGTAAAATAGAACTGTTTTACAAAATTAATCTGTTGCATTTGCCTAGGGAACCAGACTGAACAGCAGAAGAACAAGAACATCATTGGCCTCCTTAACAGTTTAGAGAAGGGCTTTTCATCCCAGGGGACCACCATTTATTCAGCATTTGAGCCACAGACCTGCACCAATTGAGGACATTTTTAGCCCCACAGACCCCAAAACTAAAGATTTCTTTTGCTTCTGTCCATGACCATTAATCTTCTAGTTGTGTAGATTTGGACTAATTCGCATGATGGATATTTTAACCAAATGGACCTGCCAGGGTCTATTTGGTTTCATTTTTACGTTCTCAAGAGTTACATCTGGTTAAACAACTTAGCTGGGGACCACCTGTCCGATTGGACTACATGGACAACTACAGTGGAAATGTACTCTACCAGGTTACTATGGCAACAGGGGTCAATTAAGGGGATGGGTGGTGTTTTGGTCTGTAATTCCCCTTTAAGAAGAGATGTAAACAAGCATTTACCTGTAGGTAAAGGTACCCAAAGATGTAGAGACGAGCTTTGTTTAATCCATTGATTAATCCACTTTGCTAACCAAATTAGCATCTTCGGCTAGCATTGGGAACGTTCTCTCCTGAATAATGTCCAAAATACGGGTTTACGCATGCACTATTTAGGTATCCATATCTGAGCATATTGTGCCAATGAAAACAGCTGTAATATAGTGACCTCACATTATCAGCCCCTCCCCTAACCCCTCCACCTTGATCATGTGACTAAAGCTGTGGGTGTGGCTTCACAGTTCAGGTGGATCTCCACCCATCACCATCCGCTAGGCAAACCAGGCATACTTAAAGGGGAATTCCACCCGTTTAACATATTTTTTCTGAGAGTGTACAAATAGAACCAAATGAACTGTAACGGGTTCATTTGGTTCCATTTGTACGCTCTCAGAAAAAAACATGTTGTAAACAACCAAATACGTAGCTAACCAAATGGACCCGCTAACGGCGTGCTGGAAGTAAATGCGGAAGCGCAGCGCGGATTGATATGAACACAGCTGTTTGCACTTTGGGGAACTTGTTTATGCAGCGGTCAAATATAGCACAGAGCGGTGATTATAGTGTATTATGTGACCGCTCACATGACCAGAACGCTGGCTTCTGATAGGAGCATTCATTCAAGCCATGTAATAACATGGTGAAAATACATCTTGATGATGTCATCAAGATGTTTCACCAGGTTAGTGGTTTTCTTCAGACCTCCATTTCTAGTAACCACAGAATGGAGGAAACGTTTTATTATGTCCGCCAAGCACCTCTAAAGGTATATAAATGACATATTAGAATGTTGACAATGGGTGGAACTCCCCTTTAATGAATTGGTGGGGCAGCTAAAATAAAACCAATATTTTAACAAATACTGTACGCTTTTTAAATAAATAATTTGTAATAATTTGTCCTCCTAATTTAACAATAGTATGTGATTAAAAACAACCAAACATGGTACTGCATCTTTAATCGCTCGTCGGCTTATCCAACTGCAATGGGGGAAAAAACAACAACAAAAAAAAACATTTATCTCCAAACTCATGCTGGCTGCGGGACCTACTGTCATGTCTGACACTAGAGAAGATTACATTTGCTGTCCGCGGCCCTGCTCGAAACCCTTACAAACAGCCTCTCATCTCACACATTGACTCACTCCAGGCGACTGCAGAAGTCATCCCAAGGGTGCGCACACGCACACGCACACGCACACACACACACACACACACACACACACACACACACACACACACACACACACACACACACACACACACACACACACAGCTCTAGCATTGTCACAATTCACACGGAGCGTACGCCACCTAAGGCTGAGTCAACCAATGTTGTTTTTGGCATGGTCATTTTTAGATTTAGTCAGTCTTAGTCTTTTGGACAAAATGCCTATTTATTTTAGTCACACTTTAGTCATTTGGACAAAATACTTAATTAGTCACATGTTGTCATTTCTATCCTTAATAGTTTTAGTCTAGTTTTAGTCGACGGACACTCAAAGAGGTTTTAGTCAGTTTTGGTCGGTGGAAAACCAAAACCTTTAGTCCCATGTTAGTAAAAGAAATTAAATGAAAACATGTATTTAAACTACTCAGAGTATAATTAGGCACAGTATGTTTAAGTTGTTGTCCTAATGTTAGGTTAGGTTGCTTATTTTTCCTCACAAAAGCAACAGTGTTTTTAGTTTTTTTTTTTTTTTTTTTTCCCTAGATTTAGTGAGTCTTACTCTTTTGGACGAAAGGCATGTTCATTTTAGTCACATTTCAGTCATTTCTATTAATGATAGTTTTAGTCTAGTTTCAATCAACATCCTGAAATGGCTATTTCAGCTTGTCAGTTTTAGTCTTAGTCCTGAAAAAGAGGTTCTGACGAAGTAATTTAAGTTATAGTCAGGAGTGACGAAAACAACAGTGGAGTCAACATGCTGGTTTCACCATGCCTTTTCCCCTATAACATACCTGGGCATTATGCGGCCCGGGGGGCAAATGCGGGCGTTTGGCTAACCCTGACCGGCCTGTGAAAGGGTACTGTGGTTTTCAACCAGTGGTCCTTGAGAGAGTTCCAGTTAAATATGGAAAGTTGTTTAACCAGATGTAACTCTTTGAGTGCGTAGAAATGAAACCAAATGGACCCTTGCGGGTCCATTTGGTTTCATTTTTACACGCTCAAGAGTTAAAATGTTCATCATCGGAATTAGCCTAGTCTAGTCTACACAACTAGAGGAGATTAATGGTCATTTCGATCTGTTTGCTTGTTTTTGTTTGTGAAATGACAGCCTGGAATTGTGGACAAAAGCAAAAGAAATCTTTAGTTTTGGGGTCTGTGGGGCTAAAATGTCATCAAATGGTGGTCCTATGTCATGTGGCACACATACTGAATAAATAGAGGTCCCTTGTGTCAAAACGTTTGGTCTTGCGCTTACTTTTATCTTGAAATTAAGAGTATAGACAGAGTTAAGGCGTCTCCGTTCACTTCCACAGAAAGGTCTACTGGCGGCTGCGCTACATAGACTTCTATTGAGCATGGGGACATGAAGTAGGCAGTAATGCATTGGACTCAGGCAACAAACAGCCCAGCTTTAATGATCGTAAATCCCTTTATTTTAGATCATTTTGAAGTAATAGCACAACATAAACCTTAAAGAGACTTTTGTCGTTAATTTACACTACTTTTAAAACAGTCGACATGTTGCACACATGCCCTAAAATAGCTCTTATCGGCGCCGCCCCTCGTTGAAAACGAAGCATTTCCAGCTCCATTTTGTCACAGTTCAAGGCTGCATTAACAGTGCACGAGTAGGTTTTCTGCCCCCTCAATGTCGCAACTCTGGCACTGGATGGAACTGCCGTACCCTGTGATCACGCGATGTACGTTTCTATCGCAAGATCTGGCAACACCGTCGCAAACTTATATAAGCAAACCGGAAGGGAGAAGATTAAGGGACAGTCACACAGTGGAGGCAGGGCGGAGATTTTTTTTTTTTAGTGTCAGGTGCCCGAATTGCCAAAACAAAGTTCGTAGGTACGTAGATTGGCAGGCGCTGACCGGCCTAACGCGGCCGTTTCCGTTTCCGTTTCCCCCCTCAGTGCGGGACGACGCCAGGGGGGATGCCGTTGGTCATGGACGCCTGCCGGCTCCATCTCCTTTGGCTCAGGAGCTTGCGGTTCTTCTGGACCTCCACGCGCACGTCGAACACCTCCTGGATGGCTTTCTTGAAGCAGTGGAAGTTGTAATCGATGAGGCCTGGAAAGGTACACGGAGAAAGGGTATACGATGAGGCACGGTGCCATGTCATTGTTCTGACCTCCCATTGCTGCGACCTCCTGTTGTTCCGAAACTACGAGACGCAAAACCCTACCCTTCTCCAACTGTAACCCTAAACCTAAACCCCCGACCCTCAACCTAACTGAGGTTTTTGTTATTTTTTCACATAAATATCATGGTTGAGGTTGATTTTTTTTAGAATTTCATTGAAATTGGTCATGCTATTTGCATAACAATACCCCCCACAGAGGCTGCAATTAGCCTCTTCAATTAATCTCTGGACTTAGTGCAATTTTTGATGATTTTTAACCTTTGACCTTTAGCCTTTAACCCTAATAAAAGTATGTAAAATGACTGCAATAAATATATTTTTGTGATTATTAGAATGTCTAGAACATGTACATTCATTATATTAAGATATCCCCAAAATGTTTTTTTTGTAATTAATTAATTACCGTATGTAAATAGATAGATAGATAGATAGATCGATAGATCGATAGATCGATAGATTTGCTTTTTTAATAGATCATGGTTGAAAACATTTTTTTTTCAAGTAGAAATAAGTCCGGGCCTTGTAGCTAAAGAACAGCAGATCTTCCCACCTTCCCAGATGGCCCTGGGGAGGACTGCATTGACGCGTTCAAAGGGGGACAAGGGCTATACCACGGTCCTTTGATCAGCGACACAAACGGAATTCATCAGTGACATAAAATATGAGAAGGACAAAAGTGCCAGCGGAAGAAAAAGCTTTTGGATTTCAGCTTCACACAAACTGTGCCGAGATAGCTGCTGATCCAAAATCTACACCGTACCAACAGGCTTATCTATGCTTTAGCTATAAACTGTATGAGAACACTTTTAACCCATTGTGTCATTCTAGTTTCTGACACCAGATTGTAGTTCATGGTACTAGATTCTATTTTTCTACGCTAGATTCTACAACGTAGTTCCTAACGCTAGATAACGCTTTCGTGACGTCGGCTGCGGCCCAGAAATAAATTCCCTGTTCATTTTTCACATGGACTTTTCCAAAATGATTAATTCAAGGGCGTTTATTACGCCGTAGACGAAGACAACTCGGGTCGTGGCAAATCATGACGACACACAGTGTTTTGGGACAACCGAACAGGGGCGGATGTAACATTTCCCAATTGGGGGGCAGAAGAAAATCGTATGGTTGCGCACCCATACCTTTTTCTGTCACAGGACTTTTATTAGGCAAGTATAAGCATCAATAATAATCTCTTGTTGTTGAAATTGCAACAGACACGCAGCATGCATAAAGCTAAAGGTCTGACTCAGAGAGTTTTCTGTTTTCAATGATGACATGCTGTTGGTTTAGTGGTGCCACAGATGTAGTTAGTTAGTAGCAGCAGTAGTGTTTAAATATAAACACTTTAATTTGAAATATCATGGGGTTGTTTTGCATGCCATCATGTTTGGTGGGGCGGTCGGAGCATTTAGGGGCATTGCCACCATGCCTAGATCCGCGCCTGCAATCAAATAATTTGAAGACAAAAAAAAAAAAAAAAAAAAAAAAAAAAAAAAAAAAGCTGAAAGTATTATATCCTGCCGCTTTTTTCCTGTCTTACTAATTAGATATTGTCTAATATCGTGTTGGGTGTTGCGGCGTAATCATCTCTACATGAATCATTTTGGAAAAAGTTTATGAGGAAGTTTCTGTATACAGTATTACATATTGTAATGTGCACAGGCACCGACTGAGATCGACCGCGGACAGCAGACGAAGGTACTGCACATTTAAACGTCACTGTAATCAGCTCCACATTCACTGTAATTAGCTTCACATTGGCAGGGGTGGCTGCCGCGCCATCGTTATGAGTGAACGCAGGCCCACGCGTCTGTCCAGAGATGTGCAGTATAATGAGATATATACTTCACCTTGATTACATAGAAGACGTCAGTGGGGATGGAACATTGAAAGCAATATATATATATATATATATATATATATATATATATATATATATATATATATATATATATATATATTAGTGCTGGGCAACGATTAATTTTCTTAATCGCGATTAATCGCACTGCTACCCTGGAGTTAACTCGATTAATCGCGATTAAAATGCCTCATTTGACCACTGCCGAAGGCATCCAAAATGTGTGTCTACTACCTAAATAATGGCCAGGAATAAGTCCTTGACCAAGAACCTTATGATACCGTAAATCCTCTTTTATATGTATGTTTGGTTTCATTTTACGATCTCAAGAGTTACAGATCTAAAAGGACCACTAGCGGTCCCCGGACCACTGGTTTAAAACCACTGGTTTAAAACCAGTGGTTGTAGGCTACACTTTGGGGTGAAAAACAGCAACACAGCCCCTCACTCATGTGTTTACACCACTCACCTCTATAACAGCTACTTTTCACCACTATCATCATCTGACTCCAGGCCCTGACCTTTTATTCTAAGGAACCAGATAGGCCATTACGTTTTATAATTAATTTCTTTCCTTTTCAGGTATAGGGTGTCATGACATGTCTTTCATGACATGTCCTATTTTAACAGGCTTAAAAGCACATCCAGCATGAAAAGAGACATTGAGAGAACTTTACAACAGAATGCCAACTGTATGGGACTATTAGGACAATTGGCAACTGTAGTCTCTCAGTCACAATGTGGGACAGGGTCTCAATTTGTGGGATGACTGAAAAGTTTTTTTTAAATGACTGTCCCATGCAAAGAGGGACACCTGGTCACCCTGGGACTGTCCCAGATCTGGTCACCCTTCTAACAACACCCGACACACACACACACACACACACACACACACACACACACACACACACACACACACACACACACACACACACACACACACACACACACACACACACACACGTATGTTTTTTCTGTGAGTAGCTGCGCTGCATAGGCTGCGCTGCATAGGTTACCATAGTTACCACTGAGGAAATGCGAGGCTGCATGAGGGATCGGCGATTCGTTGTATGTCTCACTCGTGTCTATGCGAGAGTCAGCGCTGTTATAGTCATGGTGGATTATATCGTTATAGTCCATGTTGGTGGCGAAGAACGTCGCAACACTTAGGGGAAGATCGAGCGTGCCGTGGTGGGTGGAAAAGTTAGAGAGAGAGAGAGAGAGAGATGGGCCGGGCGAATGTGGCAGCCGGTCGCTTGTGTGTAGACAGCGTGTTACATAAGGGGGCAGGGGCAACCTCCCGTATGAGGGCACTTCTGTGTTTTAGACATGCGAAAGAGCTGGGGCTGCAGGCCCCTTTTTAATCTGTGTGTGTGTGTGTGTGTGTGTGTGTGTGCACGTACCTGTAGAGTGTAGAGTATACTGGCAGCGCGGAACAGTGTTAGCGAGCCGAGGCAGCGTCGCATGCGAAATATAACTGATCTACAGGTTCATCAAACGTAGGCAAGGCGGGGAGGGATTTGGTCAAGGCGGGCGCCTTGATAAGAAAGCGCTGGGGGAAACACTGGGTTTATAGAGAGAAAAAAAGGCGAGCAGAATCGGCAGGAGGAGGAAGAGATCGCGGTGGATAAGCCCACACTCGCAGACCAGTCCAATAGACTCTATTGGACTGGTCTGGCCCCATGAAGTGAACGGAGGTTGCGTAGTGCTTACTCTATGGCGCTGCTCTGCTACTGCTGTGCAGACCCAGAGCCATCAGAGTTGCGCCATTGAGGGGTCAGAAACCGTTCGCAAATAGGGACAAACTGTAGGTCTATGGAGTGCAGATAACGGCGATGTTTTTTTCTATCGCGCGACATGAGTCTCGCGATAACGTAGCACGATATCGCCGATATCGGCACGGCTCTGATATACACACACACACACACACACACACACACACACACACACACACACACACACACACACACACACACACACACACACACACACACACACACACACACACACAGCAAAAAGGGTTTTGAGGCCCCTGCCCTATAGAGATGCGCAGTGACGTCACATCTCGGTTCCAGAAATCCGAATCCCATTCATTTCCCCCATAGGGAATTCTATTATCAGCCATAATATCGTAACCATTCAATGTACACTTACCACCACGGTCGTGGTTGTAACATGGTTCCATATGCTCATGTAGAAGCCCCTACTATGCATGGCATCGCTCTCGTTTTCGCAAAAACATGTTTTAATCGCGACCTCGCGGAGAAGTACTACATTACCCATAATGCCACAGTCACAACATCCGCTGACGTCGACGTCTGTCATTGGTGGACGTTGCGGTTCCCGTGGAAATCGCTACCGCCCCCTGTCGACCCGCCATATTAAAACACTTAATGCGAATTCTTTCATGTTCTCTTCATAATGAATAAAAATGATTTCTTTTTCTAATATGTTACGCTATTTTAAAGATGAAGAAAAGAGTGTCTGCAGAGGTGAAAATCACTACTCATCTGGACATTTTCTGGCATGTACCGTTTCTCAAGGCCAGCTGATTGGCTCTGTCGGAGCTAGTATGAAGAACAAGACTTACAGAGTTGTGGTGAGTTCAGATTTTGCATAAATCAAAAACAATCCATGTCAGTGGGAATCACAAATGAATTAATTAATTTACAGCCAGGGAGAACATAATTACCAGTACCACCCAGAAGTACAATGTTGGAAAAGTAGGCCGACTCATGTTTTTACTTAAGTAAATCTATCAACATTGCACTGTAGAGATACTGTGACTGAATTATGTTTTGTTATTGTGCATCTTAGGAGATTTACAGTACATTTCAAGTACAACTACAACATAGCTGATAACTGAATGGACACTAGTTAAGAATACACCTGTTAATGATAGTGGCCATATTGCACATTTCATCAAACAAATGAAGACATTAATATTCACTTCTATAAGATCAGGCGCAAGAAATAATAGTGGAGGTAAGGTAAAAGGGAAAAGATAAATATACAAGGGGGGGGAGTGGTGGGTGGGTGTTACAACTTAGTATTGACAGGTAATCGGAATTTCCTTGGTTGTGCAGATATGTCCTATCACACAAGCTATCATATTCAGGCCTAAACAATGTATCACAAAACATTGTGACATGTTATGAGCTTGTAGTTTGGCTAATTATAGTGTTTATTTTATTTTTATTTTTCATAATGTATTTTATTTTTATTTTTTATACTGTATATTTTGTCATAAAATCCAATATCTAAAAAAAAACATGTGATATCATTGATGCTGTGTTTGCTATTTTATTGTCAAGTACCACATTGACTGTACTCTCCCTTCTGCAGATTTCCACTGGTGACTCTGGAGTTATCACCAGTACAACCTGTGACTGTCCCCGTGGCGAGCATAAGTGCAGCCATGGGGAATCCACAACCTTAGCTCCACGGATGTACAGTGCCAGTGGAAAAAACCTAAACTTCCTGAGGAGGTAATAATAATTGTTCACACAGGTCTGTTCACAACAAGACAATACATACTGTCCATAAGGTCACCACTGTAAAAAAAAAAAAAAAAAAAAAAAAAAAAAACATTCTATTGACAGGGCAAATTGCATGATCAATGGTTTTATTGAATGATAAAAATATGGAAAAAGTGATCTTAACCCATTTATAACAACATTCAAGAACCCTATGTTTTTTTTGTGTAAAGGTGAGTTTAAGATATGTGAAGCTTTCTCAACCTGTTCTCCTTTTTAGGTCAAGGCAGTGGAAGACCTTTTTCCAAAGGAGAAGATTGTGCCCCTAGTCCATGACCCAAACGCAGATGACCACGAGTGGCTGCCGTGTCAGTTCCAAGGCCGATGGGCAGGGATTGCCTGGATTCTCCAACCTGAGCCTGAAAATCCCAATAAAACCCTGCTAGACCTCACTGCTGGAGCCATTATAGCCTCCAATAAACATCTTGGGAGTGACGGCATCCTATCAGCAATGTGTCTGACTGTGGAGCAGATCATGTCCATCCAGATTGCTAGAGTAGGACAGAAAGACTCTGAACTCTGGCATTCTATGAGAAAGGGTAGGCTGACAGCCAGCAATTTTGGCACTGTGCTGTTAGCAAAGCATGTCACCCCTTCCCTCATTCGATCTGGACGGAGTACAGTCAATCCAGTGGGGCATTGCCAATGAGCAGGAGGGAATCAATGCATTTGAAAAACAGACAGGCATGAAGGTGATTGATTGAGTGTTTTTGTTTTTTGCCTAAAAGTCACCAAATGGACCCTGGCCTGTCCATTTGGTTTCATTTTTACGCTCTCAAGAGTTAAAATATTCATCATCTGAATTAGCCATTTTGGAATGTATGTTTTGGCTTGTTTTGTTTCCCAGATCCAGCCTGCCTGGAATTGTGGACAAAAGCAAAAGAAATCTTTACCTTTGGGGTCTGTGGGGCCTAAAATATCTTCAAATGGTGCTCCAATGGCTCAAATCCTGAATAAATGGTGGTCCCTGAGATGAAAAAAAAGGTTGAAAACCCCTGTATTATTAACCCTGGTAGGACGACGAACGCTCAGGAGCGTCCGCCGACCTACGTCACTTTGACACGACGTCGCGTGACGATGACGTCACTGTCGGACTTCTGGGTGGTCTCATTTTAATCCGGAGCAGTTGTAGATTTCAACTAAAGTTGGTTTGAAGAGAATCGACCACTTTTTCACATAAATATAACCCTTTGAAGTTGACATAAATATGTACACGTGTCCAAATGCGTAAAATCTGTGCGCATGTGTTTGTTTATCCATGTGTTCGTTTATTCACTTCTCCGATGTGTTCTGTGTCGTCGGTTCCATTGCTTTTCGAAACAAGGTTTTTACACCAAGGATGAGTCAAAAGCTAGTTAGCTAGCCAGCATTTGGCTAGTGGGAGGCAGTTAGCACGTCGTAGACGTGTAGGGATGTGACGTAGCCGAATCCTCCTTCAGAATCTCCACCGTCCATCCGCCGTATATACACTCTATCATGGCCATCTAGTAGAAGAGTTGCGACATTGAGGGTGCAGGGACACAGCCCATAGACTCCAATGCATTCCGTGACTTCCGGTTGTCCCCATTGTCAATAGAAACTCTATGTTGAAGAGCTTGGACTGGCCCCATGAAGTCAAAGCACCTAACGTAAGTAACGGTTACGTGCGTCAAGTGAAACGTAACTCTGTTTCCGGTCTGCCACAACATAGAGCCAAAACACACACGAACAACACACGATGCAACATTTATTTTTATATAATACACACATGTGAGGGTGTGTGTGCGCGCATCTGCCCGTGCGTTATGCGCAAAACAAAGACAGATCGATCGATAGTGTGTGAGGGAGGGAGAGTGTGTTAGGTCAGTGTGTTAGTGTTAGTTCTTTGTTTGTTTTTTATCGTCGTGTTGTTATCACAATGGGTGGACTAGTAGCTCTAGCGTAGAGCAATCAGACATCTCGACAGAAGACGTTGCCAATATATTACGTGGCAAAGTCGCCTTGGACCTGATGGCTGAATATGGATACATTCTTGAGTAAGTGATTTCCCTTCTCTCTTCTCCGTCTCTTTCTCTCTCTCTCTCTGTGTGTGTGTGTGTGTGTGTGTGTGTGTGTGTGTGTGTGTGTGTGTGTGTGTGTGTGTGTGTGTGCGTGTGTTTTTGCTACGTGGTGGGGACAGACATCTGACAACACAGTCACCGTCAGGGGACCCAAATCCTCCAGGGGACCAAAAACACGGTCCCCACCAGGATTTTCATTTAAATCAATATAAAAACTGTTGCTGATGTTGTATTCGGCCTGGAGGCGTACCTGGGAGCTCATACATATGAGCCGCATAGGCCACCATCCACCTATAGCCTCTACAACATGCCTGGTGCTGATATTTTGGGTTTTTAAAAAGGTCCCCACGACGGGATCCATCTGACAAGTGTGTTTAAAGTGTGTTAAAATCCCGCCGCCCTGGTGGCCAAAACCATGCAACTGCAGAAGTGTGTGAAAGTGTGTGTATTCACACACTTCACACACTCCTGTAGCCAATCATATGGCGTGCTGCCCATCACATGCCACTTTTAGCCAATCAAACCGCAGTACTCTCCACAACAAGGAAGGAAGAACTGAGCAGTGGAGAATCTGCACATTTAAGCCTGGAGACAGTACAGAGTCTGACCGAGACGAGAGGAGAAGTCTGCTGAAGGTAACTTTCAAATGATTTGTTTCTACAGTTCAACTAACTATTAGAATGTGACACATTTGCTGAATGTGTTGCATTGTAACACTTAGAATGTCATTTAGATATCATTTAGACTCTGCTGACCAGAGCCTTAGATATGTTTTGTAAACTCTGTTCACTTCATGGGTGAGTGCAATGGCGGCTCCTCCTCATAGGCTTCTATAGAGAATGGGGACAACATAGGGAGTCCTGAAGTAGGCAGAAATGCACTGGATGCAGGCGACAGCCGCAGTTTAAAACATTTGCACATCTAAAATAATTCTTCATGTTTCCCTTGCTGGAAACATCATTGTGTCCCTCTTCGAGCTAGCAGCTCAAGCACTCATTTTCTGACACCTTAATGTGCAAAGCTTACTACAGTCGGAGACCTCACGTTGACAGAGAGGGTGGAGGAGGCTGCCCAGTAGCCTAAGAACGGCATGGTTTAACTTTCTCATTTAGTTTTCATGTTGTTTAGGCCAACAGTGTTGTTTTTGGGCTCCGTGGTATAATGTAGTCTAGAATTAAAATTATTGCATATAGCACAGAGCAGCTGAATGTCCCTTTTCTTCTACCGCTCTGAATGACTTTGTTAAAACACCTCGTCGGATTCTACGGGTCTCAAAGCTGCTGCTGTTCAGATCTGCAGTAAATTAATGATGATGCGGACAGAAGCATGCGTCCCGTGCGCACGGGACGCATGCTTCTGTCCGTGTCGCATGCGAAACGAGGAACAAGACGGTCACTGTAACACGGGGAGGTGGTTGAAGTCCTGTAGCCTATTCCTCTGACACTGTTTGCTGTTCGATCAGATCCGTGTACGCAATGATCAGTGGAACGCCGCGCGCCCAACAGAAGACATAATCGTTCCATCAGAATACGATCCATTTACATGAAGCCTCCTCCACCACCACCACCACCACCACCATATCGCGCCGCGTTTCTTTTCTGTTCTATTCAGTAAATTAATGAGAATGACGCGGACAGAAGCATGCGTCCCGCATGCGAAACGAGGAACAAGACGGTCACTGTAACATGGGGAGGTGGAGCTGCAGGCCCGGATATACATTTCCCCGTGAGGGGGCAGCTGAAATGGCAGTTGGTTTAGTGGTACCACAATTGTAGTTAGTAGAAGTAGTACTGTTTCAAATCATTTAACTATAAGCACTTTGAAATGTCTTTGAAGTTTGGGCCGTTCCATTATGTTTGTTGGGGCAGTCAGGGTGTTCAGGGGCATTACCCCCCCCCCCCCCCCCCCCCCCCCCCCCCCCCCGCGCCTATGCTTAGATCCGGCCCTGCTTCTTGCGCGAGCGCAACAGAATCAGGGAAAGGGCAGCCGTGTCTGGATTCTATTATGACTGGTGTAATGCATGCTGATGCCAGTCACACTTCAGGGGAGTAGAAAGAACATCCGCGATTTTAATTTTTATTTTAGAGGATGAGGATGAGGATAATTTTTATTTTAGAGGATGAGGGGGGGTGCAGACAGCACGAGTCTGATCAGAGCTGCCGCCGCCGGTAAGGAACAGAGTCATCTAGTATTATTATTACATTATGGATTTGGAAATATGTTGTATTAATGCTGTATTCAGGGCATGTGGGAGAAGCCAGTATATATTTCCCAGTGACAATGAGAAACTATATTTATAGCGTAGACTAGATTACAGAGATGAAGTGAGTTAAATTAATGTGTTGAATCCGAGAAGAATCACGCTGTTTTCAAGACTTTCTTTGGAGAGTAGCCTAAGGGTTAATAGTGTGAGCCGCTGCGTTGATGGCCCTTAATGGCCGTCTATTGTTCTCTTAACGAGCCTCTTTTGTTCTGTCTGTAAACACTGCACGCCGCCCCCCCTCCTCCTCCTCAACGCTCTGAGCTCAGTTTTATCACACAACTATTTTCTTGGGGATTCTGATTCTCCAAGAAAACTTAGCGCTGAGCTGATGTTTGCATGCAGCCCAAATTAGTGGAGCAACAAACGCTCAAAAAGAGGCTTAGTTTTTGAGGTACCCCTCCCTGGGGTATAACATAACGGGATACCGTTTTTTCATAACTTTATGATGTCCCCTTATGAAATGGATTGTCCTGAGATTTACTTTTCTGCAAAGGTCATGAAATTGATCCATGAAGCTACTCAACACCTAAGCAAAAAACGCCTAAACTAAAAGTTGTCAATACTTTGCCATTTTTTACCTGATGCTTATTTTTACATCATATTTGCACAGATTGTCTACAGGTAGTGTGCCTACATCCAGGAAGAGCAAAAAAAAAAAAAAAAAATCAGCCTACTTTGGGTCCAGGACTTTTACCTATATGATGTCCCCGTTCTCACTAGAATCCTATGTAGAAAAGCCTCCATAGGACTGACCACTTCAACTGAACAAGTTTGTGTGTACTCTCTCTGGTGTGGCTGAGTTGTGCAGCCAGTTGTATGTTGTTGTTGTGAGTTTGATCTTGAAGTGAAGCCAGTCAGGTAGGCTATGTAATGTCAGATGTGTCATGTGTGGACATTAGACAAAAAAAAGATTTTATTAGGCTTCTTGTTTCAAACAATTAGTCAAAGCTCACACATGGATGTACAGATCGTCTCTGCAGAATTGCTCACATAGGCTATATGATCAGATTTTGGGCCAGCCAAAACTCTTTGTGGACTGACACTGCAGTCAGTGGTCTTGCTGCTTTTTTCTTTTAAGTTAAAGGGGAATTCCACACATTTTAAATGTGTTACTGTCATTAATATACCTTAGAAATGTTGTGTGGACACAGTAAAAAAGTTCCCCCATTCTGTGTTTCCTAGGAATGGTCTGAAGAAAATCATTAGCATGGTGAAACACAACTTGATGACACCATCAACGTGTTTCATCATGTTAATGATTTTTCTGTGTATGTATTTTCCTCAGAGTGTAATGGAACCCAATGGACCCATTGAGGTTCATTTGGTTCCATTTGTAGCCTACACAGAAAGAAATCGTGAAAATTGGTGGAATTCCCCTTTAAGAGGCTGTAGATTTACAGTACAATTTAAGCACAATTGAATACAATAACTGATAACTGAGTGGATGACACTAAAGCTTACAGTTGTTGATATCAACTGTAGATTCAACAAATCTACAGTTGATTTAGTTGATTCAAATGTATTTTGGTGGACATTGATTCATTGTATTGAGTGATTTCACACTTGCTAAGGGTGAATGAACTGCTGTGTTCACACTGCATGAGTGGATGCAGCAAGAAAATGATTAAAATATTTAACAGCATCAGCGCTCCGAACTACTGCAGCTTTGCATTGTTTGCAACATCAAAGCGGATTCCAGTGACTGCACATGTTTACAAACAGCACTTGTTGTGAAAGTGGCCATGTGTATAGATTTGTGTTTGTTATCTTTTAGATCAGCTATTTCCAAATGGCTGTTTAAATTGCACATTAGTTGGTGGAGTGTTATGGCAAGAACAGTGGCAAGAACAGTTTTCAGAAGATATTTAGTTTCAGTCACATTTGAGTCACAAGTGTTAGTCTAGTTGTAGTCAACAAATCTACAGATTGATTTAGTTGATTCAAATGTAATTTGGTGGACCTTGATGCCATCGTACTGAGTGATGGGTGAAGGGTGTTTTTTCTTTATGCCTCTTAACTCTGGTCTTACTCAGGGTTGCCGGTTCGAACCCAGGATCCCCCAGAGTTAGTGTTGTTGTTTCTCCGAGCAAGACACTTAACCCTTAATTGCTTACGATGTGCTGTTCTGCTGCCATTGGTGTGTTGTTGGTAATTAGGATCTACTTGTAAAGCACCTTGGATAAAGGTGCTATACAGTATAAATGCACCACTTGCCATTGATGTTTGTTTGTATGTTTGACTGTCGGGCTAAAATGTTATCAAATGGTGGTTTGTGGTTCAAATGCTGAACAAATAGTGTGCCCTGGTATGAAAAAGGTTGAAAACCACTGAATAAAGCCAGATACAGATGTATACAATCTATAAGGTTTCTATTGTTAAGTTGTGAGCTTGCAGGTTGGTTATTTTCACTGAACAAAGTTAACTTAAACATTAATAGGCTACCAATGATAATAGAAAAAATGACAGACAAGGTAGGTCTATTTTAATTGTTAATCTTGTCTTTATGGTATGTTGAGTCTCATCTTTCATTAGCTTTCCATGCAAACTTCAGTCTGCAAATGAGCATAAATTTACAAATTAAAAACATGTGAATTGTCATTCATGCTGGTGGGCAAGCTCAGCTTGCCCACCATTGTTACCTTATTGTAGGCTTTTGTTTTGGCATGAACTCATTGAAATATTTGACTATTTGCACTACTGTATGCACTGTTAAATTTAGGCTACTGTCTTGGACAGTCCATACTTCCTATTAAGTGGTACTATCTAGCTTATAAGGTACAATTCCAGCTGCACTACTATGGTGACACCTCTGCTGTACAAGTGTTTCAGAAATGACAAAATCAACACTTCACTAAGCTAGAATGTAAGATGTTGTGTGCATGTGTCTTTTAACACGTTCTGTATGTCTAGTTTAATTATGTCCTGGTCAAACGATTCCCTATACTACATAAATATTCCACTCCATTCACACATATTATAGCCTACTCTACATGCACTCTAGCTCTGGTCCAGCTAGCTCTGGTCCAGAGCTCCACTGCTTCTGAGCCTGACTAGCATTGGAGCTCTGCTCTTCTCCGTGCAATCGGCCATTACTCCACCCGACCAGCCTCTCTTCTCTAGTGGATATATAAAGAACGTTTTAACTACTCATCAAAATAAACACGTCTTGTGTCATTAGAAAGCCTACTTACCTTAGTGGAAACACTCTGAGCTCCCACCACACAGATAAAATGGACTTTTTGGCCAGGACGTTTTTCACTGGAAAAACAACCAGGATTTGCGCCCTCTACCAATATCTATCCTTCAGTGAAAATCACATTCTGGCAAAAAAATAATAATAAAATAAAAAAAAATGGCATTCTGTCCAAAAAGTCCAGTTCATCCGTGTGGTGGGGGGCTCAGAGTGTTTCCACTAAGGTAAATAGGCTTTCTAATGACACAAGACGTATTTATTTTGGTGAGTAGGTACAACGTTCTTTATATATCCACTAGAGAAGAGAGGCTGGTCGGGTGGATTAATGGCCGATTGCACAGAAGAGAAGAGCAGAGCTCCGATGCAAGTCAGACTCAGAAGCAGCAGAGCTCTGGACCAGAGCTGCATGCACTCTACTTACTTGGCATAATAGGAGCATATGCAAATCGGTTGGAAAACTTGTACAGTATAGATCAATACAGGTGTCCTCTGGTGATGAGCTTCACACATTCTGATCAGTCAGACTGAGAGTGAATGGACAGCAGACAGTGTGAATGGTTGTTTGGTGGAATTTGCTAATTTCTTATTGTTCCAGGACTGACTCAATAGTTTGCATTCAAGTTGAAATGCTTAGCAACATCTCAAAGGTAAAGGATTTCCATACATGTTGCACACGACACTGCAGGAGTATCGGTTGTAAGCACTCAACTTATCATACTAAAAGGGCCTCATGCAAATTGGTTGTCTCATCCATCCAGTAGGGTTACACACCTGGCCTAACCAATTCTCACCTGCCATTAACAATGGGATAGACATTCCCCACCACTTCCCAAAGTTTTTTTGACCATGCAACATAATAGGATAACCTTCAGAGAACACCAGTGGTAGTTTGCATTGATCCCTACTAAAGGCTGATTAAACACACATAGTCTGCCCAATGCTGTGATCTATATGTGTTTTGAATGGTTTTAATGTAAATACATATTTAAGTTGCAGTTCCTTTAATTTGATTTGAAAATAAGTTATTGGTTCTCTAGGTATTTTTTATTTTTTTACATTTTAGAGGATGACTATTGTCTTGTACAACATACATTATACAGCATGTTTCCCCTCACTTCCCGTAAGTTACTTAGTTACAATACATTGCCATTCGTACATATATTTAAAATATGTACAGAATTAGTAGCATAGCACTGGCAAAGGTCACATGAGCAAAATGTTTGCTACTTTTAATTGCAACATAAGCACAAATATAAAGTATAAGTCTCCATCTAAGGAGGTATTTATGTTGGGACAGGGTACTATGATTCCTGGGTAGGAAAATATCTAGATGTAAATATCTTTACACGTCAAAAGATCAGAAATGAAACATTGTTATATTCTATAGACCCATACAGCCTAAATACTATATAATAAGTACAGGCTGTAGAATACAAAGCTTCCTGTGTTTGTTTATAATCAGCAGCAGCATCCTCTAGTTCATACTTTTACTATGTGCTGGTGATTAATGGCTGTATAGACACTATATGCCTATTGTATATTCTGAACTATTTGTTGGTGGTGAGTGGTTGTATAGACACTATATTCCTACAGGTATATGCTCAACTATTTGTTAGTGGTTACTGGTTGTATAGACACTATATGCCTATATTCTCAACTATTTGTTGGTGGTTAATGGTTGTATAACAAAAGTTCTCTCTCTCTCTATCCCTCCCTCTTTTCCTGTGGAATTGCTCATTGTGTTAATGTGTTCATTGTGTTGTTGTTGTTGTGGGTGCAATCATGTTTCATGACTATATGTTCATTTGCTCTGTTGAGTATAATGTCTTTATTTGCTGTATAATTGGAACACATACATGTAGCCCTTTCTCCAATTTTTGCGTTGAAATCATGAATGCCACACCACTGATAATTTTCTGCAGACAGCTCTGCCACTTACCTGATATATGGAGGAATGAATGCTTTAGCATTGTCCCACAAAGGTGCCATATAACACCAAGGGGGAACCATTTTGGTCATGTATAAATAAACAGTAATAATAAACAGTAACAGTTCTTCAGTGGTTACATGGTAACTGTTGTGTTCAGGGCTGCAATGGATGAAAAATTGGAGTGAGATTCAGTGCTGGGGAAAAAAGGCCTTTTTTAAAATATGATTTGACCAGTTTTAAAGATTTTTAACAAGACTCACATCCCTTGGGTTCCCTCTCTGTATAGTGATTGTCGTGGGGGTTGGCACATCCCACTATTTATTAGTGTGGTTGTCTGAAGGGCAACAAGACTCTTGTCTTGTTATCCTGGGACTTTATTATTCTCCGAGAGTAAACTTGTTTCGGCATGCTACTTTACATCACCATTACCATTACGCCTAAACCAGTGGTGCAGTGTCACCATTACTTCAAAATTCCTCTTCCTCTAGAATAACCTTTTTAGGCGCCCTTTAACAAAGTCCCAGGATCACTTTACAATTGCAAATTGCATCGCTCTAGTTACTATAATATTACAATCCATTTTCTTGAATTAAGTTCTAATCCCAAACATTCACCTCATTGAGAGGTGATTCTATACACCTATCAGAACACATTAGTGAAGAAAGCTATTGGTTGTAATTTTTTCAAAGATGGTCCGAACATCTTCAGCTTCTCTTCCACACTCCTACATGCTGTTTTGCACCAAGATACCTTTGAATGGCTTTCAGTGAGGGTTCAGTGTTGGATAGGGTCTGTAGATCCCCAATCTACAGAGAATATCAGCTGTCTCCACCTCCATTGACAAAAGTCCCTGAGCTCAGTTGTAGCTTAACTCCCTCAGAGTTGAGGTCAAAGTGTCCTTGAGCATGACACTGAATTCTTAATTCCTCCCAATGAGTATAGGCTGGTACATTGCATGTAGTGTATGCATGTAATGTATACTGCATTTACAATTGTGTCCCCACCAGTGTTGGGCAGTAACTAATTTTAGATTACATATTACTGTAATATTATTACTTTTGCTCCAAAAAGTAAAGTAACGAGATTACTCTGCAAAAATGGGTAATAAGTAACGCATTACTTTGCAAGTAATGCCAAGTTACTTTTTTAAAATGAGCTTGTTGCATGCAAAAATAGAACAGATGTACAAGCTATTGACATGTACTGTAACAACAGAGATGTGCAGTAGATTGTCGATCCAGTCCACACGCTGCATCCTGCGCAGTTATGTACACTACAAATCACATTGCTGCTTTATTTTGTAATAAACGGATTATGTTGTACTTCTCTAATTTTTCAAAAGCGGTGTTGAGAACTTGGGAAAGTAATAACGTAATATGTAATATATTACTCTTCAAATCCAGTAATAAGTAAAGTAATGATATTACTTTGTCTAAGGGGTAACGAGTAAAGTAAAGAAGTTACTTTCCTAAGTAATATAGACCAACACTGGTCCCCACACAGATGGTAATATCTGAAAGTGTGTTATGGTGTCCCCAGGAAGTCTATAATCTGAAAGTGTGTTATGGTGTCCCCAGGAAGATGTATCTGACAGTGTGTCCCCACGAAGATAGTAATATATGACGTCCCCACATGGGAGGACCCAGACGGATCTGGGGGAAAAAAGTATTGAATTTTGCTAATTGAACGTTATATTCTTGTTCCTGATTTTTTTCTGATCATACCTGATTTTTTTCAGGGCTGTAGCATGTCTAGAAAGGGGTGTCCCCACATGGGAGGATACAGTCATGCGTCCCCACCATGTAGCAAAAACAAGTATGTGTGTGTGTGTGTGTGTGTGTGTGTGTGTGTGTGTGTGTGTGTGTGTGTGTCTTTGTGAGTGAGCAGACACATATTGAAACATTGTACACATTATGGTCCTGACTCCTGGAGGAAGCAAAACTGTTACAATATGTTTCCATATTATATAGGCAGCAGGAGGAGGAAGAGGAGCAGCTGGCTGGGCAGTTTCATACTGTGGCCAGATACTAGCTGTTATAGTTTCTGAGCCTGAGAAGTGAGTAACAATTCACTTTTATACACTATTACCAGTAATAATAATCTATTACGTGCACAGACTGGCCACGGAGCACCAGATGGTTTTGCATTGTTTTTTTTATTGGTGCTTCATGTAATATGATGGTGACAGAATCCCTTTTGTGAATCATGTAATACTGTTTTTACATTTTTTCCAGTGACGGTGACGGAACCTATTTTGTAAACCATGTACTAATGTTTTTACATTTCTGCAGTGATGGTGACCAGTGTTGGGTATCGTTACTTTACCTGTGGCGGTGACACAAGAGAAAGAGGCCATGGCAGCGGGGGCATGCAGAGGTTAGTGTATTTATTGTAATGTTGAATTCAACCGTTAGATATGCATGTCACGTGTGGAGCTAATCACATGAATTTACTTATTGATTGGCGTGATTATCTGCAATTCTAGGCCAAGAGCTCAGTCAGCTCCACCCCTCAGCTTGGGAGACTGATGGCGAGAAGGACAGCGGCCCTGTGAAGCAGTTCAAATGTCCAGGAGTACTGGAGGAAGAAGCATGTCTGCTCAGTGCTATACCCTGGTCTGGCCATGGCAAGAGATTGTTTCAGGGCATAAATATGAAGATCTGTAAAAAACGCCTAACATAACCTAATACCAGCTCAAAATAAGTAATGACTTTATTTTACTTGAATTCCATCATTCTGTATTCATAGACAATATATCTTGACCTTTTCAACAGACAATATGATCAGATAAGCATGTTTGTGATCTTTACAAGTCCATAAACCTTATTTTTCAAATCCGTTTTAGTCTATTTTGTCTCTTTCTGGGTCAAATGCATTGATATTAGGTCAAATTGAAACAAATAATTGTTGAGGCATATGGGTTAGGTTGTGCTGAACAAAAATATACCAAATATAGCTATGAAATACTTCCTAGTGTGGAATATAAGGACTAATATAAGATCTGTAAAAAAACGCCTGGCATAGATATACCTAATAACAGCTCAAAATAAGCAATTATGGCTTTATTTCTCTTGAATCTCATCATTTTACATTCTTATAGACCACATATCCTGACTTTCTCAACAGCCAAAATTCTTTGATAATCATATTTGTGATTTTTACAAGTCCATAAACCTGAAAAACAAGGTCCGATTTTTGTTTTTGCATGTAGTTTTTGGTTCAAATTACCTTTATAGTATGTAAAAGTGAATTAATTATGGTTTATTATTGTAGCTGAGGTTGTCCTGAAAAAAAGGGTACCAAACATTAGTGGCTGGACACTTTATGAATGTGTTTTATAAAGGAAAATGCAAAACATCACAAAACGGAAAATGCTCAACAGTGTCCTTACAGGGTTAAGCCATGTAATAAGCGGAATAGCACCCTTCGAAAGTGATTTGTTTCCTATAATAAGGAATGTTATTATCCCTTACCGCTTGGGGAACGGTCTATGACTGCGTCGATCACTGAATTCAACCCGACGTGACAACTTAGCACCGTTATGCTCTTTTTCTCTCGTTCTGCCGCTTCTGCCAGAAGTATGACGAAAGAACTGCCGTCGGACAGGGGCGGATCTAGGAATAGGCATGGGGGGGCAATGCCCCCCTAAATGCCTAGGCTGCCCCACCAAACATGATTGCATTCAAAATAACCCAAGATATTTCAGTGCTTATATTTAAAAGTGTTTGAAACATTACTATACTGCTACTGACTAACTAAATACAGCTGTGTCACCACTAAACCAACAGCATTTCATCGTTGAAAACAGAAAACTCTCTGAGTCAGACCTTTAGCTTTGTGCATGCTGCGTGTCTGTTGCAACTTCAACAACAACTAGTGTTATTATTGCTGGTTTACTTGACTAATAAAAGTCCTGTAACTGAAAATGGTATGGTTGCGGCTTCATCGAAGAAGCTGTCCCCTTACCATTTTCTTCTGCCCCCCCCCCCCCAAATAGGGAAATGTATCCGCCCCTGCCGTTGCTGTTTCTGTCAGGGGACGACGTAGCGACGACTATACCCTCGTCCCACACGCTGAGAGCCGAGCAGAGAGCCGGCGGGCTCAAAACTATAGTTGTAGTTGTCTCTGCAATCTCCACATCTCTTGCCTCCTTCTTGCGTCAGCCTGCTGGTGCTGCATGGCCACGGCGGCTCATTTCAAGACATATAGCAGGAGGTTTTCAAGAGGTGGTCCGGGGACCCACCAGTGGTCCCCTGAGAGAGTTCCAGGTGGTGCCCGCCAGCTAAGTTTGGTTAACCAGATGTAACTCTTGAGAGCGTAAAAATGAAACCAAATGGACCCTCGCGGGTCCATTTGGTTTCATTTTTACACTCTCAAGAGTTAAAATTACTCATCATCTGAATTAGCCCCAAGTCTCCACACAACTAGAAGATGGACAAAAGCAAAATAAATCTTTAGTTTTGGGGTCTGTGGGGCCAAAATGTCCTCAAAAGGTGGTCTGTGGCTCAAATGATGAATAAATGGTGGGCCCTGGTATGAACAAGGTTGAACACCATTGACATATAGCACAGTCGGTGACCATACCTTATTTTCATTTTATTCTTTTGCCCACAGATGAAGCACTCCCACATTAAAATGTAATATACTTTTTAGCCAAAAATCAATATATGTACTGTGTGTGTGTGTGTATGTATATATATATATATATATATATATATATATATATATATATATATATATATATATATATATATATATATATATATATATATATATATATATATATATATATGGCAGATATTATCGGCCCTCCGATGCTTTCAAATTTCAAATCGGAAAATATCGGTATCGGTATTTACAAACTGGAAATTATGACTATTTACAGAGATTTAGACTCAGCGCTACGGTCATGTTTATACCATTACTTTTGTACTTTACTCAAGTAGGCTACATGTTGAATTTATAGTTGTATGGAGTATTTCTAGGCTATAACATGAATTCGTATTTATACTAAATGTTTATTTATATTAAATATTTGTATAGTAATAGTTTCTGTTATTTTTCCACCACTGGAGGCCGCATATATCGGTATCGGTTGATATTGGTTGATATCGGTATCGGGAATTAGAAGTTGGATAATATCGGGATATCGGATATCGGTAAAAAAGTCAATATCGGGCATCTCTCTCTCTCTCTCTATATATATATATATATATATATATATATATCTATATATATATATATATATATATATATATCTATATATCTATATATATATATCTATATATCTATATATCTATATATCTATATATATATCTATATCTATATATATATATATATATATTTATATATATATATATATATATATATATATATATATATATATATATATATATTTATATATATATATATATATATATATATATATATATATATATATATATATATATATATATATATATATATATATATATATATATATATATATATATATATATATATATATATATATATTTGCATTTCCCCCCTCTATGTTCTACTTTAATGCTGCAGCTGTTTCCCTGCAGACAGACACTTGCTTTGTCCTGCAGACGGTCCAGGACTTTGCTGTTGTCAACAAATCACGAAAACAAAACAAAAAAATCATCGGGCTCAGGAAAGGCAGTGCTAATTTGTGAGAGGGGTTGTGTGCCAATCACAACACAACAGTAGTCCCCAGCAAATTCAGAATGAGCCAATAGAGTGGAGGTGAAGTGGAGTTAGATTCCGTTCTTAAACGGAATCTCTGTTTGCGAACACGGTGTTTGAACACCCTAAAGTCGCCTCAGTTACATCGTTACTTTGAGAAATCGGCCCCCGGCGTTGTGGGGCCGATTGTGGAGCCGAGAAATTATCTCGGCGCGTGTCCACAAACTAAAAAAATAAATAAAAAATAAAAAAATGCACCCGTGCAAAAAAATAAAAAATAAATAATGTCAGTAACGCCACTATGATGATATATGACCGGGAGTTCACCTCCACCTACCTGCTTCATGCCTTCAGGCGACATGGAGCAAGTCTGGCTGTATGGATCCCTCACGGGAGAAATACAGCTCTGAAAGGGCTAACGGGGGTGGTGGAGGGGTCTGTGGAACCATGATTGTGGAGAACCATGCGCTCGGAATTATCCCCCAACCAGGGGCCCCCTCAGTCTGCCCCACCAAACACGACGGTATGCGAAACAACCCAAGATATTTCAAATTAAAGTGCTTATATTGAAAATGATTTGAAACACTACCTACTGCCACTAACTAACTACAGTTGTGGCGCCACTAAACCGACAGCATTTCATCATCGAAAACAGAACACTCTGTTTTTAATCAGGGTCAGACCTTTAGCTTTATGCATGCTGCGTGTCTGTTGCAACTTCAGACAACAACTGTTACTTGCCTAATAAAAGTCCTGTAACCAAAGATGGTATGGGGGCGGCTTCACCTTCATCTTTTCTCCTGCCCTCCCAATTGGGAAATGTTACATCCGCCCCCGTCCCCAACCCCCCGCCCTCCGTGTATTGCACTGTGTTCTCACTGCTGACATAGTTGTTGTATTGTGAAACTGGCCCAACATAAGTTCGGAATACTAACTTTTGTGAATTGTTTTCTTTACCTTAGTAATTGGTATTACTAGGACCTTACCCGTTGTGAATATATGAACACCAAATGATGTACAATGTAATGTGAACGAATAGATCATAACAGTGTGGGTAGTGAATTAATAGATTATAGCAGTGACCATGTAAATTTCTGCTTGCTTTAATGTAATCGTGACTGTGAGTAGGCTATACTTGATCATGGGGGAATGGGAAAACAATTGTGGCAAAGTAAGGTGGCCAGGAACGTGTTGATGAATCTGATTTTACTTTTAAATTAGCTGTTTCTGTGGACAGTCATCATGAAGCCACTGGCAAAGGGGGGCGTAATAACTGTATGTGTGTGTGTGTGTGTGTGTGTGGGGGGGGGGGGGGTCCATCTTAATTAGCAAAGTCTAGCAATGCAGTACACGTCGCGATCACACACACACGCACGCACGCATCGCTAAAGTTGCTGTGGAAGTAAACATCATCATGTGAATACAGCGGTCGGTGAGCTAGTAGAGTAGCGGACCGAGCGCGCAGTGCTGGGAGTGACACAATATGATATGCCCCATGCAGGGAATTCCGAAGAAGTTAGGCTGTCGTCGGCATGCAACCTGTCCTTGTGCCGTGCGCCTGGTCTCTCTTCCATGCAAGAGTCGGCTGCTGTTAGCTTGTAGATCTGCTTGTTTTTAAAAGAACACCGCCGTTGTACGATAGTAGAATAAATGTAGTCACAAATGCAATACCCATTCGACTGTAGAAGTCTGAGCGGGGGTGTGGCGTGCCTCCT
Organism: Benthosema pterotum; assembly: GCA_039105355.1. Classification (NCBI taxonomy): domain Eukaryota; kingdom Metazoa; phylum Chordata; class Actinopteri; order Myctophiformes; family Myctophidae; genus Benthosema; species Benthosema pterotum. The sequence continues at coordinate 43,691,439 of CM076980.1, read as the reverse complement.
CCTCCTTCTCCCCAACACCAACACCGCTGCGTTGCTGGTGTAGCAGTGGAAATATGGCAGTGGGGTAACAGCGATAACGGTGGCCTGTGAATTGTGTAACGTCAGGGGGCCCCGTCATACTTTCCCATATAAACTTAATGGGGAAATTTTCATGCACAAATAAATTCATTATTAATAAACGATGTGTTCATTTGGCAAAAGGGCTTCGCTACTCTCTTAATGATATTATGGTGAACGGCTGTGTGAAAACTTACAGCGATTGGTGGTGCCATCGCGGAGTTACACATGTTTCAGACATTCATTCATTCATTCATTCATTCATTCATTCATTCATTCATTCATTCATTCATTCATTCATTCATTCATTCAGACAGACATTTCATGGATTATAGTATGGATATAGATATCCCATACAACAGTGGGTTTTCAACATTTTTCATACTAGGGCTCACTAATTTATTTAGCATTTGAGCCACGGACTACCATTTGAGGACGCTTTTAGCCCCACAGACCCCAAAACTGAAAATTTCTTTTGCTTTTGTCCACAATACCAGGCTGGATCTGGGAAACAAAAAGGTTTGTATGGGAAACTTACAGATCAAAATGAGTACTTTTCTAAGTTAGCCTTTTAAAAATAAACAAACAAACAAACAAGATTGTTAGCCTATCTCTCCTCCTCCATTTGTTGCGGCGGTGGGCATCGCTGACCGCGTGCGTCACAACTTGCTGAGCGGTGATATAAAAAGGTGTTTTTGCGCGACACCAGCCGCGGCAGAGACTGGTGATGGAGGTGGGAGTGGGTGGCCGGGAACATTACCATGGTGATGTTGCGCTTAAACAATTGTCGCTAATTGTGTTCAAGTCAGCCATGCCCCACTGTCGAGATGCTGAACAGGGGTGGATGTAACTGTAAATGGTATGGGGGCGGCTTCATCCCATACCATTTTCGGTTACAGGACTTTTATTAGTCAAGTAAAGCATCGATAATAACATCAGTTGTTGTTGAAGTTACAACAGACACGCAGCATGCATAAAGCTAAAGGTCTGACTCAGAGAGTTTTCTGTTTTCAATGATGAAATGCTGTTGGTTTAGTGGTGACACAGCTGTAGTTAGTTAGTAGCAGTCGTAGTAGTATTTCAAATCATTTTAAATATAAGTACTTTCATTTGAAATATTTTGGGTTGTTTGCATGCCATCATGTTTGGTGGTGCAGACTGGGCATTTAGGGGGGGCATGCTGAATGAATCCTTGTTCATGTTCCTGTAGCAGGAATGTGGTGCACGTCAGGAATGCATTCTTATGAAAATTAATTCTTGTGTGTGCTTATATATTTATATATTTATTTAAAATACACCTCATTACTTTTTACAAACGAGCTTGTTCATGTTGCACACGAAAATAGATCAGATTTATAAGCTATCAGCAGATAACAACAGAAATGTGCAGTAGTCTGTACGACATACACTACAAGTTGTTGCATGCGAAAACAGATCTACAAGCTGTCTAACACATCTCTGTTGTTAATCTGTTGTGTGTGTGAAAATGAAACCAAATGGACCCGCAAGGGTCCATTTGGTTTCATTTTTACATTCTCAAGAGTTACATCTGGTTAACCAACTTTCCATCATTTAGCCTGGGGGCCACCTGGAACCCTCTCAAGGACCACTGGTGGTCCCCGGACCATCTGTGGAAAACCCCTGGTGTATGACGTGAAGATATTACTCTACCAAGTTATATATCCCAAGGCTAATTGTTATTCAGTCGGCCGATGTCCAAAATGTATTCATCATTTATGAGAAGGCAAAATGATAACATAGCTACTGTTTTTGTTCCTGCATTAGTTGCATTTCCAGCACTTAAAACATGGAGTTTTCAAGGCCAAAGTAGTCCGGCGCAAAAGATGAGACTCAATAAATAGTGTGCACGCATGGATGAAGGCTCATTAACCACCACAGTAGTGGATTTATTTTAGATGAGTGGAGTGGACAGGTGGATTGACACAAGGTCACACATGCAGCTATAATGGATAACTCTGAATAAGTAACAAGAACTCATTACCACAAACCTTGAAGGCACTTGGATAACTGTACATAACTCGGAATTGCGGTTTTATTAAAAAAAAAAAAAAAAAAAAAAAAAACATATGTAATATCATTGTTGCCGGGACATGTATGAATAACTTGGGCTTGTCATACTGCACTATCCCGGCTATTTTTTCCTCATCTTGAATTTTATTTAAAGGGGTGTTGTTCTAGTCTGCAATTTTTAAATTTAGTAGTCTTGGTCGATTTCAGTCACCGGCTTTAGTTTTTATCGTATTTAGTCTAACATATTTTTTTTTTTTTTTTTTTTTTTTAGTCGACAAAAAGTAAAGCATTTTAGTCTTTTGTTAGTCCATGAGACCATGAATTTATTTGTTTAGTTTTAGTCAACGAATACTATTGTCATTTTAGTCTAGTTTTAGTCTGACAATTATTCTAGCCATTCACTAAAGATATTTTAGGTCGAAATTATCATTTTGATAAAAATGGCAATTTTAAGGAATACGTCCAGGAAGGCAATATGAATTAACTTGAATTTGCATATTTATTTAGAATCATAACAATCCACACATTGAAAAAGAGTTGCAAACCCAAGGGTCCAATTTTTTCCAATCTATCGTTCAACTGGGGACCTCCTGGAACTCCTTCAAGGACCCCTTGAGATCCATGAAACACTGCTGTGTTGATTAGCTCATACTATACGTCTCTCGGATTTAAATAGGCTAATCTTGCTTTCCTTCTGAAACCATGCTCTCATAGTTTCCCCACCAGTAATGTGTCTTCAATTCATTCAACTTCACAAGTTGAATGTTCACATGAGACAACAAGTTTAAACAACAAAAATGTTATTCTGGGGCCTACATTTTTACTCTGGAATTAAAATTCTGTCATGCTGAATTCTCAAAATTTTCTATCAGTGCGGCAAACTCGATGGCTAGGCTAGCTAGTTTCTTGGAACATGTTTGCAGCGACAACGTCTGTCATCGAAAGAATATTATTTTCCAGCGATTCTATTAGTTTTAAAGGTAACTGTTGAAGAATTGCAATATTACACTTGAGGGTGTGCTTTGATGCGAGTAAATATGGAACTTAACTTAAATAACCTAAATTGCATATTATGTCCATGTTTCCACTCGCATAATCAAATTAACTCTCTCAGTGCCAGCCCTTTTTCATATTTTTGGAGCTCGCCAGTGCCAGCGATTTTCATCTAAAAATCATATTTCATATTTCGGTCCATGTTTCCCGACGGACAAGTTAGTGGACGGACACACACTTTTGGTTCCGGGTTAGGCCGTCCCTTGTTATGCTCTAGCAATGGTCGCCGCGGTCGCTGCTAGCTGCTGTTAGCATGGGGATCGTATTGAACCGGCGCCGGTAAGTTACGTCACGTACAGTAGCGTTAACGTCAGCGGCATCAGTTGTTACTGTAAATCATAATGATAACGGATGACGTAGATCTATTTCCATGGCATGAAAACTGTTAACGGTTCACACTCACGCAATTAAATTAACACAATGCCCACATAGTTAAATTAACACTTCACACACATAATTCAATTAACACATCACATAATTAAATTAAAATATACCATGCCATATTGATGCCAAAGGCTTCTGCACATTTATTTACAGTAGACAGCATTCCACTATCTATCCATTATTTTCAAGCATAGCCTACAGACTCAAGGAATGTGTGCAACTTCACTCCATTGTAGACATTGATTTGAGAGAAACAACATTGCGCTCAGCAACAAAACGTATTTTATTTCATCCTCTTTGTTTTGCTTTAGCATTAGGTTTTGAAAGTATTGACATTAGTTTTAGCTATTCAAAGGAACAGCTTTAACATTAGAATTAGCTATTGAAAGCATTATCATTAGCTTTAGCAACTGAAAGCATTCAATTTAGCTATTGAAAGCATTATCATTTGCTTTGGCCACTGAAAGAATTAGCTTTAGCTATTGAAAGCATTAACATTACACTTAGTGTCAGGGCAAAATGTGCTAAAGGGGAATTCCACCCATTTTCAACATTTATTCTGAGAGTGTACAATTGCAACCAAATGAACCATAATGGGTTCATTTGGTTCCATTTGTCTGCTCTCAGAAAAAAGAAAAAAAAAAAAAGTCTAAAGAAATCCATTAAAATGGTGAAAATACATTGTGATGATGTCATCAAGATGTTTCACCATATTAGTGGTTTTCTTCAGACCTCCATTTCTTGGGAACACAGAATGGGGGAACGTTTTTATCATGTCCACCCAACACCTCTCGGATATACAGTACTAACGACATATTAGAATGTTGAACATGGGTGGAGTTCCCCTTTAAGAAAAGAAAAGAAAAGAAAAGAAAAGAAAAGAAAAGAAAAGAAAAGAAAAGAAAAGAAAAGAAAAGAAAAGAAAAGAAAAGAAAAGAAAAGAAAAGAAAAGAAAAGAAAAGAAAAGAAAAGAAAAGAAAAGAAAAGAAAAGAAAAGAGGAGCGCATGGGCCAAATGCCGACATCCTGGGGGCATGCCAGTCACCAAAACACACACAAAATGCTCGATTTTCTCCCAGCACCGTTGCTGTTAAGTTGGTTCGCAGTGTACTGTAAACAAGTGGGGAGAAGGTACGTGGGAACAACAAAGCACGCACTGACCTTTCCTCTCAAAGCTCTCCTGGCGCAGGAAGCACACCATGGCCAGGAACTTGGTGACCTCTTTGAGGTACATGACGGTGGTGTTGTTCAGGTGGATGATGGCCATCGACTCCTTGTCGTACGGAGAGCAGGTCTCGTCCTCGGCCAGACTGGGAGGGAGAGAGAAAGCACAAATGTACATAAAGGGTTAAAGGGGAACTCCACCCATTTTCAACATTTTACTGTGTCATTGATGTACGTATTTTCAGGACTATAAGGCACACTTAAAAGCCTTTAATTTTCTCAAAAAACAACAGTGCGCCTTATAATCCAGTGTGCCTTATATATGGATTGTTTGACTACAGTAGGTTCTATTCTATATTGACTGCAGTAGCTTCTATTCTGTGTGCTTTATAATCCAGTGCGCCTTATATATGAAAACGGTTCTAAAATTGGCCATTCATTGAAGGTGCGCTTTATAATCCGGTGCGCCTTATAGTGTGGACAATACGGTACTTTCGAGGTGTTGGGGAGACATGATAAAAAAAGTTCCCACATTCTGTGTTCCCAAGAAATGGAGGTCTGAAGAAAACCACTAACACGGTGAAACATCTTGATGACATCATCAAGATGTGTTTTCACCATGTTGATGGATTTCTTTAGACGCTTCTTCTTTTCTGAGAGCGTACAAATGGAACCAAATGAACCCGTTAGAGTTCATTTGTTTTTATTTGTACACTCTCAGAAAAAAAAATGTTGAAAATGGCTGGAATTCCCCTTTAAGTCGTTGTGGTTATATAAAGCAGGGGTTTTCAACGGTTGGTCCGGGACCACCAGTGGTCCCTGAGAGGATTATAGCTGGTCCCCAGGATAAAGGATGGGACAGTTGGTAACCAAAATGGACTGTTATGGTTCTGTAACTCTAGAGAGCGTAAAATGAAAACTAGTTTCTGACGCTAGATTCTAGTTCCTCATGCTAGATTCTAGTCCCCCACGGTAGATTCTAATTCCTCTCAGTAGATTGTAGTTTCTGAAGTTAGATTCCAGTTTCTGACACTAGATTCTAGTTCCCGACACTAGATTCTAGTCTATGACACTAAATTCTAGTTTGTGAAACTAAATTCTAGTCCCTGGCGTGAGATTCTAGTTTTTCTGGAGAAAAATATCGCAGAGTGGCGCGATATGAGCTTGTAGATCTGCTATTTTTCAACAGCTAAAACACCAAAACGCTTTCAGTACACAAAGGGTTAAGTTGTTGTGGTTGTATAAAGCAGGGGTTTTCAACCGTTGGTCCGGGGACGTAAAATGAAACGAAATGGACCAGTAAGGGTCCATTTGGTTTCATTTTACGCTCGCGAGAGTTAAATTATATTTAAACATCTGAATTACTTAATTGTCAAGAATCTACACAATTAGAAAATGCAGAAGCATTGTTATTTTGACCAACGTTTTGCCAGTTTCTCTCTCCTAAATTGTCAACACAAACTTGGAAATCCTTAGTTTTGGGTCCGAGAGACTAAACTAACCTTCAAATGGCGGTCCGTGGCTAAAATGCAGAATAAATAGTGGGCCCTGGACTGAAAAAACGTTGAAACCACTGGTATAAGGTATAAGGTTTCAGCCCTCAAACCCTGTTCTAAGTATATATGTTCTCTATTGAAAAGTTGTTGGGGGTAGTGTCTCCTGGGAAAATTACATCATAACCATCTGATTGGTCCTTGAGTTACAAGGGCCAATCAGAATGTGACTTAAACACTCAAGGCACGCTGGGAAATGCAGTGCTCGATCTGCAGTACTGGCAGTGACCACCAGTCAAGTCACACAGCACACCTAGTACTATAAAACAATTGTCTGCTTCTTGAGTGCTATAACCACTCCAAGCCCCATTGGTCCTGAGGATCTTAATTTTAATGTAATCATTTTTTTTTGGATGCTCAAACTCAAAGAACAAAAGAGGAAAAAATCTCCATGTAATGAATATTCAACAAGTGGGAGACAGCCTCCTCCTCCTCCTCCTCTGCTCTCTCTCAGTCTTTGATCTGTGAGGGACTCTCTCCTCTGTTCCTCTCCCAAATCGTGAGAGTCTTCTGAAATTAAATTCATAAAATGAAGATATAAAAACATTCAAAGCCTGTGAATGACATATCTTCGGCCCGCGGGACGGTATTTTATTGCTGGTATTATTAGAAGAACTGTCCCTCTGGTATGTTGCACAAACACTGCGGCAAGAAACGCAACTCGTTGCTTCCTCAACTCGGTTGATTTACGCTCTCATCTCCCTATGAAAAAGAGCGGTGCTTGTTGACTTGTCTCGCGAGATTTTAAATCGGGAAGGATTTCACCCCCCGCACCCGCGGGCGTGCATAATTAGGTGACAGGGGGTGTGTTTAGGCCAATATCTGAGCCTATTGTGGCAATCAATGGCCACTTAACTTTCACTTCAATATGATTCATTTTGGCATAATAACGTCCTAGCATCTCTCCTGTGGGTGTGCAATGGTGGAAGAGTTTTCCCAGAAGTGACACTTCCTGGACCAGAAATGATGCGATTGGCAGCGGTGGGGGGGATTAACCCTTTAGTTACACATCTCTGAAATATGCACGAGAAAAAGTATACAACTGCTGTTTGTGATTTTTTGTTTTTGAGATAATCAAGCATTTACTTAATGCATATAAATGGCACTCTGGACCTCAAGGGGGCGCTACAGGCTGGCAAAATGGCTACCAAGGAGTTAAGGGGGCACTGAAGACGGAAATGGAGGGCGTTTTACTTTGAAGTTTTAGCCTGGATTTCCCTGAAACAGTGCTTTCAGTGTGGTTTCTGAACCAAGTGTTCCCTTCAGGCTATGGGTTTTTTGGAGGCCACATTGTCATTTTCGTAAAAATAAAAATAAAAATAACGCATTGGCGTGGAGCAACCCGTAGGGGATTATGTTTCACCTACACACAGCCTATATACATATTTTCATGTGGTTTTTCACCATTTCTGCAAGAAAACTGTTAATGACGTTTAGAAGACGCAGAATACTTGGAACACTTCCTTGGGGTCTTTGTGTGTGTAATATGTGTCTTTAAATATTTCAAATTAGAAGTGAGCCCAGTGGCTCTAATCGTGTCTCTATCAACATCCACTACTGGACTACAATTCCCATAATCCTCCCCCTTCCCTTGTGGATAGGTGGACTGCTGTCTTGCTGAGACAACCTGTAGTCCAGGAAGTAGTGTCAATGGCATCAGAGACAATGCTAAAATCTAAAATATCTAAAATTACTTCTTACACACGTAAAATGCCCCCAGGAAAGTGTTCCAAATCTTGTAAATATGAGTAACATACTGTATATTCTTTTGAAAACTCAAAAGGTGAAATGTCCTATGGGCGGATATAACCTGTCCCATTTGGGGGGGGGGGGGGGGGGGGGGGGGGTGTTGGAGGGGCAAGAGGAAGTGGTATGGTATGAAGTCGCACCCATAGCATTTTCGGATACATGACTTTTATTAGTCAAGTAATGCCTCAATAATAACATCAGTTGTTGTTGAAGTTGCAACACACACGCAGCATGCATGAAGCTAAAGGTCTGACTCTTAGAGTCTGTTTCTGTTTTCAATGATGAAATGCCGTTTGTATTTAGTGGTGACACAGCTGGTTAATTAGTAGTAGTAGTAGTGTTTCAAATCATTTTAAATATAAGCACTTTAAGTTGAAATATCTTGGGTTGTTTTGCATGGCATCGTGTTTGGGGGGGGGGGGGGGGCAGACTGCCTAGATTCGCCCCCTGCATATGCCCCATTAAGTTTTAAGTAAGTCTGGGAGTTCAAAAACAGGCCGACTCCTAAACAAAAAACAGCTGTGTTTTGGAGGACAACGCAGGGATGGGACTCCGGTGACCTTCACTTCTATTGGCGTTTATTGCTGTGATAGTGGGTACGTCATCACGCAGCACGTTAACGTTTTCAGGAAGTCATTAAAGTTAGATTTTCATGGACTTTTGATTTAGAAAAATACACAAACGTGAAACCTTTCCCTTTTTTGGGAGCATGCGCTGTCGGGTATGGCCACATAATGACCACGGATGTGCTCTAAAAGTGTGAAAAACATAGCTTTCATTTGGGGCTTTGAGGGACATTGATTTTTGGAGGGGAGAAAAAAAATCAATTTTGTTGCCGTTTGCCTGCAGGGACGTCCTATTAAACTGCTGCCGTGTGTTGAAACAGTCTAATGTTTTTTTCTCAGGGGCGGATCTAGACATTGGGCATGGGGGGGGGGGGGGGGGGGGGGGGGGGGGCAATGCCCCCCTAAATGCCCAGACTGCCCCACCAAACATGATGGTATACAAAACAACCCAAGATGTATATATTTATAATGTTTGGAGACACTACTACTGCTACTACCTAACTGCAGCTGTGTCACCACTAAACCAACAGCATTTCATCATTGAAAACAGAAAACAAAAAAAAAAGTCCTGTAACTGTACATGTTATGGGTGCCGCCCCCATACCATTTTCTTCTGCCCCCCCCAATTGTTACATCTGTCCCCGTTTTTTTTTCTTAATGTTTCCCCTCCATTTTGGCCCGCTGTGTATTTGAGTTCGTCTGCCTCTACGCCGCTACTTTCTTTCTTTTTGGCGTTTTTCTTGTGTCGCTGACAGAAAACAGAGTCCCTGGCCCCTTGCAGCCTTCACAGTTGTGAATAAGCAATTGCATTGACATCTCTTTTCTGCTCATAATCACATTCAGCATCCGTTGAAATCGTTGGGGTGGGTTTAAAACCTCACCCCGCCAAATTCAATGGTGAATGTGATTATACGCAGAGAAGAGACGCTTATTTTAAAATAAATAATACATAAAATTGCTTGTTCACAAGTCTGAAAGCTGCTAGGGTCACTTAGGTCTGTTGCTCTAATGTTTCAACACACAAGGACGTTCCTGCAAGGAAAACGCAAAAAATAAATAAAAAATCTAAATTCAATGTCCCTTGGTAGCAAAATAGTTGCAAAGATGAAAGTCAACAAGCACCGCTTTCATAGTATAACCCAATTCCATTAAAGTTGGGGTGTTGTGTAAAATGTAAATAAAAACAGAATGCATTGATTTGCAAACCGTTTTCAACATATATTCAGTTGAATACACAACAAAGACAGGGCTTGACACTAACACTTGCCCGCTTGCCCGGAGCAAGTAAAAAAAAAATGGTCGGGCAAGTGAAGACTGCTACCTGGTTGCCCGATCGGGCAAGTGTGTGACTTAGTGCGCTATAACACAACACAAGATAGGCCTATATTTGTCTTGAAGGTGGTCATTGCACTCTGCCTCTGCGTTTTCCCTGGCTTTCTAGCTATCTCTCCTATCTCTCTCCCAAGTCCATTTTGCTGTGGTCACAGACCCCTGAGTCTGTGATCACTATGGGAACCACTGATTTACAAGTTGAATATTTACTGTAGTTGATTGTGACTTAAACAAAACAGTCTTCGACTGCGAAAGGAAATGTTTAAAGCACCCAATTAGAAAGTAAACTTAAATGGGGGGGGGGGGGGGGCATGACCTGAGGGCAAGTAGAACCTGACTTGGACTTGCCCGATGGGCAAGTACCTCGGAGACCATATCGAATGTTCAAACTGATAAACTTTATTGTTTTTTGATATTACGATACAATCTTTTGTTAATTGGTCCCTGCAACATTTACCAAAAAAGTTGGGACGCCTTCAAAAAAAAAGTTGGGGCAGGGATAAGATTACCACTGCTTTACATAACCTTTCCTTCTAACAACACTCAATGTTTGGGAACTGAGGGCACTAATTTTTGACGGTTTGTTGGCGGAATTCTTTAACATTCTTGCTTGATTCTTTTCTTCATGACATCCATAATCACCCCCCCCCAAAAAAGTTGAAATGTGGACTCATCAGACCACAGCAAACTCTTTCACTTTGTGTCTGACCATTTCAAATGATATTGAACCCAGAGAAGGCATTTCTGGTCGTTTTGCTGGTCGTAAACTGACAATGTAAACTGTAAACTGACAATGGTTTTCTGAGTGTTCCTGAGTCCACACAGTAATATCCCTTGCACAATTACGTCAGTTTTTAATGCAGAGCCACTTGAGGGATCAAAGGTCACAAGTATTCTGTGTTGGTTTTCGGCCTTGTCGCTTTAGTATAGAAAGTTCTTCAGATTCTTTGAGCGTTTTGATTATATTACGGACTGTAGATGATGAAATCACCAAATTGAATGCAATTGAATGTTGAGAAACATTGTTTTTTAAACCGTTGGATAACAAAGTGGTGAACCTTGCCCCATCTTTGAATGTGAACGACTGGGATGGTCCTGTTATACCCAATCATGATATTAAACTGAAAAAAAAAGAAAAAAAACAAAACACTGAAGCAGTGTTTTTTTCCCTTCTACTGCTGCTCTTTTAGTTTCAAAACAAATGACGAAAACGACATTCCGCCATTGAAATCTTTTTCAATCTACACGGACGGCCGTGGCATACTCCAACCAACTCCTTTGCATGCCAAGTAGCCCATTTAGCTAAAAAAAGACAACATTTATTAAAGCCTCTAATTAACATTAATACCCCGGCTGTTTTCTTAGGATAATGATGGCAGGACTCTGTGGAGTAATCAGTCAACTTGGGCAACCGCTAATAGGATGATTGCAGCTTGAATTAAATGCGCACATGGGTGTGCATCACACACACACACACACACACACACACACACACACACACACACACACACACACAACACGCACACATGAGGGTGCGACTGAGCCTCAGGGTCCCCAAGCCAACACCCAAGATCCGGTACAACTGGAGGGCACTCTCGGCCGACCCTGGCCTGCAAGCCAGGTATGCGGAGGAGGTTAAGAGCCGCTTTCAGCAGCTAGACCCTGGTGCAGAGTCCAGCAATGAATACAGGCGATTTGTTGTTGCCAACGAAGAGGCAACCAAGATCTGCGTGCCCCTGCTGGAGAAATCCAGAAGCTCCCAGCGGTCCAAACACCCGGAGGTCGTAGCGGCACGTGGCAGGGTCGAAGATGCGCGGCTTGACTTTGCGCGTGAGCCCACTGTGGACAAACGTGAGGCACTGAATGAGGCCAAAACAGCTTCTCTTCAGTACCTACGACAAGATCAAGGAGCTTGAACTCATGGAGAGGGTGCACAGAGTTCAGGCTGAACATGGTGAGAGGCAGTACGGCGAAGCCTGGAAGGTCATCAATGAAATGACAGGTCGGAAGAGGACCAAGGAAGGACAGGTTGAGGGACACAGTCCAGAGGAAAGGGTGGTGACCTGGTACAACCACTTCCAGAAGCTGCTGGGAACAACATCAGAAGGAGGGGAGGAGGAAATAACACCATTCCTCCATGACCTCAACATCAGCGACGGCCCCTTCACGGTCGCCGAGTTTGCTAAGGCGAAAAAACACGCTGAGAGAGGGAAAGAGTGCTGGGCCGGACGGCATACCCCCAGAGGTCGTAAAGAACTGCGGTCTCGACAGCACCATCCTTGAGTTCTGCAACCTTGCCCTGCTAGACAACAAGCTGCCTGACATGTGGTCCCTCTCCAGCATCATCCCGGTCCCAAAGTCAGGGGACCTCTCGAAGCCAGACAACTACCGCGGCATCAGCTTGACCTGTATCGCAGCAAAGGTATACAACCGCATGATCCTGAACCGGATTCGGCCTGCCATCGACCCCCATCTGAGGGAAAGCCAAAACGGCTTTCGTGAGGAGAGAACCACGCTTGCCCAGATCCTGGCCCTGAGGAGGCTAATCGAGGAGGTGAAGAAAAACAACCTGACGGCTGTGCTGTGCTTTATTGATTTCAAAAAGGCATTTGACTCAATACACAGAGGCACAATGATGAAGATCCTGAAGGCCTACGGTGTCCCTCCTAACCTGCTCCGGGCAATTGAGACCATGTATGCAGGAACACGGGCCAAGGTGGTGACCCCGGATGGCGACACTGAGGAGTTTGGCATCCTGGCTGGGGTAATGCAAGGAGACACTCTAGCCCCCTTCCTCTTTGTCATTGTCCTTGACTACGCTCTCAGAAAGGCCATCAATGGACGGGAGCAGGATCTTGGCTTCACCCTCATACCAAGGAGGTCAAGAAGACACCCTGCAGTGGTCCTGACAGACCTAGACTATGCGGATGACATCAGCCTGCTCTCCAACAACACAGAGCAAGCGCAGGAGCTCTTGAGCAGAGTGGAATCAGAGTGTGCCATGGTTGGCCTGCGGTTGAATGCCAAGAAAACCGAGGTGATCAAATATAACATCCAAACGGAGCATCCACCTCTAACAACAGCAGAAGGCGAGGTTCTGAAGGAAGTTAGTGACTTCAAGTACCTTGGCTCATGGGTCAACTCGACAGAGCAAGACCTAAAAGTGAGGAAGGCACTTGCATGGAGGGCCCTGAATGGCATGGCCAGCGTATGGAACTCCAACCTCCCCCGAGCAATCAAACTCAGTTTCTTCTATGCGACGGTGGAATCTGTTCTCCTATACGGCAGTGAATGCTGGACCCTGAAGCCAGCCCTGCAGAAGTCTCTAGACGGCTGCTACACCAGAATGCTACGTGTAGTGTTCAACATCAGCAAGAGTGAACATGTCACAAATGAGAATCTGTATGCTGGGATATTCAGGGTGAGCGACAAGATTGCAGCCAGGAGAATGCAGCTTGCAGGACACTGCCAAAGACATCAAGAGCTGCCAGCCAGCAAACTGGTGTTGTGGGAACCAACACATGGGCACCGGTCACGAGGGCGTCCCACATTAACATATGTGGATGTACTCAAGAAAGACGCAGGAGCACAGAACACCAGCGAGTTGGCCGGATGTATGGAGAATCGGGACGACTGGAGGCGACGATGGAAGGCTCGTCTGAGGACGACCTAGAGAGACGCACACGCACACGCACACGCACTTCAGCTCTGTTAGCAGCGGCCGGCAAACCAGGGGCGGATGTAACATTTCCCCAATTGGGGGGCAGGAGAAAATGGTATGGGGGCGGCTTCATCGCCCGCACCCAAACCATTTTCAGTTACAGGACTTCTATTAGGCAAGTAAAGCATCAATAATAACAGCAGTTGTTGTTGTTGTTGTTGAAGTTGTAACAGACACGCAGCATGCATAAAGCTAAAGGTCTGACTTTTCAATGATGAAATGCTGTTGGTTTAGTGGTGCCACAGCTGTAGTTAGTTAGCAGCAGTAGTAGTGTTTCAAACATTTTTAAATATAAGCACTTTCACTTGAAATATCTTGGGTTGTTTTGCATGCCATCATGTTTGGTGGGGCAGTCAGGACATTTAGGGGGACTTTGCCCCCCCCGCCCCATGCCCATGCCTAATTCCGCCCCGCGGCAAACTGGGTCCCTTCGGATGGGACTATAGTGAAGAAAAACAGGGAACGTTGCCATAATAGATTTATCGATTAACGGCTCGTCGGAGAGAGATTTAGAAGGTGGGCCTAAGTGGTATGCCGGCTTTATTTCTCTTAATTCAATTAAAATAATCCGCTCGGCGGTGGTTGAGTGGTGCAGCCGCTCCTCCAAGGCCCAATGATATAGTGACTGTATCGAGATGTCAATGAGCCCTTCTCAAAACCACACCCTTTGGGGGGGGGAGTTTAGTCACTGACCAAATAACAACAGTTGCTAAACTAGTTGGACTATTACCAGTGTTGGGACATCTGCACTACGTAACTCAATATATTACATAATATATTACCAAAATGCAGTAACTTGTAATATAAATATATTACTTAACTAAAACAATTTCTGCATTACTGCATTACTTTCAATATTACTTTCTGTCAATCTGTCTCGTTGAAAATGTTCTTGTGAAATTTTCTTGACAACTGCAGAAGTTAAATAATTACTTATTTTCTATCATTTGTCATCAAATTATTTATTCAGGAGGACGTTTTTTCAAGTTGATTTCATATGGATTTCCCAGATAGCCAAGTGCGCTTGCTTTATTGTAGCTATGCCACTGGCCTACACAATATTTGATTAATAGTGACACTAAATATTTAATTATATATTTTGCACAACATTTTTCTTTTAAGTAATATGTAATAGTAATAATATATTACACTTGCTCAGACAGCAATATTGTAATACAATATATTGCTTTAAAATGAAGGTAATACATACTGCAAGCATGCACGCGCATGTTTACGTACACAGCCGTAACCCTGCGCTACAGTATCACACAATCAAGTTTATTATTAAGAGTAGCTATTAATAGTTATTAATGACTTTCATTATTGGTTTTATATTTGTAGCCTAGATTAAGACATTTGCTATGGGAGATGCTATTTTTATTTACAGTAGTCCAATAAACCATTCAAAAATACAAAAAAAATTGGCTTCAAATAGTGTCTTAGCTGAAATTTGGAAATGGCTACACAACCCATAAAATTATGCAGACCTGCTTTTTATTGAAGTGATGGATCATCGAATTAAAAAATAACGATGAATAACAATAACTAATGCTTCTAAAATGCAGTATATTTTTTTAAACTCTGAATTGGATTATTATTGCCCGTATTTATATTTAAATACCCAAGTTGTGATCTGAATGATCCCTCAGTTATAGACCCTTATACTGGTGAAGTAACCTGACTCCGCCAGATGGGGCAGCAGAGAGAAGAGAAGGGAATACTCTTCTCTCTGCTGCCCCATCTGGTGGAGTCAAGTTACTGCTGAAGTATAGTTCTCACTTTGCAGCGCCAGATGTATTTCACCATGTTAATGATTTTTTTTCAGACGTCCAATTGCAATGCCCCCCCCCCCTAAATGCCCAGTCTGCCCCACCAAACACAATGGCATGCAGAACAACCCAAGACATTTCAGATTAAAGTGCTTTTTCAAATTAAAGTGCTTATATTTAAAATGATTTGAAACACTACTACTGCGACTAACTACAACCACTAAACCAACAGCATTTCATCATTGAAAACAGAAAACTCTCTGAGTCAGACCTTTAGCTTTATGCATGCTGCGTGTCTGTTGCAACTTCAACAACAACTGATGTTATTGATGCTTTACTTGCCTAATAAAAGTCCTGTAACCGAAAATGGTATGGGTGTGGCTTCATCGCGATGAAGCCGCCCCCATACCATTTTCTCTTGCCCCTCCAACATGTTCTCTTGACCCCCCCAAATGGGACATGTTACATCCGACCCTGGGTGTCACCTTGTCGCGGTGTTCGATGGAAGCCTTGTAGTCTGCACCGTGTCCAAAACGCTTACTTTGGAGGTGCATCGTTGATCATTTTTCGCCCACGAAGCTTCCAGATCATAGTCATCATTATCATCAGCATCTATCGTCACTATCACCTCACACGTTTTTGACATTTGAAACGTATTTTTTTTCCTCCTCCGTAGTGACATCTAGTGATAAAGCATTTAAAAGTGTGGTGAACCGGAAATGGCGGGGCAGCTAGTTTACTTGAAGTTTCTGCCTGAAACGCTGATCTGAGCTTGCATCCCTCCCTGAATTAGAAAATAACATGTCAAAACTAACTAAAACTAAACTAAAATGAAAAATCCATAACTATAATAGCCGGGGGTCGGCAACCCAAGATATCGAAAGAGCCATTTTTCGACCCAAAATTCAATTCAAAATCTGTCTGGAGCCGCATTTTTTTTCCTGAGAGTGTGCAAATGTGAACCAAATGGACCCTGGCGGGTCCATTTGGTTCCATTTGCAGGTCCTCAAAGAAAAATCATTAACATGGTGAAACACAACCTTTCTTCAGAAATGGAGTTTCTAAAAAAAATAAAGGAGTTTTACAGAACTACATTTCTAGTCCACACCACATCTAAGGTATATTAATGACATAGTAAACTGAGTAAACCTTTGAAAATGGGTGGTTCAGATTGAAAGCTCCACCTGATAACTGCTGGGCTAAAGTGCTACTTTAACTGGCAACTGTCAGACAGCGCAACGTGTTTTGGGTGACTGAAATGTTTATATTATTTTGGTGTGGATCACCACTGTGTGTATGAAATAATGCTACTACTACAGCCACTGAGCCACTAGGGCTGTGTTCTGGAGCCGCATGCGGCTCCTGAGCCACAGGTTGCTGACCCCTGCCCTAAGCCAACCTCGACGACCAGTGGTGGTCCCCACACCACCGGTTTGAAAACGACAGAAGTAGGGCATACAAACAAAAATAAATAAATAAAGTATAGTTGAGATATAGAGCCAGAGCATAGACGCAACGTTTCTTTCCTGACAGCAAACGGATTGCATCGATCTGTTGTTTGTTGCTGGGATGAATTCCATCACCATTCCTTTGCTTTTTTGCTCTGCACCCTATGTGACCCTTCTTTCCGTCGTCGCGAAAAATCAACACATTCTCATCATCAGTCCATCTAACTCCAAGACAACCTGGCTGCGATCCAACCTGTCCGCCGCAACGCTCTCCGTTGACAATCCCATTCTTTCCCTGAACAAAACAAACAAACAAAAAAGTCCTATCGGATTGTATTATACGACAGGGGTTTTCAACAGGTGGTCCGGGGACCACCAGTGGTCCTTGAGAGGGCTCCAGGTGGTCCCCAGGCTAAATGATGGAAAGTTTGTAAACCAGACGTAACTCTTGAGAATGTGAAATGAAACCAAATGGACCCTTTCGGGTCCATTTGGTTTCATTTTCACACTCTCAAGAGTTAAAATAGTCATCATCTGAATTAGCACCACTTAATTAAGAAGTCTACACTGTTTTGTTTGCAAAATCAAAAAGGCGGGATTTGTGAATAAAACCAAAAGAATTCTTTAGTTTTAGGTCTCGGGGGTGAAATTGTCATCAAATGGTGGTCCGTGGCTCAAATGCCTCCCTGGAGTCAAAAAGGTTGAAAACCCCTGTTATACGAGGATGAACTCTCTTCAGAATGGGTGAAAGCAATCCTCGACCGCACCGGCCGCCCACCTGTTTAGAGGCGATGTGTATCTAGCCACTGAAGCAGAGGGGACAGCGGTGGGGCCAAGTTTTTCTTTCCGCTATAAAGATGTTCATATTGCCTGACCTCCATCGACAACATCTCTTCAAATTCATTCATTTTGACAAAATTTCCCTTCCTTCTCATCTTTTGCTTTTTGTTTCTTCCTACTACCTATATTATTCTACTTTCTTTTTCTATTTGTTTTCTATTTCTAGTTCCTCATGCCAGATTCTAGTCCCCACGGTAGATTCTAGTTCCTCTCAGTAGATTGTAGTTTCTAAAGTTAGATTCCAGTTTCTGACACTAGATTCTAGTTCCCGTCACTAGATTCTAGTCCATGACACTAAATTCTAGTTTGTGACACTAAATTCTAGTCCCTGGCGCGAGGTTCTAGTTTTTCTGGAAACAGCTCGGTGTCAGTTGCTTTCTGTCGTCATCAGCTGTGATCTCGACCTCCTGTGCTTTCGAGCATGCCACTTCTAGACCAATCAGTGACCACCACCCCAAAGGTTTATATCAGGGGAGTCAAACTTAGACACAGAGTGGGCCAAAATTTAGAACTGAATGAACTAACCTTTTAAAGGGGCATTCCACCCATTTTCAAAAATTTCCTGAGAGGGTACAAATGTGAACCAAATGGACCCTAGTGGGTCCATTTGGTTCCATTTGTACCCTCTCAGGAAAATGGGTCTGAAAAAAATAAAATAAAATAAATCATTAACATGGTGAAATACATCTTGGTGATGTCATCAGATGTATTTCACCATGTTAATGATTTTTCAGACCTCCATTTTTAGGAAATACAGAATTGGGGGAACTTTTTTTTTATCATGTCCACACAACATCTCTAAGTTATATTAATGACATATTAAAATGTTGAAAATGGGTGGTCTTCCCCTTTAATTTGATAATGTCTCAAGGGCCAAATGAAATTACACGGCGGGCCAGAGTTTGACACCCATGGTTTATATGGAGAGATAGTCACCCCTTTTATGATTACAATGTTCGCAAATATACTGATATTTTGAGGTAAACTGACACAAATAAGTTCGGAATCCTAACGTTACATTCCCCAGAATGCACCACAGCCCCGGGTAACAAAAAGTGCCAAGCTCCAGCCTCCTGTGTGTGTGTGTGTGTGTGTGTGTGTGTGTGTGTGTGTGTGTGTGTGTGTGTGTGTGTGTGTGTGTGTGTGTGTGTGTGTGTGTGTGTGTGTGTGTGTGTGTGTGTGTGTGTGTGTGTGTGTGTGTGTGTTTTTAAGTAGCAGTACAAAATAAATCAATAAATACATAATAGTAAAAATGCTTAGTCTACCTCAAAGATGTCCAAGAACAGCTACAGTACGTCTTGCCTGGGCTTTGAATGAGCTCCGCTGCCGACTTTATTTTCCATTATTTCTAGTTATCAAAGGTGGCAGCGTTTGTTATGCTCCTTTATCTTCGGAAATGTTTTTACCTGTTCTTTCTTTCTAATTGTATCCATTGTATTCACTTCTTTTTTAAAAAAATGTGCACTGTTGCACTCCGTGTTTGTTTGTATTCATCACTGTATTCATTCCTTGCCGGAAAGGTGTTATATTATACATGGAGATGCCTTCGCGAATAAAACGTTTTTCAATTCACCCACGCGGTGTAGTATTCACAAATTGTATTTACGCTTCATGAATAACGTGTTTTCAATCTATTTGCGAGTTATTCCGCTGAACTGCTGTTATATTCATCGTGGCGGTTATTGTTGTGGATACAGGAGACGTTGCTTATACGAGTCTGGGGGCATAATGGGGGAAGGTTCTCTGACATTGTGTACATGCAAATGTCGCACCGCGGAGAGACTTTGCCATCACTCAGTATTTATTTCACGGACATGAAAGAGAAATTAGCAAGCAGCCACCAGTGTTGATTGGGGTCATAGAGCAAAAAAATAAAGAAATTAACAAATTCTTTTTCTTTGTGGCCTAATGCATGCCGTTGCTATTTGGAAGAAACCACCTAACTCCTTTGTTGAGGTTTGTCATTATTTTTCATAATTGGTGCCATACCGGTGCTGGTTAAAAAATAAAAATAAAATAAAATAATAATAATAATAATAAAATGTTCTGTGTACACACTCTCCCCATGTGCCCAAAAGATACACTTACATGTTCTCCCCGTGTCCCCTAGGGTACGTAAACCCTCACAAAAACATGCAGTAATCCTGGTCTCTAAACTGCCTCCCCCTGGCCAGCCAGGGCGCCTGATGGAGGGGACAGGAGCTGGGTGGAATAACGTGTTCCTTCCACAGTGCTACGTTCAACCAGGGAAACTAGCTGTCGGGTGAAAATAAGGCAGCTTGGACTCCTCATGCATTGAAGGAAGCATCAGGCCAGTCCGCTGCCTCCCCAGGTTGGTGGATGGTGTGTAGAGCCCCAGGATCACATTGCGTAATCGGTACTGGGTGAAAAAAAAGAATGGGTTACAAAATTGATGGATAAAATTATAAACTACAAAACAACAAAATGTTCTGTAGTTTTGTGCAATTCTACAACAGTTACCCTTACCGCTGAAAGTCCATGTTTTTTTCAATGACGGATCTACGTAGTACTACGACCACAAATGTCCCAAGAAACCAGCTAGCCTAGCCACCCAGTCTGCTGCACTATGAGAGAAAAACACCAGCTGGAATCTCTGTGTCGATTAGGCGTGACTTGTGTGGTGGTTTCAGTCATTGCATGTGACCTGTCTCAACCAATCGGACTAGTTCCTCAAAGCATCATGTTGTAGAATTGACATCCGACTGCGGCTCAAATGCTTAATAAAACTTATTATATATATATAAAAAAAAACAAACAAACAAAAAAAAACATTCACATATTACCCACTTCAGTACTATTAGTGTTAGCTTGTAGTTGTGCTCTTTTCAAAAGATATGTGCATACTTGAATAATACAATACTTTTTTTTTTGTATTTTTACTCGATTTGTCGTTTTCCTTTTACTTGTAGCAGTAGGGCTGCATTGCAGTATTGCCACTTTTAATTACAACATTCAGGCGCTTTTAGCACCACTCCTCAGTATTCCAGACCATTGCCTGAAGCTTATAGTGGAGACCATAATGTGCTAACCAGCTCCATGACAACACATTAGAAGTCCGTTTGAAGAGTGGGAGGAGAGACAGCTAGACCATGTTGCGACCTCGATGCTTAAAGTGGCCGCGACCGATGCTTGAAACAGTTCGAGGATGTTTTACCAACAGTCAACCTTTTTCCCCACCAAACGGTCACGATGGTTTACAAACAGCAGCGACCGTTTGGGACACGTAAATGTAATCCTAACCTTTGCCCTAAACATAACTTCTGTAAAACCTCTGTCTAAACTTAAAACTTTTTTTTTTTTTTTTTAGGACGATTGTAAAACGGCCACAACCGTTTTAGGAATTTTACAGATTTTTTGCCATCCCTCCCCTCTAAAAAAAAGGTTGGGGCAGGTGGAAAAATGTTGCGGCCGTCAAAATCGGTCGTGACTGATTTGCAATCGTTTTAAGCATCTGTTGCGACCTAGGTCGAGGTTGCAAAATGATTTTGCATCCTTCTGGAAGGGGGGTATATGGCCACACTCTAACACACGCACACGCACACGCACACACACACACACACACACACACGCACGCGTACACACAGTTTTATTCATGTTTAGAAAAAAAATCATTCACCTCAGGTGCTGTGTGGCCTAGTTCTCGTGTACTCACAAGCTGCATTCACACACACACACACACACACACACACACACACACACACACACACACACACACACACACACACACACACACACACACACACACACACACACACACACACACACACACACACACACACACACACATTTTAACATCTTTATTTGTATTCACATTTAACAAGGAAATCTTGAACACAAACAATAGTAGATGTGCAAGCTTGGAAAACTCTCTCTGCAACAAGTGCTAGGATACAGATCAAGGGTACAGGAAGCAACGTCTTCTCCATATATGGCGACTGCCAATTATTGCAGATACTGAACAGAATTTTGCCAGTGCCTTAGCTCTGGGTTTGGGAACACCTGCAATCTGCAGGCCCCTCACCACTGATTTGTGAACATTACCAAGGCTTCCGAAAATAAACACCAGCAGTTTGCATTTGTAGCCAAGCTGTATAATAGTATCCCTTAGATGCTGGTACTTAAGCACCTTAGTAAGGAAAGCTTCTTCCAGACTGTGGTCAAATGTACAGGCCACTTCCAAAATGGTCACTTCCCTACTGTCCTCATCAACAACAACAATATCCGGTGTGTTAGCAGTAACATCTGAAAATATGTCAATTCCGTTATTGTACATGAACATGGCAGTTGACACACGTGAGTGCTTGTACATTTTGACAGATGACGGGATATATGAGCTCAAGTCCTTAGCGATCAGGTCAACAATTCTGTCATGCCTAGCAGTGTACATTCCCTTATATACAAAGCAGCCATTAAGAATATGTGACAATGTTTCTGTAACAGGGGTGTGGTCGTGGTGCAGACAATGAGGAGGAAACCTGTTGGGGTACCACAGAGAAAGGTTGAGTCTGGTTGGAAGGACCTGTAATCTGGCTTTAACTGTAAAACGGACTATCTCCTCATCAACTGCATAATTCTTGAATATTGCGTGAGATACTGTGTGGTCTGCATCAGGGAGGCAAGCAAGCTTCCCCTGTAAGTTTAATCCAGTCCAGTGTTGTTGTTGTTTTTGCTGTTGTAACGATAGAAGGTACCTGCGTGCAGTGTCTGGTGATATAAGATGTTCTGACTCTATGACAGTAGCCCTTACAGTGATCAAACGGTTGGTAATAATGTCCTCGGTAACCATTACAATTTCCGAGTCACGTTCAATCCAGCTCAGAGATACCCCAGTTCTAGCACACAGGTCATTGAGGTCAGGCCAGTCTGATGACACCCCAAACCCAGTAGCATGTGAGTCCATTTTCAGGTTTGCCTTTCTTCTGAACCCCAGGAAACTTGGCTGGCCTTCTACTGCTAGTGGCACCTTACGCCGTTTCATGTCTAGAAACAGGGAAGATCTAGCAAGTTCTCTGACAGTCTTGTCAGACCTCAAGGGGGTGACTTCATGGCCGTTGCTACTCATCTGGCAATGCTGTGAGTCCTGGGTGGACAGCAGCTAAGTACATTTAATTGAGTACCGTAGTTATTTTTGGAGTGTTTGCATTTGTCTCCGCCAGGGGACCATAGCGCTGCCTTGGTCGCATCCAAAATGTGCACACAGGAGTCTCTGGACGCCAAATGTACAACCTCTGCCTGTCCCACTTTTGCCAAACGTTTTAAATATAAAGAATGCACAAATCTCTGCTAACTAGTTGGGGGCATTTTATCAGATATCTGACCAATCTGGGGACTAAATCGATGACAAGAAATGTCTTCTCCAATGTGTTGTTTAATGGTACCTAATAACAGGTACTAAAATGTTGAAATTCAACTCCTGTAGGAAACCTCATGAAAAATGTTGCGGTACTAGTCACAACCTATAGAAGGCAAAGCATGCAAAAATGTCATCATGCTTTATGTGTTATGTGATATGTCCAACGGAATCTATTCCAAGTATTAGTATTACAAAAAACAAACAAACACTTCTTCAAGATGTCCACAGAAACAGCTAGCCTACTTAATTATTAATTAAAGCCTAATACTTATCATCACATTCCTTGCTTTGCCACAACAGGTTTCCCATTTCATGATGAAGTACACTCACAACTACATTAAAGCAATCCTTCATCAAAATACTATCACATTACCCGCACTGTACATCGTACGGTACAAGGTCCTAGTCGTTGCAATTCATCAATATGCCATTTATATCCGAACTGCATGATTACAGTTCAATGTGTCTCATCAACAGTGGTGCATAACACAAAGACAGTTTTAATAGAAGCTGAAATCCAAAATGATTACGTTGAAGACTGAAGGCATAATCAATCAATATGTAACTGCTATGCAAAGCTTTCGGCCGTCACAGTGTGTACCATACTTGCTGCACTATGAGGCACGATTATAAGGCATATAGAATAGAAGCTACTGCAGTCAACATAGAATAGAAGCTACTGCAGTCAACATAGAATAGAAGCTACTGCAGTCAACATAGAATAGAAGCTACTGCAGTCAACATAGAATAGAAGCTACTGCAGTCAACATAGAATAGAAGCTACTGCAGTCAACATAGAATAGAAGCTACTGCAGTCAACATAGAATAGAAGCTACTGTAGACAAGAGTAAAAGCTATTGCAGTCAACATATAGATGCTACTGCAGTCAACACATACTAGAAGCTACTGCAGACAAAAAAGAATACAAGCTACTGCAGACAAAAAAGAATATAAGCTACTGCAGACAAAAAAGAATACAAGCTACTGCAGTCAACATAGAATGGAAGCTACTGCAGTCGACATAGAATAGAAGCTACTGCAGTCGACATAGAATAGAAGCTACTGCAGTCAACAATAAAATAGAAGCTACTGCAGTCAACATAGAATAGAAGCTACTGCAGTCAACAATAGAATAGAAGCTACTGCAGTCAACAATAGAATAGAAGCTACTGCAGACAAAAAAGAATATAAGCTACTGCAGACAAAAAAGAATACAAGCTACTGCAGTCAACATAGAATGGAAGCTACTGCAGTCGACATAGAATAGAAGCTACTGCAGTCGACATAGAATAGAAGCTACTGCAGTCAACAATAGAATAGAAGCTACTGCAGTCAACAATAGAATAGAAGCTACTGCAGTCAACAATAGAATAGAAGCTACTGCAGTCAACAATAGAATAGAAGCTACTGCAGTCAACAATAGAATAGAAGCTACTGCAGTCAACAATAGAATAGAAGCTACTGCAGTCAACAATAGAATAGAAGCTACTGCAGTCAACAATAGAATAGAAGCTACAGCAGTCAACAATAGAATAGAAGCTACAGCAGTCAACAATAGAATAGAAGCTACTGCAGTCAACAATAGAATAGAAGCTACAGCAGTCAACAATAGAATAGAAGCTACTGCAGACAAAAAAGAATACAAGCTTCTGCAGTCAACATAGAATAGAAGCTACTGCAGTCTGCAGTCAAGGTTCAAGGTTCAAGGTTACTTTATTTCGTCTCGTGAGAGAAATTTGTCTTGGACAATCAGGCTTGCAGCAACATTCAAGACAATACAGGACAGTACAGTTACAGTACAATACAGTGGTCGTGACTCGTACACCACATCAAGCTTACACACCACCTCCCATATGTAGAACTAGTAGTAAAGAAGAAAAATAAATATAAGTACAATAGTAAACAGTCCCCGAACTAGTGCAATTCTAGCAGCATCGTAACGACATTCACAGTCTTCTCCTCCCTCCCCTTGCCCCCTCCGCAAGAGAGTTGTTGAGGAGTGAAATGGACATTGGTACAAAGGAGTATTTAAATCTATTATATCTCCATTTTGGAGCTTCGTACCTCCTGCCTGACGGCAGTAACCTAAACTCGGGGTACAATATATGAGAGGGGTCAGACACAGTTTTCTTTGCCTGCCCTAGGGTGGCTTGCTCAAATAAGGTCTGTGGGGTGTTGGGAGGTGTTGACATCCCCATAATCTTCCCGGCCATCTTTACCAGTCTCAGGATCTCAGACTTAAGCTTAACCGTCAGGTTTCCAAACCAATTAGTGATACCGTATCTCACTATTGACTCAATGCTAGCTCTGTAAAAAATCAGCATAATGTTCCTGCTTACTCCAAATAGTCTTAGTCTCCTAAGAAAGTGCAAGCGTTGATGTATTCTAGCACACAGATTTTCCACATGAGTGTGCCAGCTCATTTCACCGTCAATCTGTACGCCAAGGTATTTATATGAGGTGACCTGTTTGATATCATGACCATGTATCCTAATCATGGTGTGGTCACCTTTGGATCGAGGATCCACAACAATCTCTTCTGTCTTCTTTGTGTTGATTTGTAGGTAATGGTTGTCACACCATCCTACAAACCTGTCTACTTCATCAGTGTAGCTACTGATACTACTTTTGTTTGTGAGTAGACTAAGAATGACAGTGTCATCAGAGAACTTAATAATGTAAAGATTCGGTTGAGCGCTGGCACAGTCATTAGTATACAGGGTGAACAACAGAGATGAACTAACAGTTCCTTGAGGGGCCCCTGTACTGCTCACTGCCTTGTCAGAGAGCACAGAGTTGAATCTCACTTGTTGCTGTCTTTTAGAAAGAAAGGAAAAATACCACCTAATTAGAAAAGGGTTCACCTTCATCCTTTTTAGTTTATCTAAGAGGATGTCGGGATGTATTGAATTAAAAGCGGAACTGAAGTCGACAAAGAGAAGTCTTGCATAGGTTCCATCACCCTCTAGGTGCTTTAGAACCCGGTAAGTTAAGGTGGAGATTGCATCTCTAGTTCCGCGATTTCTCGCATAAGCAAATTGGTATGGATCTAGTGATGGCTCAGTGTTCTTTCTGAGCTCCTCTATTAAAATTCTCTCCAGGGATTTGACAGTCAACATAGAATAGAAGCTACTGCAGTCAACATAGAATACAAGCTACTGCAGTCAACATGGAATAGGAGCTACTGCAGACAACATAGAATAGAAGCTACTGCAGTCAACATAGAATACAAGCTACTGCAGTCAACATAGAATAGAAGCTACTGCAGTCAACATAGAATAGAAGCTACTGCAGTCAACATAGAATAGAAGCTACTGCAGACAACATAGAATAGAAGCTACTGCAGACAACATAGAATACAAGCTACTGCAGTCAACATAGAATAGAAGCTACTGCAGTCAACATAGAATAGAAGCTACTGCAGTCAACATAGAATAGAAGCTACTGCAGTCTGCAGTCAACATAGAATAGAAGCTACTGCAGTCTGCAGTCAACATAGAATAGAAGCTACTGCAGTCAACATAGAATAGAAGCTACTGCAGTCAACATAGAATAGAAGCTACTGCAGTCAACATGGAATAGAAGCTACTGCAGTCAACATGGAATAGAAGCTACTGCAGTCAACATAGAATAGAAGCTACTGCAGTCAACATGGAATAGAAGCTACTGCAGTCAACATAGAATAGGAGCTACTGCAGTCAACATGGAATAGAAGCTACTGCAGTCAACATGGAATAGAAGCTACTGCAGTCAACATAGAATAGAAGCTACTGCAGTCAACATAGAATAGAAGCTACTGCAGTCAACATAGAATAGAAGCTACTGCAGTCAACATAGAATAGAAGCTACTGCAGTCAACAATATCATAGCAGCTACTGTAATGAACGTCGAATAGAAGCTAGAAATCTTTCAAAATTGAAAGTGAAAATTTTCACATTTTTTGGCATGCGCTGGGCAGATATGGCCATATAATGACGGATATGGCCATATAATCACGGAGGTGCTCTAAAAGCGTGAAAAATGGAGAAAATGATATGGGTTCATTGCCCATGGCACAAAGCGGCACGGTCGATGATGAAACCGCACCCATACCATTTTCAGTTACAGGATATTTATTAGGCATCAAGAACATCAATTGTTGAAGTTGCAACAGACACGCAGCATGCATAAAGCTAAAGGTCTGACTCAGAGAGTTTTCTGTTTTCAATGATGAAATGCTGTTGGTTTAGTGGTGACACAACAGTAGTTAGTTAGTAGCAGTAGTAGTGTTTCAAATCATTTTAATTATAAGCACTTTAATTTGAAATGTCTTGGTTGTTTTGCAAGCCATCATGTTTGGTGGGGCAGACACCCCCCCCCCCCCCCCCCCCCCCCCCCATGCCCATGCCTAGATCCGCCCCTGTGCATGTATCTCCTGTTCCTTTGCTTGTTGCTACAACTGAGAGCAGTCACCTATGGTGACTCTATGGAGGCTACCATCGTACTCGGAGGTAAACAGCAGATGAATCGGCAGCGCCCTGTGCGCTGATATAAAATGTCCCCCTGGAAATGTAAACTTGGCACTTAACGTGTTAAGCGCGTTGGAAATCACTGGCGGCAGCTAACTACTATTGTTTTTTAAAAAGTACCAGCGGCACAAGTGTTAATAGAAAAAATGCCGCTGGCAAGCTTATTATACGCCTCTTTACTTCGTGAAAGCACATCCAGGCGTCTTCTTTGTTGTTCTTTCCACCCCGAGGAGTAGGACGTTTGTTTTGAGAAGGATTCGATTCCAACGCCACCTTGGCGTGCTGCCATCCCCGTGCCCATCTAAAGATAAAAAACGCGTACTGTGGTATCGATTACGCCATCAAAGCCCCACAAGGGAAAGCGTGCGGCACGTGACAAATGGAGCCGTCTATCTGCGGCAATTAAGTTGTTCCCAAACTCCCCTGGGCGTTGAGCCTGGGGGGAATAAAAAGTAAAGTCTTTTTTTTATTTATCATTTTGTAGCCAAGGCAACCGACGTTCTCTCCCTGCGGCGGTTTTAAATCGAATGCCATCCCGACACGGCACGGCTCTCACAAAATCACTGCATGGAGAGAGAAACCTTGTATCTCTCCACATCCATATTCTAAACACTTCTTATTGTGGAAGTTGTGAAATGAGACGAACAGACAGAGGTATGGGGAGTCTCAGCGTTTACTTCCAACAAACAATAGGATAGACACACGTAGCAAACACTTCCTCATATCACTTCCTATCTCCACCCAGCACCACCCACAGTGTCATTCTGAGGTGAGACACACCTCCATCCCGTGTCCACCACACAGGCCCCCCCCGAACGCTCAGAATTGACCTGTGCAGCACAATAAACCTGCAAAACCCCCCAAATAGCACACCCAGTGTCATTAGTCCAACTTAGGAGGTCTGACCGCCCGACCATAACGGCTGTATGTGACAGCCCTAGGGAAGGCGGAACGGGCAGGGGCAAGGGAAGGAGGACGTCCCCGCCGCCGACGAGGCTTGGCCGACCCTGCGGCTGGGGCAGCAATGAGCGGCGGCACGAGGGCAGATCTCGGTGGCCGGCCGCGGCGTGGAGGCACAGCCAGCTCCACTTCGTCTGAAACCACATGAGCAGGCTTCAGCCGATCGATGGAGACCTGCTCTTTAGTCCCCCCCCATGTCCACCACAAAGTTCTTGTCGCCCACCTCCAGGACCCGGAAGGGCCCGTCATAGGGGGCCTGCAGTGGGGAACGGTGAGCATCATGGCGGATGAACACATAGCTGGCCGCCCTGAGGTCCTTCGGAATGTAGGACTTCGGGAGGCAATGATGTGCCGGAACCGGGGAGAACCTCTCAGCCGCGTTCTGGAAGGCAGGACGGCAGGATGTTGCAGACCACGGAGCAGAGGAACTCGGAAGGAACTCCCCCGGGACCCTCAGCGGTTGACCGAACACCAGCTCGGCCGAAGAGGAGTGCAGGTCCTCCTTGGGTGCGGAGCGCAGGCCCAACAGGACCCACGGCAGACCCAGTTGAAGTCTGTCAGTGTAGCCCGGAGAGCAGCCTTCATGGAACGATGAAATCTCTCACACATCCCATTCCCTTTTGGGTTATAGGCTGTGGTGCGATGGAGTTTCACGCCCAGCCTCTCCGCCACGGTGCTCCACAGCTCCGACGTGAACTGGCTGCCACGATCTGAAGACAGGTCCGACGGCGTGCCGAACCGAGACACCCAGCTGGAGACGAATGCCCGGGCCACTTCTGCAGCCGTGGTGGATGCGAGGGGAACGACCTCTGGCCACCTGGTGGTCCTGTCCACCATCGTAAGGAGGTGCGTGAAACCCTGGGACGATGGAAGTGGACCCACCAAGTCCACGTGGACATGGTCAAACCGCCTCTCAGGGATGAGAAACGGCTGTAAAGGGGCCCTAGTATGGCGATGCACTTTGGCGCGCTGGCACGCCACGCAGGAGGTCGCCCATCCCTTCACATCCTTCCGAAGCCCTGGCCAGACAAACTTGGCAGCCACCAACTTCACCGATGCCCTGACTCCGGGGTGTGCCAGGGAATGAATGGCGTCGAATACCTGGCGGCGCCAACCTGCTGGCACCATGGGGCGGGGCTGGCCAAGGGAGACATCACACAGCAGGGTGACGCCGCTCTCGTGGAAAGACACATCCTCCAGACGTAGCCCCGTCACCGCCGTCCGGAATGCTTGGAGGTCCGTGTCCTTGAGCTGGTCCGCAGCCATAGCAGCATAATCAATACCCAGGTGCACCGGGCAGGCACGAGCCCGGGAGAGGCAGTCCGCCACCTGATTGTCTTTGCCAGCTACATGTCGTATATCCGTAGTGTACTCCGAAATGGCGGAAAGCTGGCGCTGCTGTCGTCCGGACCAAGGCTCTGCGGTCTTGGCCATGGCAAAAGTCAGTGGCTTATGGTCGACAAACACAGTGAACCTCCGGCCCTCTAGAAGAAATCTGAAGTGACGTATGGCAAGGAAGATGGCCAGCAGCTCTCTGTCAAATGTGCTATACTTCCTCTCACTGTCACGCAGCTTCTTACTAAAGAAGGCAAGCGGCTGCCAGGAGCCACCCACCCACTGTTCACACACCGCCCCCACTGCATAATCAGACGCATCGGTAGTGAGGGCTATGGGAGCAGCAGGGGACGGGTGTGCCAGCATGGCAGCGTTGGCCAGAGCAGCCTTGGAGTCCTCGAACGCCTGGACCCGCTCCGGGGACCATTCAATGGCATCCTTATCCTTCCTCCCCCTCAAAGCCTCGTAGAGGGGACGCATCAGATGAGCTGCGCGGGGTATAAATCTATTGTAGAAGTTAATCATCCCCAGGAACTCTTGGAGTGGCTTGACGGTTTGGGGGCGGGGGAAGGCGGCAACTGCCTCCACCTTGGCGGGTCGGGGAACCGCCCCCTGGGGGGAGACATGGTGGCCCAGGAACTCGATGGTCGACAACCCGAACTGACACTTGGCGGGGTTCACAATCAAGCCATGTTCATTAAGCCGGTCGAACAGCTGTCGGAGGTGCACCAGATGTTGCTCGGCCGAAGTGCTAGCCACCAGAATATCGTCCAGAAAGCAAAACAGGAAGGTCAACCCCCGCAGCACCGAGTCCATCAAACGCTGGAACGTCTGGGCCGCCCCTTTCAACCCGAACGGCATCCGCAAGAACTCAAACAGTCCGAATGGAGTGATAACAGCAGTTTTGGGCACATCGGGCGGATGGACGGGCACCTGGTGATAACCACGCACCAGATCTATCTTAGAAAAGATGGTGGTCCCCGCCAGATGCGCGGTGAAATCCTGGATGTGTGGGACAGGATAGCGGTCATGCGTGGACACATTATTCAGGCGACGGAAATCCCCACAGGGACGCCAACCCCCGTCGGCCTTGGGAACCATGTGCAGCGGAGATGACCAGGGGCTGTTGGAACGACGTATTATGCCGAGCCGCTCCATTGTGGCAAACTCCGCCCTGGCTATCGCCAATTTGGCGACATCCAGGCGGCGCGCCCGCGCATACACCGGAGGCCCAACCGTTGTGATGTGATGTTCCACTCCATGCTTGGCCACCACTGCGGAGAAGTTGGGGACAGTGATGGCTGGAAACTCCGACAGCAAGCGCTGGTACACGTCCCCCGTGGCGAGCATATTGGCGAGCGGAGGTGGCCCCGGCCCCCCCAGTGTACATGGGTATGTGTCAAAGGACACCGAATCAATAAGCTGACGGTTTGCAACGTCCACGAGCAGTCTGTTGGCACACAAGAAATCCGCGCCCAGTATAGGCACCGACACCGAAGCCACAATAAACTCCCAGCTGAACTGCCGTCCATGGAAACACAGAGTCACATATCTGGTGCCAAAGGTGCGGATAGGGGTGCCATTAGCCGCGTCCAGCGGTGGCCCCCGTCCGTCTCCCAATGCATCCGCAGCTGACGCAGGCAGGATGCTCCTCTGTGCCCCCGAGTCCACCAGCAGCCTCCTCCCAGAAGACGTGTCCTCGATGAACAGCAGCTCGTTGTTCTTCACGCCAGCGCTCATCGCCGCTAACGAGCGCCGGCTCTGGCGTTTCCCTGACTCCCAAAACAGCATGGTGGAACACAACGTTTCGCTTTGGACCCAAAACGGCGATGATAGAAACACAATCCATCATCCCGCTGGCGGTCCGGCCCCTGCTCGCGGCGATCAGAGACAGCAGCAGCCACCGTGTACTGTCGGGAAGCCAGCAGAATCCTGTCAGCCTCCTCCGCCAACCCACGATAGTCCTTAGTGCGCGCCAGGGGAGAGCTGGCCAATGCCGTGCGCACCGGAGTTGGGAGCTGGCGCAGAAAAAGTTGAACAAAAATAAATGTAGCATCCTCCGAGCCGAGCAACGCCAACATGTTCTCCATAAGCTCCGTCGGTTTCATGTCCCCCAGTCCATTCAGAGACAACAGGCGCTCTGCACGCTCTGCATCGGACAGCTGGTATAACCGCAACAACTGTGTCTTGAGAGCTTCGTATTTACCCCCCGCCGGCGGATCCCGCAGGATCCCCATCACCCGGCGGGTCGTGGAGGAGTCCAATGCCGCGACCACATGATAATACTTAGTGTCATCTACCGTGATCCCGCGAAGGTGAAATTGCGCCTCGATATGTTGGAACCACGGGGCCGGATCATGCTGCCAGAACTCCGGCAATTTAATTGTAGCCGCATATACCGGCACGGCAGGAGGAGCAGGAGGATCGGGCTCGTTATTACTCATGTTCAAGTTCAACAAACGTCAAGGTCACCACTGTGGAAGTTGTGAAATGAGACGAACAGACAGAGGTATGGGGAGTCTCAGCGTTTACTTCCAACAAACAATAGGATAGACACACGTAGCAAACACTTCCTCATATCACTTCCTATCTCCACCCAGCACCACCCACAGTGTCATTCTGAGGTGAGACACACCTCCATCCCGTGTCCACCACAGTATTGATCTTTTTAGCGTTTCTTTTTTGTTTAGTTTTTTTTTTTTTTGTAATTGAATGCCCTACTTTGCTATTCCACCACCAAGACACGGGGCTGCAGTGGTTCAAGGTTGCCAGTTTGAAACACGGGCTCCACCAGAGTCGGTGTCGAGGTGTCCCTGAGCAAGGCACTGAATGAACTAGGGGTTCAGTGTAGCTCCTGGGGGGGGGGGGGGGGGGGGGGGGGGGGGGGGGGGGGGGGGGGGGGGGGTGTCACCAGGGCGACCACCAAATATGCTTTAAAAGGATACCAGGCTAATGAGCCTCATATGGATAAATACATTTTTCTTGTGCTCTTTAACTAGAATTGAACATTTAAAACACATACTGTAGAATGTTGATGTTGTTTAGTTTAAAAATAGTTAATATTTTTTATCCCTTGGGGCGCGACATTTTACTGTGCCTGTGCCCCCCCTCCTTACCAAATTTGTAAGGGGGGGGGGGGGGGGGGGGGGGGGGGGGGCAGAAATGAATAATATATGACTAATAATAAATGAATAATAATAAATGACGGCAACCTACAGTAGAAGAGCTTGAGAAGTCGAGAGTTGATTACAAGTCACAGGTGCATTGTTTCTACAGCTGGTTGGCCGGAAACTACTTTTGTGTAGCTGGGAACTACTTTTTTTTTTATCTGGGCAACTTACAGATGGCATTGTGCTGCTGCTGTGGATTATTTATTATTACTAGGACCTTACCCGTTTAATATGTGAAGTCCAAATCATGCAAAGCGTGGGTAATGTGATGTACTAATCATTCCATTAATGTAAGTGGTTTGAGGAACAATTGTTTTAAAGTATATTGTAACATGGGAAATGATAAATCAGTTGTGGCAAAGCAAGGCGTACAGAAAAATGGTGATAAATAATGTTGCATAAAAATGGTTGTTTCTGTGGACATCATGAAATATTGTTCCAAGTGTTCATCTCTGTTTATGTGAATCTTCCACAAACATAAGTTGTCAGAACCTGTTATGATTACCTGGTTGTGTTTCATGACTGAATGTTAATCTTTGGTGTTGCGTGCCAGCCGAAGGTATGCTGTGTTCTTAACTTCTTTGTGGCATAATGTGCGATGTGAGTTACAGTACATCTGGTTAACCAACTTTCCATCATTTAGCCTGGGGACCACTTGGAATGCTGTCAGGGACCACTGGTGGTCCCCAGATCACTGGTTGAAAACCACGGTGTTAGTGTAGAGTCGACACGTGTGTACACGCATAGAAAAAAAGTTGGCCTGGGAGTGGGGACCACCTGGAATCCTGGTTGAGAACCAATGAGTTAATAAGCCATTAGTGCAGAGTTGAAGGGAGACACCGTGTGTACACGCACGCACACACGCATATCAAAAGTGAAGTTTCACGTCGCAGTGTTGTGGAACAGCGGTCGTTGCGAGACAGATAATCGACGCTGTTTTTTTTTTCTTCTGAGAGTAGCTGGGGTGCTGCTGTAACCACTGAGGAAATGCGAGGCTGCATGGAGGATCGGCAATTCGTTGTATGTCTCACTCGTGTCTATGCGAGAGTCAGCGCTGTTATAATCATGGTGGATTATATCGTTATATTCTATTTTGGTGTCGAACGTCGCAACACTTAGGGGAAGATCGAGCGTGCCGCGGTGGGTGGAAAAGGGTTTGAGAGAGAGAGAGATGGGCCGGGCTGTGTGCCATGATGGCGAACTGCCTGTACATGTCTATGGAGTTGTCGCAACTCTGTCTACTGTCTGTAACACTCTGGCCGTTCAAGGGCATGCAGAGTCAACGTTGCGACATCAATGGCATGTAGAGTCACAGTTGCGACATTGGGGGGTCAGAAACTGAGCGCTCGAGCGCTGTTCGTGCAGCCTGAATAGGCTACGTCCTACTGCTCCTCAAACACCGTGGCGAGTAGGCTAAAGCAGCCAACACGCCGCGAGTCGAGGTTATGTTTTATTTTCTTCATTGACGGAGCAGCAGAGCAGGCAATGCAAGGCGTTGAGGGAGGGTCGGCGATTCGTTGTAGTCATTGTGCTCGCGTCTCACTCGTGTCCATTGCGCTAGCGTCTCACTCGTCTCCATGCGCTTATGTTGGGTCGGTGTGACGTGTGTGATAGGGGGCGGGGCGCTTCCCGCATATAAAGCTAATGGGACGCACAAATAAATTCATTATAAATCAACGGTGTGTTAATTTGGCAAAAGGGCTTCGTCACGCTCTTCATGATATTATGGTGAACGGCTGTGTGAAAACTTACAGCGATTGGTGGGGCAATCGCGGAGATATTTGTGTTTCAGACATTCATTCATTCATTCATTCAGACGGACGGACAGACAGACATTTCGTGGTTTATAGTATGGATTTCACCCTGCAAAAAAAACACAAAAAACCCACAATCTTTTTAGTCAGAAAAAGAGTCACCCACTTTTTAAAGCACGAATAACATGGATTTCTGAAATTGTTTTTAATACTTAATATCATGTTGTATATGTCCCTCAAGCAGTGATGGGCAAGTTACTGGGAAAATGTAGTAAGCTACACTACTTGTTACTCTCGAAAAAATGTAGCTAAGCTACACTACAAGCTATCCCCAGAAAATTGTAGCAAGCTACTTGACAAAAGTAGCTTGCTACATCAACACTATATATATATATATATATATATATATATATATATATATATATATATATATATATATATATATATATATATATATATATATATATATATATAATATATATATATATATATAATATATATATATATATATATATATATCAATGTACAACTTTCTAAATAATAATAAAATAATATAAATACAAATCATCA
Source organism: Benthosema pterotum (assembly GCA_039105355.1). NCBI lineage: Eukaryota > Metazoa > Chordata > Actinopteri > Myctophiformes > Myctophidae > Benthosema > Benthosema pterotum. The sequence goes on along the minus strand of CM076980.1, from coordinate 43,656,102 downwards.
TCATAATAATAATATAGGGGTAGGTTTGAACATAGGATGGTGGCATGCCTAAGCTTTGGGATGTGTATGAGAGGTTTTTTACCCATTAAACATGGGCGGAATTCGAAAATGTGTGTGGGAAAATGAAGTAAGCTACACTCCTTGTTACTTGAAACAAGTAGTGTAGCTTCACTACAAGCTACCCGAAACACGTGGTGTAACTTCACTTCAAGCTATTCCTAGAAGAAATAGTAAGTAGTAAGCTACAATACAAGCTAGGGGAAAATGTAGTCAAGCTATGTAGCTTAGCTACTTGTAACAAGTTACTGACCATCACTGCCCTCAAGATTATTTCGAATGGTTCAGGCTCAATCACCACTGCTATAACCAGTCCTTGTCGTTTCTCCATGGACAGTCTAGCTGCAGTAATACTATGTCCTGAGGTGGTGGGGGCGCTGTTATGCAGGATATTTTATAGTAGAGTCATTACTGTATAGTACTGATGCTAGATAAAACCAGGCTTACTTAAATTCCATGCAAAATTGGAACAATAGTGGACATTACAAAGTGTAAATAGAAATTTGGAACTGAAGACTGAAGAGGGAGAGGAGGAATTACACCAAGCAGGGTGCACTGATGACATCATTATGATGCCAAAATCAAACAGGCTGTTCCTGAGAGCAATTTCAATTAAAGCTCGTCTAAGACTGATTGTTCGAACTAAATACTTTGTGGAGTTAGAAAACACACATGGAAGCATCAAAAACACACAAAAAAATAAAAAAGATGAATTTCACGTTTAATCTTTTTTTCCCCCTTTAATCTTTAGACTTTCAAAGTCTGACACTGAGTTTTTCCACTTCTGACGGTACTAACAATAATAGGTTGCAGCCTGTTCATCCCAATTGTTTCGGTCAAAGTAAAGCTCATTTTCTTTTAGTAGAAGTAGCTGCAATATTACCGTTTTGCAGGACGTAATCGTCATATTACATTACATTGCTACAAAAAAATAGTAATATTATTACTAGTTGCACCCATCTCTATGATAAATACAAGTAGATCCAATGGAATCTTGTTTTCCACTTTCTGAAAAGTAATCGTCTTGGATATACGAGGTTTTCATTCGGCAGCGGGCAAACTGCTCTTCTTCGCTTGACCCGTGAAATGGTTAGCTGAAGTGAAATTATAAAATGCCCAAAATTATATAATAACCGAGATTTATTTTATTTCCCCTCTTGCTCTCTCGTGTCATCTTGCGCTGCTCTCTTCTGCAAGGCAGGGGAAAAATAAACGGTTCTGCGAATCCAGGAAAGGCAAGGTTGGGGGCAGGTTGAACTCGTGGCAGAATACATTTCTTTGACGGTGTGGAACCCACGGATAAATGGGCAATTTGAGGCTGCATGCGCAACCGTGGAGGTTAAATAATGGGCGATATTGAGTAAAAGCCGAGGCGTCAACAATGCCTCCTTCTGTCAGAGCAGTTCTTATCGGTGTGTGTGTCTGTGTGCGCCGCGGCGCCCATTTCGGTTCTACGCTCACTTGCCCCTTGTCAAAGCCTTCGCCCGTCAATGCCGTCCATCCTTCTCGTCAAATGCCTGCCGACGGTAAGCCTTTGAACCGCCTCTGTTGCCGGGCGCACACACACACACACACCCACACACACACACACGTCCTCTACGACCCACAGAGCAAATGGCAGCGCCTCTCGCAGTGCTTGTCTGCTGTTTGCACTGGCAGCAGAATTGGAGTTTCTTTACTAAAAGGGGAATAACATGAAAGTCAACTTTCCGTGTGTGTGTGTGTGTGTGTGTGTGTGTGTGTGTGTGTGTGTGTGTGTGTGTGTGTGTGTGTGTGTGTGTGTGTGTGTGTGTGTGTGTGTGTGTGTGTGCTGAAAGGGCAGACAATTCGAGGCAACTTGTTTGCACTTGTATTTCCACCACTGACATTCCATATAAGGCAATGTTTTCTGAATTTTATTGTGCTTTAACTACCAAGTGACAGATCAAACTGGGGGGGGGGGGGGGGTGTCATGACCCTGAATCCATTCCAAGCATTATTTTTTGCATGAGAAACTTCCTTGGGCAAAATATTGCCATCAAGTTGCCTAAAGCGCAAATAACATGGATTGTTTTTAGTACGTATTATTTCATTTCTAAATGTTTGAGCCTCAGTCACCACTGACATAACCAGTGCTTGTTATTTCTTTATGGACAGTTTAGCTGCATTGACCTGGTGTAAGCCAACTAAAGTCTGCATGTGTAATATTAATTTAATTAATTTAATTTAATTTCCAGACGAAAGTAAGAGTAAGACCAACCATTTTAACACCAGGGCCCTCTATTTATTCAGTATTTGAGCCACGGGGGACCACAATTTGATGACATTTTAGCCCCACAGACCCCAAAACTAAAGATTTCTTTTGCTTTTGTCCACAATACCAGGCTGGATTTCACAAACAAAACAGACAAACATAGATCAAAAATGACCATTCTTTACATTTTCTGGCTAATTCAGATGAATATTTTAACTCTTGAGAGTGTAAACATGAAACCAAACCAATGTCCATTTGGTTTCATTTTTACATTCTCAAAGAGTTACATCTGGTTAACCAATGCTCCATATTTAACTGGAACTCTGTCAAGGACCACTGGTGGTCCCCCGGGCCGGTCAGAGTCAGCCAAAGGGCCGCATTTGGCCCCCGGGCCGCATAATGCCCAGGTATGTCTTAGCCCAATCTACCTTGATCCCTGTGACATAATGTATTTGATTTTTCGTCAGAGATGCTTCATTTTCTACATTTCACCATGAGGTCCCCCTCCTTCAAATGGAGTTTGCATTGATGCAGGTTGTCTTTATTCTAATGTAAGTATTTTTGTAACTCCAAACTTATTTCTTTTTTCCACACATCACATTTTAATAGTATACTGATACTCACACTTGAGTTTTACGTCACTCTGGGGCAGCCTTTACATATAATACCAGAGATACTCTATTCCTCCTCCAGGAAAAATCTCCTGTAAAATGGAGCCCCCAAGGGATAAAACGAACTATTTTCAAACTAAATAACATATTACATGCGTTTTAAATGTACCATTCTAGTTATAGAGGACACGTATAATGTATTTATCCATTAGGCTTATTAGCCTGGTATCCTTTTAAAGCATGTCTGGTGCTCGCCCCCCCTCCCCTCATGGCGCCCTAGGCAACTGCCTAGGCTGCCTAATGGCAAAAAAACACCCCCGTGTACACACATAACGCACGGTTGCCAGTTCGATCCCGGGGGGCGCCTCCCACCGGTGTCTCAGTGTCCTTAATCAGACACACCGAACCCCTAATTGCTCCCGATGATGGCGTGCTGGTTGGCGCCTCGCACGGTTTCCCCTCTGCCATTTGTGTACGCACGTGTATTACATCGTCCTATCATGAAGTTGTCAATAATAGCTTCACCATACACATCTAAAAAGGACAAGGCCCATTATATGAGCCCAAGACAAAGAGTAAACAGTTCGAGGCGGTGGTGCCGTCTCTCCACAATAATACACGACGCTGACATTTTCATTGTCAGTTCAGTGTCACTTCGGCGGAGAATATAATTAGTTTGCTCATCTAGCTCTCTGTTCTTTGTTCAGTGAAAAACAAAAAAATAGAACACAGCAAATCTCTGACCTTTCCTTATTGCTGTCAAGACAAAGACGCGCAGTGCAGCACAAGGGGTCTCATTATACGCCAGGGCGGATCTAGGCATGGGCATGGGGGGGCAGTGCCCCCCCTAAATGCCCAGACTGCCCCACCAAACAGCATGCAAAACAACCCAAGATATATCAAATTAAACTTCTTATATTTAAAATGATTTGAAACACTACTACTGCTGCTACTAACTCACTAGAATTGTGACACCACTCGGAACCAACAGCATTTCATCATTGAAAACAGAAAACTCTCTGAGTCAGACCTTTAGCTTAATGCATGCTGCGTGTCTGTTGCAACTTCAACAATAACTGATGTTATTATTGATGCTTTACTTGACTAACATAAGTCCTGTAACCGGAAATTGGTATGGGTGCGGCTTCATCACCCGTGGCGCGAAGTGACACGGGCGATGAAGCCACCCCCATACCATTTTCTCCAGCCCCCCCCCCCCCCCCCCCCCCCCCCAATTGGGAAATGTTACATCCGCCCCTGCTCATTATACGCAGGGGAGGTTCATATTACGGCTGTGAAAGGTGCGTCGGCTTTAATAAAGAGTTGGTGCTTTGTACAGAAGTCTACTCGACCCACGTAATTCCGTCTAAAATAGTATGTTATTTTGCCAAATCGCACGTGCTATATTGTGTTTTCAGTGTTGTCGTTATCTCGTAATTTGCGAGAAAGAAGACTAGCTGCCCTTATTAATTACATTCGCTGGAAGAAGTGCGCTTCCACTTCAGTTTCCATGCTCGTTGCAGAACGCACTTTGCTTTGTATCAATTAATTCTTTGTACGCGGTTCTCGAGCTGCTCGTGGATTTCCCGTTAGACTACTCCCGCCGGTCACGCGGACCGCGCGTATCACGACGAAATGTAGATTTCATTCTTTAATCCAACTATTAGTCCAAGCGCATCGTCTGATGATGATCCCGTTGCTCACTTTCATTTGGGACAGAATTGGCGACAACTTTTTTTTTTGTCCCATTCACATTCATTCAATCCAATGCATTCAAACGGCTCTCCTCCGGTTTGCCCCCTGAATGTCGTGAGTGCATGGGTAAAGCAGCCAGGGCTACACGGCTCTTCCTGACTTGTGACCCGATGTTTTTGCTCAGATCGTCAGAAGAGAGGTCAGCCAAGACAACAGAAACAGCATGACAGAAACAGCACATCCTGTTTAGGAGATCTGAGCTTCAAAATAGGGGTTTTTTACCGATCGAACTGGTTTGAGCCGTGGCAATGGGGAGAAAACAAAGAAGATCCGATCGCGGTAAATGAGTTAAGGGCCGTGAATGGCAGTACTCTGTGCGCCGAATGTTCTTTCTACCTTGACTTTTAGCTGGAGTCTGCTTATAAATGAAATTCCACAGCCCTCTCACGTATTAGGAGAACACCATCAGTCACCAGAAAAAAGATGGGTTGTTTTCGAATAATCTGTCATGGTTAAAATGAAGTTTTAAGTTATAATGGTTTTCTATAGGAATGCACTAAAATAAACATGAAATATCTAAATACTGAAAAGAGTAATTTATAAACTGTCTGGGGTGTTCACATGAGACTGAGTAGACCATAAAATGACCAAAAGTTTTTTTTTCACAAGTGAAATATCCCTTTAAGTTGTCTATCCTCCACCTAATTAACAAGCTGTTTTTTTGTAAACTGTTGTACAAGCCAGCCTTAAAAGTAACCTATTATGCATTGGTGAGTTATCAAAAACAACAAAATGTTATAATTCCCATTGCTTAGTTGTAGTATGTTTTAGTCTTAGCCGTATAGTTTAGTTGTAGCATACTGTATATATGTCCTAGTAGGGCCCTTAGATCCACCCAACAGGGGCTGCTTGAGCCACCTTTTACTAGGCTGAAAACTAAAGGTGACAAGGCTTTTCAGGCTGTGGCAGCTAATCTTTGGAATACTCTTCCACCAGATCTAAGATTTGCACCTTCTGTGGACACCCATTTAGGCCTGACCTAAGGTTTTTGAAAAACTTTAAATATTTATATATCAGCATAAAAACAAATTGAATATTTGAATACTGTACATACTGTACAGGATCCAAATATGGATTCCCGTCCTTAAAGGTTTAAAAGGGGACTTTAAACTTTTCTTTTTAAACAAGCATTTGTGTAAATGTAATATAGTATGCATTGATTTTATTGCTCACGGTTTTCTGTTTTCTGCTTTTAGCTTAATTGTATAGCATCTGTTTTATTGTTTGTGTATTATTGTATGTTTTGCATGTACAGCACCTTGTGAGGCCTCTCTGCGAAAGGTGCTTTATAAATAAAGCTTACTTACTTACTTACTTGCCACTTTATAATTATACCTGGTTGTAGCCTAACACCTTCACCCCACTTTATGCTGTTACAGTTAAACTTTACTTTCTCTACTCTGTTGCACTACATCACTTACTGTTTCTTGTATTTTTTTTTTTTTTTTTTTTTTTTTTTTTTTTTCCTTTTTCTTGCACTGTCTATTGTCTTATTGCACTGGGGAACAACGGAAACGTTATTTCATCCCTGTATGTCCTGATATACACTGGAGTGACAAATAAAAGAACCTTGAACCTTGAACCTTACAACACAGTGGGTTGCTGCTGATACTGCTGCTGTTGACTGTCCGGGGAGTCCAAAATGGATTAACAGAACAAGGTATGTTTACTAATTCATATTTATATCCAATTATATTTTTAACATGAAATAGCATTGTGAGTTAACATGCACAAATGTTCAAATGATTTCAACCATAAGTCATAAGATGGAGACAATATTTGCTCCAATGATTCATTCAATTTAATTTGTGATACAATTCATAAACAAAGGAGTATTATAATGGTTAAAAAAAAGCCTAACATGTTTTATTAAAAGTGAATAAGAAATTCACTGTGAAAAATGAATGTCACATGACATTACCTGTCCTTTATGTTTTTGCATTGTGGGCAAGTTAATTTAATTTATTGGATCTACAGTATTTCTGTGATCATTGGCTATACATTATTTAACTGTATTAGAGCATATCCTTTGTTATTGGTTACACGCACGCACGCACAAAGTCAAAGTCTAAATCTAATGATTGAGGGATTATTCCCTCATGTGATTAGTTATTCTACTACACACACAATACAGCTGTGTGTCCATAGTGCATTGAGGGAACATCAGAGCAACGTTCTCCTCTGGTTGTCAGTGTGGGCAACGTTGCCCAACACAACTTCACTGTGTTGAAGACATGAACATCAATCTGATCCTTGTATTGTGTTTGTTGTCACGATGTGTCACGACCCAGTTGGCTTTGTCCGTGGCATAATCGTCTTTATATTAACAATTTTCAGTATATATATGAGGAAAATGAATGAGGATTTCATTTCTGGAACGCAGGCGTCGTCGTGAAAGTGCTCCTAGAGTACCCACTGGGCTAAAAAAAACAGCCATGCCCGTCATCATACATGTGCTTAGTCAGCAAATTTGGGCAAGTGGCTGTGGCCATTGTCTGACCAATAAGTGTGTTTGTTTATTTTATTTTTTGCACATTATTATCAACAACACATATTACAATGTCACTGCTGGGGGCAGAAAACCTATCAACTTGCCCACTAACCATCCCCACTTGTGTTCCAGTGTACAGCGTGTTAATAATAGTAATAAATTGCTATGGAAACTCCTCACACCTGCCCACCGGTTACCCAGCCTGTCCACTTTTCACAGTCAGTTTGCAGACACAGATACAGGGATACAGGGATAGTTAACGCAGGTGCTATGACAAGTTGACAACGGGTTATTATTAGATTCCCCCGTTTCCACCGTCCTCAAGTAGTCCGTTGGCCCAACGACAAATTAGGGCATAAATGTGTGAAGGTTAACACTTGGGCCCTTAATTGATACACTTGCCTATAGTTGCTCTTTCCGCACCATTTCTCTATATATCTCTCTATATATCTCTCTATATAATTCAAGGATGTCCGGGGGTTGACACCATCGGGCAAGTCCAAGTCAGGTTCTACTTGCCCTCAGGTCATGGTCACTTGCCCCAAAAAATATATCGTAAATTTTTGCATTTAAGTTTCTAAATGGGTGCTTTAAACATTTCCTTTCGCACTCGAAGACTGTTTTGTTTAAGTCACAATCAGCTACAGTAAATATTCAACTTGGGGTAAATCAGTGGTTCCCATAGTGGTCACAGACTCAGGGGTCTGTGACCATAGCAAAATAATAGTTGGAACCAACTGGACCTGGGAGAAAGATAGGAGAGATGGCTAGAAAGCCGGGAAAAACGCAGAGGCAGAGCACCATGACCACCTTCAAGGCAAATATATCTCATGTTGTGTTATAGCCCACTAAGTCACATACTTGCCCGATCGGGCAAGCAGGTAGCAGTCTTCACTTGCCCGACCATTTTTTTTTTACTTGCCCCGGGCAAGCGGGCAAGTGTTACTCGTGTCAAGCCCTGATGTCTGTCTGTTACCTGCACAATGCACTGTGCAATGGGGATCAATCACACATGCCACGGCGCACGGACAGCCTCAATGAACCTCGCGTAGCACAGCCCTGTCATCCAGCACCGATGTGCGCTACTTACAAACACCAAACATTATACCAATCATTTTAATTTAATAGATTTTCATTAAAAGCTCTTCACCGCGCAGATCATCATTATTTGTGGATAGATAATAAATAAGCATAAGCTCATTGTGATTTAATATTGAGTGACTTATAAATAGCTCGAGTGATTAATTGATTATACTAGAGTAATAAAATAGATTATACTGCGCAAACAGACTGAGGTCATGTAATTAGTTCAGTATACACAGCTGTGTCGTATTAGATATTATAAGAACGGGAAATCGCCAGATACGCACGGCACGGGGCACAGAGAGAGCATGGAGAAAATGCGAAAATTTCCCCTCTCCTATTGTGTGATAAACGCATACTATAAACGCATGACCTATATAGCAAATGAAAATATACTTGGATATACTTGGACCACACTTGGAATTATTGAAATCGGGTGAGAATGGCCTGAGAGTTTTTAGACTGGAATCTCAAAATGGAATCTTGCGGACTTTCGAAGGTAAGCACATAGTACAGCAGCGACAACTCCGCTCTCTTTAAGTGGCCAGTCCAAGGGCGGCCATTCTACATTGACTTCTATTGAGCATCGGGACAATAAATAGGGACAACATGCTGCACAAACAGCTCTCGAGCGCTTAGTTTCTGACGCCTCAATGTCGCAGCTTTGACACTAGCCGTCTTTGTACATCTGACTGTAATAAGGTTGCTGTTCACCGCAGTTTTTTTTTTAGATCAAAGTAAAGTGACATTAGATCATCTCCCGTATGCTGCTCGCGTGGGCCCCACGCGACAGGAACGCTGGCTTCTGATTGGGGCATTAATTTAAGGCTTCAAGCCATGCACTAAATGAATATAATATGGATTATAATATGGATATATTTTAATAAAAAGAGAAGGAAAAAAGTCTGTTTGGGCCTCGGCCCCCCCCCCCTAGAGTGGCGATGGGGCCCATGGGTGCCACACACCCATCAACCCCTTGTAAATGACGCTACTGGTCTGGATATTCATTACGCGCGGCGGCCACGGCATCCACTTCTCTCCAAACTTTTTTAACTGCTCACTTGAAGCCAACAAAGAAAGCCCCCCAAGAGGACTGTGTGTTCCGTGTTCGCATCGCCCCGTATGCGCGCGTGCGCTCGTGTATGCGCAAGAGCGTGGGGATGCAACAATCTTCAGCTCGCTATCAACGCAACAAAAGGGCCCCGTTGTTCACACTGGCGTTTCCTCCAGGACTAGTTATGAAATAATCAGGTTTAAAGTTTTATCTTTCATATAACTTTTTTCTGCTTCAAGTAGATACCCATATGCCTATACCATTTTAAAGATCAGGTGGTTGGCTACAATAAAAAAAAAAAAAAAGAAAAACTTTCTGACATGTTCCAGTGTGGAGATGGCGCCATCTAAAGGTAGCATGCATGAAAAAGCTGACCTATCTATCATCGTTTGCTTTTGACTGAACAGAAACACGATCCCAGACCCCCCCCCCCCCCCCCCCCCCCCCCCCCCCCCACACACACACACACACACACACACAGAAGAGAGAAGAGAAAGCGTCGCCACACACACACACACGCACGCACGCACGCACGCACGCACGCACGCACGCACGCACGCACGCGCGCCCAATGCATGCAACGACGTGAAGGAGAAGAGAGGTAAGTTCCTTTAGCATTGTTCTGTAGCCACATGGCACAACAACAACAACAACAACCAAACTAATGGCTCTCTATGGGGCGGGCTGATACCACATCACATGCGCCAGTGTTTTTTCGGCTATTTTAGTGACATTAACCCCTAAGTGACTACATGGCATGATAGTCTGCAAGTTAATCTATGCTTATAGATTAAAAAAGTACAACACGCGTTTTCGCGTGGGAAGCAGGGGACAGAATATTCCATCACGATTTTTCGCGTGGGAAAACTGTAAACGTGTTAATATGTAGGTATGTAGGCCTATAGGTCTATAACATTACTTTTGTGCCCAAGTTCAAGCCAACATTCCAACATCAACAATTCCCGCCCAATCAATGTGATCTATACATAATTTCCAGATCATATATTTCACAACGGGTATAGGACTAGTTAACTATTATTCTACTACGTTTGGTTGAAAGATCAAATCAATCAATCAAAACTTTACTTGACCATAGTAACTGAAAGCTGCTTCTCTGCACTTTTTAGCTTTGGGTTTGGTCCTGCGGATTTCTAGGAGGCCGGTTCCCGATGATCTAAGGCAGAGGTTTTCAACCTTTTTCATCCCAGGGCCCACCATTTATTCAGCATTTGAGCCACGGACCACCATTTGAGGACATTTTAGCCCCACAGACCCCCCAAAACTAAAGATTTCCTTTGCTTCTCTCCATGACCATTAATCTTCTAGTTGTGTTGATTTAGGACTAATTCACATGATGAATATTTTAACTCTTGAGAGTGTAAAAATGAAACCAAATGGACCCGCCAGGGTCCATTTGGTTTCATTTTTACGTTCTCAAGAGTTACATCTGGTTAAACAACTTAGCTGGGGACCACCTGGAACCCTCTCAGGGACCACTGGTGGTCCCTGGACCACCTGTTGATCTAAGAGCCCAGCCATGCACGTATCCATGAAGCATATTAGACAGGAAAACGGGTGCATTTCCAAGAATAGATTTATAAACTAGTAGGAGTAACTTTAAAAATCAATTCTATAAGAGACCGGCAGCCACTGGAGAGATTTCACGATAGGAGGTATATGTGCTCCCCGTCTTTTTTTGGTCAGTACACGAGCTGCTGCATTCTGGACCAATTGTAGCCGTGAAACCTCTATTTTTTGGGGATACCAGAATGGAGAGCGTTACAGTGATCTAGTCTACTGGTAATGAAGGCATGCATTCGTTTATCTATGTCTGATTGTGAAAGGAAAAGATGTGACAAAGATGTCACATGCAGTGACCACCACACAGTCAATTCAAGGTCCCTGACCTTGAATTCTGCCATCACGCAATTCCGCCCACCTACAAATGGTTAAAGTATATATAAACATTAAACCTCAGAATTTCAATGGCGTATTTTTTTTGTCTTTATCTCATACCTTTTCATTATTAAATCACTTATGAAAATATCACAAAATATCTAGTATCTATGACAACCATAGGAGCCGCAGTGGCCATTTAAAAAAAAAGAAATCGTCCTCCACCACCTCCACATTAGACTCCACCCAGTCCTCCCTTTTTCCTTAATCAGAGGCAGCTCAGCGAGGCTCTCTCTGATTGGCTGACAAATAGTCAAGCCGGGACTTGTTAGCCAATCACACAGATAGCCAATGACAAAGATGCAAGGTTTCTGCTCCATGCAGTGGACCAGTGTTGCCAACTTGGCGCATTTGTCACTATATTTAGCTTTTTTCAGACCCCCTAGTGCCTAGTAGTCCAGTAAACGAAGTGAAAAAATATGCTGAGGTTGGACAAAATTGCATTATTTTGTTTCTCAACTGATTCTGACTGGAAATTAGGTCTACTATCCAGAAAAAAATTGTTTCCTGTAATCAGCTCACTGCTAGTACCCCAAATTCACTCAAATCCAAGATGGCCGCCACTGAGGCCACTGGGGTACCAAATGCCAAATATGTGCATATCTTCCAAACTATTAGGGCTAGAAATGCAAACCAAGTGTCTAATCATATGTTTTTCAGGTCAGGGAGTCCATTTGTCATGGTATTATTTGTCTAGATATCACCCATTTACACATAATTGCAATCGTACTGTAGATTATGGGCAAAAACGCATTATTCTCACCCTTTCATTTAAAGGCAAAGGTTGAACAAAATTGCATTATTTTGTTTCTCAACTGATTCTGACTGGAAATTATGTCTACTATACAGAAAAAAATTGTTCCCTGTGATCAGCTCACTGCTAGTACCCCCAATTCACTCAAATCCAAGATGGCCGCCACTGAGGCCACTGGGGTACCAAATGCCAAATATGTGCATATCTTCCAAACTATTAGGGCTAGAAATGCAAACAAAGTGTCTAATCATATGTTTTTCAGGTCAGGGAGTCCATTTGTCATGGTATTATTTGTCTAGATATCACCCATTTACACATAATTGCAAACGTACTGTAGATTATGGGCAAAAACACATTATTCTCACCCATTATTTAAAAGGTAGAGGTTGAACAAGATTGCATTATTTTGTTTCTCAACTAATTCTGACTGGAAATTAGGTCTACTATCCAGAAAAAAGTGTTTACCCTAACCAGCTCATTGCTAGTACCCCATGTTCACTCAAATCAAAGATGGCCGCCACTGTAGGTACCATGCCAAAAATGCCAAAAATGTGCATATCGTCCAAACTATTAGGGCTAGACATGCAAACAAAGTGTCTAAACCTATGTTTTTCAGGCCAAGGAGTCCATGTGTCATGGTATATTTGTCTATATATCACCCATTTATAAATAATTTCAATCGTACTGTAGATTATGGGCAAAAATGCATTATTCTCACCCATTAATTACAACGTAAAAGGCAGAGGTTGAACAACATTGTATTATTTTATTTCTCAACTGATTCTGACTGGAAATTAGGTCTACTATCCAGAAAAAAAAGTTTACCCTGACCAGCTCACTGCTAGTACCCCAAGTTCACTAAAATCCAAGATGGCCGCCACTGCAGGTACCGAATGCTAAAAATGTGCATATCTTGCAAAACTTTTGGGCTAGACATGCAAACAAAGTGTCTAATCCTATGTTTTTCAGGTCCATGAGTCGTGGTATTATTTGTCTATATATCACTCATATCACCTGTACTCTAGAGTCTAGATTATGGGCAAACAATGCATTATTCTCACCTATTAATTCAAATTCAGAGGTTGAACAACATTTCATTTTTCAACTGAAATATCTACTCTGATCTGCTCCCTGCTAGTACCCTAGATTTGCATTAATCCAAGGCAAGTGCACATGATACTGTAAAATTTGTTGAAACAGGGCTGCCGTGAGAAGGCTCAGCACTGCTAGCCCCATGATTTTGCTGTTTTTTTTGTTGTGATACATCTTGTCTGGTAGGTGAGGGTGAGGGTCTATATGGTTTTGTGACAGATGAGATAATGTAGAACTTAATCCAACATCCTAAGAGCATAGTGATCCAGAGACTCTGTTATCTGTTCACGGTATCATTGGACACAGTCTAATCATGTAGAAGTTCTTCACTATTCACTCCAGCATTGACATGGGTAATTCCCTTGCACTGACCACAAGTCAGGGTGCACAGCAGTCCATTCTTAGGTCAGGAACAACTACAACTACTAACTGGCCAAGGCAGTTGCATTTGACTAGCTTCAGCAAAGACGCTGGAACAGCATCCCTCTGCATCCACACTGGCTTTAACTAGTCCACATGCTGGCCCTTGTAATGCAGCCAACCCCACTCGGTTTCTTCAAGAATATTCCCTTGCCAGTTCTGTATCTGATGGTACACTTGGTAACTATTGTACATGGCTGCATTACAAGTAGGTGGGAGATATTCAGGAGGCAGGTAGACCAACCTGGACTTGGCTGATCTTTCAAAGTCAAGGCTATTTCACGGCTTACAGTTGTATATGACTTCTAGAGAGGTCTGGCCATGCTTGTTGTCCTCATCATGGCTTTGATTTGGCCTCATGATTAAGTCGGCAGCATCATTGAGCTCGTTGCATATGCTAGATGATCCTGCAGTATCCCAATGTTGAGGATCTTGATGGGTGTCTGTAGGAAGATGGTATGATGTCTGCGACTGAAATGGTACAGCAGGACTAGCAGGTCTGTGTCATCCCCAACTACTGCCACTGATCTCTGATCTCCTCTCAGCCACTGTACATGCTGTTGACACAATGTTGTAGTCAGCACCACCAGCAGTATGGTAGAGAAAGCTAGAGTTGAACTCCAGCTTTCTCCAGCTCACTGCCAATGAAGTACAGCAACCTCTGCTTATTCCTGAGGTTTGCGATGAAGGCCTTTTTCTTCATGGTCAGCTGCATTTCTGGCTTATAGTCAGCACAGGGAGTGATACAAAATCAAGGCCATATGGCATAGGGAAGGTCATGGCAATGAGCAAATGCAACCAGCTCAATGATGCTGGTGACTTAATCATGAGGCCAAATCAAAGCCATGATGATGTCAACAAGCATGGCCAGACCTCTCTAGAAGTCCTATACAACTTGAAAGAGCAGCCAGGTTCAGTAACAAGGTGGCTGCTGTGCACCCAGATTTGTGGTCAGTGCAATGGAATTACCTGTGTCAATGGTGGAGTGAACAGTGAAGAGCTTCTACATAATTAGACTATGACCAATGATACAGTGAACAGATAACAGGGTCTCTGGATGGCTATGCTCCTGGGATGTTGGATTAACTTCTAGATTATTTTATATGCGTCAAAAAAACATATAGACCCTCACACTCGCACCTACCACACAAGATGCATAACAAAAAATTATAAAACAACAAAGACAAAGAACTGTTTCCACAAATGTTATACAGGTACAGTAGTACCATGTAGACTTCCCTGGGATTCATGCAAATTTAGGGTATTAGCAGTGAGGGTAGATATTTTGGCTAGTAGACATAATGTTCTGTCAGAATCAGTTAAAAAATAAAATAATACAATGTTGTTCAACCTCTCTTTTAGTTAATGGGTGAGAATAATGAATTTTTTTTTACAATAATCTACAGTACGGGAGACATGGGTGATGTATAGAAAAATTATACCATGCCTCACACCTCGAACCCACCTCACCCCTGCCCACTTCGACAGTTTGGGTTGGCTTAGGGTTGACGACAGATGTTGTACAGAGTACAACATCTCGCAATGGGTTTGGTCCACAAGATACGATACTCTACCAAAATACCCTTATACCTATCCAAATACTTCCTTAATGTCAATGAAGTACACTCCCACAACACCAGAGGGAGTGCTACTAACCATGTCCAACCCAGATTTGGCACAAACAAGGGTCTCAATTCCTTCCGCTCATATGCCACCAAAATGTGGAATGCCCTACCAACAGTCATAAAGGCATGTAAATCCCTTGACTCCTTCAAGACCGCTCTCAAAGGGCACCTACAGATGGCTGCAATTCTTAACTGGCCTCTGTAAAACAAAAATGTATATAAAATCCCCCCACCCACCCCGCCTCTCCTCTTTGTATATTTCTCTTTTCCCTTTTTTACCTCCACTATGATTTTGCCTCCATGATTTGCTGCTTCTGTTTTTACTGAAGTAGTTGTTTTGTTTGTACGGTATTTGAATGCCTCAATGAAATGAACAAGTTGGCCACTATTGTAAACAAGTGTATGCTTAACTAGTGTGTCCAATCAGCTTTTTCAGATTTGATGCATTTGTACTTGAATTGTACTGTAATTCTCCAAGCTGTTATCAGTTTTGTAGCAGTGTGTACTTGACTTGTACTGTAACTCATCTCTGTTAATAAAAATTTCATTCATTCATTCATTCATTCATTCATTCATTCATTCATTCATTCATTCATTCATTCACACATGTACTCCTTGACCTGAAAAACATATGATTAGACACTTTGTTTTCATTTCAAGCCCAAATAGTTTGGAAGATATGCACATTTATGGCATTTGGTACCTGCAGTGGCGGCCATCTTGGATTTGAGTGAATTTGGGGTACTAGCAGTGAGCTGTTTGGGGTAAACATTTTTTTCTGGATAGTAGACATAATTTCCAGTCAGAATTAGTTGAGAAACAAAATAATACAATCTTGTTCAACCTCTACCTTTTAAATAATATGTGAGAATAATGCGTTTTTGCCCATAATCTACAGTACGATTGCAATTATGTGTAAATGGGTGATATCTAGACAAATAATACCATGACAAATGGACTCCCTGACCTGAAAAACATATGATTAGACACTTTGTTTGCATTTCTAGCCCTAATAGTTTGGAAGATATGCACATATTTGGCATTTGGTACCCCAGAGGCCTCAGTGGCGGCCATCTTGGATTTGAGTGAATTGGGGGTACTAGCAGTGAGCTGATCACAGGAAACAATTTTTTTCTGTATAGTAGACATAATTTCCAGTCAGAATCAGTTGAGAAACAAAATAATGCAATTTTGTTCAACCTTTGCCTTTAAATGAAAGGGTGAGAATAATACGTTTTTGCCCATAATCTACAGTACGATTGCAATTATGTGTAAATGGGTGATATCTAGACAAATAATACCATGACAAATGGACTCCCTGACCTGAAAAACATATGATTAGACTCTTGGTTTGCATTTCTAGCCCTAATATAGTTTGGAAGATATGCACATATTTGGCATTTGGTACCCCCAGTGGCCTCAGTGGCGGCCATCTTGGATTTGAGTGAATTTGGGGTACTAGCAGTGAGCTGATCACAGGAAACAATTTTTTTCTGGATAGTAGACCTAATTTCCAGTCAGAATCAGTTGAGAAACAAAATAATGCAATTTTGTCCAACCTCTGTCTTTTGTTTACTGGACTACTAGTGCCAAAATTAGTGGGAAAAACTCCTGGCGGAAAATCTAGTGTTTTTTTTTTTTTTTTTTTTTTTTTTTTTTTTAACTGGTGAGTTGGGGCGAAATTGATTGACAGGCGCCAGAGATAAAACCCCTTATTTTTCACCATTTTTTTGTTTTTAGTGGTTTTTCATCCCCAGGCTAAATGATGGACAGCTGGTTAACCAGATGTAACTCTTTGAGAGCGTAAAAATGAAACCAAATGGACCCTTGCGGGTCCATTTGGTTTCATTTTTACACCCTCAAGAGTTAAAATATTCATCATGTGAATAATCCCAACTTAGTCTACACAATGTAGAAGATTAATGGTCATTTTGATCTGTATGTTCCAGGCGAGCATCTAGCGCATTCTAGGGCATTTTGGATTTTGGCAGTTGGCAACACTGCAGTGGACGTCCTCACTGTCGGGTGAAAAGCAGCAGCTGGTGACATGTGAGTCAGACGAGACGTGCGTTCGTGTTAGCAAGGGGTTGGCAGTGTGTAAACACAGGCAATGTATAATTACATTCACCAGTTTTTTTTGCCACAAGCAAGGGAGAGTGCCGTAATTTTCAATTGCCACAATTAACGTACGCAAATACCGTGGCTAATGCACATGTGTGTGTGTGTATATGAGACGGCAATTATGCCAATTAAAGGGGATAATTCCACCCAATTTACATAATGTGACTATTAACCTTTTCGCTGCCTCCTACAGCTAGAAACATACACTACATAAGCTATAACTAATGTATACCGCAAGTTACGTTCAGAAGTGTACTTAGACGTACGTTGTACTTAGGAGTCGAACAATGCGTCACTATGAAGAAAAAAAAAGGAGTTAAAGAGGGGTGCCGTGATTTTTGTATTTTTTTCCAATTTTGTACTTGTTTAAGAGGTGACCGTATGTAAATAGACCCCTTGGTGTGTTTTTTTTTTTATGTGCAATGATGTCTTCCCATTGTATTTAAGGTTTCTTCCTAGGGTCAATGCCAATGAAAAAAACCTTTAATATAGTGACATCATGTGCTCAGCCCCTCCCCTGACTCCTCCCCCTTCATCATGCAACTACAGCTGTGGGCGTGGCTTCAGTTCAGATGGATCTCCACCCATCACCACCCACCAGGCAAACCAGTCATACTTAATGAACTGACAGGGTGGAATCATAAAAATGACAACACAATTTAACAAACTGTACACTTTTTTGGGGGAAAAAAAAATACTTTTCATATAACATTAATACCCGATGATCATGTTTTAGGGTAGAAAAAAAAATCATGGCACTCCATCTTTAATGGTAATAGAGGCAACTTTAGTGTGTACAAACACTGTGTTTGTAAACAGATGTTTAAAAACAGAATCTAACTCCACCTCACCTCCACTCTATTGGCTCAATATGAAACTGCTGGAGACTGCTGTGATTGGCTAAAACGCTGCCTCACCCCACACAACCCCCACCCCCCTTGATTTGTGATCTATTGACAACAACAAAGTTCTGGCTTGTCTGCAGGATAAAGCAGGTGTCTATCTGCAGGGAAACAGCTGCAGCATCAAAGTAGAAGCAACGTAGAGGAGAAAAGGGCAAAGAAATATAGTTATATATCCGATTTGATCTCTGGCTAAAAAGTTGCCTCTACCTTTAATGTTACCATTAAAGGCTACCATTAAAGGCTACCATGTTACCATGGTAAGTCTACATGGCTAGACTTACCATGGTCCATGAAATTAAATACAGAGAAGTTCCAACTGTCCTTAGAACATGCTTCAGGCAATTTTACCAGAGCTAGTAAAGCAGGTTTAGTGCTTTCAGCGTTTAAAACTGACTGAAAACTGATCAAATTTGCAGTATTTCAACCCTTTCTGTAGGCTACTGTAACGCCAAGCAGATCTACAAGCTAAAGCCGATCTACAAGCAGATCTACAAGCTCATAAAGTGCCACTCGGTGGTGTGCTATGAGCTTGCATGCATGAGCTTGAAAACAACATGTTTTCACATGGGGGTCTGCAGTCAAATATAGAGAATTCTGGTGATCCTTGGCATGAAATATGTTGGCCATCACTGACACAGCAACATCGGATTTTTTTTTTCAGAAAAAAATAGAATCTAGTGTCAGAAAATAGAATCTATTGTCAGAAGTGTCAGAAACTAGAATCTAGTGTAAGAAACTAGAGTCTAGTGTAAGAAACTAGAGTCTAGTGTCAGAAACTAGAGTCTAGTGTCAGAAACTAGAATGTAGTGTAGGAAACTAGAATCTAGCGTCAGAAAATAAAATTTACTGTCAGAAACTAGGATCTAGTGTCAGAAACTAGAATCTAGTGTCAGAAACTAGAATCGTTGCTCAAATTCAACTATTTCCATCATTCGAAAATGCATTTTTTTTCTAAATATTGTCTCTCCACTATGTCAATATTGGGTTGACAGACCCCCCCATATAGCAAATAGTCAATATTCATTGATAATTCAAAAGTGGCAAATGGACATGAAAACTAGAATCTAGTGTCAGAAACTAGAATCTAGTATCTAACTAATCAATTGCACAATTTTTCAAAAATATCAGGTCTACAAGCTCATAGCGTGCTATGAGCTATATGGAGGACATTGAAATCTTTTCCGAATAACCGAGACACCCCCCCCACACCCCATGCGGGTTTGCATATCAAAACGTTCGTTCATCACGTTCTCCAAACTTTGCAAAGCTTTAAGAGCAGTTACGGCACAGCGAGGGGAAGTTTTAAATTGCCCTGACGGGACAAAAAAAAAAAAAAACTTGTATTTCTCAACTTGGTTGGGATGAAAGCCGAGTGAACTTCACTTGAGCGAACAAACTCAATGACCACACACTTCTGAGGGATTCTGAAGATTTCGCTGCGCTGCTCTCTGAAAAGGTCGTAATGAGAGCCCTCATTAATTTTCAAACTTTGCCCCGAAGATCTGGGCTCAGGGTTTGTGATAGACATGTTTACAGTAGACGAATAAGTACATATAAAAGAAATAAAATTAAATTTTAAAAAAGTACGGAAATACATCGTGCTGTGATTGGGGTCATGTTTTGATAACCTTGAAGGCGAACGATGGACCCAAACACTTAATCTTGTTAAAGACGATATTGAGGGCGTATAACTTCACGGGTTTGTTTTCACTGCTGAAATTGGCTGCTCTGGGAGCCCATTATTAGAAGTCGGTTTCTTAGTTATGGCTCAAAAATGTCCGTCTCCTCAATCATGTACACATGAGCGCACAAACACACACGCCTAAAACAACACAGATGCTTTCCAGGGTTAAATCTATCGATGCCAGGAATGTGGAATTCCGTTTTATTCTCTCCAGAACTTGGAGGTGGAATGAACCGAAAACGGTGTTCATCATTATTATGAGTATTATTATTACTATGGATCCCACCAGATCAGGGGTTTTCAACAGGTGGTCCGGGGACCACCAGTGGTCCTTGAGAGGGTTCCAGGTGGTCCCCAGGCTAATGAAAGTTCTGGTTACTGGACCAAATTATTGTGTAACTCTTTTGACAAACTGTAATAAAAATGAAACCAAATATGGACCCTTGCGGGTCCATTTGGTTTCATTTTCACACTCTCAAGAGTTAAAATGTTCATCATCTGAATTAGCACGACTTAATTAAGAAGTATACACCGTTTTGTCTGCAAAATCCAGCCTGGAATTGTGGACAAAACCAAATTAATTCTTTAGTTTTAGGTCTTTGGGGTGAAAAGTAATCAAATGGTGCTCCGTGGCTCAAATGCTAAATAAATGGTGGTCCCTGGTGTCAAAAAGGTTGAAAACCACAGCACCAGATTATCTGGCACAGAGAGATTATTATGGAACCATCAGAGCATGCATCACTTCAGGCGATGGGAAACGGCAAAAACAAGATGGGTCTACACTACTACACGCGACATATGGATCAGCCCACTTTACCGCTATGTGGCTTATTTCTACCACAGAAAGCGTTCAGACATACATGTACAGTATATTCTAACATGACGATTGAGTTTAAACCGAGTAATGCGCTGTCTGGATACCAGAATGGAATTAAAAACAGAGTATTTCTGACTGTAATCACGGCACCCGTGTTTGTGGAGGACATTTCAGAAATAGGATGAAAACGGGTCGACTTCATTTCGCACTGGCTTTTATTGATGCGATAGTCGACACGTCATCCCACAGCACGTTTCGTTTTTGGCATGCGTTGTCAGGTATGGCCAGATAACGACCAGGGATGTGGTCTAAAAGTGTGATTTTTTTTAATTCACTGGACCTTTAAAATACTTGTTTTTCTTTCAGTGTCATTTAATTTGGTCTCCCCACTGCTGAGCAAAAGGGACCGCGGAGACCGACTGCTACCCAAAAACAATTCAATACGCTGTCGCGAGTTGATTTAGTGCAGGGCTGGTCTGTGAGCGGTGAATCTATCTAAAGGTCATATGAATTTGGGAGTCCCTGGGGAGAGAAATTGGCCCGTTTCAGCGCGGAGCCGCGGTGGATGTTATGAATTTATGTGGGCACAAAATAAAAAGACAGAAGACATACATGACGGAAATGCAATAAAAAATACACAGTGGCGCACTGGGTGCTACTGTATTATCGTGACGGACAGAGATGGAGTGGTCCGGGCGTGTGTTTTCCGAGCGTCCCCTGAGTCCCGTTCATGGCAGGGGCGAATCTAGGCATGGGCATGGGGAGGGGGCAATGCCCCCCTAAATGCCCAGTCTGCCCCACCAAACACTACGGCATGCAAAACAACCCAAGATATTTCAAATTAAAGTGCTTATATTTAAAATAATTTGAAGCACTACCACTGCTACTAACTAACTACAGTTGTGGCACCACTAAACCAGCACGCATTACATCATTGAAAAAGAGAAAACCAGAAAAGCATAATAAAAGTCCTGTAACCAAAAATGATATGGGTGCAGCTTCATCGCCCATCTCAAATAATCTCAAATCTCAATAATCTCAAATAGAAAGGTTCACAAGGTTGTCCCAGACAAACACAGCCAAAAACATGAGTATATTTTTCTATATATACTGTACACTGCAAAAACAGAATATCTTATATAAGTATATCAGGCTTAGTTCTAGTAAACAAGAATCGACGCATCGCCAAATAACCAAACGTGTTTGGTTAATGCCCTACTTCAGAGAAACCAGTACAACATATGCATGAACGTGCATGAAAGCCTGAGCACGGGCTGAATTCGAGGTTTACCACACACAGTTATCAGTTTAACAGACAAGTGGTAAGAGTCAGAAGAGAACATTCCTATACGCAACCGCAGAGAATCCACCAGGATTACGACAATTACCATCAATTACCATTCATTAGTAAGGTCAATACTGCCATTGCCCTTGGCTTTATCGCTGTTATTAACCCAATTATCATTTGCCTTACAGAATGTACCGTTATTATCACTGACGTTATCGTCGTTTGTGACGGTGTGGTCAGTCCTTACCCGTAGATGCAGGAGATGTCGATGACGACGTCGATCATGTCGCAGCACAGCTCGTACGTCTGCAGGTCCACCGGGCTGCTGTCCGTGGCGATGTAGATCTTACTGACCACGTCGAACAGGAAGGCCTTCTCGATGCCCGAGTTCTGAACCAAAGAAAAAGTTCACAATTATCTGTTGGATAAGAATTATCCCCCAATCGGTAAATAATGCTGTTCCAGGGACACCTCCCAAAAGAAAGGACTGACAAGTTAAAGGGGAAGTCCACCCATTTTCAACATTCTAATATGTCATTAGTATACCCTAGAGGTGCTGGGTGGACATGATAAAAAAGTTCCCCCATTCTGTGTTCCCAAGAAGTTCTGAAGAAAACCACTAACATGGTGAAACATCTTGGTGAGATGGTGAGACATTATCAAGATGCATTTTCTTTAGAGGCTTCTTTTTTTCTGAGAGCGTACAAATGGAACCGTTAGGGTTCATTTGTTGCATTTGTACGCTCTCAGAGAAAAAAACGAATGTTGAAAATGGGTGGAATTCCCCTTTAAGAATGTTTGCTCTGAAGAATGTATATATACAAAGTTTTGAATAGTATGTATAGCTCGTAGCACAATATGTTTTGTGTGGTTGTTTTAAGCGATTGTGACTATATATATACACTTGTTTATACCCAGTGTTGGGTAATATTACTTAGGAGCGTAATATGTTACTTATTACTCCCTAGAAAAGTAATATTATTACATTACTTATTACTTGGAATCAAGAGCAATGTATTACACATTACTGATATGTACTGATGTGGGCTGATATGTACTGCAAGTTATTCAAGTAATATGTAATTAATTTTTTATATATTTTTTTCGAAGCTACTCATTACTGTGTTGGCATTACTTTTACTCGTTACTGGGGAAAGTAATACCATTACCATAATATATTACTAGTAACTAGTTACATTGCCTAATAGGGATATAGGGAATAGAGACAGGCAGCAGATTTCACAGTTGTTCACTGATTTGCCACATTTTTCATTGCAGCATGTAATGGATATTTTAGAATTGCAAGGCAACTGCAGATTTTGCATGGCTCCAGCCAGGCAAAATCACCTTAAAAAGGTGGTAAATACCCAGTCTGCCCCACCACACATGATGCCATGCAAAACAACCCAAGATATTTCAAATTAAAGTGCTTATATTTCAAATGATTTGAAACACAACTACTGCTACTAACTAACTACAGTTGTGTCACCACTAAACCGACAGCATTTCATCATTGAAAGCAGAAAACTCTCTGAGTCAGACCTTTAGCTTTATGCATGCTGCGTGTCTGTTGCAACTTCAACAACAACTGATGTTATTATCGATGCTTTACTTGCCTAATAAAAGCCCTGTAACTGAAAATGGTACGGGTGTACCATTTTCACCCCCGAAATTGGGAAATGCTCCATCCGCCCCTGGTTCTACGGTTAAAGGAGAATTCCGGCCCAAAAGTTTTTTTTAATCTTTATTTGCAGTTAATTTTTTTGAAAAAAGTGATCCAGGTGTTGTTTTGTGAAAATACTCCCTTATGGCTGTTTCCCCTACCCCAAAATAAGCTTATAATGGGGCCAATGGGCGTTGTGCAAGTTCACCTATATACATCGCTCCAAAATGCAATTATTTGCTATATATTGTGTCTCCACCATGTTAGTAGTGTGTTAACACTCATACTTTCACTTTCACTTTTGTTTCAGCAGTGGTTCAGCCATAAACCATGTGCCACGCCCCCAGCTTTTGAGACAGCTGAATCACTGCTGTACCAAAAGTGAAAGTGAAAGTGTGAGTGTTAACTCACTACTGACATGATGGAGACACAATATATAGCAAAAAATTGCACTTTGGAGCAATGCATATAGGTGAACTTGCACAACGCCCATTGGCCCCATTATAAGCTTATTTTGGGGTTGGGGAAACAGCCACAAATGAGTATTTTCACAAAATAACACCTGGGCCACTTTTTTCAAAAAAATTAACTGCAAATAAAGATAAAAAAAAACTTTTGGGCCGGAATTCTCCTTTAACGAGTTAACATTAATCAGGGTCGGATAACATTTAAAGACGTGGATTAGGCCTTGTTAGAGTCTACCGAACTGCTGTGTGCACAGTGGGCACACACGCTTGACTAATATTAGGCCAGATTTTAAATAGCAGCGTGTACCACTTCATACCCACTGACTGCGCCAGTGTTACCCATCTAGTGCTAGTGTTCTGTTGCCTGGCAGCTGACGCACTCAGCTGACACCAGATGCGTTCTATCTGTGAGGTGTCTTATTTTAATTACGCTGTGAAAACAGAGAAATTAAACATGTGCTAAGCCATTTATTCTCTCCATCTCTTTGGTGAAAGGTGGAGGGAGGACGGAGGCTGCAAAACTGATTGTGACAGACAGACAGACAGACAGACAGACAGACAGACAGACAGACAGACAGAGATTTTGAGAAAATCCTACGGTTTGAGTTCACAATTTAGGCATTTAGCCGTCACTCTTAATCCAGATCGATTGCAAAACTCCCATTACGTTGCAAATTGGACATTGCAAATTGTAACTTCTGCTTGAATTGTAAGCGGAATTTACAATAATACTTTACAACAGTGGTTTTCAACAGGTGGTCTGGGGACCACCAGTGGTCCCTGAGAGGGTTCCAGGTGGTCCCCAGCTAAGTTGGTTAACCGGATTAACTCTTGAGAATGTAAAAATGAAACCAAATGGACCCTCGCGGGTCCATTTGGTTTCATTTTTACACTTACACTATTCACCATCTTAATTAGCCCAAGTCTACACAACTAAAAGATCAATGGTGATTTTGTTCTGTAAGTTTTGCCTGTTTTGTTTTCCAAATCCAGGCTAGAATTGTGAACAAAAGCAAAAAGATATTTTTTTGTTTTTGTTGGTCCGTGGCTCAAATTCTGAACTAAATAGTGGTCCCTGATATGAAAAAGTTTGAAAACCCCTGCTTTACAATGTAAGCACACAAACATGGTAATATCTTTGAGACTTTGACATCCCACATAGGTAGCTGCTATGTACTTCAAGTACTATGGGCTGAGATGTACTGCAAGTGCTATGGGCTGATATGTACTACAAGTGGTATGGGCTGGTATGTACTGCAAGTGCTATGGGCTGATATGTACTACAAGTGCTATGGGCTAATACAGTATGTACTACAAGTACTCTGGTCTGATATGTACTGCAAGCGGTATGGTATGTGTAGTGGCCATTTATCAACAACAATAAAACTTTAAAGGGCCACTGTGGCACCAGGTATAGTGGATCTTACGCAGGGATAAATGACTCCAATGCCCAGACAGTTCTTGCAGGTTAGTGGTATTTTATTCCATTCTTCAGAGATAAATGTGGCAAACATGATGGGAATATCTGCTAGGCTTTAACCCTGTCACCCTGGTAAAAAAAAACTGGCACCTTCCTGGTGCCAGACTGAAAACTGAAATCTGCCTGAGTGCCTGGCTGAAGACAGTTAAATAGGTTCACCTGTGCACACCCAATTGCCCCAATAGCTTCAAAATAAAAGCCTTTGACTGGGACCAAAAATAGACAAATTTATGACAAACAAATGTGAATTACAAAAGAGTGAATAGCTCTAACGGTATGAGATGGAGTCTGAAGAGGTGTGTTTTCAGACTGCGGCGGAAGATAGGGTTTCCAGGCTCACCAAACCGTTTGGTGTCATCCGTGGACCGCGGGATGACGGCGATCGTTCAGAGTGACGATACAGTCGCGGTGAATTGCCCCAGTAATGGAACGAGCGAATATAGCGGGGCCCAAATCACCGGCATGAAAATGTATATACTGTACAGTAACATTCTAACAGACCACGTCAGTGTTGCCAACTAGGCGCATTTGTCACTATATTTAGCTCTTTTCCAGACCCCCCCCCCCCCAGCGCCAAAATTAGCGAAAAACTCCCGGCAGAAAATCTAGTGCTTTTTTTGCTGGTGAGCTGGTGGGGAAATTGATTGACAGGCGCCATTGATAAAACCCTCATTTTTCACCATTTTTCCTCCTATGACAGCGGTTTTCAACCAGTGGTCCCCAGGCTAAATGATGGACAGTTGGTTAACCAGATGTAACTCTTTGAGAGCGTAAAAATGAAACCAGACAAATGGACCCGCAAGGGTCCAATATATATATCAGCATAAAAACAAATTGAATATTTGAATACTGTACAGTATGTACAGTAACACTGTGTGTTGGCAACACTGGACCACGTCACTTAAGGGGGGTCAGGCGCCTGTAGCGCTTCGCTTGGTGCGAGCTGTGTCACATGTCAAGTATACATTAACGTTTGCAATGAGTGGTTCCATAATGGAAAGATCTAGAAATGATGGACACCTGGGCCGCAGCCACACAAAAACAGAGTAGCCTCCAAGCTAAATGAACACAGCCACTAATGTACCATACAATGATGGATTAGGTAAACTGTTGCTGTTTTTTCTCCCCCCCAAACAAATCAGAAGCCTCAACAGTATTTCAACTCCATAACCCACGTCCGCTCATGGAGACAGGCTCCTTACCAGACAGAGTTGAACTTGAACTTCAGAGTCTGGTACCAGGCTAATGAATAGTCCTATTGCTAATGCTTTCACTACCACCCCTCGTGCTCAAAAATGGATTAGACCAGGGGTTTTCAACCTTTTTGACACCAGGGACCACCATTTATTCAGCATTTGAGCCACGGACCACCATTTCATGACATTTTAGCCCCAAAGACCTAAAACTAAAGAATTGTTCTCTTCACAATTCCATGGTGTATTTTGCAAACAAAACATTGTAGACTTCTAAATTAAATAGTGCTAATTCAGATGATGTATATTTTAACTCTTACGAGCGTGAAAACGAAACCAAATGGACCCGCAAGGGTCCATTTTGTTTATTTTTTTATTGGAAGCAAGACCAACAAAAATGATGCACTCCCAGAAACACATTTCAGAGCATTCAGTGCATAAATGATGTGTGGTCAGTGATCAAAACAGCTGAAGCACTCCTTTTTATATTGACCTCCAAGCTCTCCAAACAAAAAAAACAAAAAAATGGAGTGAAAAAAATTATAAACTTGTTCAACTCGTTCTTTAGTGTCAAAGCGTTAATAGCAGTGAAAGGACTGTGTGTTACCCCATTTTTTATCACTCTCGAGGTGGTTGACGCAGCTCGAGCTCGCAGGCGCTGACCGCCACGGCCGAAGTGAATCGATTCCAGCGATATTGGGGGTGGGAAAGCATCTTAAAGTCATGTGGGAATATTTTCTTTACATAGCACGGTCGTCGAATGTGCACTTACATTTCCGACCCTATTTACGGGGGGTCTTTCTCGTGGATGGAAACGCATACACCAACCAGATTTGCTAGGGTAGTTTCCATAGATGGAAAGCATGTCACTTAATAACGGTTTCCCAGTGACGCGGTAGCTAGCAAGACTGAAATTCCTCCCGGACATCGGTGCCCTGGTGATGAACCCTCCTCCGGAGTCGTGCAGATCCGTTTCTTGTCATCTTTTTTTATACCATAACAGAGCAGAACCAACACGCTACTTGCCGTGTAACTGCATCATGCCTCATGTACTGTATGTTTCCTTTCCACCCTAACAGTACGCCAGGGGCGGATGTAACATTTCCCAACTGGAGGGGCAGGAGGGGGGGGGGGGGCAGGAGAAAATGGTATGGGTGCGGCTTCATCGCCCGTGGCGCGAAGCGACACGGGCGATGATAGCCGCACCCATACCATTTTCAGTTACAGGAGTTACATGACAACCATACCATTTTCAGTTACAGGACTTTTATTAGTCAAGTAAAGCATCAATAATAACATCAGTTGTTGTTGAAGTTGCAACAGACACGCAGCATGCATAAAGCTAAAGGTCTGACTCAGAGAGTTTTCTGTTTTCAATGATGAAATGCTGTTGGTTTAGTGGCGACACGGCTGTAGTTAGTTAGTAGCAGTAGTAGTGTTTCACATCATTTTAAATATAAGCACTTTAAAATATCTTGGGTTGTTTCGCATGCCGTCATGTTTGGTGGGGCAGACAGGGCATTTAGGGGGGCAATGCGCCCCCATGCCCATGCCTAGATCCGCCCCTGCAGTATGCCTATACGTGTGTAGCAGTGTACAGAAAAGCCTCATCCGTGTCCATGAACCTGTAGGCGCAACATTTCAACGAATCCATTCAATACATCCTTTCACTACACGTCTCGAGACGCCGCGCAGACGAGAAAAACGCTATACGCGCAGCAAAGGCCTATAATATGTACATATACAGACCCATCCATGCTTTGATCGAGCTCTGTTGTGTACAAAAAAAAAAAAAGGATGGCAGAGAGAAACTGATCTGAACGACTCCGAAGGAAGGTTCATCACTCGGGCACCGCTGGCGGGGAATTCAGTCTGGGTGGATACGGTTTCATTGGGAACATTAAGTGACATAAGAAACGGTGCAGTTATATAGCGCCCGTTTAGTTTGACGATCACACAGCACGAGTCCTTGGCACAAGACGAGTTTTGGGCACGTTGAGAGAAAGAGAGAATAGCGCAAGGCTAAGGGGAGAGCTATTCACCAGCCATTAAAGACCCCGTAAACCAAAATCAGCCTTTTTCTTGTAGACATGAAAATCATGTACAAAAGTCATTTTTATACCCCTGGACAAAAAACTAAAACTTTATTTTACAGCATTGTAGAATAAGACCACTTTATGTGTTTTGGTTAATCTCATGGGTAGGTTTTGTCTCATTAGCATATTCGGCTTGATGACGTAGTCAAGCCGAATTATATGCTAATGAGCCTACTGTACTACTGTATATAAATCATATTCCATATAGTCAGTTAGAAGCCGAAGCCCCGCCCCCTCTTCTTCACAGCGGAGCGGAGCTGGTGGTGGTGGTGTTGGTTGATAGCTAGCTAGTAGCTACTAGCTACCATAGACATATATAAGAAAGTGTAGTTACTACAGTGTGTTTTGCCTGTAGGCTGGCTGACAAGCACTGACATTTGTTTGCTCTCGATGCGTGATTTTGTGGATGACAGCTGAAAACTACTCTGTTTTTAGTAACTGTCGATGATGGAGAGGTTGGCGACGTTTTCACATTCAAGGACTATCTAACGGCTGCTGCTGCCTGCCAGCAGTATTGCCAACTGCCAAAATCCAAAGTGCACTAGTGGCACTTCCAAAATGCACTCGAATGCGCTATTTCAATTCAATTCAATTTTATTTGAGTGTCAAATCACAACAGGTTGTCTCAAGACACTTTACAAAAGAGAAAAGAAGAGAGGGGAACCGACAAAGATCCTCCCAGAGCAAGCAAAGGTTGCAACAGTGGTAACGAAAAAACTCCCCTAAGGGAAGAAACGTCAGGCAGAACCTGACTCTGGGGTGGGCGGCCATCTGCCTTGACCGTGTCGGGGGAGAGAAGAAGAGGGGTGGGAGGGGGGGGGGAGGAGAGGGGAGGAAGGGGAGGAAGGGACAGAGAGAGATGAACACGAAAACAAGTAGTGACAGTAGACAGTGCAGTAATGTAGTATGGCGGTATGGTAGAACATTTTCGTTATATAATTCAGGATGGGTTGGTGGTATGTAGTTTAAAGTTCATAGGGGGCAGTTCATGGTCGTTATCGACGATGAGGCTTGGTCCACGGTGGTCCACAGTGGTCCACAGTGAGGATGTTGGTGGGCGTCGTGGAGGGTCCTGGTCTTGTCAGGGCACCTGGTAGCTGGCGCTAGAGCATTGGGTTTTTTTTTTTCAACTATTTTCATACCTAAAAAGCACTAACTTGGATTTTCCGCCAGGAGTTTTTCCATTAATTTCGGCGGTAGGGGGGTCTCGAAAAAAAATCTAAATATAGTGACAAATGCGCGAAGTTGGCAACACTGCCTGCCAGCCCTGCTGCGTACCATCAGAGCTATCTAGTAGATGAGTTGCGACATCGAGGGGTCACAAACTGAGCGCTCCAGCGCTGTTCATGCAGCCCGAATAGGGACAAAGTGGAGATGGAAATGCATTGTTTTCAATGAGGGCAGAAAATAAAAGAGCCGCCATTGGACTAACCCCATGAAGTGGACGGAGTTGTCGTAACTCCTGGCGGTCCCATAGCCTGTAGGGACCGACCGTGGCCGTCCAGGCTATGGGACCATGATGATGGGACCGCTGTAGTCAGTCAGTCTCTTTTCTCAGATCCGCATGTCGTACACACGCGCGCGCGCACACACACACACACACACACACACACACACACACACACACACACGACGCTAGTAAAGTTAGCGCGCTGTAGTACTGGCTTGTTGTTGACAAACAGTTAGGCTGTATGGTTTGGACGGCGAGATATGCTAATTAGCATACTGCTCATGAATATGCTAATGAGCTTACAGTACTGGCCACGCCCCTACAGTCCTGAAGAATCAGGCCAGATTTTTTTTCCATTGTATTTCACACATGTTTAAACATCATTTCTGAAACATAGCAAATTTTTCTAATCATAAATATTTGGTCTGTGTGGGGCTATAATACATTACTCTGTGGTGTGACAAACTGGGAACACATTTTGTATCATACATTTTGCTTTACGGGGTCTTTAAGTACTTGAACCATTTAGCAGTACGCATAACGGGTAATGAAAAGGGATGAATTAAAGGCAATGTCAAGAACAACAGGGATTGGATGAAAGCTAAAAACACCCAAACGACACATGTGCATAATGTATTGACTTCATTTTCATATTTCGTCAACTAAGACTAAACTAACAAAAAATAAATTGAGAACACTAAATAGGTCTAATAAAGTAAATGTGTGTGTGTGTGTGTTTTTTTTTTTCCAAAGACTAAGACTAAATCAAAACATTCTCAAAACCAACAACACAAAATAGCAATAATTTTCTAATTGCATAGACTTTTGAGATTGAAACTCTTGAGAGTGTAAAATGTTTTAAAGCTCTCAAGAGTTATACAGATCTATGGGGACTGCCGTGATCTACCTGCACAGTCTGTGTGATCTACTGGTAGATCACAATCTACCTTTTGGGCAACCCTGATATGGAGCCCTTGTAGTAAAGGCTAAAGGTGTGGTGAACCGGAAATGGTGGGATTTTCATAATGTATCCCACCCGATCATCTGGCGTAGAGGGTTTCTGAACCAGTCAGGCAATGCATCCTTTCAGGCAATGGCATGGCATAGAGCGAGGGACGGCTTTCGCTGAGCTATATACATGTAGCGCTTGGCAGTTTGTTTACAATTCGTCTATCAGCTTTGCCACTTTAGGCATATTTCTACCATATACAGTAATGTGTCCAGTTATATATTCTAACGTGATGATTGAGTTTAAACTGAGTAATACAATGTCTGGATGCCAGAAATAAGGGATAGAAAAAACGGAGCAGGGGTTGACACTAAGGTCTCGGAGGCACTTGCCTATCGGGCAAGTGCAAGTCAGGTTCTACTTGCCCTCAGCTCATGGTCACTTGCCCCCTAAAATATATAGGGGGCAAGTAAATATACATTTCAGTAAATATACATTTCAGCACCACGGACAGAGTCACTACAGCTACCATAACAGAAAGCTCATTTCAGCACCACGGACAGAGTAACAGAAAGCTCATTTCAGCACCACGGACAGAGTCACTACAGCTACCATAACAGAAAGCTCATTTCAGCACCACGGACAGAGTCACTACAGCTACCATAACAGAAAGCTCATTTCAGCACCACGGACAGAGTAACAGAAAGCTCATTTCAGCACCACGGACAGAGTCACTCCAGCTACCATAACAGAAAGCTCATTTCAGCACCACGGACAGGGTCTCTGCAGTCAGGTTCTACTAGCCTGGTCTAGCCCTAAATGATTTTGGCCTTGGGGGGCGGGGTGTCGTGGGATCCACACGGCGGAAGTGCTGCGCTCTGATTTGATCTCACTAACGTGTCGTCATCCCCGGCCCCTTCCGCGCCCGTCCACTGCTGTTCTACGTCACATTATTTAGAGCGACGCCCACCCCGGAAGGTTCACTCCCACTTGAAGGCCACTTTCCAACGTGCGTTAGTCCAGGCTTTCTGTTTTCGCGCAAGGCGAACGAAAAAAAGGCGAACGCGCAAGGCGAACGAAAAATTTTGCAGATGTAACTCTTGAGAACGTAAAAATGAAACCAAATGGACCCTTGCGGGTCCATTTGGTTTCATTTTTAGGCTCTCAAGAGTTAAAACTCATCATCTTAATTACCCCAGGTCTACACAACTAGAGAATGTAGAAGATTAGGTCATTTTGATGTGAAAGTTAAATTGCCTGTTTTGTTTCCCAAATCCAGCCTGGAATTGTGGATAGCTAGAAAGCAGGGAAAGACACAGAGGCAGAGTGCAATGACTGCCTTCAAGACAAATTTATCTTGTGTTGTGTTATAGTGCACACTTGCCCGATCGGGCAACCAGGTAGCAGTCTTCACTTGCCCCACCGTTTTTTTACTTGCCCCGGGCAAGCGGGCAAGTGTTAGTGTCAAGCTCTGCGGAGTATTTCTGACTGCAATCACGACTCCTGTAATTGTAGAGGATGATTCAGAAATGAGATAAAAAAGCAGGTCAGTTTAATTTCTATTGGCTTTTGTAGACGTGATAATGAATATGTCATCACGCAGCACGTTTCCGTTCACAGAAAGCAGTTAAATTCAATTTTTTATGGAGTTTTAAATTAAAAAGTGAGAATTTTTGGGGCATGCACTGTTGGGTATGGACACAGATGTGGCCTGAAATGTGTGAAAAACCTATTTTTTTTTTCCATTCACCGGAGGTATACTTGTGCACGCATTCCGGTGCGCGCCAAGCAAAGTGCTACAGTCCTGAACGCCTGACCCCTGTTTCGAGTGACGAGGTCTGGGGGGAGGGGGGGAGGATTCACTGCAATCGTCTCGTCACTCTGAGCGATCGCCTTGGTCACTGCGGCCCACAAGTGTCGCCGAGCGCTTTGATGAGCCCGGACACTGTACCAATCACTCGGAAAAGGTGCAGTTTAACTGGAGAAACTGCTCTCTCTCCCCCTCTCTCTCTGTCTCTCTCTGTCTCTTGTCTCTCTCTCTCTTTCTCTCGCTCTGTCCCTCTATCTCATACCTGGGCATTATGCGGCCCGGCGGCCAAATGCGGCCCTTTGGCTGACTGACCGGCCTGTGAAAGGGTACTGTTGTTTTTGTCCTTGAGAGAGTTCCAGTTAAATATGGAAAGTTGGGTTAACCAGATGTAACGCTTTGAGAGCATAAAAAATGAAACCAAATGGACCCTTGTGGGTCCATTTGGTTTCATTTTTACACCCTCAAGAGTTAAAATATTCATCTGAATTAGCCAGAGAATGTAAAAGAATGGTCATTTTTTATCTATGTTTACCTGTTTTGTTTGTGATATCGAGCCTGGAATTGTGGACAAAACTATAAGAAATCTTTAGTTTTGGGTCTGTGGGGCTAAAATGTTATCAAATGGTGGTCCAGGGCTCAAATTCTGAATCAAGGGACCTGGTGTCAAAAAGCTTACTTTTATCTTGAAATTAAATTAATATTACGCAGACTTTAGTTCAGCCTTTAGTCTTGGCCCTCCACACTATTTTATGTATCTCATTTGGCCCCTTGGGAAAAATAATTGCCCACCCCTGCTCTATCTGATACTGAACCAGTTTGTAGTGTTCCAACAAACGAATTGGTCCGGAACGCTAACAGCTTGCTGGTATGGTAAAAGTGAAGTAGTCCTGTAAACCCATACCTTTTTCATTTACAGGAATGTTATTAGGCAAAGAAGAATCAATAATAGCATCAGTTGTTGGTGGAAGTTGCAACAGGCACAGCAATGCATAAAGATGCATTGCTGAGAGAGTTTCCTGTTTTGAGAGTCCTGTTTTGAATGATGGAATGGTGTTGGTTTAGTGGTGCCACAATTGTAGCTGGTCAGTAACGTAGCCGTCATTTTAATCCATTCTGTACTGAACGCGTTTTGGTGTTTCAAGCATTAACTAGCTTTAACTATTGAAAAATAGCAGATCTACAAGCTCATATCGCGCCACCGAGTGGCGCGATACGAGCTTGTAGGTCTGCTATTTTTGGAAAATCCTTAAAACATGGTGCAAATCTTTGAATATTATTTTCTGTCGGAGCGAACGTTATTAACTCCAATCTTTGTTTCTGGGAGGAGGTCCCTCCATGGGATATTTTCAGATGGAGGGGTCCTCCGCAGCCTACCAAACACAGACAATTCTAGGGGTCCTTGGCATGAAATATTTTGAGCATCACTGACACAGAAATATTGATTTTTCAGAAAAAAATAGAATCTAGAGCTAGAAACTACAATCTAGGGCCAGAAACTAGATTCTAGTGTCAGAAAGTGCAATCTAATGCCAGGACAAAATGGGTTCAATCAATTTGAAATATCTTTGAAATGTGAGCTGTTTTGCATGCCATCATGTTCTGTGGGGCAGTTAGGGCATTTAGGGCCCACCCCATACCCATGCCTAGGTCCGGCCCTGAAGGGGAGGCACTGACGGTTAGGTTGAGGTGTCAACCTGCGTGAGAGGTTAGGGTTAGGCTTCGGTCCGATGGTTAGGTTTAGATGCCATGAACAGGGATATTTCGACCAAAACACATGCACCCCCATAGAAGCGCCAAGGCTTCATGAAATGAACCCTAACGGGTTCATTTGGTTCCATTTGTACGCTCTCAGAAAAAAAAAAGCGTCTAAAGAAATCCATTAACATGGTGAAATACATCTTGATGATGTCATCAAGATATTTCACCATGTTAGTGGCTTTCTTCAGACCTCCATTTCTTGGGAACACAGAATGGGGGAACATTTTTTATCATGTCCACCCAGCACCTATAGGGTATACCAATGACATTAAAATAGGTGGAGTTCCCCTTTAAAGGTGTTTTTTGGGTGGGGAAAAAAGGGGGGCTGGATGAAGTATCATCAATATTCTGTCTGTTCCATGTGGTCTTAGTGCTGCTGCTGCTGCTGCTGATGCTATCAGTTAGATATCGCTGCCACCTAGTGACCACAATGCAAAATGCATGAAGGTGTTTGTGTGTGCCTGAGTGTGCCATGCCAGCCTGGGTGTATTCCAGAGAACTCGGTGCATAGCTATTGATTTATTGAACATTCCGACTTCAAGATGTACATACTGTACTTTTTCGTTGTACTGTTGTATTGTTGCTTTAGCTATGTACGTTATGTTTTCTCATTCCTGAATTCTCATGCCTGAATTGAATTGAATGGAATTGTGTGCGTGCAAGCATTAGTTTTCAAAGTGGGGGTCCTTGAAGGGAGTTGCAGGGGTCCCTGGGAAAATTGACTCTGATATGGGTCTATAGAGTTGAATTAACATTGATAATCTTTTTTTTTTTTTTTTTTTTTTTTTTCTTAAGATATAGCCTGATGATGGCCGCACAGGTCGAAATGTTGCTGCTCCCTCATTAAAGCTCTGCCCTGAAATTCCAAGCATTAGTTTTGAAAAAGAAAGGGAAAAAACATTCATTGGGGTGAAAATGGCCATAGCATTTGCCCAAATGTGCTGACTAAGCACATTTGATTATGATAGGTATGCCTTTTTTTCCAGCCTATGGAGTTGTTTTCTGTTGTTTTTTGCTGTTTATAAGTGTTATAAGCCTGTAATCTTGGAAATTATGGAAGGTATATGTTCGTAAAATTGTAGTATGTTCTTAAAGGTAAAAGAGGCAACTTTTTAAAGTTACTTTAATAATCAAAAAGGATACAGTATATAGCTATATGTAAGATAAAAGTAAGAGTATATTATAAGATAAAAGTAAGAGTAAGACCAACCATGTTGACACCAGGGCCCTCTATTTTTTCAGTATTTGACCCACAGAGGACCACCATTTGGTGACATTTTAGCCCCACAGACCCCAAACTAAAGATTTCTTTTGCTTTTGTCCACAATACCAGGCAGATTTAAAAAACAAAACAGGCAAACATGGATCAAAAATTACCATCCTTTTACATTCTGTGATTGTTAAGACTTGGGCTAATTCAGATGGTGAATATTTTAACTCTTGAGAGCGTAAAAATGAAACCAAATGGACTTTCCATATTTAACTGGAGCTCTCTCAAGGACCACTGACAACATATAGCAGAAAATTGCATTTTGGAGCGATGTATATAGGTGAACTTGCATTAGACCCCTTAGCCCCATTATAATAAGCCTATTTTTGGAGAGGGGAAACAGCCATTAAGGAACATTTTCACAAAATAAGTCGTGGACCACATTTGGGCGAAGAAGAACTGCCTTCGGAGGAGAGGAGGCTCACTTACAGATATGAAGATGTTGAGCAGGTTCTCCAGTGTCGGGAGCTGCGGGATGAGCTTCTGCACCACCTTGCTGAACGCCTCGAAGATGGAGTGGTCGTAGATGCTGGTTAGGTAGAAGCTGAAAGGGGGTTGAAAGGGTGCGAGGGTTAGGGTTAGTAGCCTGGACCCAGCACTGAAACGCCAACTTAACCCTTTTATGTACTGAACGCGTTTTGGTGTTTTAGCTATTAAAAAATAGCAGATCAACAAGCTCATATCGCGACACCGAGTGGCGCGATATGAGCTTGTTGTTCTGCTATTTTTGTGGGGAAATGTGGTGCAAATCTCTGAATACAATATGCCTATAACAACATTGTTTCAGATTTCACACACATTTATGTAGTTGTTTAGCTTAATTCTACAATGCTTTCAAAGGTTTCTACTGATGAAAACAATGAAATGCAATGAAACAAAAGACAAAAGACAGAACAGGGGGCCGATGTCACTTTTTTGATGAAGAGTGTAGGGCAGGGCGGGGCAATTATTTTTACCAAGGGGCCAAACAAGATACATAAAATATTGTGGA
This sequence comes from Benthosema pterotum, assembly GCA_039105355.1. Classification (NCBI taxonomy): domain Eukaryota; kingdom Metazoa; phylum Chordata; class Actinopteri; order Myctophiformes; family Myctophidae; genus Benthosema; species Benthosema pterotum. The sequence goes on along the minus strand of CM076980.1, from coordinate 43,619,029 downwards.
GGGCCAAGACTAAAGGCTGAACTAAAGTCTGCATAATATTCATTTCATTTCAAGATAAGAGTAAGAGTAAGACCAACCATTTTGACACCAGGGCCCACTTTTTATTCAGTATTTGAGCCACAGAGAACCGCCATTTGATGACATTGTAGCCCCACAGACTCCAAAACTAAAGATTTATTTAGCTTTTGTCCACAATTCTAGGCTGGATTTTACAAACAAAACAGGATAGCATACTGTAGATCACGGGTAGGCAACCTTTTTGACATGGATTGCCACGATTTTTTTTTCCTTGACACTCCGAGTGCCATCGCAAAAAAATTACAATAAATTCTCTAAGTCAATAAGTAGTGCATTTTCACGGTTTCCACATTTTTAATGGCCATTTTCTGCAGTTACAGTATATGTCATGCTTAGGCCATATCTTATTTCTTATCAGAACAGTCAGACTGGTACATATTTTTCTTTCACATTAGATTGATCAATCAGACTTAGTGCAACAATGAATCTAGGACTGTTCTATTGATGTGGGGAAAAAACACATCAATAGAACAGTCCTACATTCATTGCAATATTAATATTTCGCCATCAGAACAACTCAGCACACTGCACACTACTTTCACATTAGAACGGTCAGTCTCATTGCAAGATTTACGCACACACAGACGCAGCCGTGCACGCACACACGCACGAGGTAACACCACCGCGGTGACCTGCAAGCACTGAACAGCCACTACCGTGCTTCGCATCACTTTACTGGGGGTTCGCGTGTGTCGGATAGCTTTACCACGGTCAGTCGCGGTCTCTCGCCAAAATGAGTTTTCATCCGACACACAACGTTCTCCAAACATAAAACACAGGCGGAATCATCTTGCTGGAACAAATCCATAGCCATCTCTCCCATCTGGACAGGAATATTTGTGCCTTTTTAGCCATTATAATGTTCTCTTCTCTCACACGGAGCTAAGCCACAGCAACAACGTGTGTAGTCCCACACTCAAATGCAATGCTGTGCGCTGCGCGATAAATATACAATCTACAAGCTCACAGACAGAGCATTGCAAGTGAGTTGCAGCACCTAGTTCTAAAACTAGCTCAATTATACCACTAATACTGCAGTATAATCTTTATTTTACAACGTGCACATTCAAAAAAAAAAAAAAAACTTGCGTCCTAGCCGATAATCCCCAGTGGGCCATCGTTGGCACGCGGGTTGCCGACCTCTGCTGTAGTTCAAAAATCTTTTACATTCTCTGATTGTGTAGACATGGGCTAATTCAGATGATGAATATTTTAACTCTTGAGAGTGTAATATACGCTCTCTAAGAGTTACATCTGGTTAACCAACTTTCCATTTTTAACTTGGAACTCTCTCAAGGACCACTGGTGGTCCCCGGGCCGGTCAGAGTCAGCCAAAAGGGCCACATTTGGCCCACGGGCCGCATAATGCCCAGGTAGGGTCTGGAGTTTGGGGACAGCCACTTCCCGTTCGAAAGTACCGTAATTTCTGGACTATAAGCCGCACCTGCATATAAGCCGCACCAGCTAAATTCGGGCCAAAATACTTGATTTTTCCTTGTATAAGCCGCACCTGACTATAAGCCGCACCAGGCAATAAGCTTCATGTTAGAGCAGTGGTTTTCAACTTTTTTTGAGCCACAGCACAGACCACGATTTAACATCTTCACCCCACAGACCTCCCAAACTAAAGCTTTCTTTCGGTTTTGTTCACAATTCCAGGATGGATTTTCACAAACAAAAGAGGCAAAGCATCAAAATGAGACCAAAATGAACATGACTTATTAATTAAAGTGGTGCTAATTTAGATATTGAATATCATAACTCTTGAGAGTGTAAAAATGAAACCAAATGGACCCGCAAGGGTCCATTTGGTTTCATTTTTACGCTCTCAAAGAGTTACATCTGGTTAACCAACTTTCCATCATTTAGTCTGTGGAGCCCACCTGGAACCCTCTCCCCTGTGTTGCCTGTAAAAATCCATAGATTGGCCGCACCGTTGTATAAGCCTCAGGGTCAAAAGCATGTGAAAAAAGTAGCGGCTTATAGTCCGGAAATTACGGTAAGTAAGTACCGTCCGTATCTAAGTAAATATAACCGTGAGCTGCTCCTCACCTGAGGTGTATGCGCTCCAAGCCGGCGTCGGCCAGATCGTCGTTGGCCCGCTTGTGGATGTCGCGCTGCTTCTCGATCTTGTGGTCGTCCGGCAGCCCGTCCACCTTGTGGATGAACACCTCGAAGTTGATGTCCGGGTTCACCTTGTAGGCCCGCGTCACCGTGAGGTGGAGCCTGCTCAGAGCCTCCACGTAGTCATCCTGAGAGAGAGAGAGAGAGAGAGAGAGAGAGAGAGAGAGAGTGAGAGAGAGAGAGATGCAGGGGTTTTCAACCTTTTTTGACACCAGGGACCACTGTTTATTCAGCATTTGAGCCACGGAGGACCACCATTTGATTACATTTTCGCCCCAAAGACCTGAAACTAAAGAATTATTTTGGTTTTGGCTTGATTTTGCAAACAAAACAGTGTGACATTCAACTCCTGTGGGAAACCTCATACAAAACCATTAGAAGGCAAAACATGTGAAATGTACTGATATAGTGCATCACAAAACATTATGTCTGTTTATGAGTGTAGTTATGAGGCATTATGAATGCATTTATAATGCACTATAAATGCTCTCATAATGCATTATACATGTAGGGATCATAGAAAGTGTTACCGTACTTTTTGTGGCATGTCTAACTAGGAGGGTTTCATGATGTGAATCTATTGTAGGCATTAGCTTTGAAAAAATAAATAAATAACTAAAAATAAACAAAACAAAAGCCAAAGGAGTCGTTTTCTGAGAAAACGTAATTCCTGGAATGGATTCGGCATCATGAAACCCCCTAGTTTTGCCTTCTATAGGTTAGTGAATGTTTGAATTCACCGAATTCACTAAAATGTTGAATTTCAACATTTTAGTATGTTAGTGAAAAAGGTTTTTTGGTAACAATTTAATATACATGTTTCCCTTACTATTACTCACTACAGTATAACTTAAGTGTGCAGTAGTAAAAAAAAAAAAGTATGTGCACAGACGTCTATCAATTCAAAATGGCAAAAAAACAAATTAAATGAACTTGAAGAAACCCTCCCCCAAGTCAAATTCTGTAATTAAATCAAAAATTCATGACATTTGATGAAAGGCGAAAGAAAACAAGAGGAAAAGAAAAAAAAAAAAAACGAACATTGTGCAGACAGAATGAAAGGAGAGAAAAACTATGTGAGGTTGCGCGCCGCGCGCTGTATTAACCGCTGTCACGTTCCTGTGCTCTCTCTTGATAATAAAAGCATTTCATCAAGAAGCACGCTGGCGCTTCCATGAAAAAGAAAACTAAATTACTTATTTTTCTCCTTTGAAATCCCTGCAAGCAATGTTAAAAAGAAAAGTTAAGAAAAACTACAAAGAAAGAGTACAAATAATGATTAAAAAAAATGCTTCATGATGAATGGACCGCTTTCTGATTTAAAAGAGAAAAGTGTTAGCAGCAGTTTTTTTTTTCCCTTTTTCTCTTATTTATCACATTCGCCAGCTTCTGTAGGCAAGATCGGCGTCGGCGGGTGTTGGGGAACAACAAACACAGCACAACGTACGGAGTGTGTTCTGTCATCAGAACCAGCAACAGCTCCGACAATCCAAACGATCAAAACAGCCGTGAGAGCAGAGAGTGACAGCTCTGTTATTTAGTCCCGATCGCGCCGCGCAAATTTTCTTCCGCGAACAACAACAACAACCGAGACGCAAGTGACTCAGAGCACAACCTGTTTGTGCTTTAGCAGAATGCCGCTCCATATTGCTATGCCCCCCCCCCACCCACCCAATCCCCCCCACCCCAACAACCCTAAGAACGCAACGATGAATCCATGATTCCTTTCTTTTAACCCGTCTTTTTTATCCGAACGTATCGTTTGCCGATTCTATCCCTTGTTCAATGGTTGATTGATTGATTGATTCATTCATTATTTAGCACAGTTAAAAATATATACAAATTAGAGATCAGTGGATTGCGGACTTGACCACGGATCAATGGGTTATAATCAATTAATCTTGGATAATCCGTGGATGAAATAACTCTGGGGATAAATTACGTTGTAGTTGCATAATACTGTATGTAGACTTATTATAGCTTTTAAATTGGAAACCAATGGCATGTATCTATGGGCTCATCGCTTTTAAAACACACAAAATGTGTGTTATCGGTGCAGTATTATTTTCCATCAGGCACAACAGATTTCTGGATGAGGACTCACAACAAGAAACACAAGAACAGCAGCTATTAGCCAGCTAGCTGCAGAGGAGAGTTTAAAAGTTGGAAGAAACTTCAAACTAAAACAGAACTAAACTAAACTAAAGGATGATGGATATATGCTTGGTGTGGAACTGCATGAGAATCAATGAGCACTGGACATATCGCAAGAACAGACGTTCGTTGCAAACGAAGACGGCAGACCGTTACGGGTTTCCATGGAACCGGGATACATGGGAAACACCTGACTGGAGTCTTGAACGGCGGGGGTAAGTGAATAATAGCCGCCGATCTCAGCCACGACAGTGTTGCGAGTGGCGCGCTGCTGTGAGCCTGCAGAGTGGTATGTATGGGGCAGATGACGGATGGATTCAGATGTATAAATGTTATATAGTAATTAAGACGGACATACACGGGCGGATCATCAATATGTGTGGATGGATTTCGGATAAGAAAAAGCTAATCCGCTGGTCTCTAATACAAATGATGTGTAGGGAAAGGAAGAAGCCAATGACTTATATTGAATTCTTTCCTATACAGTATGTACATATATAAAAAAGATTATATTTGACAACCCCCATTTTTCAAGACTCATTTGTGTTAAAAGAACAAGAACACTGAATGTATAGTCCACAAAAATAAGACAACTCCATCTTTCGAAAGATATTATGGAAAGAAAATAGAATATCTTGTTTGTAATTCTTGAATTTAAACACAAAACAAACAGGTTTGGAATATGTTAACTCATCAATGGATAATAAGCAGAGCGGAGCAGATGACTCGTACTTATTTGGATGTGATGGCATTCTCAGAAACCATTTTTTTGAATAATCATCAATTTAGTGAGATAGTTGCAAATAAATAATTAATGTTTTTTTTTTTTGAACAATCAACAACAGCCACAGCTTCAATTTTCTTGGGAAAAACTCTGCCCAGTTCTCCACCAAACACACAGACGCGTCGCTGAGACAACATGCTGTGTAGACGAGCTGCTGTTGCAGCGAAACGACTTACTGCAGATGCCTGCAAAAGTGGAGAGGTCGAACAATAAGTTTTGTGTTTGCCCGCATGGAAGCTCCAAAATGCGAGGGGGGAGGAGGGGGGGGGGGGGCTAAACTCAAGGTTCATCATCACTGATCGCCGCTGAAGCGCTTATGTTTTACACTATGAATAAATAAGTAGCAGTGGAGAGAACAGTATGTGCGGTATTTGGTGCAGCAAAAACATTATATAGAGGCCTAATGGCATCCTTGTGGAACTATATACAGTACTGTATAATTCAGGCCAGTACTTTCTTGGTATACTGGCAGCGTGCACAATATATTTAGTTTAGCAGTGGTTTGCCTATAGCTACCTAGCAGCCAGACACACGTGAATTTATCAAATTTATTATTTCATTAAGTTGAAATAATAATGCCCATGCCTAGATCCGCCCCCGGTTCTATTCCTACTATTCCAGTAGAAAACTATTCCAATGACTCAAAATGTGCTGTTAGAAATCATTCACTGATGAGTGCTCATATCCTGTTACCGGGAGTGACAGAGTTGTTGCCTCTATCATCCAGGCCAATGTTAAAAGCAGTTATTTGGCAAAAAGCTTGACGCCCCGAAACATCCCCTCATGACTGTAGCAGGGAGTGCACGGACTTAGCAGTGCAAAAGGCGGTTGTCATTCTCATCTCGCTCAGTTTAGTTTTACAAGGTGACAGGTACAGCGTGCCATGAATAATCATCATCATTCTTTAACGGGGGACTGAGCAGTGACATGGCGAATATAGCGAAAAATTCACTCAACATCCTCAAATCCCCTGCAGCATTTGGTTTGCATGGTCGATCTGTAAACGATTATCAATATTCTGAGGCACGGTTGGGTAAGATGTGTGATGTGCATGGCTATTTTCAAACTGGCACACACCTGTGGCTGAGTGGCACACACCTGTGACTGAGTGGCACACACCTGTGACTGAGTGGCACACACCTGTGACTGAGTGGCACACACCTGCCAGCACTCAAAATTCATAACGACAGCGCATGCCAACAGAACAACATTTAATTTTGTCACCCACACGTTTAGCAGTGTTACTCGTTCCCGGAATGTCCGATCTCTACACGCCATACAAATTGGTATTGTCAAGGTGGAGAAAATCATTCCCAAAGTTAGATGTGTTCAGGTTTATTCCCTGTTGTGCACTCCGTTACACTACTTCAGTATACATCCTTTCAGTGTAAACATGTTTTCTAGAGCCAGACAGATGTATCGGTACCGATATATCGACCGATACCAATATATCGGCGCTATCCATACTGATATATCGGCCGATACATCAGTCGATATATCGGAAACATCGGACTATATATCGACTGATATATCGGTAACATCGGCCGATATATAGAATATTAAAAAAAGACGGAAAATGGAATTATTTCACAAAAGTAGATAATGTCAATGCCATATGCTATTGTTTACTTGAAAAGAAAATACACTTGAAGATTAGAAGTTTTTCAAATGTATTTTTTTAATGCTTCTTATCATTTTAATTCATTATTAGAACATTGATCCAAACAATCGGTAACCTCGGTGTAGTTTTTTTTTTTTTTTTTTTTTTTTTTTTCCAAAAATGTTTTCATTAAAATCTTTGACTCTGGAGGGACACTGGGACCACCATCTTTTCAGAAGGGGGTCCTTTGACATGGAAAAAGGATCAGGGCCACTGATACGGAAACATAGGTTGTTGTGGGTCCGAAACCAAATATTGTACGAATGCAGGGGCGGGTGTAACATATCCCGTTTGGTGGGGGGGCAAGAGAACATGTTGGAGGGGCAAGAGAAAATGGTATGGGTGCGGCTTCATCGCCCGTGTCGCTTCGTGCCACGGGCGATGAAGCCGCCCCCATACCATTTTTAGTTACAGGACTTTTATTGGACAACTAACCATCAATAATAGCATCAGTTGTTGTTGAAATTGTAGTTAGTTTCATTTCATTTTAAATATCTCTGGTTGTTTTGCATGGCATTGTGTTTAGGGGGGCAGACTGGGTATTTAGGGGGGCAGACTGGGTATTTAGGGGGGCATTGACACCCCCCCCCCCCATGCCCATGCCTACATCCGCCCTGTACGAAGACATTGCGTAGGAGCACCAACCCCATCCACCCACCCACCCGTCGTCCTCGCGGTTCCTCCTCCTCACCTGCGAGTCGATGACGAAGATGAGCGCGCCGGTGCCGCGGAAGATCATCTCGTAGTCGAAGGTGGGGTCGAAGAAGTCGATCTGGCCGGGGAAGTCCCAGATCTGGAAGCTGACGAAGGAGCTGCTGGAGACGTCCTCGCGGCAGATCCTGTTGGTGCTCTCCAGGAAGAGCGTCTCGTTGGGCGACATCTTGTGGAACACCACCTTCTGGATGGACGACTTGCCGCTGCGCCGCAGGCCCATGAGCAGGATGCGCGGCTTCACCTCGCCGCTCAGCGGCGAGCCGCCCGCCCCGTAGCCCTGGACTGAGAGAGAGAGACAGTAGGGCATTAACCAACTAGTCGACTAGTCAATTGTCGACAAGTAAAACCACTAGTCGACCTCGTTGTTACTAGTTGACTAGTCCAGGGGTTTTCAAGTTTTTTTTTTTTTTTTATCCCCACAGACCCCAAATCTAAAGATTTATTTTGCATTTTGTCCACAATTCCAGGCTGGATTTGGGAAACAAAACAAGCAAAACATACATTCCAAAATGTCTAATTCAGATGATGAATATTTTACCTCTTGAGAGTGTAAAAATGAACCTCGACTAGTCGATTGTCGACAAGTAAAACCACTAGTAAAACCACTAGTCGACCTCGTTGTTACTAGTTGACTAGTCCAGGGGTTTTCAACCTTTTTGACACCAGGGACCACCATTTATTCAGCATTTGAGCCACGGACCAGCATTTGACGACATATTAGCCCCAAAGACCTAAAACTAAAAGAATTATTTTGGTTTTGTTGACAATTCCAGGCAGGATTTTGCAAACAAAACAGTGTAGACTTCTTCATTAAATAGTGCTAATTCAGATGATGAATATTTTAACTCTTGAGAGTGTAAAAATGAAACCAAATGGACCCGCAAGGGTCCATTTGGTTTCATTTTTACACTCTCAAGAGTTACATCTGGTTAACCAACTTAGCTGGGGACCACCTGGAACCATCTCAAGGACCACTGGTGGTCCCCGACCACCTGTTGAAAACCCCTGCACTAGACCATACCTGGGCATTATGCGGCCCGGGGGCCAAATGGCTGGCCCTTTGGCTGACTGACCGGCCCACGGACCACCAGTGGTCCCTTGAGAGAATTCCGGTTAAATATGGAAAGTTGGTTAACCAGATGTAACTCTTTGAGAGTGTATAAATGAAACCAAATGGACCCTTGCGGATCCATTTGGTTTCATTTTTACACTCTCAAGAGTTAAAATATCCATCATGTGAATCAGCCTAAGTCTACACAACTAGAGAATGCGGACATTTGGATCTGTATTCTTGACTGTTTGGTTTCTCAAATCCAGCCTGGTATTGTAGACAAAAAGCAAAATAAATCTTTAGTTTTGGGGTCTGTGAGGGCTAAAAATGGTCGTCCTCTGTGGCCCAAATTCTGAATAAATAGAGGGCAGTATTACGCAGACTTTATTTCAGCCTTTAGTCTTGGCCCTCCGCAATATATTATGCATCTCATTTGGCCCCTTGGGAAAAATAATTGCCCACCCCTGCACTAGACCATATAGTCCAAGATCCAATTAGCTCAAAATTGAGTCAAACCAAATTAGTAACAAGCTGAATTTTTCAGGATATGTTCAGAATACCTTTAGGAATGAGATACTAAAAGTCCCTGTGAATCCCCCTTGTGCTCTCTGAGATATTCAAGATGGTGTCCAAAATCGCTATTAGATATAACGGGAGGGGAAAAGGGCAAACATTTAAACTGAGAGAACAGGTTGCTCAATTATATAAATACAAACATTTTTTGTAATGCAACTTTCCATGAAATCCAATATGGCCGACCAATATGGCCTCCTTAAAATTAGCACCAATATACTAGTGCCGGTTAAATATGGAAAGTTGGTTAACCAGATGTAAGTCTTTGAGAGCGTAAAAATGAAACCAAATGGACTCTTGCAGATCCATGTGGCTACATTCTCAAGAGTTAAAACACCCTTTGTCTGAATTGCCTAAACTCTACACAATCAGAGAATGTACGGTAACACGATGGTCATTTTGGATCTTTGTCTGTCTGTTTTGTTTCTCAAATCCAGCGTGGAATTGTGGACAAAAAACAAAAGAGTTAGTTTTGCCGTCTGTGGGGCTAAAAATGTCATCAAATGGTGGTCTGTGGCTTAAATGCTCTTACTTTTATCTTGAAATTAAATGAATATTATGCAGACTTTAGTTCAGCCTTTAGTATTGGGCCCTTCACAATATTTTGGCCCCTTAATTGGGAAAAATAATTGCCCACCCCTGCGCTAGACACTACCAGGTCGCCTTCACACCAGAAAGATTGACTGCATAGTTTATGAATTGAACACATTGATTACTCCGTATGACAATGTGAAAGTAAACCCATTAAATGTGCATGAATCATAACATCTCAGACTACAGAAATAGCATTGGTTGACAACCAACAGTTATACACAGACCCACTGACCACTGCAGGACATGCACGCACGCACACACACACACACGGATTGACAGAAAACGACTCTACCCTCTGGAGAATAAAACAGGTTGTATCCAGTGTTGCCAACTTGGCACATTTGTCGCCATTAGCTTTTTTCCTACACATCTGCTATTTTGACCAAAATTTTGCAGTGCAGTGCATTTTGGATTTTGGCAGTTTGCAGCACTGGCTGTGTACTAACCACCATCAGAGGACCAGCTAGATCAAATGTGAAAATAGAAAAAAGAAATGACGGTGTTGGCGAACCTGCAGTAGGCATATTGCTCCACATGTGGCTGATGACAAATGGTTTGCGGAGAGCACCACGGGGCCTCACATAGCTATGCATTATTATTTGAAGCACATGGCATCTATCATCTCAGTAACACACTCTGTCCACGCTGTCAGGGGCGGATATAACATTTCCCAATTGGGGGGGGGGGGGGGGTGGTATGTGGGGGCGAGGAAGCCGCACCCATAACATTTTCAGTCACAGGACTTTTATTAGTCAAGTAAAGCATCAATAATAACATCAGTTGTTGTTGAAGTTGCAACAGACTCACAGCATGCATAAAGCTAAAGGTCTGACTCAGAGAGTTTTCTGTTTTCAATGATGAAATGCTGTTGGTTTAGTGGTGACACAGCTGTAGTTAGTTAGTGGCAGTAGTAGCGTTTCAAATCCTTTTAAATACAAGCACTTTAATTTGAAATATCTTGGGTTGTTTTGCATGCCATCGTGTTTGGTGGGGCAGACTGGGCATGACTGGGCTGGGCATGGGGCAGACCATGCCCATGCCTAGATCCACCCCCCCGGCGTGTATGTGTGGGTGTGTGCGCGCGCGTGTGCATAGCGAAGGAATTGGCACACTGCCCAGCCCAGCGCATGTCGCCCTGGTGCTGTGACCTTGATATCTCTCGCCGCCGAGGAATGTGAAGTGAATTCTCAGACAAGACTTCCACTGTGAATGCGCGCGGGGGAAAGGCCATGCCGTTGTGCTGAAGCTAATATTCTAGAATGTTACTCCATGCAGTCTTTATTTGTCTGTGTCGTCGGGACTAGTGTTGATTTTTGATATGAAATTTTGATTTCGTTTTAGTTAAGGCTGTTGAAAATATTGAGTTAAATTAATTTTGGCGATCAATATGATTACATTTTTAACGCAATTAACTCATGTGCACACTGACTCAACCCATGTGCACACTGACTCAACCCACTGAGCATTTTCTCATTGAAGAAATAGTTGGTACGTACTGTATAATGTTTTAAAGGGGAATTCCACCCATTTTGAACTTTTTTTTTTTTCTGAAAAAAAGAAGTGTCTAAAGAAATAACATGGTGAAACATGGTGAAACCACTAACATGGTGAAAATACATCTTGATGATGTCCTCAAGATCTTTCACCATGTTCAGGGTTTCCCCCAGCGCTTTATTATCAGGGCGGCCGCCCTGAGTGAAGCCCGGCCCCGCCTTGGCTACGTTCCCCCCCCCCCCCCAAAAAAAAGTAAAAATGTGTCGTTCATACAATGTGCATGTTAATAAAGTTATCTGCACTAAGGCTTCAAACCGAAAGTGCGATTTGAAACCATGTCATTAGCAAATCACAACGGCCGCGATTATTCAGTATTATTCAGTAGTATCAGTATCAACCGGAGCGAGTCTGATCCAGTGTTGACACTTCTGTGCTGCGCGCTGCCCAATCAGTGCGTATGCAGTGCTTCTGTGCACGCACACGGAGCAGAGCAAGTTGTTTAGCTCCCGAAGCAGTAAAAAGACGCTTTGGTGGCTGTCTGGTTAACGCATGCCGTCTGTGTCCCGCCCGACTCCCGCGGACCCCCGTCATGTCAGCCTAACCAAACGACATCCACGCTGAAATTATTGCGTTTCAACTGGTGTGCAGCTTCATATGCTTAACGTTAGCCTCCCTCTCCCCGTCTGTTGAATAATTAGCACATAGGCTAGCTTGTAGCTCGTGTGTGCTGCTTCTGAGTGGGGTGTGTGTGTGTGTGTGTGTGTGTGTGTGTGTGTGTGTGTCTTGAAGCGTATTTTGCGAGTATTTTGAGGGTGACCAGATATCCCCGTTTCTGTGGGACAGTCACAGGGTGACCAGATGTCCTTCTTTGCGTGGGACAGTGTCTCATTTCAAAGACCCTGTCCCACATTGTGACTGACAGACTACAGTGCTCAATTGTCCTAAAAGTCCCCCTTCTGTTTTCTGTTGTAAAGTTTTCTCACTGTCTCTGTTAATGCTAGATGTGTTTTAAGCCTGTTGAAATAACAGGTGAAATACAACCCCAATTCCGTTGAAGTTGGGACGTTGTGAAAAATGTCAATAAAAACAGAATGCATTGATTTGCAAATCGTTTTCAACCTATATTCAGTTGAATACACCACAAAGACAATATATTTAATGTTCAAACTGATAAACTTTATTGTTTTTTGAAATTATACAATCTTTTGTAAATTGATCCCTGCAACACGTACCAAAAAAGTTGGGACAGGGGCAACAAAAGACTGGGAAAGGTCATGAATGCACAAATAACGCCTGTTTGGAACATTCCACTGGTAAACAGGTTAATCTTAAACAGTTTAATATCGTGATTGGGTATAACAGGACCATCCCAGTCGTTCACAATCAAAGATGGGGCGAGGTTCACCACTTTGTGAATAATTCTGGGAGAAAATCATCCAACTGTTTGAAAACAATGTTTCTCAACATTCAATTGCAAGGAATTTGGTGATTTCATCATCTACAGTCCATAATATAATCAAAACGTTCAAAGAATCTGAAGAACTTGCTATACTAAAGCGACAAGGCCGAAAACCAACACCAAATACTTGTGACCTTTGATCCCTCAGGTGGCTCTGCATTAAAAAACTGACATCATTGTGTAAAGGATATTACTGTGTGGACTCAGGAACACTCAGAAAACCATTGTCAGTTTACATAATTTGTCGCTACACCTGCGAGTGCAAGTTAAAACTCTACCATGGAAAGCAAAGCGATGCATAAGAACGGTTCGTTTGAAAAAAGATTGTATAATTTCAAAAAACAATAAAGTTTATCAGTTTGAACATTAAATATATTGTCTTTGTGGTGTATTCAACTGAATATAGGTTGAAAACGATTTGCAAATCAATGCATTCTGGTTTTATTGACATTTTTCACAACGTCCCAACTTCAACGGAATTGGGGTTGTACATACTAACATGAATAAATAACAAATTCATGGCTAGGGACTACTTATGGACAAATGATGCATGAGGCATTTTTAATGCCAACTGTAATGTGTTGCTACCCTGCAATTAAATGTCCCTCTCAAGTAATACTTCTGTCCCTCAAATGAACAGTTTTGGTCCACTTAAGTCTGATTGATCAATCTATTGTGAAAGAAAAATATCTACCAGTCTGCCTGTTCTGATAAGAAATGAAATATGGCCTAATAATGACATAACTGCAGTAAATGGCCATTGAATATGTGATGACCGCGAAAATGCAGTCATTCCCTTATTGACTATAAGGGAATTTATAGTCATTTTTTTACTGTGGCACTCTGAGTGTCAAGGAAAAAATCATGGCACTTCATGTCAAAAAGGTTGCCTACCCCTGGCCTACGGTATTGTAATTACATCACATGCACGCGCACATGCACGGACGTGCACGCGCACGAGCACAGACTCGAAGCCTCACCACCTTGACTAAACAATTTTCTGGGGGAAACACTGATGTTAGTGGTTTTATTCAGACCTTCATTTCTTGGGAACACAGAATGGGGAAAAGTTTTTTATCACGTCCACCCAACACCTCTAAGGTATACTAATGACATATTAGAATGTTGAATATCTACATTTGTCATATTTGCATGGGATCCTTTTAACCCATTCTGTACAGGGTGATTTCATTGAGAAAGAGCAGGTGTTCAAAAATGGTCCGTAAGGGTCCATTTGGTTACATTTTACTCTCTCAAGAGTTACAGATCTATAAGGTTCCCATTTGGTGACCAACTGTCCATCATGTAGCTGGGAACCACCTGGAGAACACCTGCTATTATGGGGGGAAATCGTGAAAATGCAGCGCAAATCTTTGAATATTATATGTTCTTTAGAACCTACTGTATATTGTCAGGTCAAAATGGGTAAACTCCCTCCAAAAAATGAATTTTACTGTCACATTTTGACCTGGGGATTACAGTCAGACCAAAAAAAAAGGCTCTCCCCAAAATCCAGCAGCTAGGCCCATGCAGGTATAGGCCAACTCCGAGAGGCATAACCACATTGCACCTGCCCTCGACTCCTCTTTCTCTGACTGCCTGGGAGTTCGTAGGATCAATTTTAAGAACTTTGCAAACACCTAAAGCAGGGTTGACACTAAGGTCTCAGAGGCACTTGCCCATCGGGCAAGTGCAAGTCAGGTTCTACTTGCCATGGTTCATGGTCACTTGCCCCCCAGGTTCCAGGTGGTCCCCAGTTAAGTTGTTAACCAGATGTACTGTAACTCTTGAGAACGTAAAAATGAAACCAAATGGACCCTTGCGGGTCCATTTGGTTTCATTTTTACACTCTCAAGAGTTAAAATTAATCATCTTAATTAGCCCAGGTCTACACTGTAGGTCACGTTGATGTGTATGTTAATTTGCCTGTTTTGTTTCCCAAATCCAGCCTGGAATTGTGGATAGCTAGAAAGCAGGGAAAGACACAGAGGCAGAGTGCAATGACTGCCTTCAAGACAAATTTATCTTGTGTTGTGTTATAGTGCACTAAGTTGCACAATTGCCCGCTTGCCCCGGGCAAGCGGGCAAGTGTTAGTGTCAAGCCCTGCCTAAAGTTAAAGCAACCACAGCAGCAACCATCAAGAAAGTGCAGGTCTTCACCAACCGCTGCTTGCGGAGGATCCTCTGCATCCGATGGCCACATCAACATCAGTAATGCATAATGCAATACTTCTTTCTTTCTACTACCACTGAAATCTAGAGAATCTACACGTCTGGATATTCATTACGCGCCACGGCATCCACTTCTCTCCAAACTTTTACACGGAAAGGTTAGGGGACCACAGTACAGTGCTTAGCCGTTAGCCATAGCCTAGCTTCCTAGCTCACATCAGTTGTATTGCTTTTCATTAAACGGGAGCGCTCGAGACACAGCTGTGACTCAATCATGCCTTCCACACCGGCCAACCCCGTCTCCAGCGTACGCGCTACTACAGTCACCTACGAGGCTACGACTTATTTCTTCTACCACTCAAATCTACACGTCTGGATATTTGTTAAGCGCGGCGGCCACGGCATCCACTTCTCTCCAATTTTTTACACAGAAAAGTTAGGGGACCACAGTACAGTGCTTAGCCATAGCCTAGCTTCCTAGCTCACATCAGTTGTATTGCTTTTCATTAAACAGGAGCTCGAGACACAGCTGTCACGCAATCATGCCTTCCACACCGGCCAACCCCGTCTCCAGCGTAGGGTTGCTCAGTGCACGCACCAAACACACCAGTGTGAATACACAAATCACAAATCACGCGTTTCCCCAGCCAGAACTAAAAAATAAAATACACATTTTGCACACAATCTGCCCTAGCCTTTCATCTGTGCGACTCACAAAATGTATTTGGGAGTAGCCTACCAGGCTGTGTGACTGAGCATAGCCTACTTAATATGTAAAGTATGTAGGTAGTAGGTGCCCAAGTTCAACCCAACTTTCCAACATCAACAATTCCCTCCCAATAAATGTGATCTATACATCATTTCCAGATCATATATTTCACAACAGGTATAGGACTAGTCTTTGTTCAATAAGAACCACCCTACTCCCTGTTGGAGGGAGGAGAATGAAATAAAAATACTGTATATTTAAAATAAGTAATTGTCTTTTTTTTTATCCCACCCCCCTATTGTATGTAGTTATGTAGCAGAATGTAGTTTACTGAACGTTTTGTGAAGATTTTTGTAAACTTGGGTTAAAATCAGCCATAGAAATCATGGAAAATGAGATGAGGTCAGCACATTTGGGCAAGTATCTATGGCCGTTTTTAGGCCAAGATTTTGTGTGTGTGTGTGTGTGTGTGTGTGTGTGTGTGTGTGTGTGTGTGTGTGTGTGTGTGTGTGTGTGTGTGTGTGTGTGTGTGCAAAACTAATGCTTGGAATGGATTCAGAAGCATGAAAAACCCCTAGTTTGACATGAATGTCACATGTGCTTCTTATATGGGATGTTATGGGTAAATATTTTCTGGGCAAAAATACAAAAATGTAAACCGCTTTTTTCATATTCCATAGGCTTCATAGTACAGGAAAAAAAAAAAAAAAAAACATGGTTTACAAAAATCTTCACGAAACGTTCACTTAAATACACAATGACACACAATGACTATTTTGGAGAAAAAAAATCTGAAATTGACTAGACGTTTTTTTTTTACGTTTATATCTTGTGCTCAGTGGGCCCATCCATCCATCCATCCATCCATCCATCCATCCATCCATCCATCCATCCCAGGCCAGATACTGTAAGAGGTCTACCTACTGTACCAGTAGGTAGACCTGAGATTCTATTCTAGGCTCTGCTGTGCCACCTAGTGGGCAGACAGACTGCTGCCTGAAGCACATACCTACTTACCGACACGCAATATGAACTACCTGCACAGCCAACCCAGTATCACATGTCAAAAGTCAAATAGTGACTTTTTTCCAGACCCCACATAAAGTCACTATTTGACTTTCCAAAGTCAAATAGTGACTTTCTGAAGAGGGCGTGGCTTTCCTTTTGTCTTGCAAAAAAAATAAAAAATGCATCAAAACAGTAGCGGCACTGATTCGAACCGCCAACCTACTGACTACTGGCCAACCTGCTTTACCTCCTGAGCCACCGCGCCCCCTGCTGATTTGGGCATAGTTTTACTGATATTATGGTTAGGCGTAGTAAAACTATGCCTATCCCTAACTCTAACCCTAAACCTAACCTCAGTAAAACTATGCCTAAACTTAACCATAACCTTAGTAAAACTATGTCTAAACTTAACCTCAGTAAAACTATCGCTAACCTCAGTAAAACTATGCCTAACCCTAATCTCAGTAAAACTATGCTGAAATCAGCAGGGGGCGCGGTGGTTCAGGAGGTAAAGCAGGTTGGCCAGTAGTCAGTAGGTTGGCGGTTCGAATCAGTGCCGCTACTGTTTTGATGCATTTTTTATTTTTTTGCAAGACAAAAGGAAAGCCACGCCCTCTTCAGAAAGTCACTATTTGACTTTGGAAAGTCAAATAGTGACTTTATGTGGGGTCTGGAAAAAAGTCACTATTTGACTTTTTCCTGTGATACTGTGTTGGCACAGCACTATCTAGCTGCAGCACCCAGTTTGCTTTGTCACACTTAATGTACAGGCATAGACTACACTATATCCGTTTGTATACTGGGGCAGTGTTGTAGTGGTACTTTTAGAAGTGGGGGGGGCGGCTCTTAAAGGGGAATTCCACCCATTTTCAATGTTTTCTGAGAGCGTACAAATGTGAACCAAATGGACCCTAGCATTTTGTTCCATTTGTATGCTCTCAGAAAAAAGGAAACTCTTTAACAAGGTGAAACACGTCTTGATCATCAAGATGTATTTCACCATGCTAATGATTTTTTTCAGACCTCCATTTCTAGGAAACACAGAATGGGGTGGGGGGACTTTTTTTTTTTACCATGTTCACACAACATCTCTAAAGGTATATTAACGACATAGTAAAATATTGAAAATGAGCGGATTTCCCCTTTAAGACACGTGCATGCACACTTGCATTTGCATGCGCATTTGCGTGCACCTGCGCAACACACACACACACACACACACACACACACACACTATTAAAACAAGTATAGCATATTGAGAAAGATTGTTTACAATGCATTCTTGTTTACAATTGTATCCATAAAAGTAAATGACGAGACAAAAAACATAGGCCTACTTTTGCCCCCAAAAATATTTTAGATGTGAGAAGCAAGCAGCGTCCAGTTTTAACTTTTTACTTGCGTGAGGGGGGAGGAGGGGAGGGTATTATTATAATGTCCTTATAGGGTAGCAAATAACACAAGACCACCCCACATGTCCACCGCCAGCAGCTAAAACGTACCCGTCCCATCACGCTATAAAAGTGTATCGCATACTGCACGTATATAAACACACAGGCAACGAACGAACGGAAGGAATGCACAGCAAACGCATTCCTCCACAGCGGCGTGCATGGGGTCGGTGTCCTGATATCTCAGAGCCTTGGAAATAGACAGAGTTACGCCAACTCCGTTCACTTCATGGGGCCAGTCCATCTACATAGACTTCTGTTGGATAGTGACATGAATAGTGACAGCCGGAAGTTACTGAATGCATTGGAGCCTATGGGCTCGCGCGAGTACATGAACCACGTGACCAGGCTGTTTTCTGACCCCTCAATGTCGCAACTCTTCTAATAGATGGCTCTGTAATATCTAAAAGCTGCGTGCGGCTTCAGAGCACCGCAGGGGTGTATTGGTCAGGCAGACAAGAGTTGCGCCAACTCCGTTCGCTTCATGGGACCGGCCCAATGGAGGGCTCTTCTACGTGGACTGCTATAGAGAACGGGGACAAGCAATGGGGACAAAAGTCCTGGACCGGAAGTAGGCAGGCAAAAGCCCAGCCTTTATTAATTAAATCCATTTTATTTTATTTTTTGGGATTTATTCTGTTGTAGCGTAATATAGCCTAGCGCAACATAAACATTAAAGATACTTCAGTTGTTAGGGTAGAAATGTGTTGCCTAAAATAACACCTATTGTCAGGGCTCGATTGCGACAAAAATTCGTCCCGGTTATTTTTTGCGTGAATTTGGCCCAGACCGGCCCACCACAACCAGCGTGCGGGTAGCACAAACTCTGACAGCTCCAACACAAACAAATGATCCCTAAGTTACACCGCCACTTTTGCACCACAACCTGGACTAAATAATATAAAGCAAGGGTTTTCAACCGGTGGTCCTTGAGAGGGTTCCAAGTGATGCCCAGGTAAATGATGGACAGTTGGTAACCAGATGTAACTCTTTGTTTCATTTCTACACTCTCAAGAAAATATTCTGAATTATCCCAATTCCACACAACAAGAGATCTAGGTTCTGACCCCTCAATGTCGCAAGTATTCTACTAGGTCGCTCTGGCGCGGCTATTAGTTAAGAGTTATAATAATAGCAGCAGCGGCGGCGGCGGCACGCACTCCAATCCACGACGCAGTATTATAATGGCTTTGTGAGCTAATCTGTCCCCCTCCCAACGGCGTGTGCGAGCTTTATAAGAACATTCGTGGGTAGCATTAAGACTTATCCCCGACCCTAGCTCTGGTCCAGAGCTCCACTGCTTCTGAGTCTGACCTGCATTGGAGCTCTGTTGGTCTCCGTGCATTCGGCCATTACTGCACCCGACCAGCCTCTCTTCTCTAGTGGATATATAAAGAACGTTTTACCTACTCACCAAAATAAACACGTCTTGTGTCATTAGAAAGCCTACTTACCTTGGTGGTCGCACTCTTAGCCCCCCACCACACGGATAAATTGGACTTTTTGGCCAGAACGCGATCGTTTTTCACCGGAAAAACAACCAGGATTTGCGCCCTCTACCGATATTG
Source organism: Benthosema pterotum (assembly GCA_039105355.1). NCBI lineage: Eukaryota > Metazoa > Chordata > Actinopteri > Myctophiformes > Myctophidae > Benthosema > Benthosema pterotum. Next base: position 43,599,436 of record CM076980.1, on the reverse strand, counting down.
CCAATAGAAAAGTTCCATAGGAAATATTTTTCCTTCAGTGAAAAACGGTCGCGTTCTGGCCAAAAAGTCCAATTTATCCGTGTGGTGGGGGGCTAAGAGTGCGACCACTAAGGTAAGTAGGCTTTCTAATGACACAAGACGTGTTTATTTTGGTGAGTAGGTAAAACGTTCTTTATATATCCACTAGAGAAGAGAGGCTGGTCGGGTGCAGTAATGGCCGAATGCACGGAGACCAACAGAGCTCCAATGCAAGTCAGACTCAGAAGCAGCGGAGCTCTGGACCAGAGCTAATCCCCGACCCCAGTGAGTGTCAGCAGCCCCGTGCATGCACCTCCGTCCTCGCAGCCGCACTCCAGGGTTCCGTCCGGGGCGAACGCGTCAAAGTCGTCGTCATCGTCGTCGTCGTAGTAGCAGCAGCTTCCTGCTCCCCCCGACGACGCCGCCGCCGCCATGGCCGCGGCGGCGGCGGCGGCATCGGAGTCCCCTTCATCCTCCTCTTCTTCCTCCCCGCTGAACTTATTATTGGTGGTGGAAGAAGAAAGAGCCGCCCCTTGGCTGCTGCTGCTGCTGCTTGTCATGGTGGTGGTGGTGGTGGTGGACGTTCGGTTTGGTTGTTTTTCTCAAAACAACCACCACCACGTAATGTGCTGCTGCTGCTGCTGCTGTCCCACTTTGACTGTCCCAAACATTGTCACCTGATATGCGGGAGCCATGCTGCCTTTGGTGGTGACCAGAGCCTTAGAAATAGACAGAGTTGCGACATTGAGGGGGCAGAAAATAGTCCGGTCACGTGGTTCTAGTACTCGCGCGAGCCCATAGGCTCCAATGCATTCGGTAACTTCCGGCTGTCACTATTCGTTGTCACTATCCAATAGAAGTCTATGTAGAGGAGCCGCCATTGCACTGGCCCCATGAAGTGAAGGGAGTTGGCGTAACTCTGTATTTCCAAGGCTCTGGCCTGCCTGCCTGGCTGGTGAACTCTCACCCGCCCTCCTCCTCTCCTCTCCTCTTCCTCGTCGCCCGTGTGTGTGTGTGTGTGTGTGTGTGTGTGTGTGTGTGTGTGTGTGTGTGTGTGTGTGTGTGTGTGTGTGTGTGTGTGTGTGTGTGTGTGTGTGTGTGTGTGTGTGTGCGTGCGTGCATCAAATACAGCAGGGGTTTTCAACCTTTTTGATCCCAGGCAGTGTTGGGAATATTACTTTACCTTGTTAATATAGCCTATTAAGTATTACCTTAATTTTAAAGCAATGTATTATATTACAATATTACTCTCTGAGCAAGTGTAATGTATTATTACTATTGCATATTACTTAAAACTTTTTTTTTTTTTTTTATACAATATATATGATTAAATATTTAGTATTCCCTATTAATCGAATATTGTGTATGCCAGTGGCATACAATTGCCCACTTGGCTATCTGGCCGAATCCATATGAAATCAACTTGGAAAAAAACGTCACTCCTGAAAACAGTCCTTGTGTAGACCTACGTCATCCTACTCAGCGAAGGACAGTTAACACAGAGTTAAATGTAGACCTACCTCATCCTACTCAGCTATGGACAGTTAACACAGGAGTTAAATGTAGACCTATCCTACTCAGCTATGGACAGTTAACACAGGAGTTAAATGTATTCCTTGAATTAATGGAAGCCAGTAAATAATTTGATGACAAATTATATAAATTAAGTAATTATTTAACTTCTGCAGTTGTCAAGATGATTTCACAAGATAACTTGCAACGAGACAGATTGACAGAAAGTAATAGTGAAAGTAATGCAGTAATGCAGAAAGAAAAGTATAATATATTAGATTTGTTTTGTTAGGTAATATATTTATATTACAAGTTACTGCATTTTGGTAATATATTATGTAATATATTAAGTTAGGTAGTGCACATGTCCCAACACTGATCCCAGGGCCCACCACAGCATTTGAGCCACGGACCACCATTTGAGGACGTTTTAGCCCCACAGACCCCAAAACGAAAGATTCATTTTACTTTTGTCCATCTTCTAGGTGTGTAGACTTGGGCTAATTCAGATGATGAATATTTTAACTCTTTGAGAGTTTAAAAATTAAACCAAATGGACCCGCAAGGGTGCATTTGGTCTCATTTTTACGCTTTCAGGAGTTACATCTGGTTAACCAACTTAGCTGGGGACCACCTGGAACCCTCTCAGGGACCACTGGTGGTCCCCGGACCACCTGTTGAAAACCACTGACATACAGCAGTGGTAGTGAGAAGATAAAATGACTTACATCAGTCCTTTTTTCAAGTTTCTGTCCACAATTGGCTAAAATGCAGAATAAATAGTGGGCCCTGGTATGTAAATGGTTGAAAACCCACTGCTCTAGCGCATTCTAGTGCATTTTGGAAGTGCCACTAGTGCATTTTGGATTTTGGCAGTTGGCAACACTGCACTGTCATGGCTATCTGTTTGCCCGCTTGCAGAAGCTGCACAACGGACCATTCTCTGGTATTTCCAAGATCTGGATGCAGACGCATGGTTCATTCCAACCCACCTCCGATCACATGTCAGTGTGTGTGTGGGGGACAAGTCACAATACACGTCCTTTGTGATGGGAATACTGAAATCATCATGTTCTCTCTCTCCTCTCTCTCACTGAAAACACACAGGAAAGCATCTAAATTATGTAGCCTACATTGGCTGGTATTCTCGATCGCTGTGGTGTAGCCTGGCATGGTGTGAGTCTTCTCATTGGCTGCATGGCAGTGGCGTGCACAGAGAGTTTTAAGGGCAGGTGCTCAAATGTAACCAGGAGGGCGGAAAATTGAGTTTTGGGGGGTTAAAAATGCATAGAAAACAGCATTTCAGCATCTTTTTGCTCTTTTAAAAAGGGCATGTTGGTCCAGAGAGGGCCACTAGGGGGTGCTCAAACCCCCCTTGACGTCTATGTATGCACGCCTATGCTGCATGGCAGCAAATCAGGTCTGGGGCCTGTTGTGTAGGCCAAAGGCCTGCACCACCAGACCTGGGCCTGGTATTATCATGCTAAATGCTCATAATTATTAAAGCCTAATTCAAAAAGTCCAAGAATCAGCTGACCCCCCAGTTAAAAATGTTACTGTACTCCCCTGCTTTGTTCATCATGACTTGAAGCTCTTGATGGCTGGTTTTTATTTATTATGGATAATTATTTGGTAAGCCCAGACCCAGGTCTGGTGGTACAGGCTTGCGGCCTACACAGAAGGCCCCAGACCTGATTTGCTGCCAAGCAGCCAATGAGAAGACTTACACCATACCTGGTTACACCACAGCGATCGAGAATACCAGCCATTTACTGCACAAATACTTTGTATTAAAAAGTTTCAATGCTTTTCTAATGCATCTCACAGGCAAATATTGTACATCCTATCACTTTTTTTCAAATGGACCCTTAATTGCGGGTCCATTTGGTTTCGTTTTTACCCTAAGGCAGGGGTTTTCAACAGGTGGTCTGGGGACCACCAGTGGTCCTTGAGAGGGTTCCAGGTGGTCCCCAGCTAAGTTGCTTAACCAAATGTAACTCTTGAGAGTGTAAAAATGAAACCAAATGGACCCGGGCGGGTCCATTTGGTTTCATTTTTACACTCTCATGTGAATCAGTCCAAATCTACACAACTAGAAGATTAATGGTCATGTGCAGAAGCAAAAGAAATGTTTAGTTTGGGGGCCTGTGGGTCTAAAAATCTAAAAATATCCTCAATTGGTGGTCTGTGGCTCAAATGCTGAATAAATGGTGGTCCCTGGGATGAAAAAGGTTGAAAACCCCTGCCCTAAGAGGATTCCAGGTGGAACCACCTGTTGGGAACCCTCGCTTTAGAATAAACACGACCTGAGCACAGAGAGAGAGAGAGAGAGAGAGAGAGAGAGAGAGAGAGAGAGAGAGAGAGAGAGAGAGAGAGAGAGAGAGACAGAGAGAGAGAGAGAGAGAGAGAGAGAGAGAGAGAGAGAGAGAGAGAGACAGAGAGAGAGAGAGAGAGAGAGAGAGAGAGAGAGAGAGAGAGAGAGAGAGAGAGAGAGAGAGAGAGAGAGAGAGAGAGAGAGAGCTCTCCACCGGGAATGACTGCTTTGCCGCTTTGGCACACTCCAGCATTGAGCAGTGTTGCCAACTGCCAAAATCCAAAATGCACTAGTGTCACTTCCAAAATGCACTAGTGGCACTTCCAAAATGCACTAGAATGCGTTAGATGCTTGCCTGGAAGGGAATATATAAACATACAGATCAAAATGACCATTAATATTGTATATGTTCTCGTTGTGTAGACTTGGGCTAACACACATGATGAATATTTTAACTCTTGAGAGCGTAAAAATGAAACCAAATGGACCCGCAAGGGTCCATTTGGTTTCATTTTTACACTCTCAAGAGTTACATCTGGTTAAACAGCTGTCCATCATTTAGCCTGGGGACCACTGGTTGAAAACCACTGTCATAGGAGGAAAAATGGTGAAAAATGGTATGGGGGCGGCCCGATGAAGCCGCACCCATACCATTCTTGGTTACAGGACTTTTATTAAGAAATCAAGCATCAACAACATGTTGTTGTTGAAGTTGCCACAGACATGCAGCATGCATGAAGCTAAAGGCCTAACTCAGAGAGTTGAAATGCTGTTGGTTGGTTTAGTGGTGACCCGGCTAGTAGTTAGTTAGTAGCAGTAGTAGTGTTTCAAGATCATTTTAAACATAACACTTTCATTTGAAATATCTTGGGTTGTTTTGCATGCCGTCGTGTTTGGTGGGGCTAGTGTGGCAGTAGCAGGGCATTTAGCCCCCCCCCCCCCCCCCCCCCCCCCCCCCCTTGCCCATGCCTAGATCCACCACTGCTGGCAAAACAGGTCCGTCAGGTTCGGCCTCTATATCAACGTCGATCCTGCCAGCGGCGGCCGCCATACCACACTACACACCTCTTGGCACGACGCTGTGCCAAGGTAGCCTGATTGTCAGACTCTGAGCCATGGCTCAAGAGTCTGACATTGGCCCCATTGTAACCAGTGTTGGTCAATATTACTTAGGAAAGTAACTTCTTTACTTTACTCGTTACCCCTTAGACAAACTAATATCATTACTTTACTCTACTTATTACTGGAATCAAAGAGTTATATTACATATTACGTTATTACTTTCCCAAGTTCTCAACTCCTACATTTGAAAAAATAGAGATGTACAACAGAATCTGTTTAGCGAGCTCCTTTTAGAACTGAATCCAATTTATTTTAATAATAGTAGTCTCTTCACCTCTTTGACTTTTTAAACTTCTTCACAATTGTTTTTAAAGACAGTTGAGGTCTTGTATTTAATAATAAATACAAAATAAAGCAGCAAGCGATCTGTAGTGTACATCACTGTGCGCAGGATGCAGTGTGTGGACTGGATCTACAATCTAGTGCACATCTCTGTTGTTACAGTACCTGTCGATAGCTTGTAAATCTGTTCTATTTTTGCATGCAACAACAGGCTCATTTAAAAAGTAACTTGGCGTTACTTGCAAAGTAATGCGTTACTTATTACCCATTTTTGCAGAGTAATCTCGTTACTTTACTTTTTGGAGCAAAAGTAATAATATTACAGTAATATGTAATCTAAAATTAGTTACTGCCCAACACTGATTGTAACCGATTTACGAGGAGGCGGGCCGATTTAGTAGGGACTGCAGTACGTGTGATGGGAGTGTGGGAGTGGCCAGGGTGGGCTCCATTTTCGTCACCTCTAAACCCCTCATCCTTTAACTTCTTATTAAAAAAGAACATTTTTCAATAGTTGGCCAGTCTACAAGCTCACCATGTGTCATAGATTGGCATGTTGAACTATTCCAAAAAGGTTTTCACAATAGCAAAAAAAAAATTATAAGGGGTTTAGATGGTAACAAAATTGGAGCTCTACGTCTGAAATAAAATATACAAAAATTGAAATATAGAAATTGATCATTCATAATAATTATGCTATAATCGCTTAATCCGCTTAATTCAAATATTGTTATTTTGTCTTCTTTTTTGCCTACTATAGAGTGTGGCGACTAGGAGTCCCCCCCCCCCCCCCCAGCCCCCCCGCCCCTGTCCTCAGTGATCCCCTGGGGTCCAATTATACCCTAGTTTCAGTTTTAGCTTTAGGGGAAAAACCTTTCATCCAATCAGGATGAGAAAAGGCCTTTCTCCAATCTGGATCGAGTGGGGGTGGGCCTTAGTGTGTGTGGTGTTAGCACGTTGTACTTCCCCTCATTGTAGAGCGTGTGCTTGTGCACATTGTGCTATACCAGGGGAGACCAGAGTTTTTTTTCAAATCACTTACTATACATTTAAAACCTGGACTGGAGCTGTGGTTCCAGCAATTAATTTCACAGGATGTTCACATGTTCACGTAAGGTGGTGAATATGTTTCACCCCCAGTCCGTCACCACCAGTGACTGTAACGTCACCCTCACAGCAATGGCGGCTGGTGACTTTTTCTCTAGGGGAGGGGGGGGGGGGGGGGGGGGGGGGGGGGGGCGGGCTATGAAAAAAAATAGCAATAATAATCTGGTCCCAGCTCTTTAATTTATTTTTTTCCTGTAGTGTTCTGGTTTCAATTGGTGTTTTCTCCATTGATTTGACATAGTTGTCTTTGTCTTGTTATTCCATTATCGAAATTAATTCAACTACGGATTGCTCCTACTGTTTGAATTGAAGTCAATAGGACGGTTGCCTCGACACCCAGGCTTTCATTTTCGTCCGCGTTGCGCGAAAACGGAAAGCCTGGACTAACTTGTTACACACAGTGGCCTTGAGGGGGGAGTCAACCTTCCGGGGTGGGCTTCGCTCTAAATGATGTGACGTAGAACAGCAGTGGACGGGCGCGGGAGGGGCCGGGGATGACGACACGTTCGTGAGATCAAATCAGATCAGCTCGATCTGCCGTGTGGATCCCACGGCACCCCACCCCCCCAAGGCCAAAATCATTGCGGGTTAGGCCAGGTTAATAGGACGGCAATGTGCAGACATCAATGCCTACAGATGAATGCGAATCAACACGTGACACTCAGTTACCTATCAGCGGCGTTGTACAACGTAAACAAATTTTGACATTTCATGGCAGCATATTACAACTTTGTGGCTCCAGTGGGCATTGATTACTTATATTACGTGCAATTTGCATTCATGGATTGCTCATTTGTCATTCTTATGGATTGTCATTCTTATTCACGTTTTATTCACGGGGTATTGCATGGTGGTGCGGCGCACTAGCGCCCCTATTGACCGGCCGCCACTGCCTCACAGGGTGACTTGTGGGGGTGACTGTTGCCCTCACAGGGTGACGTGACCTGACCTGGTGGAGACCTGGCACTGGCGTGCACAGAGAGTTTAAAGGGCAGGTGCTCAAATGTAACCAGGAGGGCACTCCTAGAAGTGACCTCTAGGAAAATTGAGTTTTGGGGGGTTAAAAACGCATAGAAAACAGCATTTCAGCATCTTTTTGCTCTTTTAAAAAGGGCATGTTGGTCCAGAGAGGGCCACTAGGGGGTGCTCAAACCCCCCTTGACGTCTATGTATGCACCAGTGTTGTTTGTTTGAGAATATTTTGAGTTAGTCTTAGTCTTAGTCTTTTGAGTAACACACATTTAGTCTTTTAGTCCCATTTAGTCTTCTGAAATTCATTTTTTTAGTCTAGTCTTAGTTGACGAAATGTCAAAAAGGATTTAGTCTTAGTCTCAGTCTTAGTCTTTTATTAGTCTTAGTCTTTTTTTAGTCTTAGTCTTTCAGTCTTAGTCTTGGTAGTTTAGTCTTACATACAAATGCATTGTAGGTTTATATATGTTATACAGATTTATAGTTTTTAGTATGAAAGATGTCTCGTTTTATTTCTTTGTATAAAATTACTGCATTAGTAATAAGTTCCTTTCCTGAAAACGTATGCAATCTATACTGCAGATATGTTCACATACTTAAAAAGAATGAAAAAAAGAAGTTAAAATGTTTCCTATTTCCATTAGTCTTAGGTTATGATTTAGTCTTCGTCTTAGTCTTAGTCTTTTGAAAACACCCATCCTTTAGTCCCAATTAGTCTTCTGAAATTCATTTTTGTTAGTCTAGTCTTAGTCGACTAAATATCAAAAACCTTAGTCGACTTAGTCTTTAGTCTTAGTCTTAGTCGACAAAAACAACACTGGTATGCACGCCTATGAGACCTGGGCACAGATCTAGTTAAAAATGTTTCTGAATTAACTGTGTTTGTGTTCACAGTCAACCCATTCTCATTGCCACTGCCTCCTATTTGGACGCCTACCGAGACAACCAAGGCGTCAGTTTTTGACGCCACAGAATGTTCTTAGTGTTGAACACTTGCTCCCTCATCACCAAGAGAGCAGCCGTGCAGACTCGAACAGGCAACCTTCTGAATACTGCTTCGTTCCCACCGTCGTCATGCAATCCCAGCACCTGATTGGCCAACAGCCCTGCCACTCACTTCGTTTGAAAACGCTGTCTGCTTTCTCAATATTCTTATGGGTTGATATGAACCAATCAGAGTGAAGACTTCTGCTATGATAATGCGCACCCCAGATACTGCTGTGGTAGAAGAGGGACTTCAGTCTGAATAATGAAGTGAAACGAAATGACAATTCAGACTGAGGTCAAACCATTGGCATCGAGCATAGAGCATATCTCTTCGCAACCTCATGATGACGACACGGAGCCGACACCCTGCGATATAAGTCGTCAGGCCTCAGCGAAGAAAGAGGCAGATTCCTCGTTTGATGCCTTGACGTCCCGCGCGGGCACACACCTCGTAGTCCTTTCCTGGTCCTCGGACCCCCTACCCCGCCCCCCCTCGAATCATGGCGCTGTTTTTTAACATATTCTACGAGCTGTTCAACTTCTTCTACGAGCGGAAGGAGTCCCAGCAGGAGGAGGCCATCCAGCGGCTCCGCGAGACGGAGGAGATGCTGAGGCGCAAGCAGGAGTCCCTCGAGCGCAGCATCCGGCGCGAGGTGCTGGCGGCCGTCGCCGACGAGCGGAGCGGCAACACCAGCGCCGCCCTGCAGGCGGTCAAGCGCAAGAAGCGCTACGAGCGGCAGGTGGAGCAGATCGAGGGCAAGATCCTGAACGTGGAGCAGCAGCGCGAGGCGCTGGAGAACGCCCGCGTCGACACGCGCGTGCTCAAGAACATGACGTTCGCGGCGGCGGCCATACGCAACGCCCAGGGAGGCATGGACGGGAGCAACGTGGAAGAGCGGATCCAGGCCATCGCCGAGCAGCAGGTGATTGCGCAGGAGATCTCCTTCGTCATGTCGCAGTGCATGGTCCCCGGCGAGGTGCACGACGAGGACGACCTGCTGGCCGAGCTCGAGGAGATGCGGCGGAAGGAAGATCAGCAGCAGCAGCAGCAGCAGGAGAAGCAGCAGCACGACGCCCAGTCGGACGCGGTGGCGTCCGAGGACGCCGACATCGCCGCCCCTTCTCCGCCGGCGGCCTCCGCAGAGGACGTCATCCCCTCTCCACCGGAGGCCGACGGTGTGTTTTGGGACGCGGCGCCGGCGGCTTCTGCCATGGACGTCGACGTCTCCTGTCCGCCGGAGGCCGACACGTTGCCGGCTTCCATCGAAGCGGCCGCCGTCTCCCCTCCACCGGAGAGGGGAGACGGCGCGATTCGGGCCGCGGCGCCGGCAGCTTCGGTCGAGGTGGCGGTGGCGACGGCAGAGCGACAACAACGGCGCATATCGGATGAAGATGTTCCCGACGACCCAGTTGAACCCGTGCTGAAAAAAAACAGAATGAAACGCTGTGATGTAGGAAATCTTCAGTGTTTGCCCCCCCTCAAAAAAATAAAAAAACATAAATAGAATTAAAGAAAAAATAGAGGTTGAAAATGGGTGAAGTGGTCCTTGGAGTTAAAGGTATTCTAGGTGACTTTTTACATTAAAACAAAGCTTAAATTTGATATCCATGACTGGCATATTCGTCACATCAGCCATTCCGCTGAATTTCAAAGCCTGTTCTAAATATGTTTTCTATCGAAACGTGACGGGGGGAATCCCGCTGGGACCATTTGTTAGCCAATCAGGAAGAGCCTTGCTGAACTGCCTCTGACTAAGGAAAAAGGGAGGACTGGTGAAGTCAAATGTGGAGGTGGTGGAGGGCTATGATTTTTAAAGGGCTACTGCGGTCCCTATGGTTGTCATTGACAAATTTAGATACTAGATAGATACACTAGATAGATATCAGGAAGTGATCTAATAATAAAACGGTCTAAGACCCAAAAGGTAGATCGTGATCTACCAGTTGATCACACAAGCCGTGCAGGTAGATCACATGACAGTACCCCCAGCACTTGGACCCTTATAGATCTGTAACTCTTGAGAGAACTCTTGAAGAGTTAAATTATATTTAAACATCTGAATTACATAATTTTCAAGGGTCCACACAATTAGAAAATGGAAAATAATTGTCATTTTGACCTAAAGTTTTGCCAGTTCTCTTTCCCAATTGTGGACAAAAACGTGAAAGTTCTTAGTTTTGTTTGCAAGAGACTAAACTCAAGATCACGAACTGTCAACTCAAACCTCAAATACTGTTTTCAAACGTCAGTAACAGCATATACAGGAAAACAATTCTCCAATTCTCCCCCTCTATTTTTTATTATAAGTGCATTACTCTTAAACACTATAACAGTAACACCATCCATCACCACTATTTCAAAGCTCAAACTTGCTTGGGGGCCTTGAAATGGATGTCTTTTGATGTGTAGATCTTGTTGAGCCGGTCATTTTTAAAATAGCTCTCACGTCAAAAAAGTGTGGGCGCCCCTGGTCTAAAATAAAGAAGAAGAAAAAGAAAATGTCATTAAAATTCTGAGATTTATTGCTTACAGTAGTATATATATATACATTCTCAAACATTCTCTAGAAAGAACAGCCTGACGACTTGTGCGTGAGCGGTGCGAGTGAGCAGCAGAGAGCAACTACCCCAACACCTCCAGACGATATCTTTATTACGTCACCATTACGTTGTTGCCGAAACCAGCAAATCGGGGCCAGGGACTGCTTGTGCTCAAGCAGAGGGCTAAGTAAGTACCCCCTGACTCCTCCAGGAAATAATACTCATGACCAGGGGTGGGCAATTCTTTTTCCCAAGAGGCCAAATGAGAAACATGAATTATTGTGGAGGGCCAAGACTAAAGGCTGAACTAAAGTCTGCGTAATGTTAATTTAATTTCAAGATAAAATTAAGAGTAAGACCAACCATTTTGACACCAGGGACCACTATTTATGACATTTTACATTTTAGCCCCACAGACCCAAAACTAAAGCTTTCTGGTGGTCCCCGGGCTGGTCAAATTCCGCCAAAGGGCCGCATTTGGCCCCCGGGCCGCATAATGCCCTGGTATGCTCATGACAGTACTTATGCAAGCACGCACGCGCGCGCACACACACACACACACACACACACACACACACACACACACACACACACACACACACACACACACACACACACACACACACACACATCCAAGCCCTCACAGATGCATGAAATTATGACCTTGGTGTCATAACATCATTGAGGTATCCAAGATGCCCGTCTACAGTATCCGCATCTGTCGTCTTTTTTTCCTCCCCCTCCGCCCTTTTCTTTTCTTTTCTTTCCTTATTTTATTTTATTTTATTTTGTGGATTTTTAAAGATGGAGTGCAATGAATTTTTTCTACCTTAAAACATGGTCATCAGGTATTAAAGTGACATGAAAAGTAAGATTTTTTCCCAAAAAGTGTACAGTGTTTTAAACTGTCATTTTTTATGATTCCACCCTACCAGTTCATTAAGTATGCCTGGTTTGCCTGGTGGGTGGTGATGGGTGGAGATCCACCTGAACTGAAGCCACACCCACAGCTGTAGTTGTATGATAAAGGGGGAGGGGTTAGGGGAGGGGCTGAGCATGTGATGTCACTATATTGAAGTCTTTTTCACCCTTTTTTCATTGGCACGTTTGACTGGAAAGATTGAGCCCCCAGGAAGAAACCCTAAATACAAAGGGAAGACATCATTGCACATAAAAAACACACCAAGGTGTCTATTTACATACTGTCACCTCTTAAACATGTACAGAATTGGAAAAAATACAAAAATCACGGCACCCCCTCTTTAAGGTTTAGCCGGCTGAACAAGGAATGCAATCATCCAACACATCAACATTGTGGACCAACACATTTGTATTAAAGGGGAAGTCCACCCATTTTAAACATTCTAATATGTCATTAGTATACCCTAGAGGTGCTGGGTGGAATGATAAAAAAGCCCCCCCCTCCCCCCATTCTGTGTTCCCAAGAAATGGAGGTCTGAAGAAAACCACTAACATGGTGAAACATCTTGATGACATCATCAATTTCCATTACTTTAGATACTTAATTTTTTTCCGAGAGCGTACAAATGGAACCAAATGGACCCGTTAGGGTTCATTTGGTTGCATTTGTACGCTACAAAGCCATTTGTATGCTACAAAGCCAAAATGAACAATATTGAAGTGAAATCCGCTTCACTCTGCATGGCCGCACGTTCATGCTTTTTGGACATTATTTACGAGAGAGCGATCCCAACGTTAGCCGAATATGCTAATTCGGTTAGCATCGACCAGGATTAAAGTGGATTAATCAATGTGAGTAAACAGTTCCTCTCTACGTTTGTGGCATCAATCTTGTTTACCTTGTTCACATACCGAGATCCGCCCCTGCCGCCAAACCTTGAATATATTGCTCATTTTTTGTTCAATAAATCAGGGGTTTTCAACAGGTGGTCTGGCGACCACCAGTGGTCCTTGAGAGGGTTCCAGGTGGTCCCCAGCTAAGTTGTTTAACCAGATGTAACTCTTGAGGGTGTGAAAATGAAACCAAATGGACCCTTGCGGGTCCATTTGGTTTCATTTTTACACTCTCAAGAGTTAAAATTCATCATCTTAATTAGCCCATAGTGGTCACAGACCCAGTGGTCCCTGACCCCAGCAAAATGATAGTTTGCAACCAAATGAATCTGAGAGATAGATAGAGATAGCTAGAAAGCAGGGAAAGACACAGAGGCAGAATGCAATGACCACCTTCAAGACAAATATATCTTGTGTTGTGTTATAGTGCACTAAGTTGCACACTTGCCCGATCGGGCAACCAGGTAGCAGTCTTCACTTGCCAAACCATTTTTTTTTACTTGCCCCGGGCAAGCGGGCAAGTGTTAGTGTCAAGCCCTGTAACACAGTGAGTTCCCCGGCCCTATACCGCCCCTCCACTGCTCTGCTACGTCACATCATTTGGAGCCACACCCACCCCGAAAAGCTGACTCCTCCCACTCCTAGGCTACCGTGGCTATAACAAATTAGTCCAGGCTGTCCGTTTCCGCGCAAAGTGGATGAAAATAGGCTCGACTTCCTGGCTGTCGAGGCTATTATCACCTTGTCACCATGAACCATGCATAATGCTTAATTCACTTTGCAGGATTGCAGCAGTATTAACCCTTTGAGTTTGAATTCTGACAAGGGGGAGTTTCGTGGTTGGATGTGGGGTGGAAGGAACACGTTATCCCTGTCCCATGGTTTGGGACAGGGGTTTTCAACCGGTGGTCCGGGAACCACCAGTGGTCCTTGAGAAGGTTCCAGGTGGTCCCCAGGCTAAATGATGGAAAGTTGGTTAACCAGATGTAACTCTTGAGAATGTAAAAATGAAACCAAATGGACCCTTGCGGGTCCATTTGGTTTCATTTTCACACTCCCAAGAGTTAAAATATTCATCATCTGAATTAGCACCACTTCATTAAGAAGTTTACACTGTTTTGTTGGCAAAATCCAGCCTGGAATTGTGGAAAAAATCAAAAGAATATGTTATTTTTTTTAGGTCTTTGGGGTGAAAATGTCATCAAGTGGTGGTCCGTGGCTCAAATGCTGATTAAATGGTGGTCCCTGGAGTCAAAAAGGTTGAAAACCCCTGGTTTGGGACACAGGGAGAGCATGCAAATATGGACACTGATGACACAGAGGAGGAGACACGCCGCCAGCACCCACAGTGTTGTCCCAATAAGCAGGAATCGAACCCTGGACCTTCTAGCTGTGAGGCGACGGCGCTACCACTGTTCCACAACCCCCCCCCCACACACACACACACACAAGGCAAGACAGTAGGCCTATAGCCTTGAAGATATTGAAGGAATGCAAATTTCCCAATGTCAAATAAACATTGGCACAGAAAGATATCTAACTACTGCATTCTCTGAACGAGCTGATTAAACGGCGCCAGCAATGAAGTGTGTGTGTGTGTGTGTGTGTGTGTGTGTGTGTGTGTGTGCGTGCGTGCGTGCGTGCGTGCGTGCGTGTGTGTGCATACGCACGTGCACACAATTGGAGACGATATAATCAACTGCTCTTCCACTTGTGTAGATTCTGAATTTCTGTCTTGTCTTTGTTCCAGAAGTTCTGAATGCACTGGTACCTATTGTGCGACTATTGTGCGACAAGTACTTTTATGTATGTGTAGTATTACGCAGAAGCGGGGATCGAACCCGGGACTCCCACTCGCCAGTCCAACGCACAACAAGTCGCGCCAATAGGGCTGAGCCCGATTGGCGGGGGCTGTTGCGGCTGGCTCATGGCTGGGTGCTACATTCACCCCCTTGATCTTTTTGGAGCGCGTCCTCGCGCTTCACACTTCACACCGCGGACCGCCGTACATAGTGTTGCCACAGGTCCCGGATTTTCCTGATTGTCCCGGATTTTCATGGTCTGTCCAGGAAAAAATAAAATAAATCCTGGACACTTGAATGTCCCGGATTTTTATACATGGTCAAAAGTTTTTTTTTTTTTCTAGAGACTAGAGACCGCAACTAACCTGACTTGCGTCACTCACAGTCTCAGATCATCAGTATGATAGTCCTATTAAATTGTAGCGTGCCTGTACGTACCAGTGTTGCCAACTTGGCACATTTGTCGCTATATTTACCTCTTTTCCAGACCCCCCTACCGCCAAAATGAGTGGAAAACTCCTGAATCTAAATTTGTCTATCTAAAGATAACTGAGATGAGAAAAATGAAAACTGGACTGCTCCAGAAAAGAGTTGAAAATTAATGGTTAAGTAGCCTAATTATTAATCTGATATGTAAAAGAGTAATAAAATAATGAGAGCAGTAACATTTCAGTGTAAAAGTGTGATATATTTCTGGGTTAGATGTTTAAAGAGGTGCGTTGCTTCCGACCAAAAGGCCGATAATCGCCGCCGATAATAGGCCGCCGATTGGATGGTCAAAATGTCCAGGATTTTTGTCAGACACATGTGGCAACCCTAGCCGTACACGATGTCCCTCATGTGGACCCGCAAGGACGTAGACGGGTATATTGGGAATAACACCCGCACTCCAAATCCTGCCGACTACGCCAGATTGTAGTATTACGCAGAAGCGGGGATCGAACCCGGGACTCCCACTCGCCAGTCCAACGCACAACAAGTCGCGCCAATAGGGCTGAGCCCGATTGGCGGGGCTGTTGTGGCTGGCTCATGGCTGGGTGCTACGTATGCACTATGCTTGAATTTTAATTTTGATTAGAAAAACCTATACGGGTGGGAGAGGGGACTTGGGAAAAATAACATATTATTGTAATATGTAATATATTATTATTTGATTCAAGTAATAAGTAAAGTAATATTATTAATATTGCGTAATATTATTATTAATTTCTCTAAGGGTCATAAAAAGTAAGTGAAGATATTACTCTCCTAAGTAATATTGCCCAACACTGGTGATTATCAGGGGCGGATGTAACATTTCCCATTTGGGGGGGAGGGCAAGAGAACATGTTGGAGGGGCAGGAGAAAATAGTATGGGGCGGCTTCATCGCACCCATACCATTTTCAGTTACAGGACTTTTATTAGTCAAGTAAAGCATCAATAACATCAGTTGTTGTTGTAGTTGCAACAGACAGCATGCATAAAGCTAAAAGTCTGTTTTCAATGATGAAATGCTGTTGGTTTAGTGGTGACACAGCTGTAGTTAGTAGCAGTAGTAGTGTTTCAAATCATTTTAAATATAAGCACTTTAATTTGAAATATCTTGGGTTGTTTTGCATGGCATCGTGTTTGGGGGGGGGGGGGGGGCAGACTGGGTATTTAGGGGGGCACTTCCCCCCTCATGCCCATGCCAAGATCCGCCTCTGGTGATTATTAAAAGAGAGAGATAAAAAGAGAGAGAGAGAGAGAGAGAGAGAGAGAGAGAGAGAGAGAGAGAGAGAGAGAGAGAGAGAGAGAGAGAGAGTATTCAGGCAGAGACTCGAGACAGTGAGAGACAGGCACAGCAAAGAAAGCTGTGGGAGGAGAGAGAGCACACGCTATCTCGGAGTGCATTCGACCCCCGAAACGTTTCTAAATCTCGAGCGAACATAATCGGTCACCCAACGTCAAAACCGAGCTGACCTCGAGAGGCCGCCCCGCGCGGGGCAGTGAGCGCTGTATACGCCAAGCAAACACAAACAAAGATGGAAATTCTCCATCCGTCACTTCATCTGATAAACGCCTTATCCGTCCGAGAGAAATGTTTTGTTTTTTGTTTTTTCTGCTGGCCTTCGGTATAACCTCGCAGCAGTATTCTCGTTGGGTCTTTTTGAAACTTTTTGAAGCGATTTTCATCGGGCTCTAAACTATTCCGCCTCGTATTTCCTGTCTCTGGGATTTCACCCCTCCGAGGTAAATATTAAACCACCAGTGTGACCTTCTCCAGGCAATAAAACAAAAACAAACAAACAAACAAACAAACAAACAAACAAACAAACAAACATTCATTTCTATCGAATACTGCACCGGTTCTACAGTCCTATAGCTGGTCGACCTGGTCACATTTAAACCACGTCGCGGCCAAGTCGACCAAGTCGACCTGGTCGTGTTTGGACTATACAGAGAGTGTGTTTGTGTGTGTGTGTGTGTGTGTGTGTGTGTGGGGGGGGGGGGGGGGGGGGGGGGGGGCTTGGGGGTAAGGCTACGTGGGACAGGTTGGTGAACATGCACAGCTCCGTGCTTGAGGTCATGTTTAGGGCTTTCACTGCAAAAAATCTGAACTAAAGCAAGTTTTGTAATCTTAGATCTAGACTTAAAGTATGATTGCTCTTGTTTTAATGAGGATATACTAACCAAGAGAAGATTGTATAAGATTATCAATCTTGTTTTTAGAACGTGTTTCTAAGGTTGGTTTCTAAATAGAAGAATTGTTACCAAGTACAATTCTGTTACCCCATGGACAGATTATTTTGCTTGTTTGTGCCTTTTTTGCAGTGTAGTGTCAGAGATAGGTTTTATTATCGCCAACCTATAGACTAGTCAAGCACCTACAGCCGCAACCACACGACCAGTAAAGTAGTCCACGACCCGTATTGGGCAATGTTACTTGCGATTATTAGATTACTTGTTACTTAGAGTAAAGAGAATAAATGTAACACATTACTTTTATATTACTTGCACCACCCCACCTGCAAAAAAGTAAGGACAACAACACAATCTTTTTAGCCAGAAGATGAATCACCCACTTTACAAAGCTTTATAATCCTAATGACTGTAATAATAATAATAGGTTGCTGTTCATTGTTTTTTTTTTTAGCTCTAACCAACGCAATACTGTTGAAAGCAGCAATACAAAAAGTAGCCTAACTAGTAATAAGTTAAGTAAGTAGTGGAATTAACTGTGATATTATCGCTATTTTATGGGACGTAATATAGTTGTATTACTCTGAGTCGTTTGTACAGAAGAGTAATGATATTACTAGATACTAGTAGCGATGTCCCCATACTGTGTTGGTATCGGAAAAAAAGTACAGAATTGGCCTTTTTTGTCATGTTGGTTCATATCAGTAGTACTGTATCAGTTTGGGAAAATAATCAGTTCTTGTTTTGTTAGGCTATACTGGAATCTCGCCATCTCTCAAATCTTCAAATAGCTGCAAAGCCTGCACCCGGCCATTAGATGAGGTAGAAGATTAGGCTCGCGCAAACATTACTGGCCAAAATCAGGGGAGGATTATCCAGCGGGCATGTTGGGCCCAGTCCCAGGGGCCCCGAGGCTACGGGAGCCCCGTATAGCTCCGCCAGCCTTTGGCTGGCAGCGACCCAGGGGCCCATCATTTCTAGGTCCGTCTATGGACAAGATTGCACGGTTATGTCACTGAATGTGGGAAGTGCATGGTGGTGGCAGGGCTTTTTCGCTAAGTCTTCAAAATAACACGGTAGCGCTGAGTAATGACACGTCCAAGGGCTCTCACCCAGGGGCGGATGTAACATTTCCCAACTGGGGGAGGGGGGGCAGGGGCATGGGGGTGGCTTCAGCCGCACCCATACTATTTTCGGTTACAGGACTTTTATTAGTCAAGTAAAGCATCAATACTAACATCAGTTGTTGTTGAAGTTGCAACAGACACGCAGCATGCATGAAACTAAAGGTCTGACTCAGAGAGTTTTCTGTTTTAAATGATGAAATGCTGTTGGTTTGGTGGTGCCACAATTGTAGTTAGGCCTAGTTTTAAATAAGCACTTTAATTTGAAATATCTCGGGTCGTGTTGCATGTTTGGTGGGGCAGTCTGGGCATTTAGGAGGGCATTGCCCACCCCCACCCCCCATGCCCATGGCTAGATCCACCCCTGCTCTCACCCCTGAGTCATAAACATAGAGCTTGTCGCGGGTCTTCTTTGCCGTTCAACAACAGGTGCGTCGCCGCGACGATGCAGGACGTCGCCAATAAGACGGAGGAAGAACAGAAGCCTAGCCTGAGGCGGGAGATCGGGCTGAGCGGAGCCGTGTGCCTCATCGCCGGCTCCATGATCGGCTCCGGGATCTTCATGTGCCCCCAGTCGGTGCTGGCCAACGTGGGCAGCCCCGGGGCCAGCCTGGCCGTCTGGGCGTGCTGCGGCCTGATCTCCGTGGCGGGGTCCCTCTGCTACGCCGAGCTGGGCACCGTCATCCGCGAGTCGGGCGGGGAGTACGTCTACATCCTCCGGACGTCGGGGCCGTTCCCTGCCTTCCTGCTCATCTTCAACCAGGCAGGGTTTTTGGATTTTTTCAATTTCAAGTTTCAAGATTCAAGATTCAAGAACTTTAATGCCATGTCAACAGGTGTTGATAGGAATTTGTTTTGCTCATGGGGGAGGGGGTGCATAGACGTGCATACATAGACGTCAAGGGGGCTTGAGCACCCCCTAGTGGCCCTCTCTGGACCAACATGCCCTTTTTAAAAGAGCAAAAAGATGCTGAAATGCTGTTTTCTAGGCGTTTTTAACCCCCCAAAACTCCATTTTTCTAGAGTGCCCTCCTGGTTGCATTTGAGCACCTGCCCTTGAAACTCTCTGTGCACGCCAGTGAGGGGGTGCCCAGGTTGTACTGAGCGAGGCTGCCATTTTTTGGTTTGCATTGGTTTGGTTTTCAGCTGTCAGTTGTGACATTTTGTTTTCTGATTCGGTATAGTTTTAGTTCGTTTTGACATTTTATTTTTTAATTCAGTTAGTTTTAGTTAGTTTTTAGAGTGGGTTTGCTATTTTTTATTTAGGTTTTTATTGTGGTGAAAGTGCTTTGTACTTAGTACTATAGCTTTAGTTAGTTAAAGTTTTGGTGCTTTGGTTGTCAGTTGCAACCTGAAAAGTTGAAAAGAAGGCAGCTTGGACTCCTCTTGCATTGAAGGAAGCATGAGGCCAGTCCGCTGCCTCCCCGGGTTGGCGGAGTGTGTGTAGAGCCCAGGATCACATTATTAGGAAATGCCACTGGGAACTAAAACTAAACAAAAAAAAGGTATTTTGTGCATAATTTCAGCTAGCTTTAGTTACTTTTGAGAGCATGCAGCCTACAGTTTCAGCACATCATTCTGTGCATTAATTTTTTTGCTTTTTTTTTTAGTTCCATTTAACTAAAACTTTTTGAATTCCAGTTTCATTTTTTCTTTTAGTTTAACTTCTTTTAGTTTAACTACTTTTACTTAAAGGTAGGGGAAGTGATTTCACTTTTGTCAGATATCACCCCAAAAATATTTTTTTCTGTTAAAATGCTCTATTATGAGGTGTGGAAACCATATTTGGAGTTCCCCCCTCCCCCACGTTAGCAGAGGAGCTAATAAAAGTTCCCCAGGTGGTGGGTGAATTCTCCTCCAATCAGGATCGAGCAGCAGGTTCACACAGTGTAGCTACTGTTGGACGCCCCTAGTGCACCAGGCTGGTACTACACCATGGATTTCAAATCACTTACCCTACCTTTAAATACCATAACCTTGCACGCAGGTGCTGCTGGCGGGACCGGCGGGCGTCGCCGGCGTGGCACTGAGCTTCGCCCAGTACGCCGTGGCGCCGTTCTACCCGGGCTGCGCGGCGTCGGCCCCGCCGCCGACGCTGGTGGTGAAGTGCGCGGCGGCCGCCGCCATCGTCCTGCTGGCCGCCGTGAACTGCCTGAACGTGCGCGCGGCCATGCGGGTCCAGGTGGTCTTCACGGCCGCCAAGGTCCTGTCGCTGGCCGTGATCGTCGCGGGAGGCGCGGCGGCCCTCGCTGGTGGCCGTGTTGCCGACAGCTTCGGCGGCAACTCCTTCGCTGGCACCAACGTGGGCATCAGGCCCATCGGCATCGCCCTCTACCAGGGACTGTGGGCCTACGGCGGATGGAACAATCTGAACGCCGTGACGGAGGAGCTGAAACGTCCAGAGGTATTGTAAACGGCGGAATTATTTGTTATTTCGCCCCTGTGTTTTAGTTACGGCGACAAATACCGGTAGGCCTACTGTATGTCTTAACCTATAGGCTACCTGGGTATTATGTGGCCCGGGGGCCAAATGCGGCCCTTTGGCTGACTCTGACCGGCCTGTGAAAGGGTACTGTGGTTTTCAATCAGTGGTCCTTGAGAGAGTTCCAGTTAAATATGGACCATCTGAATTAGCCCAATTCTACACAACTAGAGAATGTAAAAGAATTGTCATTTTTGAACTATATTTGTTTGTGAAATCAGCCTGGTATGTGGACAAAAGCAAAAGAAATCTTTACTTTTGCTGTCTGTGGGGCTAAAATGTCATTAAATGTTGGTCCTCTGTGGCTCAAATACTGAATAAATAGTGGGCCCTGGTGTCAAAATGGTTGGTCTTGCTCTTACTTTTATCTTGGAATTAAATTAATATTATGCAGACTTTAGTTCAGCCTTTAGTCTTGTCCCTCCACAATATTTAATGTATCTCATTTGGTCCCTTGGGAAAAGGGGCCAAACGTCTTAACCCATTTGGACCTGGAAAATCTGCGCGCCATGAGCTTGTGAGATCCTGGTGTGTGTGACACACACACACACGCACGCACGCACGCACGCACGCACGCACGCACGCGCGCACGCACGCACACACACACACACACACACACACGTTTTTTTCTATGTTCCTTTTTTTTGTCTTTTATCCCCCTCAAACACTGTTTGTTGTTTCCTTCACATGGTGTGTTTTTCTTGTGACACTGCCATTCGCTATGAAAGATATAACAACATTTTTTTTTCTACCAAAGAAATAAATAATCTCATGCCACATGTGTGTGATTTTTTTTGATGAACGACTGCAGAGTTGTGAACCTTCTTGTATCCAACAGGTGAACCTCCCCAGAGCTCTCCTCATAGCCGTGCCCATGGTGACCGTGTTATATCTGCTGGTGAACGTGAGCTACCTGACGGTGCTGACGCCCGCCGAGATGATGTCCACCAGCGCCGTGGCGGTTACCTGGGGGTAAGTGTAAGCTAACACAAAACTCTCACACGCAGGGGCGGATCTATAGACATGGGCATGGGGGGGGGGAATACCCCCCTAAATGCCCAGACTGTCTCACCAAACATGATGGCATGCAAAACAACCCAAGATATTTCAGTGCTTATATTTAATAGAACCGTATTAGAAACACTACTACTACTACTACTACTACTACTGAACAGCATTTCATAATTGAAAAGAATATTTGCCTAATAAAAGTTTTGTAACTGAAAACGCTATGTCGCTTCGCGCCACGGGCGATGAAGTCGCACCCATACCATTTTCTCCTGCCCCAATTGGGAAATGCTAGATCCGCCCCTGCTCACGCAACGCTTTTCTGTCAAGAAAATTTTACCCTGGATGAAAGTGCTCGTTCATCAGCTTATACGGTGAGCCAGTTTGACGTAAGGAAGATCCTCTGCACACTCAGAACTGCAAATATTCTACCACAGTTACCTTTAAAATCACTGAAAAACATGTTTTTTATGACTCATGTAGCCACTATGAGCTTGACCACAAAAGCCCTGAGAAACCAGCTCGCCTAGCCACCCAGAAACGCTCTGGGCCAGATAATCGGGTCGGATCCATAATTAAAAACCCCACCATTTCCGATGGGGTTTTTAATGGGGTTGAAAAAGTGTCAAAAGTGTTTGTGTGTTAAGAAACGACGCGGAAATACTTTTAGCACTTTTTTAACCCCATAGTTGCACCACTCCACACGGGTGTGATTTTTTTTTTCTTCGTATTGTTCCTTACTTTTTAGGAATAAAGTTTTGGGCAGCTGGGGCTGGACCATGTCGGTGGCGGCAGCGCTGTCTGCATTCGGCTGCCTGAATGGGACGTTCTTCAGCGGTGGACGGCTGTGCTTTGTTGCCGCAAGGGAAGGACACATGGTGAGACTCTGTCTCTCTCTTTTTCACCTATCCTTTACAGAGCTCAGTGTTAGACTAATAAACTAGACTAATAAAAACTAATTTAAAAAGACTAAATGGGACTAAAAGATATGTTTTCCAAGACTAAGACTAAGACGGAGAATGGACCTAAGACTAATGAAAATAGGAAAGATTTTTATCTTTTTTTTTTCGTTCTTTTTAAAAATCTGAACATATCTGCAGTATACATTGCATACCTTTTCAGGAAAGGAACTTATTACTATCGCAGTAATTTGCAAGAAATAAAACGCAATATGTTTCATACTAAAAACTATAAATCTGTATAACATATATAAAACCTACAATGTATTTGTATGTAAGACTAAACTACCAAGACTAAGACTAAAAGACTAAGACTAGACTAAATCCTTTTTAACATTTCGTCGACTAAGACTAGACTAAAATTTCTAAGAATTTCAGAAGACTAAATGGGACTAAAAGGCTAAATATGCCTTTTTGAAAAGACTAAGACTAAATCCAAAAAAAATTCTAAAAAAAAAAAAAATCTAAAAAAAAACTGATGGAGCTGAGCGGTCCCATGCCTCATGATGTCGCCCGTGGTCCAGAAATGCATTAATTTTCCTCATAGACTTTTCAAAAAAATATCTGTAATAAAGGCGATCACACCGCGGACAAAGACAACTCAGGGTCGTGAGCAATCGTGAAAACACACGATATTACCATATACAATATCTAATTAGCAAGAAGGGGAAAAATGATGGAAATTATCTATCTGTATCTTTTATTAGTTTAATAAGCAGTGCACATATAAACCAACAACACTTCTCTATGCCCTATTGTATTGTTGTAACCTTGCAATGTTTTACTCAAAACCTGATAATTGTGTGTTCTCGATTTTTCCAATGCATTGTGGGTAGGGTGAACGAGAAAGTGTGTGCATAGCCTGAAGTGATGCAGGCAGCTCCGCACATCATATTCCCCTCATTAATTAGCATAATGATCACCACGGAATATACTATATAAACATCCAGTGGCGTTTCTAAGCAATTTGGAGCCCTAGGCAAGATTTTCCCCAGGCTCCGGGGAAAATCCCCTGTAGAATGGCACGTAATAGTTCTAGTTATTCTAGTTATAGAGGAAGTTTAATGTATCTATCCATATGAGGCTTATTAGCCTAGCATGTCTGGTGGTCGCCCCGGTGTCCCCCTCCCCTCATGTCGCCCTAGGCAACTGCCTAGTCTGCCTAATTGAAAAAAAACACCCCTGCTAACATCCATGTCTTTCCTCATAGCCAGGTATATTGGCCATGGCCCACGTCCATAGACTGACCCCTTCTCCGGCCTTGATCTTCACAACAGTTGTTTCCCTTCTCATCCTCATCCCCGGGGACTTCCAGAGTATCGTCAACTACCTGGGGTACGGATAAGCAGACTGTCAACTTCTGTTAAACTTTTGTAAACTTTTTTTTTTTTTTGTAAAAATGCTGGAATAACACACTGCCAGTCTACTTGCACAATGCAAATTTCTAACTTGATTTTCTTTTAAAGTATAAGAAAAGTGACATGATGACTGCATTATTGCAGTCATCATGTCACTTTAAAAATGAAACCAAATGGACCATTTGGTTTCATTTTTACATTCTCGAGAGTTACATCTGGTTAACCAACTTTCCATCATTTAGCCTGGGGACCACCTGGAACCCTCTCAAGGACCATTGGTGGTCCCCTGCCCTGCTGTATACCAACAAGGTTGTACGCTAAAAGTTTGTGTAACGGCAATCTCGTTAATGTCGTCCAGGTTCAGTAGCTGGTTCTTCTATGCCATCACGTTATCCGGACTCCTCTATCTCAAGATCAAGAAAGCAGAGCTTCCCAGACCGTACAGGGTGAGTTCAAGAGTTCGAGACTGTGTGACTGAAAACAATACAAGTGAATGAAGTCACCATGCACACGTGCGAGCGCATTCGGGGAACAGCTTGAATCAAACTGTCAAGAGTCAAGCGTGGGAAATCCCCCACCACTATTGTGTCCTCGAACAAGAAACCCGAAACCATAACTGTCCGCATGGGTGCACTGCATGATTTCCCTCCACCGTTGGTGTGTAAAGCAGCCTGACGTGGCAGAGGGAGAGAGAGAGAGAGAGAGAGAGAGAGAGAGAGAGAGAGAGAGAGGAGAGAGATGAGAGAGAGAGAGAGAGAGAGAGAGAGAGAGAGAGAATCTTGGCTCCTCTGGAGGTGTAATGCACCCCTAAATGCCATGCAAACCAAGACACTTCAAATGAAAGTGCTTACATTTAAAATGAATTGAAACACTACTACTGCTACTAACTGACTACAGCTGTGGCACCACTAAACCAACAGCATTTCATCATTGAAAACAGAAAACTCTCTGAGTCAGACCTTTAGCTTTATGCATGCTGCGTTTCTGTTGCAACTTCAACAACAACTGATGTTATGATTGATGCTTTACTTGCCTATTATAAGTCCCGTAACTGAAAATGGTATGGGTACGGCTTCAACGATGAAGCCGCCTCCATACCATTCTCGGTATTTTTCGGTAGTTTCGGTATTTGAATTTGGTTAACTATAGGCCTAGTATCTACGAATGGTTGTGACCCAAAGCTGGCCACCATAAAAAACAAACAAACACAAAAAAAAACACACACACACACACACACACACACACACACACACACACACACACACACACACACACAACACACACACACACACACACACACACACCACAAAACACACACACACACACACACACACACACACACACACACACACACAGAGCCGTTAATTTCACTCAAATGAAAAGTGGTTCGTTAAAAAAACTGAACACCATGCATTTTTGAAGGCAAAACAACTCATTTGAACGAATATATATAAGTAGGCTATTGGTTATTTTAATTTTGCGCTAAAACATTACAGAAACTGTAATGAAAATGATGGCCCTGTGCAGCCACATAAAAAAATAAAATAAAATAAACAACAACCTACTCTGAATGGATTTTGCATAGTAAAATCTTTAGGACTGTTGGATGATTAAAAAAAATTATCAAATTAATCACGGCTTCAAATTTAATTTAAATACTATTATTCACCTTTCGAACCATGTCCAAAATATGCCTGTTTTCCTTTACAGGAATTGAACATTTAAAAATTAAAAATAATCTGGAAAAAAAAATTGCTTATTTAAAAAAATATATATATTCATGAAAATAGGTGATCTACAAGCCCCCAATGCTTGTAGATCTCTCGAGCTTTACGTACCCCATGTCTCTGGTTAAAATGAGACGCACAGCTATATGTCTCCGTAAAAAAAACGTGTTCTACCCATTTTTTTACAATAAGAAAATGCATAGTAGGTTGAGTCAGTGTGCACATGAGTTAATTGCGTTAAAAGGTTTAATCAGGTTAATCAACAAAATTATTTTAACTAACGAATAACTCGTTATTTTCAACAGCCTTAATGGACTTTGTCCTCCGCAGGTGCCGATCGTGCTCCCCATCTTAATGCTGGTCGCTGCCGTTTTCCTGGTCCTGGCCCCCATCGTGGACCGCCCCAGGTTGAATACCTCTATGTGGCTGCGTTCATGGCGAGCGGAGCGCTGCTCTATGTGCCGTTCATACACTACAGGCTGTGTCCCAGAGCGCTGGAGAAACTCACCGTATTCATGCAGATTCTGTTAGAGGTCGTGCCGACAGACAAAGACCTATGATATGTTTTTAAAGATAGCGTGCCATGATTTTTTCTACCCTAAAACAGAGTGCCATGATTTTTTCTACCCTAAAACATGATCAGGCAATATTGTTATATGAAGAGTAAGAATTTATTATTATTATTTTATTTTATTTTATTTTATTTTATTTTATTTTATTTTTATTATTATTTTATTTTATTTTATTTTATTTTATTTTATTTTTTTCCAAAAAAGTGTACAATGTTTGTTAAACTGTCATTTTTATTATTCCACCCTGCCACATTAAGTATGCCTGGTTTGCCTGGTGGGTGGTGATGGGTGGAGATCTACCTGAACTGAAGCCACACCCACAGCTTTAGTTGCATGATAAAGGGGGAGGAGTTAGGGGAGGGGCTGAACACGTGATGTCATTATATTGAAGTTTTTCCATTGGCACGTTTGACTAGAAAGGTTCAGCCACCAGGAAGAAACAATGAATACAAAGAGAAGACATCATTTCGCATAAAAAACACACCTAGGTATTGAATTGAATTGAATTTACATTTTAGGTAAGCCCCTCCCCAAAGGCTATGGTCCAATCACATGTGATAGACAAACTTTTGTCCACCAATAGCTTTCCTATATGATAAAACATTGTTTAAAATAAATAAATAAATAAATAAATAAATAAATAAATAAAATGAATGAATGAATAAATGAATGAATGAATGAATGAATGAATGAATGAATGAATGAATGAATGAATGAATAAATAAATAAATAAATAAATAAATAAATAAATAAATAAATGTCTCACACACACACACACACACACACACACACACACACACACACACAACACACACACACACACACACACACATTTGTCCACTGCATATGGCATGCTTGTTGATGGATTTGGAGGAGATTTTGAAGGTCTGGATCCAAAAATGAACCAGTATTTATTGCATGAAGAGCATGATATTTACATTGGAATGAATGAGCCTGGCTGGAAAGTGTCCTAGGGTGGACAAGAGGGCGGGGCTTCCCTAAAGGTCTATTGCATGCCTGTGGATCTATTTCAAGGCTGGTTGTGAAGTGGTTCATATTTAAATAAACACTACAGGCGTCTTTGGATATGAGTGTACTCTCCTGTGAAGAGCCAAGAATTTGAGAGTTTATAGGGAGGGATAAACAACACATGAACCACAGATTGTGCAACCTGGTGGTATGGTTATTTTCATAACTTTGTAACGCGAAATCCTATCCCGTACAAATGCTTAACATGCATTATGTTAATGCATTTTTCAGACCTCCATTTTTAGGAAATACAGAATTGCTTTTTTATCATGTCCACACAACATCTCTAAGGTATATTAATGACATAAAATGTTGAAAATGGGTGGAATTAAAAAAAAAAAGAAAAAAGAAAAAAACGTGATGAGATCGGTACACCTGTGCCGGTCACAGTCCATGGGGGGATTCAGCATCCATCGGTTGATACTGTACATGCAAATGACAGAGGAATAGAGAGTTTCTGGTTGGCTGCTTGTGTGAAGAAGACAGGGGCGGATCTAGGCATGTGGGGGGGGGGGGGGGGGCAATGCCCCCCTAATTCCTTATTCCAGACTGCCCCACCAAACACGATGGCATGCAAAACAACCCAATTTTTCAAAGATATTTCATATTTAACATGATTTGAAACACTACTACTGCTACTAAGAAACAGAACAATGGCATTTTCTATAACTTCACTCACTGCCCTGCTGTTGACCTTAAGTGGTAAGAATTCTATTGCCTATTCATATCAGTGTTGGGAATATTACTTTGTTTTTCTAATATACCATTTATTAATCATTATCTCCATTTTAAAGTAATATATTTTTATTACATTACTGTCTGAGCAAGTGTAATATATTAATATTCCTGTTACATATTACTTTTAAGAAAACAATTTTAGAAAAATGTATAATTCAATATTCAGTATCACTATTAATCAAATATTGCGTAGGCCAGTGGCCTACCTACAATAAAGCAAGCCAAGCACACATGGCTATCTGGCCAAATCCATTTGAAATCAACTTGAAAACATGTCACTCCTGAAAACAGTCCTTGTGTAGACCTACCTCATCCTACTCAGCTATGGACAGTTTAATACAGGCGTTAAATGTATCCCGTGAATTCCTGGAAACCAGTAAATAATTTCATGACAAATTATAGAAAATAAGTAATCATTTAACTTCTGCAGATGTCAAGATAATTCACAAGAACACTTGCAATGAGGACAGATTGACAGAAAGTAGGCCTAATATGGAAAGTAGTGTAGTAATGCAGAAAGAAAAGTATAATACAGTATGTTAGATCTTTTTTTGTTAGGTTGTGTATTTATATTACAAGTTACTGCATTTTGGTAATACCTTACGGCTTACGTAATATAATATTTTATAAGGAAAAACTACTGTATATGAATCAGTGTTGGGACATGTGCACTACGTAACTTAATATTATTAAGTTACGTAGTCAGTGTTGGGACATGTGCACTACGTAACTTAATATTATTAAGTTACGTAGTGCACATGTCCCAACACAGAGTAGTTTTTCTTTGTGATACAACATGGGGAATTTCGTGGCTTTCAGAGTTTTCAAATTATAAGTATATTTTCTTTCCTCCCACAGGTTTGGGGGCAGGCTATGTTCTGACCTGGCCTGAGGCTGTCCCTGTGAACCCAGGAGACAGTGTGATGACCTCCTGTGGTCAAAGCGGTACGCGTACCATCCACTGGCACCCACAGAAGAAGCACGGTGGCGTTCCGGGATATGTACTTAACCCATTGTACTCCTGAGCTGACACCAGGTAGATTATAGCTGCAGCAACATTCTAAAACAGCAGGTGACAGCTGATGCTAGGATGACACTAGTCTAGTTTCTGACGCTAGAATCGAGCACCTGTAACACTAGATTCCTCTGAGTGATGCTAGCATCTGTTAGCCGCCACAATGTGTCTTCCTCAGCTCTGCTCAGCATCCACGGAGTCCTGGCCGCCGAGGCCGGGGATCGTGCCACGTACCGCTGTGCCACTTGTGCCACTGAGCCACTGCCCGCAGCCACCGCAATCTGCTGGCTGACACTTCTTTATGCCTTTGGCGGCGTCCTGCTAATCTCATTCTGCTGGCTGCTGTAGTTGTAGCCTATAGCCAAACCGCCAAGAGGCTTCTACAGGTTAACGTCCATGCCGCATAGAAGCTGGGTTTTATTTTGAAGGGGGACGTCGGAGTTCCATACAGCGGTCTTCATAGCGTTCAGGGCCATGCCAGTGCCTTGCTCACTTTTCCTCATGAACTTGTACGCAGGGCCCATTAGTATGTCCGTGCAAATGTCTAAGGGTATAATCAGTGGTCTCAATCGGGATTATAGAGACTGCAGCATGGATATTAAAGGGGAACTCCACCCATTTTCAACATTCTAATATGTCATTAGTATACCTTAGAGGTGCTGGGTGGACATGCTGAAAAAGTTCCCCCATTCTGTGTTCCCAAGAAATGGAGGTCTGAAGAAAACCACAACATCAAGATGTATTTTCACCATGTTAATGGTTTTCTTTAGACGCTTCTTTTTTTTTTTTTTTGAGAGCGTACAAATGGAACCAAATGAACCCGTTAGGGTCCATTTGGTTGCATTTGTTGCATTTGTTGAAAATGCGTGGAACTCCCCTTTAAGACAAATGTGCCTCAACACATTATAATGCTTGCCCTTTATAACTCAAATAAATAATAAAAAAAAAACATACAAACAGCTTAATTATTTCTCTCATAAATAGCAAATATTTCTCTCAATAGGGACTGCTCTTGTCGCATGTTGATGATGTCATATGCACACATGTTGGTCTAGCCCTATGTAATGATGGAATTAATTAAAAAGAGAACATAATGCCTTCCGAAGTTATCCCCTATTGGCCTGAAAATAATATTATAAAAAAATAATAATATTGTTTTTGTTTTTTGCTTTTTTCCACAACAGAAATATCCTAAAAATTGAGTCATCTATTCTGGGGTTAAACTATGAAAATTCAATATTTATTTTTCCCACAAATGAGTTTTGAAAAATGGGGGTCGTCTTATAACCAGAGTCGTATTATATTCAGAACAATGAGCAAGGCATTTTTTTAAAAATTTAATTCTATCTAATTAATCACAGCTTCAAAATTAATTCATGATGAATCACCATTCGAACCATGTTCAGAATATCCTTGTTTTCCTTCACAGAACTTGAACATAAAAAAAAAAAAAGAATCTGGGGGGAACAAAATATCTGTTTATTTCTTATTTCTCTAATATTTATCAAAATAAGTGATCTACAAGCCTCCAATCGTTTTAGATCTCCTGAGCTATACTCTGTGCTCCGCCGTGCTCTACCCATTTTTTTTTTTTTTTTCAATGAGAAAATGCTCAGGGGGTTGAGTCAGTGTGAACATGTGTTAAATGCGTTAAAATGTTTAATCAGATTAATCAACAAAATTTAACTAATTGAACTTATTTTTTAGAATATATTTTAGAATATATTTTTCAATTCAGGTGCAATCCATATCATTCCAGAAGGACTACCCAAGATACTGTACTGTAAATGACATTATCAACTTGTGCCAGGAGCGGCCCCTAGTGAGTGAAATATTCTTTATTCATGAAATAAATGAATACATGCTACTTTTATTTTCATGTTGTAGTCATAAAGGGCAACTACTGTATGATGTTTTGAGGACCATTTGTCATATAGATCCTTTTAAAGGAGACAGGTTATCTGTTATCTAATTCATATGATAGCTTCTTATTAAATGACCAATGATAACTGACTATCTGTAATGATGGAAAAGGGTCCATTTGGTTTCATTTTTAGACTCAAGAGTTAAAATAGTCATCTGAATTAGCCCAATTCTACACAACTAGAGAATGTAGACGATAAATGGTCATTTTGATCTGTAGGTTTGATTGTTTTGTTTCCAAAATCCAGCCTGGTACTGTGGACAAAAGCAAAATAAATCTTTAATTGTTGGGTCTGTGTCATCAAATGGTCCTCTGTTTCTCTCCCTGGTGTCAGAATGGTTGGTCTTACTCTTACTTTCATCTTGAAATTAAATTAATATTAAGCAGACTTTAGTTTGGACTTTAGTCTTGGCCCTCCACAATATTTCATGCATCTCATTTGGCCCCTTAGAAAAAATAATTGCCCACCCCTGCTATAGGGCCTATTGTATGTACTGTACTGTATGTGTTTGTGGTATGGTAAATATCGTTGAAAATCTGGTCTACACGCTCGCAAGGTGTCTCGACACCTTGTAGATCGACTATTTTTTTCCTGCAGTATTTAATTATTGCAGCATGCTGAACATCTTCAACGGAAAGACATGAACACAATTAAGAAAACTGAACTAAACTTACTTATTATAAATTAAAATGAAACAAAAAAGGTATCTTGTATGTTTGTTATATTATATGTTGATTTCTATACTGACAAATGGGGAATTCAGGATTTTCAGCACTAAAAGACATTGTAAACAATGAAACAGAACACGGTGTGACTGCAGTTTCATCTGAAAGAGAAAAAGGCTGAGTCAAAGAACTACAGAAAGTGTTTCGTTTTGCCCGCATTCAAGCACAGTAATCTCTAAATTTAGATTTGCAAATCTCTGGTCTGACAGTTATGCCTTATATCCTCGATATTCGAGATTGCTTCATCCAAGAAGACCCAATAAGCTTTTTGTTAACATTAAACCTATTGGACATTATATTTGCACATGAAAAGACACAGGAAAAGGGCTGTTGAGGGCAAGGATAGATGTCATTATTTATGAAGAGACATTTGTAAATAAAGGCACTTTTAAACTGAAGGCCATGTTTTCTGAGAGCGTACAAATGGATGGACCCAAATGAATGCTAACGGATCCATTTGGTTACAGTTGTATACCTACAATCTCTGGAAAAAAAAAAAAAAAAAAAAAAAGGGTTTTTTTCTTCCAGACCTCCATTCCTAGGAAACACTTGGGGATTTAGGCAGGCATCCCCTCAATAAGCTTGAAACTTTTAATCTGATAAAATCTTTATTAGATTGATAAGGTATGTCAAAATACATGATGTTACATTTTTCAGAAAGCAAGCTCATACAGCAGCAAAGGGTGCCATTAGTTGTCCAGCAGGCCTACTGTGTTGGCTACAGATACTGTATAGGCCTGTGAGTAAAAGCATTGGCATCGGAATGGACTTGGCCAGAATGTATTAGGGCTAAAAAACAAAATACTGTATGTCCACTAAAGCTGATGAAAATTAGAGGTCATTTGTTGAATTGATTTAGCTGATTAATCAGTTTAAAAATGTTGACGCAACTAACTCATGGGCACACTGACTCAACCCACTGAGCATGTTCTCATTGAAAGAAATGGGTGGTACACGGTTTTACGGAGACATAACTATGTGTCTCGAAGTTGCGGTCGTTGTGCGCGTCATGCGCGGGCCCATCCGCCGGTAACGACGAAGGCGCAGAAAACGACAAAATGTAGATTTCATTCTGTAATCTAACTATTAGTCTGAGCACATTGTCTGATAAAGATCCCGTTCTTGACTTCCATTTCGGACAGAATTGCCGAATTGACAACGTTTTTTTTTTTTTTTTTTGTCCCATTCGCACCCATTCAATCCAATGCATTCAAACGCCTCTCCTGAGATTCTGCCCCTGAATGTCGTGGGCACATGGGGTAGATCAACTAGGGCTAGACGTCACTTCCTGACTTTTGACCCGGAACTTTTTGCTCAGATCGTCAGAGGACAGGATAGTCAAGACACCAGAAACAGCATGACGTCATCGCACATCCTGTTTAGGAGATCTGGCGCTTCAAAAT
Source organism: Benthosema pterotum (assembly GCA_039105355.1). Classification (NCBI taxonomy): domain Eukaryota; kingdom Metazoa; phylum Chordata; class Actinopteri; order Myctophiformes; family Myctophidae; genus Benthosema; species Benthosema pterotum. Next base: position 43,566,240 of record CM076980.1, on the reverse strand, counting down.
AAGGGTTTTTTACAGAATCCACTGGCTTGAGCCATGGCATAGGGCAGAAAAGAACGTGCACGCTATCGCGGTCGATGTGTTAAGTGTCACTTAATGTTGCGCAGGGGCAGTTTGACTCCAGAGGGTCAATAAACCTCTGGAATGTCGAAGTGTGCAACATTACACAGAACAGCTGGAGGAAAAAAAAAGACTGGATGATTGTTTACTTAGTAATGTCTGAGGAGGAAATCTGTGGTGCCTGAAAAGCTGTCAGACAGGGGCGGATGTAACATGTCCCATTTGGGGGGGGGGGGGGGGGGGGGCAAGAGAACATGTTGGAGGGGCAAGAGAAAATGGTATGGGGGCGGCTTCGCGCCACGGGCGATGAAGCCGCCCCATACCATTCTCAGTTACAGGACTTTTATTAGTCAAGTAAAACATCAGTAGTAACATCAGTTGTTGTTGAAGTTGCAACAGACACACAGCATGCATAAAGCTAAAGGTCTGACTCAGAGAGTTTTCTATGATGAAACGCTGTCGGTTTAGTGGTGCCACAACTGTAGTTAGTAGCAGTAGTAGTGTTTCAAATCATTTTAAATATATAAGCACTTTGATTTGAAATTTCTTAGGTTGTTTTGCATGGCATCATGTTTTGGCCCCCCATGCCCATGCCTGGATCCGCCCCTGCTGTCAGTGAAATTAGTCCAAGCTTGTTTGATATTGATAGTCTTTTCATTGGCATGCGTCCCGCGCTCTGGACAGGGTCTACTACAGCGCCAGGGTTTGGTCGATCCATTCGGTGTACTTGGAGACGAGCGTGTAGACGCCAGGCTTTTTGGCCTGGCCGCACTTCACGCCTCCGTTGGAGGTGAGGCCCACCACCACTCCGTTGTGAAGCAGAGGCCCGCCGGAGTCCCCCTGCAGCGAGAAGAGAAGAGAGAGAGAGAGCGCACACCGCACGGAAATATCAGATCTACAAGCTCATAGCTTGTACTTCATTCACTTAACATTATTTGCATTACTGAGCATCTACATTAAAGAGAGGGTGCCGTGATTTTTGTATTTTTTCCAATTTTGTACATGTTTAAGAGGTGACAGTAAGTAAATAGACCCCTTGGTGTGTTTTTTATGTGCAATGATGTCTTCCCTTTGTATTTAGGGTTTCTTCCTGGGGGCTGAACCTTTCCAGCCAAACATGCCAATGAAAAAAACTTCAATATAGTGACATCATGTGCTCAGCCCCTCCCCTAACTCCTCCCCCTTTATCATGCAACTAAAGCTTTGGGCGTGGCTTCAGTTCAGGTGGATCTCCACCCATCACCACCCACCAGGCAAACCAGGCATACTTAATGAACTGGCTGGGTGGAATCATAAAAATGACAGTTTAACAAACACCGTACACTTTTTGGGAAAAAAACTTACTTTTCATATAACATTAACACCTGATGATCATGTTTTAGGGTAGATAAAAATCATGGCACTCCATCTTTAAGGTGACAGGTCACAGCTTGTACTTAGCATTATCAGCATTGCTTAATTATCATTATTAGCATTACTTAGCATTATTACCAATACTGATGTAACAATACTGATGAGTGGCGCGCTATGAGTTTGAAGGGCTGATGTTTTTGAAAATGGCGAAAATGCGGCGCAAATCTCTGAATTATTCTTAGGTTCAAAATGGGTTTCCACCCAAAATATGATTACAAAAAGTCTCACGCAATATACCGGTATTACCGTTTATCGCGGTATTGTAAATCAATACCGAGTAATATCGTTGGCTCTAAAAAAAATTATCAAATACCGAATATCGTCAAATGCCAACATTAGTAGTAGTAGGTTTTTATTTCGGCACTTAATGAAAAACTTTACACAAATGAGAAGCATGAAAGAAAAGGAATAAAATAAAAGAGAAAAAAATGTACATGTTGATATACAGATAATTTTACAGTCCGTACTGGTGCCGAAAGGGTATAGGCAGAAGCCGAAGCTTATTTATGCCTACCCCTTACGCTGTAAGCAATTACAGCATGTTAAATAATAATTTCATACGTTGGAAGTCCAAGGAAATGTCAACATCAAACAGTAAAATTGGTGGATGGTTGAAGAATATGATGAATACATGTTATGTGGTTAATTGACCACAGAACATGTAAACGTGGACAACATGTCTCAGACACCAAAATCTGGGGCTGATAGGCCACAGATTAGGGTTCTGGTGTTTGTATTTGCCATCATTGATGGTCATATTAGGTGATTATTTATTAATGTGAGCGTGCTACATTAAAATTGAGTTATAACATATTATGTTATACTACTTATTTTATACAGAATATATATGTATATATGCGTATACATATGGCAATAATAGGAATAATAATAATGAGAATGCTATATCATGGTATCTCTTTGTATTTATCCAGTATCTTATTTTTGTACAACTTTTTGAATGTGAAAATAGATGTGCACATTTTAAGTTTGTTGTCAAGGCTATTCCATAGGTTAACCCCCTTGACTGAGATACACCTTCCCTTTATGTTGGTCCTTGCACCAGTCTTTTTGAATAATGCTGTCCCCCTAAGGGGGTACAGGGATCTCCTGATCTCAAACATCGCCTGCATACAGGGGGGGAGTGTTTTGTGGTATGCCTTGTACATAATGGAGGCAGTTATCAAGTCTGTTAGATCATCTAGTTTAAGTGCTTTAGTCATAATAAAGAGTGGGTTTGTGGATTCAAAATAATTACTTTGGTTGACAATTCTTACGGCTTTTTTTGCAACATGTAGATTGGTTTTGTAATGGTCTTATAGGTATTTCCCCAGACTTCCACACAGTATGTTAGGTATGGGAGTATGAGGGAATTATACAGCAGGTTGAGAGAGTTTTTATTCACCAAATATTTCAATTTATATAAAATTGCAACTGATTTAGATAACTTTGTTTTAAGATTAAGTATATGTGGTTTCCAGCTAAGTTTATTATCTATTATTACTCCCAAGAATTTATGATCTTGTACTTGTTCTATTTCAATATTGTTAATTTTCAATTTTGCAGGTGTGCTGATTTTCCTATTAGAGAAGATAATATATTTTGTTTTTGCTACATTTAAGGATAGTTTATTGGTGTCAAACCAACTCTTAAGAGTCTCCAATTCACCCTCAACTGTATGCAGGAGATGCTCGAGATCTCTCCCAGAGCAGTATAGGCTGGTATCATCAGCAAATAATACACACTTAAGCAGTGGCAGAGCATTACAAATATCGTTGATATATAAAATAAATAATTTGGGGCCTAGCACGGAGCCCTGAGGAACGCCATATGTGATTTTTAACAGATCAGAGTTAACATTGTTCATATGGACAAATTGATGTCTGTCTAGTAGATAACTTTTAAGCCAATCATGGGCGATTCCTCTTATGCCGCATCTAGTAATTTTTTTTAATAGTATATTGTGATCAATTGTGTCGAATGCCTTCTTTAAATCAATAAATACCCCAATAGTGTGTTCCCCATTTTCGATTCCTGTCGATATGGCTTCCACAAGCTCTGTAACTGCCATAGATGTGGACATACCTGTTCTAAATCCATACTGGTGGTTACTCAATAACTGGTACTGTTCAATGAAGCTGTCAAGCCTACTGACAAATAATTTTTCAAGGATCTTAGAGAATTGAGGTAGTAGTGAGATGGGTCTGTAATTGGTGAATAAATATTTATCTCCGCTTTTGAAGACAGGGATGACTTTAGCAGTCTTCATTGAAGACGGAAAAACTCCAGTCGAGAATGATTGATTGCAGATATACGTGAAAGGTGTAATAATGGTTTCTATTATAGATTTGATTAATGTCATATCAATGTTAGTGCTGTCTGTAGATTTTTTATTTGCAAATGATTTTACAATTTTAAGGATTTCTTGCTCCTCCACTTCATTTATATACATTGAGTGTGGATTAGATGTGCCACGTTCAGGGTCTGTGCCAATATTGTCTGCAGGGACATTTATCTCTTTTGCTAAAGATGGTCCAACATTAACAAAAAAATGATTAAATTCATTTGCTATAGTTTTATTGTCATTAATAGTTGAGTGACCTTTTTTAAAGTAGTTTGGATAGTCTCCTTTACCAGTGCTCTTATTAATTATATCATTTAATGTTTTCCAGGTGGCTTTTATGTTACCTACTGATTTTTCTAGCTGTTTGTGGTAGTAATTTTTTTTGCTAGTTCTAATTATATTTGTTAATTTGTTTTTGTAGGTCTTGTATCTGACCTCTGCTTCTATGGTTCTTGCTTTAAGGAATTTCCTATACAGAGTATTTTTCTTTTTGCAAGCGTTCACAATACCTTTAGTAATCCAGGGAGTTGCTTGTTTATGGTTTTGTTTAATTAGGGTTTTCTTAAGTGGACAGTGTTTATTATATAGTTCTGTTAGTATGTGCATAAATGTTTCATAAGCTATATTGGGATCAGTTGTTGCGTAAACCTCACTCCATGTCTGTCTACTAAGTTCCCACTTGAGGGCATTAATTGCTTCTGGTGTTCTTGACCGAGTTATGTTAAAGTTTAATCTCGTACTTGTGGGTTCCTTATTTAGGTGCTGATGGAATATTGCGAAGACGGGGAGGTGATCACTTGTGTCATTGATGAGAAGACCAGCAGTTAATTGACTATCAATTGAGTTGGTAAAAATATTGTCAATTATAGTGGCAGTATCAGTAGTAATTCTGGTTGGTTTAGTGATAAGTGGGAATAGGCTATTACTATACATTGTATCTGTGAAGTGTGTAATTGAGCTCTTGCCGCATGGGTTTAAAAGATCGGCATTAAAGTCGCCACAGGCGATAAGGGTTTTATTATTGTTTATATTGGTATACATGTGATCAATTTTATCATTAAAAGTGTCAAGGCAAGATCCTGGCGTTCTATACATACAGCTTATGATTATATTTTTACATTTAATGAGATGAATTTCAATAGTTAGGCATTCAAAAATGTTGTCCACGTTATAAGTCATATTCTGAACCACACTACATCGAAGAGAGGTGTCGACATATAGGGCGACTCCTCCTCCCATTCGGTTTGTTCTATTTAAAGTAAACAATTCATATCCTTCCAAGTTTACATTAGAATCGTTTTCTCCATTTAACCATGTTTCTGATATTGCAATGACATTGAACTTGTCGAATTCTGACAGATATTTCTTAATTTTGCAAAAGTTTTTATTTAGGCTTCTACTGTTAAAGTGAATGAGTGAGAAAGTCCCTCCCATTTCCACTTTTTTAAATTGATCATCTGCGTAATACTGACAATTATTGTTAATATTTTTATAGAAATTATATTCAGGATCAGGCTCATATTTTGATAGAATACTGTATTCTATCAAAATATGAGCAATGAGACTTTTAATTGTAACTATACAAACAATTTTCATGTTACACACATGTAGCATTATCATAACTCTTATTTGGGCTAGGCTTTTTGGAAACAATGTGTTTCCAACTCCAGTTTTTCCCTATTTAGGCTGAATTGAACAGCAGAGCGCTCAGTTTCTGACGCCTCAATGTCGCAATTCTAAGAACTAGGTGACTAGTGGAATGTGTCGACTCTGATTGCACGCCATTCCCATCTATTGGTCAATACCGGTAATATCCAATATCGAGCTAATAAACACGTTATCAATACCGATATTAAAAAATCAATACCGCCCAAGAAAATTACAAATCCACGGGAATTAACAGAAACGGAACGTACGTCGCAGCTGTCCTCGATGGGCCTGCGGTTGTGCGCGCACAGCATGTTGGCGGTGAACTTGTCGCCGTAGTAGTCGTCGCGGCCGCACCGCCTGCTGTCCAGCACAGTGATAGTCAGCTCCTTCAGCCGGTCCGCCCGGCCCTCCAGGTTGTTGACGGAGCCCCAGCCCGCCGTGTCCACCCGCTCCCCCTCTCCGGGGTTGGTGGCGCCGCCCGCCCGCAAGTACTTCACTTCCCTCACGGCCTCGGACGCCGCGACCGGGCGGTCCAGCTGCAACGGCAACAATGGGGATTTGTGTTAAAAGGATCCCTGTCTAATAAGATAAACATTGCTTAAAACATTATACTTTCCCTATATAACTAAAACAAACAAATAAAAACACCATTGGCATCTTATTTCTTTCATAAATAGAGAATATTTCACTCTAGAGGAACTGCTCTTGGCACAGGATGATGATGTCACGTGTGATCTAGCTCTATGGAATACATGGATGAGCATGCTCTGTGACATCATCATCCTGCGACTGGAGCACCTGCTATTGAGTGAAAGATTCTCTATTTATGAAAGAAATAAAGTATTGAAGGTGTTTTTATCTGCATATTTTAGTTATAGAAGGCAAGTATAGTGTTTTAAGGCATATTTGTCTTGTTAGCCAGGGATCCTATTAAAGGGTAAGAAGACCACTGTTTTTTTTTCCTTTAGGGAAACCGAACTTTGGAAATTATTTTCTCCACCTTAAAGGGATATTCCACTTTCAAAAAAATAAAAAATGAAAATGGTCATTTTATGGTCTACTCAGTCTCACGTGAACACCCCAGACAGTTTATAAGTTACTCCATTCAGTATTTCAGTATTTTTAAAGGGCCACTGCGGCTCCTATGGTTGTCATGGATACCAGCTATTTTCAAGAAGTGATCCAATATGGAACGGTCTAAGATAAAAAAAAAAAAAGAAAAAGGAGGGAAAAAATGCCAATAAAATTTTACTTCTATCGCTAATATATTCTTTAATCCCTTTTTTTCAAGCATGGTTCATGTTTTATGTTATTCATGAAATCATTAAATGAAAAAATAATAATACACTTTTGGTTTGTTCATATTCACCTTGATCAGGGCAATGTCGTTGTCAAAATTGTCCGGGTTGTATTGTGGGTGGCTGTGATTTTGTAAAATGTCAAAGGTCTGCTTGGTCTCCTCGGGTTCACTCAGGGAATGGGCTCCCAGCAGGACTTTCATTCCACTGTGAGGAAAGGAAACGCCATGTTAAAACCATAGGAGGATTTCACACCAAAACGTTTTTTTTTTTTTATGTTTTTTTTTTGCATTTAATTTGTTAGAAAAAAGTGGTGCAGGTGTTATTTTGTGAAAACGGGCCACTCCTTAATGGCTGTTTTCCCTATCCCAAAATAAGCTTATAATGGGGCTAATGGGTCTTTTGCAAGTTCACCTATATACATCGCTCCAAAAAGCAATTTTCTGCTATATATTGTCTCCCCAACATGTCAGTAGAGTGTTGACACTCACTTTCACTTTCGTTTCAGCAGTGGTTCAGCCATAAACATGTGGCACGCCCCAACCTTTTCAGACACACCGAGAGCCAACTTGCACATTGCACAGACGTAGGCCATAAATGACCTACTTGTGCGCAAGCAAAGTACGTCATTATAAATTGTCCCACATAAGTTTGAAAACCTAAATTTTCTCCGCCCTGACCCTAGAGCACATGGGTGAGTTTTATGCGGACGATTATATTTTTGCAATTTTCATAATGTTGCTGATGTCTGAGGTGGTTGGTGGGTCTTTCAGTACCTTTATGATGGAATGTTTTGGACCATATATTATAATATATATATATATATATATATATATATATATATATATATATATATATATATATATATTAAATATATATATATATAATATATATATATAAATATATATATATATAATATATTTAACTCCCCCATGAGTCCAGGTCATGATAAAATATCATGATAAAATACCAACACTATGTATAGTGATGAGAAATATTTGTATTAAATAGTTTACATCGTGTAAAATATAGGCTACCTGAGTTTAGTGGTTGGAGTAACAAAAAATAAGTGTTCTAGGGTTAATAATACCAATGTGTATTGTATTTCTTTAATCAATGGTGATTGATGATTAGTCCCCATTACAACAAGGCATGATGTGTAGAGACCGGTCATTCCTGGGCTGAGTAAAACACTGCTAAACCTGTTGCATCCCCTCAAAATGTTGCCAAAATGGCAAATTCAACCTTGCTTCGAGCAGATTCTGAAGATATCGGGTCATAAACATCAGAAACAAAGTCAAGAAAGTGACAGGGCCCCTGCTTATGTGCCTGGCACACACCTGTGACTGAGTGGCAAACACCTGTGACTGTCACACACTTACCAGCACTTGAAAACAGTGAACGCCAGCAGAACATTTCATTTTGGCACTTTTTTTTTTTTTTCTCTTCTTTTTTTTGCGGGGTGCAACCCACACGCTTATCGTTCCAGGAATGTCAACACCATACCTTGTTGTAAAGTAAATACATTATTAAATATAAGATACAATGCCAAGTGATATTATTAAGGTGGAGAAAATAATTCCCAAAGTTAGGTTTGGATTACCCCCCCCCCCCCCCCCCCCCCCCCCCCCCCCCCCCCCCCCCCCCCCCCCCATGCCCATGCCTAGATCCGCCTCTGGTGCATATATGACTGACCTGGTGGTGTCTGGTTTGCAGTGAGCTGCAGTCATAACCCACTGAGGAGCCACCAGGAAGCCTCCACACTCGTGCCTCATGGTTTCTCCCTGAGGGACTTGGATGGACGCCATGTAGGGCCGCGAGTGTGGCGGGTCCACCTCCCTACCGCCCAGTATGGCCTCACCTGATGGGATTAAAATACAACATACGTACAGGTTTAAAAGGTGTCCTAAAATTCGGGTTCGATTTTAAAACACGTATAACAAGTATACGCACAGAGCTTGAATGTCAAAGACCACTGTTGTGGAGTTATTTTTGTAGTTACCTTGCCATGGTATAATTCCAAATGTGGTCAAGAAGAAATTAAAACAAAAATTGTTTCAGTTATTAGAAATTAATAATTAATTTAATCAAAATGTGAACTTTTTGTTTATTCAATTTTATTTAAGAGTTATCCATTTCTGATCACGTTCTTTTAGTTTTCTTATTTGACATGACATCGTGGCAACGGCAATGTAGACAAAAGTGGCCCTTTTAAAATGGTAAAGGATGAGACATCTAAATGGATGCAAGATGCACTGCAACAATAACCAACAGACCTACAGTACAAGCCCATAGACCAACAAGAAAAATAGCAGATCTACAAGCTTGTGTAACACCACCGAGTGGCACCGAGTGAGCTTGTAGGTCTGCCATTAAAAAAAAAAAAAAAAAAAAAAAAAAAAACATAAAAAACGGGGCACACATCTTTAAAAATTCTGCCACAGCCAACGTTTTTAAAGCAAATGTTTTGGTTATACACCTCTGATTCTGGGGGTCGTTGACATGATATATTAAAGGAGCAACTGACAACTTTTTCAGGAGAAAAAAAGTCAGAAAAAGTTCCTCAATTAAGTCAAAAAGAGTAGAAACAATACACTTTAAAGGGGAATTCCACCCATTTTCACAATTTTCCTGAGAGAAGATGTGAACCAAATGGTTCCATTTGTACCCTCTCAGGAAAAAAAATTGGTCAGAAAGAAAAAAATATTAACATGGTGTAACACAACTTGATGATGTCATCAAGTTGTGTTTCAACAATGTTAATGACCTCCATTTCTAGGAAACATAGAATGGGAGAACCTTCTCCTCATGGCCACACAACACCTCTAATTAAGGTATATTGATGACATAGTAGAATGTTGAAAATGGGTGGAGTTCCCCTTTAACTCACCGGGTAAAATGAGAGCCAACAAAGCAGCGTGCACCACGAGCAGTTCTTTCACTGAGGCCATGCTGTTGGTCTGTCTGTCCGTCTCGATTTGACCGTCGCAAGGAGTTGAGAGACGCTTCTTGTTCGTTCACAAGGATTGCTGGGAGTTTTTAAAGGACTCTCCCCCCTGACAGGGGGGAGTATAGAGTGTTGGGAGCAGGGCTGGATCTAGGCATGGGCATGGGGGGGGGGCAATGCCCCCCCTAAATGCCCAGACTGCCCCACCAAACATGATGGCATGCAAAACAACTCAAGATATATCCAATTAAAGTGCTTATATTGAAAATGATTTGAAACACTACTACTGCTACTAACTAACTACAGCTGTGTCACCACTAAACCAACAGCATTTCATCATTGAAAACAGAAAACTCTCTGAGTCAGAACTTTAGCTTTATGCATGCTGCGTGTCTGTTGCAACTTCAACAACAACTGATGCTATTATTGATGCTTATACTTGCCTAATAAAAGTGCTGTAACAGAAAATGGTATGAGGCCGCCCCCATACCATTTTCTCCTGCCACCCCCAATTGGGAAATGTTGCATCCGCCCCTGGTTGTGGGGGTATAAATCAACCCTGGTATGGTGCAAGACACGAGCGGGAAGTGCTGCAGGTCAACTCCCTTTTCCAGCATGAAAAATAGGCTAGGTCAGCGAAAGTACAAACTGTCCGGCCAACAATATTAACTTCTGCTTTGTGTTCATGCTAAATGCATTCTGATTTGGCTGTTAACTTTTTTTTTTAATCCCATGATTTTGTTACCCATTTTTCACACAGTGCCAATTCCTAATGTTAGCCTACACACCCTGCGCCAACCTGGGGAGGCAGGCCTCATGCTTCCTTCAATGCATGAGGAGTCAAAGCTGCCTTTTTTTTCACCTGACGGGTGGTTAGTTTCCCTGGTTGGATGTATAGCGTGCAGAAGGAGCGCGTTATTCCGACCAGTTCATGGTGCCCCGGCTGGCAGGGGGGCGGGCAGTTTAGAGCCCAGGATTTACTGCATGTTTTTGTGAGGGTATCTACCCTAGGGGACACGGGAGAACATGCAAACTCCACAAATAAAGTCCTTTTTCACCAAACCCACCTCCTCCCCGGTTGATTTTTTCCCCGGACGATTATATTTTTTGCTTTGATTATATTATTTTCATAATGTTTCATGATGTTCAGTGACATCATAGAGTGTGCGTTTGTTTTCCTGCACACCTCCTTAGTTTTTTTTTTTTTTTTTTTTTCTCCAGGAAGGTTTTGGCTAAATATTACGCAGGTTTGGGAAACAAACAGATTTGGGAAACAAAACAGTCAAAAATACAGATCAATATGACCATTAATTAATCTTCTACATTCTCTAGTTGTGTAAACTTGGGGGCTAATTTAGATGATGAATATTTAACTCTTGAGATAGTAAAATTAAACCAAATGCTCTCAAAGAGTTACATCTGGTTAACCAACATTACCACTATTACCTTTCATTGGGTGGGCAGGATGCACATTTGGGTGGGTTCTGCCCCCCCCTGCCTGCCCCCCCCTCTAGATCCGGCCCTGCTGGCCAGGGTGAGGCAACTTTGAGTGATAAACCATCACCTGCAGAATTAGGTCACTAGCAGCCTGCAGGGTCTGTGTATTTTACGGCCAACTGCCCCACCAAACACAATGGCATGCAAAACAACCCCAAGATGTGAAAAAACAAGGCAACAATCCGAGCACTCAAAAAGTTTAAAAACGAGGAGGGGAAGTATAAAAACAAGGTACTTTATTTATAAGTAAAACAAGCCAACATGTTTCGACTCCTCAGAGTCTTCCTCAGGGCAAGTGAGGAAGACTCTGAGGAGTCGAAACGTTGGCTTGTTTTACTTATAAATAAAGTACCGTGTTTTAACTTTCTGCATCTCCATCGAGCACCTGGCTTCTCCCTTTGTTTTGTAACCCCAAGATTCAAATTGATTATATTTAAAATTATTTGAAACACTACTACTGCTACTAACAACAGTAACTACAGCTGTGGCACCACTCTAATAACAGCATTTCATCATTGAAAACAGAAAACTCTCTGAGTCAGACCTTTAGTTTCATGCATGCTGCGTGTCTGTTGCAACTTCAACAACAACTGATGTTATTATTGATGTTTAATTGCCTAATAAAAGTCCTGTAACCGAAAATGGAATGGGTGCGACTTAATCGCCCGTGTCGCTTCGCCCATTAAGGCGCACCCATTCCATTTTCTCCTGCCCTCCCCAATTGGTAAATGCCACATCCGCCCCTGTTGTGAGTTCATGTAAAGTGCGCTCTCAGACCACAATTGGACCTCTGGTGACACACACACACACACACACACACACACACACACACACACACACACGCACACACACACACACACACACACACACACACACACACACACACACACACACACACACACACACACACACACACACACCTTTGAGGACTGAACCAAAACACACCCGTTGTACGTTTGAGAATGATATAAGACAAGGTAAAGACAGTAGGGTACTGAGTGAACAGAAGTGAGAGCTAGACGTCTTGTGAAGCACCTGGAGAAGCTCTGGTGTCCACATGACGAGACCAACAGTCCAGGCTAATAAAGTAGACAGAGCACGTACGCCCCAAGATACAGCAATGCCATCTAGAGACAGAGTTCTGACACTGCCGTTCACTCCCAAGTTATCGATGCTGCTGGTGCTCTTGGGGAGCCTATGGGGACACTTTCTAACTGAAAAAAAAAAGAAAAAAAAGAAAAAAAAAAGTGTATTAATGCCTATGACCCCATTAATTTAACAATGGTTACTACAGACAAATTAAAGAAGACACGTCCCAGGTTATTTTTGGATACTTTTCGGTCTTATGATTTGCAAACAATAATTATATATTGCATTGCAAGAGCAGATTAGTAGTTTCCTATTCACAAACTGTTAATTCTTGATATTAGAATGTTGAAAATGGGTGGAGCTCCCCTCTAAAGGAGTAGTTACATTCATCTTACGTTAGGTTACATTTAGTCACAGTTACATCCGGCCCTTTGAGGGCAGCCAATCATTAAGTTTGACACTCCTGTTCCAGTTGCAGCGTAATGATGTTCTTGAGAAACCGTTATCATTGTCTGCCTACATGGGAAAAGTAATTCATCGAGATAAGCTAGTGACACATGAACTAATCCTCAACGCAACTAGGCATTGGCATGCCAGCAATTGTTCGTCAAATGACTAAAGCCATACTTGTGTTTGCTCTGCATTCCGGGGCGGATCTAGGCATGGGCATGGGGGGGCAATGCCCCCCTAAATGCCCTGACTGCTCCACCAAAAAGGATGGCCTGCGAAACAACCCAAAATATTTTAAATTAAAGTGACTATATTTAAAATGATTTGAAACACTACTACTGCTACAACTAACGACAGTTGTGGCACGACATCAGCATTTCATCATTGAAAACTGAAAACCCTCTGAGTCAGACCTTTAGCTTTATGCATGCTGCGTGTCTGTTGCAACTTCAACAACAACTGATGTTATTATTGATGCTTTACTTGCCTAATATAAGTCCTTTAACCGAAAATGGTATGGGGGCGACTTAATCATCCGTGGCGCGAAGCGACACGTGCAATGAAGTCACCCCCGTACCATTTCCTCCTGCCCCCCCCCCCCCCCCCCCCCCCCCCCCCCACACACACACACACACACAATTGGGAAATGTTACATCCACCCCTGTCTGCATTTGAAAGGCATTACAGCATGGTCACATTATTTATGTATATATTTTTTAATTGGTATGATTTCTGAAGCACTTGGATATAGCGTTGTAAGGTACAATGTGTTCATATTGACTCCTTCCGTTTGTGGATGAACTGGTGTTCATTTATTTGACCACGGCATAAATCATGAATAGGAATAGTTTTTCCACATTTATAGTAGTAGCCTACAGTAGATTATTACCAGTAAAACACATTTTACTGACGAGCGGGGAGCGAACACAGAGTGCAACACAAGCACAGACACATGCAGACAGTTCTGTCTGGCTGTGTTTGCAATATTACCTTAGTATACTACAATGTATTACACTTATTAGTCTATTACACTTATTGCAAATACCGGTATTACCTTATTACACTAAGACACAATTATACTATTACACTATTAGTCTATTACACTATTACACATATTACCCTATTGCACACCTTACACTATGACAGTATTTTACACTTCTTCCAAATATGGAATATGATACAGTGTGATGCACATGCACACACAGACATTTCCACATGCCTTCCATGGTTATCTGGCTCACTGCGCTTGCAATTACCAGCAAGCACTTTGGCAAAGATATAGGATGGTAGCAGGGACATTCTTGTGTACACGGTTTGTTCACATGGAGAAAATGAAAGTTCTCTCTCTCTCTCTCTCTCTCTCTCTCTCTCTCTCTCTCTCTCTCTCTCTCTCTCTCTCTCCCCTATGCCTCTTATCAATCTAGGCAAAAAGAAAACGCTGTGATCATTTCCATGGAAAAAGTCCAGCCCCGCTGTGCCTATTTACCAGGCTGAGACCATAAGGTTTCCAGTTAACTTACAATCACTTTTGTCAGTTGGCCAAATCTACCTGTTCAGCGAGTATGTTGATCTAGTGGGAAGGTCTGTACTAGACACCCCATTGTCCGTGAGTGCACTGCTCTTGCTCAGCAGCATCAGTTTAATTCAATTGATCTTATCCTTTAGAAACAGAAATGTTAAAAACAAGATTCATCTAGAGAGCTAGAGTTATAGTCACCCATGTACAAATATTATAAAATGAAGTGTATTAGTTGACTAGTAATCTACAGTATATAAGCAACTAGTCAAGTAATAAAAATCTCTAGAGGTGAAAGCATGCATGCGTGCAGGCACCACCACCATGCTAATAACAACAACAACAACAACAACAACAACAACAACAACAACAACAACAACAACAACAACAATAATAAATATAGCTGCAAGCAGTGATAAGACAGGACCACAAAGCAGATCTTCATTGAAGAAAGCAGCATGACCATGCAAAGACATTTTGTTAGAGATGGCAGATATTATCGGCCCTCCGATATTATCGGCCGATAAAAGCTTTCAAATTTCATATCGGAAAATATCGGTATCGGTATTTACAAACTGGAAATTATGACTATTTACAGAGATGTAGACTCAGCGCTACGGTCATGTTTATACCATTACTTTTGTACTTTACTGAAGTAGGCTACATGTTGAATTTATAGTTGTATGGAGTATTTCTAGGCTATAACATGAGTTCGTATTTATACTAAATGTTTATTTATATTAAATATTTGTATATTAATAGTTTCTGTTATTTTTCCACCACTGGAGGCCGCATATATCGGTATCGGTTGATATCGGTATCGGGAATTAGTAGTTGGATAATATCGGGATATTGGATATCGGTAAGAAAGTCAATATCGGCCATCTCTACATTTTGTAGTAGCTGATCTAAATGATCCAAAATGTAGTATTTTAGTCCTCTCCTAGTTCCATCGCAACTCCCATAGCAGTGCTGCATGACACATGATGACTGCATGCTCCCAAAAATAGAGGGTGGAGTAGTTGCAAATACTGTTAATCTCCACACACACCCACAGCCTGTGCAGGATGCTATAAAAACGTGGGTGAATTTCTACTCATCTCATCAACTGCTGAACTAGCAACCAGATTACAGCACAGAACACCAATCAGACACTGGTAAGGCAAAGCTCAACATAAAAAAGACATTAGTCTCTGAAAGAAATTAGTCTCTGAATCTATACAGTCCAAGATTTTCCGAAACGTTTTGTCATTGATCAATTCATTTGTCTACTGCCTGGTTGCCTATTACTTTCAGTAATATAATTATTTCGGATTTTGAATGACATTGTGTTTACGTTTTTCCAAAATAATTTGTAACTATTTTCATGAGCCATGGTGGAACTGTGCGTTTGAGTGTTTAAATATATTGCTAGACTGGGTTGGGGTCAATGACATATTATTGCTTATAGCAGCTTATAGTTTATAGGTAGGTTTATTTTATCATAGGGTTGCCTGATTATGTTATCTTAATGTGCTGCTTAATATTATCGCTTGTGCATGCAGGATCTTTTTGTGTTGCACAGGTCAGTTTTTTTTTTTTTTTTTTTAAACACATTACCCGCCTGCACCCCACGCCAAATTGATTATATTCTTAATCTTATATTCTTATCCGCTTTTTGATCCGAACTATCATTTGCTGATTTCTTCATTTAATTGGGGACAAAATGGGTGTGGCCATTTTGAAAAAAAAAAAAAAAAAAAAAAAGCCCTGGTTGCTCTTTTATCCCATGCATTCGTATGGCATTGTTTCTGATTCTACCCATCCATGTCTTTTTTTTTCTGCAAACCACTGATTTCAAAGAGGAACGGCAGTTCATGCGGGACTCAGGACTTGTGGCAAAAATAATCATTTGTAGTGATCACATTATTTACGTAATAACGCCTCAATATGTCGACTCGCTGCAGCGCGGCTAATCCGTGCGACCTGCGGGTCACAGGACGGTGCACCCGCAGGTCCACGATCACTTCTGTAATACCAGTAAACCTGTGAAGGATTATAGTAGCAGGTTTGTGGTTCAGAACAAGAATTATTACTTTAAAATGTGAACTCAGTACCGGTATGTTCTCTATTTTTTGCAGAAACAATGGGCGCCGGTGTTAGCATGAGCAACATTGGAAGTACGTAAAATAGTGGTACTGACCACTACTATACTGTATATTTAATGCATCAAGGAAGACGGTGTGTTCTGTGAGTGAATTTCATGCACAATTATCCTCGCTTCACCTAACCGTATTCCTCTTTTCTCCCTGTCTCCTTTAATTATTGTTCTTTATAGATACAACCATCAACCTACACCGCAGTAGAGGTGCAACAAGTAAGTAGAAGTTAGCTCAGTTATTCATGTGGCCCCCTAATAGCTATAGCAGCGGTTTTCAACCTTTTTGATACCAGGGACCACTATTTATTCAGGATTCGAGCCACGGACCACCATTTGATGACATTTTAGCCACACAGGCCCCAAAACTAAAGATTTCTTTTGCTTTTGTCCACAATTCCAGGCTGGATTTGGGAAACAAAACAGTCAAACATACAAATCAAAATGACTTGGGCTAGTTCACATGATGAATATTTTAACTCTTCAGAGTGTAAAAATGAAACCAAATGGACCTCAAGGGTCCATTTGGACCCTCTCAAAGACCACTGGTGGTCCCCGGACCACCTGTTGAAAACCCCTGGCTATTGGAACCAAATGGACCCCCATGCATGTGTAACTCTGAGAGGAACTAAATGGACCTTTATGGTCTGTAACTCTGAGGGCTCTATTTTGATTGTCTTAAGTATCAGGTCTTGAGTCTTAAGTCGAAGCGGCAAGCTGGCAAAACGGCTGTTTGGCCACTCGAAACAGCCAAGCAGCTTTGCCACACCTCCAAGTTTTGACTTAAGACTTAAGACCTGATACTTACGAGAATCAAAATAGTACCCTAAGGGCTCCATTTTTGTCACCGCTAAACCCCTTATCCCTAAACTTCTTTTCCTTTTTAAACTATATAAAAAAAACATTTTTCAATAGTTCAAATGGTCAGTCTACATGCTCACAATGTGTAAATAGATTGGTACGTTGAACTATTCCACAAAAGTTTTTCAAAATAGTAAAAAAAAGAAAAAAAAAAACGATAAGGGGTTTGGGAGAAGGGGTTTAGATGCTAAAGAAAATGGAGCCCTAAGAGTCTAACATTCTCAGTGACTGTGTGTGAGTGCGGGCACATGTGTGTTTGTGGAGTGGGGGTGTAACTGAATTATAATGACGATACTATCTGTTTATTTCTTTTTCTCACATCCTCTCCTCACTGACACAGATTCAGACATCACTGTTGCCAACGCCTGCGGCACCAAAGTCACACTTTACGGCAGCCCTAATGAGATGTCCACCGGGAGCCTCACGCGGGGCGAAGGCTTGCCGGACGGCGTCCACACCGCCGAGATTGACGCGTCGGCCGTCGTTTCATGCTTCATCGGAGAAGACCTCTATGTCACCGGCTTCCTGACCAAGGATTTGGGAGACCAGGGTGCCACGCTGCCGCTGTTTGAGAACTACCGCGTGGAGAAAGACTCTGCCAGGTCATGCATCGTCACCGTTACGGGGGTGAAGCTCTCCAAGCAGGGGGAGACCTGGGTAGACGAGGAAGGGAAGACGTACACATGAGGTGTGCTTATAGTCACAACCCAATGCCACCCTGTTGGCCATGAATGGCAATAACATTAAAAATGGCAATGAAATGCTGTCCTTTTTCTGTGTTGTACTCAATGTAAGAAGTTGATTGATATTTAATATCACCCTGTTAAACGGTGACATCATACCAGGCATTGTGTATATTCCAAATAAACGCTGCCTTATCATGTCAGTACGTCTTGTGTTTGGGGTGTGTGGGATCTGTCCATGGTAGTCTCAATGTACAACATCATGCAGGGGCGGATCTAGGCATGGGCATGAGGGGGCAATGCCCCCCTAAATGCCCAGACTGCCCCACCAAACATGATGGCATGCAAAACAACCCAAGATATTTCAAATTAAAGTGCTTATATTTAAAATGATTTGAAGCACTACTACTGCTACTAACTAAATACAGCTGTGTCACCACTAAACCAACAGAATTTCATTAATGAAAACAGAAAACTCTCTGAGTCATTAAAAAATGGGTGGAATTCGAAAATGTGTGTGTGAAAATGTAGTAAGCTACACTGCTTGTTACTCGAAACATTTACAGTAGCTTCACTACAAGCTATTCCCAGAACAAATGTAGTAAGCTTTACTACAAGCTACATGAAAATGTAGTTAAGCTATGTAGCTTAGCTACTTGTAACAAGTTACTGCCCATCACTGGGTAGTATAGACTCTTCCTTCTAGGCCACCGTGTTAAGATCTACGCATCAAAAATGATGAAAATCCATTTCAAGGCCTATATAAAGTTTGAGTTTTGAAATAGTTGGTGATGGTGTTGCTTACTGTTACAGTGTTTAAGAATAATGCACTTATAATGAAAAATAGAGGGGGGGAATTGGAAGGTTTTCCTGTATATGCTAATGACGTTTGAAAACAGTATTTGAGGTTTGAGTTGACAGTTTGTGAATTAAAGGGGAATTCCACCCCAGAACTTTTTCTCACCTTTTAAGGTAGTGCCCACGTTGGGTAAAGATGAGTGGATGTGTTTGGTTTCATGTTGCCCCCTTCGTGCTGTAAGCCCCTAGCCCCCTGCAGCGTATAATGGCACCGCTGGGATCAACCATAATATCTCCGCGAAAATCCGGTCAAAACTCACAATATAGGCATCAATCGACTCTGTATGCCTTCTACTACACGATCCCGGTGCATTTTGTCCACTTTGACTTGCCGTACTGCAGTTACAGCCAAACAGGATATCAGCCAATTACATTAAAGCAAGCAGAAATTTACATGACCATTGCTATAATCTATTAATTCACTACCCACATGATTTATTAATTCACTTTACATTTCACATTACATCATTTGGTCTTTATTTATTCACAACGGGTAAGGTCCTAGTAGTGTTAATTAGTGTTAATCAGATCTAATAATGCAGAAAGTCAGCTCAGGATGTGGTGTACGCAGCATAGGGCTCTGCGTATATGTATACTGTATACAACAGTGGATTTCAACCTGCTTGATAGCAGGGACCACTATTTATTCAGCATTTGAGCCACGGGCAACCATTTGACGACATTTTCATCCCATGTTCAGACTGAAAAGGAAAGATTTATTTAGTTCTCTTCTGTCCTCCCATTGGTCCAAAATTGATACAAAAATGCTTCTCGGGTCAAATATTGGTATGCGATTAATTGAGATTAATTAATTACAAAGCTTCAAATTAATTAGATCAAACATTTTAATCGAGTCCCACCCCTAATTTATTTACAATGATCCCTGCAGGGCGTATTTGGTTTCATGTTAGCATTATTTCAGTACAACCATCACATACAATACACAGGACTGCGGATTAATATAACTATAGTGGAGCTATAACAATCTGTCTCTGCTGTTGGATGGATAGGACGGAGGATTGCTTTGTATCTATATTTACATGTCATGATGCATGCTGTGATAACGTCCCAATATGATTAATATTAGGATGTGTCATTGATGTGAGAGCATTTCTATCCCTGGTCTGTCTGAATGCAGTGCATAGAGTCAGGGATGCCATGTTTAATCACTTGTAAAAGTCTGCCCTCTGGAGTTATATTGCAGGAATGCACAATTTTGTATTTTTAGATCTGATTATGCACATAATAGTGTTATAACATTATTCATACAGAAAGTTGTCATTTCATCATTTGAATTTAAACAGTCACTAATCAGTGCATTTGTAAAAGTAATAGTGTGCAATCCAAGTTAACACTATAATATACTGTACTTTGATATTATGTTCTATCATCTGTCTGTCAAGCAGAAAAGATCTGGTTACGCTGCTGCTACACATACCACATCCTATAGCCTCGACACCCAGGCTGTTATTTCCGTCAGCGCTGTGCAAAAAAGGGAAAGCCTGGACTAAATTGATAGCCACGGTGGTCTAGAAGGGAGAGTCTACTACCCTTCCACGTGGGAGTCACTCCTTTCATACAGGCCAGTTTACACAAAAAACTATGGGTTTTATATCTGTTTTGAATGTCATATATAATTGTATGTTTTTTATATATGTTTCACTTGCCAAAAAAAAAATATGGATCTATATTAAAAGTATTCTCTTATATGAGGATTGTTTGAAAGGTGCCACTTTCAAGAGTTTGCATATAATTTTCCAAATGGGCACAGGGACTACCTGAGTCTATACATAGTAGTTGCATTGAATAGCACTGAATGATTAGTCCTGTCTGATTAACAATCTGAAGAGCAAAATGTTCTTATAAATCTATTGTAATACTTGTTTTCTTGGGAAACAAATATTGCCTTACAGTAAGTGAAGTAATAGTTTTGACCAGTCTTACTTAACCATCTCATGAAAGGATATGATCATGGCTTTTAGAGTGTATTTTATGCATGACACACATTATTATATTAGAAAGCATATTAGAAATGCTTTCCTCACAGCTCCCCACTTCAGACATGCCTCCTGCACAGGGGTGGATGTAACATTTCCCAATTGGGAGGGCAAGAGAAAATGGTATGGGGGCGGCTTCATCGCCCATGTCACTTTGCGCCACGGGCGATGAAGCCGCCCCCATACCATTTTCAGTTACAGGACTTTTATTAGGTAATCAATGAAGTTGCAACAGACACGCAGCATGCATAAAGCTAAAGGTCTGACTCAGAGAGTTTTCTGTTTTCAATGATGAAATGCTGTTGGTTTAGTGGTGACACAGCTGTAGTTAGTTAGTAGCAGTAGTAGTGTTTCAAATCATTTTAAATATAAGCACTTTAATTTGAAATATCTTGGGTTGTTTTGCATGCCATCATGTTTGGTGGGGCAGTCTGGGCATTGAGGGGGGGGCATTGCCCCCCCATGCCCATGCCTAGTTCCGCCCCTGCTCCTGCATGATGTTGTACACTGAGACTACCATGGACAGATCCCACACACCCCAAACACAAGACGTACTGACATGATAAGGCAGCGTTTATTTGGAATATACACAAAGCCTGGTATGATGTCACTGTTTAAATATCAATCAACTTCTTACATTGAGTACAACGACAGAAAAAGGACAGCATTTCATTGCCATTTTAATGTTATTGCCATTCATGGCCAACAGGGTGGCATTGGGTTGTGACTATAAGCACACCTCATGTGTACGTCTTCCCTTCCTCGTCTACCCAGGTCTCCCCCTGCTTGGAGAGCTTCACCCCCGTAATGGCGACGATGTATGACCTGGCAGAGTCTTTCTCCACGCGGTAGTTCTCAAACAGCGGCAGCGTGGCACCTTGGTCTCCCAAATCCTTGGTCAGGAAGCCGGTGACATAGAGGTCTTCTCCGATGAAGCATGAAACGACGGCCGACGCGTCAATCTCGACGGTGTGGACGCCATCTGGCAAGCCTTCGCCCTGGATGAGGCTTCCGGTGGACATCTCATTAGGGCTGCCGTAAAGTGTGACTTTGGTGCCGCAGGCATTGGCAACAGTGATGTCTGAATCTTGGTCAGTAAGGAGAGGATGTGAGAAAAATAAATTAACGTATAGTAACGTAATGACGATAGTATCGTCATTGAAATTCAGTTACACCCCCACCCCCCACCCTCCACACACACACGTGCGCCCACACTCACACACACAGTCACTGAGAGTGTTAAGGCCTGTTCAGAAATGGATTTTTCGGTGACCACCGCGACCACCGTTGCCTACAATATGACGTCATACCACCGCAACCGCCGCACTTTCCAGCCCTCCTCTCGGATTTTACTAACCACCGCAACGCACCGCAGCGGTTGCTTGTTTTAAAGGTAGGGTAAGTGATTTGAAATTCATGGTGTAGTACCAGCCTGGTGCACTAGGGGCCCCCGAGAGTAGCTACACTATGTGAACCTGCTGCTCGATCCTGATTGGAGGAGAATTCACCCTCCACCTGGGGAACTTTTATTAGCTCCTCTGCTAACGTGGGGGAGGGGAAACTCTGCACAACTTATAATAGAGCATTTTAACAGATTTTTTGTTTTTTGGGGGTGATATCTGACAAAAGTGAAATCACTTCCCCTACCTTTAACGGCTGGTTAAAAAAAAAAAAAGAAAACACACAACACACCACAGTGCAACGGGCAGGAGGAGAAGGAAGGAAGGGGGAATTCATTGATAGATTGGAGACAATGACATAAGTAGAATAGGAAATAAACATAAAAGCAGCCAGCAGAAATTATTATAATTGAGGCAGGTAGAAGTAGATGAACAACAGATGGACAACAACGAGGAGGAGAAGGGGTGCTGGTATAGGACTATGGAATAGCGGTGGTCGCGGTGCTCTGAGCGGTGCTCGCGGTGGCCTCCGAAATTCTGAACTCTGAATGAGCCTTTAGACTCTTAGGGCTCCATTTTTGTTACATGCTAAACTAGAGATGGCAGATATTATCGGCCCTCCGATATTATCGGCCGATAAAAGCTTTCAAATTTCATATCGGAAAATATCGGTATCGGTATTTACAAACTGGAAATTATGACTATTTACAGAGATGTAGACTCAGCGCTACGGTCATGTTTATACCATTACTTTTGTACTTTACTGAAGTAGGCTACATGTTGAATTTATAGTTGTATGGAGTATTTCTAGGCTATAACATGAATTTGTATTTATACTAAATGTTTATTTATATTAAATATTTGTATAGTAATAGTTTCTGTTATTTTTCCACCACTGGAGGCCACATATATCGGTATCGGTTGATATCGGTTGATATCGGTATCGGGAATTAGAAGTTGGATAATATCAGGATATCGGATATCGGTAAAAAAGTCAATATCGGGCATCTCTATTCAAAACCCATTATCCCAAATCCCTTATGCCTTTTTTACTAATTTTAAAAACTTTTGGGAATAGTTCAATGTGGCAATCTATTTACACATTGTGAGCTTGTAGACTGGCCATTTGAACGATTGAATTATTTTTTTTAATAGTTTAAAAAGGCAAAGAAGTTAAGGGATAAGGGGTTTAGCGGTAACGAAAATTGAGTCCTTAGGGTCCTTAGGGGAACGCCACCCATTTTCAACATTTTCCTGAGAGGAAAATGTTGAAAATGTTGAAAATGTTTTTCTCAGGAAAAAGGGGTCTGAAAGAAAAATCAACATAAATGAAATACATCTTGATGATGTCATCAGATGTATTTTACCATGTTCATGTTTTTTTCAGACCTCGGTTTGTAGCAAATACAGAATTGGGGGGAACTTTTTTTTTTATCATGTCCACACAATCTCTAAGGTATATTAATGACATATTAAAATGTTGAAAATGGGTGGAGTTCCCCTTTAAGTATCAGGTCTTAAGTCTTAAGTCAAAACTTGGAGATGTGGTAAAGCTGTTTTGAGTGGCCAAACAGCCATTTTGCCAGCTTGCCGTTTCAACTTAAGACTCAACACCTGACAGGGGCGCTTAGGACAATCAAAATAGAGCCCTCAGAGTTACAGACCATAAAGGTCCATTTAGTTCCTCTCAGAGGTACAGATGCATGGGGGTCCTTTTGGTTCCTATAGCTATTACGTGGCCACATGAGTAACTGAGCTAACAACATGGCAGAGAGGTCTGATGCCACTGTTTTACTTACTTGTTGCACCTCTACAGCTGCGTAGGTTGATGGTTGTATCTATAAAGAACAATAATTAAAGGAGACAGGGAGAAAAGAGGACTATGGTTAGGTGAAGCGAGGATAATGGACCTTTAGCTAAGCCCCACCCTCTTGTCCACCCTAGGACACTTTCCAGCCAGGCTCATTCATTCCAATGTAAATATCATGGACTTTACACAATAAATACTGGTTCATTTTTGGAACCAGACCTTCAAAATCTCTTCCAAATCCATCAACAATGCATGCTCTATCTAAGCAGTGGAAGAATGTGTGCGAGACATTTACTTTTTTAAACAATGACAATGTTTCATCATACAGGAAAGCGATTGGTGGAGAGGTTTGTCTATTACATGTTATGCTTAGCTGTGATTGGGCCATAGTAGTTTGGGGAGGGGGTAATCTAAAGGTCTATTGGACAATAGCAGTTTGGGAGGGGCTTAGCTAAAGGTCCATTGTGCATGAAATTCACTCAAAGAACACACCGTCTTCCTTGATGCATTAAATATACAGTATTAGAAAAAAAATACAATATACAGTAGTAGTCGTGGTCAGTACCACTATTTTACGTACTTCCAATGTTGTTCGCGCTAACGAAGGCGCCCATTGTTTCTGCAAAGAATAGAGAACATACCGGAACTGAGTTCACATTTTAAAGTAATAATAATTATTGTTCTGAACCACAAACCTGCTATTATAATCCTTCACAGGTTTACTGGTATTACAGTTTAAGTGATCGTGGACCTGCGGGTGCACCGTCCTGTGACTCGCAGGTCACACGGATTAGCCGTGCTGCAGCGAGTCGAGATATTGAGGCGTTATTACGTAAACAAGGTGATCACTACAAATGATTATTTTTGCATGAACTGCCGTTCCTCTTTGAAATCGGTGGTTTGCAGAAAAAAAAACAAGAATTGGAGGGGTAGAATCAGAGACAATGCCATTCAAATGCATGGGATAAAAGAGCTACCAGTTTTTTTTTTTTTTTTTTTTTTTTTTCAAAATGGCCACACTCATTTTGTCCCAAATTAAATGCATAGAAATCAGCAAACGATAGTTCGGATGAAAAGGTGGATTTAAGAATATAATCAATTTGGCATGGGGTGTCAAGTACAGGCGGGTAATGTTTAAAAAAAAAAAAAAAAATTACAACACAAAAACATCCTGCATGCACAAGCAATAATATTAAGCAACACATTATAATTTAAACATAATCAGGCAACCCTTTGATAAAATAAACCTACCTATAAACTTAAAGCTGCTATAAACAATAGTATGTCATTGACCCCAACCCAGTCTAGCAATATAACTAAACACTCAAACTCACAGTGAAAATAGTTACAAATTATTTTGGAAAAACGGAAATACAATATTTATCATTCAAAAGACGAAATAGTTATATTACTGAAAGTAATAGCCAACCAGGCCGTAGCAAATTAATTGATTAATGACAAAACTTTTCGGAAAATCTTGGACTGTAGATTCAGAGACTAATTTCTTTCAAAGACTAATGTCTTTTTTATGTTGAGCTTTGCCTTACCAGTGTCTGATTGGTGTTCTGTGCTGTAATCTGGTTGCTAGTTCAGCAGCTGATGAGATGAGTAGAAATTCACCCATGTTTTTATAGCATCCTGCACAGGTTGTGGGTGTGTGTGGAGATTAACAGTATTTGCAACTACTCCACCCTCTATTTTTGGGAGCATGCAGTCATCATGTGTCATGCAGCACTGCTTTGGAAGTTGCGATGGAACTAGGAGAGGACTAAAATACTACATTTTGGATCATTTAGATCAGCTACTACAAAATGTCTTTGCATGGTCATGCTGCTTTCTTCATTGAATGGATACTAGACTAGTGTCCTTCTGCCCATGTAAAAGAAGGCAGACCTGTCAAAAACCTGTTACAATTTCAAGTTCTTTTGAAGTTCAGACTTCCATGCTTATATGGCTTGTTGTGCATCATGTTCTATTTGCTTATTGCTTTATCTGCTTGGTGGTCCTGTCTTATCACTGCTTGCAGCTATATTTATAATTATTATTATTGTTGTTGTTGTTGTTGTTGTTGTTGTTGTTGTTGTTGTTGTTGTTGTTGTTGTTGTTACTGCATGGTGGTGGTGCATGCACACACGCATGCTTTCACTTCTAGCGATTTTTATTACTTAGTTGCTTATATACTGTAGATTACTAGTCAACTAGTACACTTCATTTTATAAGATTTGTACATGGGTGTCTATAACTCTAGCTCTCTAGATAATCTTGTTTTTAACGTTTCTGATTCAAAAAGATCAATTGATTTAAACTGATGCTGCTGAGCAAGAGCAGTGCAGAGCTTTTTGCACATGCTTCCAGCCACACACGCGTGCACGCGTGCACTCACGGACAATGGGGTGACAAAGTCTATTACAAACCTTCCCACTAGATCAACATACTCGATGAACATGTAGATTTGGCCAACTGACAAAAGTGATTGTAAGTTAACTGGAAACCTTATGGTCTCAGCCTGGTAAATAGACACAAAGAAAACATTGAGATCATTTCCATGGAAAAAGTCCAGTTTCCATGGAAATGATCTTTTTGTTTTCTTTCTGCCTAGATTGATACCGAGAGAGAGAGAGAGAGAGAGAGAGAGAGAGAGAGAGAGAGAGAGAGAGAGAGAGAGAGAGAGAGAGAGAGAGAGAGAGAGAGAGATAGATAGATAGATAGATAGATAGATAGATAGATAGATAGATAGATAGATAGATAGATAGATAGATAGATAGATAGATAGATAGATAGATAGATAGATAGATAGATAGATAGATAGATAGATAGATAGATAGATAGATAGCCACTGTGGTCTTCTTGGGGTCCCTTATTAAGCTAACCTCCGGAACTTTCATTTTCTCCATGTGAACAATGTTCACGTACACAGACAGATCTGCACTCACATGCACACACGCAGACAAACAGACAGACAGACAGACACAGCATGCACACTATTAATATACCACCATTGTTGGTCATTGACCAAATTCATATGCAAGTCAGGCACCAACTAGTGCCCGTTCTTGTGACATTAGCTGCAATGGAGATGTGGAGACCCTGATGTCTTTCCAAGTTCTCAACATGCCCATCTGTCCATCTGTCCAGGCAGTGGTGGACTGGGCGAAAATATCGGCCCGGACATTTTTAGCGTGATTTGGCCTAGACCGGCCAAACCACAACCTGCGCGTGATGGACCCATTCTACCTGGTGTAGTTGGTTAACCAGATGTAACTCTTTGAGAGCGTAAACATGAAACCAAATGGACCCGCAAGGGTTAACACTCTCAAGAGTTAAAAATATTAATCTAAATTGCAAAATGTAGAAGATTAATGGTCATCTGTATGTTTGACTGTTTTGTTTCCCCAAATCCAGCCTGGAATTGTGGACCAAAAAAGCAAAATAAATCTTTAGCTTTGGGGGGTCTGTTGGGGCTGAAATGTCATCAAATGTGGTCCTCCATGGCTCAAAATTCTGAATGAATAGTGGGCCCTGGGATCAACAAGATGGAAAACCAGTGCTTTTAATCATACTGTGATACCACCGGCCCCCTACGGGTCGTGGCCCACCGGGAGACCTCCCTGTACGCCCATTGGTCAATCCAACCCTGGCCATAGGTAGTACCGGGGTCCGGGAGTGCATCCGCAAATGGACGGGGTCAATATGAATGCCTCAGAATGGCTTACACGATGTCTATCTTGTTTTTTTTATCTGCCTTTTAATTACCTATTCATTTAATAATTGCGTTGTTATCTGTATGTTCTGTTTGTTTTATCTTTCAACCCTCATCAAGCCAAGTTTTGCTGACACATTGTACCCTACAACACTATATCCAAGTAAGTGCTTCAGAAATCATATACCAAAATGCATAAATGCTGTGACCATGCTGTACTGCCTTTCAAAGGCAGAGCAAACAGTATGGCTTTAGTCATTTGACGAACAATTGCTGGCATGCCTATGCCTAGTGGGTGTTGAGGATTAGTTCATGTGTCACTATAGCTTATCTCGATGAATTACTTTTCCCATTTAGGCAGACAATGATAACGGTTTCTCAAGAACATACGCTGCAACTAGAACAGGAGTTCCACAGAACTTCTCTGTTACAACAAATCGTTTACATTTGTCAGGTTATGAAAGCCAACTCCATCAATCAAGGATCAACTTGTCTTTTCTCCGTTTGCATGTCAAACAATCAATGATCAAACAAGGACCAAAATGTGAATAATGTGAATAAAGAAAAATAACCTCAAACGCAAGTTATGACATAACTTGAAACAGGGGCGGATTTAACATGTGGGGGCAAGAGAACATGTTGGAGGGGCAAGAGAAAATGGTATGGGGGCGGCTTCGGACTTTTTTTTAGTAAAGCATCAATAATAACATCAGTTGTTGTTGAAGTTGCAACAGACATGCAGCATGCATAAAGCTAAAGGTCTGACTCAGAGAGTTTTCTGTTTTCAATGATGAAATGCTGTTGGTTTAGTGGTGCCAAAAGTGTAGTGCATTTTGGATTTTGGCAGTTGGCAGCACTGGTCAATGGGCTCTTCCCGTCAGAATGTCAGTACTGTATGAGCAGTGTGACGTTACCCAGAATCAAACCACATGCCTGTGATGAAACACATCATGATGAAACAGGATGTGCCAAACCTCCAATGAGACACCAGAGAGCACAGCTTCATCTTATGGACTGAACGTCCACGTAAAGATCGTCTAACGTGTGATATCTGTATCAGTTCTGTCAGCAGACATGATTAAAACATTGATCCTCTTCTCCCTGTTCTGGACCTCAGGTAGGAACGCTGTTTTTTTAACTTGTGGATCGATTTGCCGTATTAAAGGGATATTCCACTTCTAAACCCACATTACAGTTTTAGTTTAGTTATTTTTTAGTTTTTATTAGTTAACTCAAATGTATTTAGAATTTTAGTTTTTTAGTTAGTTTTGGTTAAAGGTAGGATAAGTGATTTGAAATTCATTGTGTAGTACCAGCCTGGTGCACTAGGGGCGCCCAAGAGTAGCTACACTATGTGAACCTGCTACTCAATCCTGATTGGAGGAGAATTCACCCTCCACCTGGGGAACCTTTATTAGCTCCTCTGCAAACTCCATGTATGGTCTGCACACCTTATAATAGAGCATTTTTAACAGAAACACATTTTTTGGGGGTGATATCTGACAAAAGTGAAATCACTTCCCCTACCTTTAACTATTATAACCCTGGTCTACAGTACTTTGAATCATTTGCAGGAAATAAAGACCTGAGAAAAAAACTATGGGATGCAGAAAAGAGAGATGAGAGTCAAGAATAAAACAATGCAAAGATGTTAGGTGTGTGAACATTGACAATATGCCTTTCTCTATACTTTTCCCAAGGCGGAATGGCTGAGGATGATGCTGCGACCGCTACCCAAGCCTTATCCACTGAAGAGGCAAGACTCAGCAGCCAGACCACGGCAGGTGGGTCTGGTAGAAAGCATGTTCATGACGGCTATGTGAGGCCCACAGGCGATTTTAGGCTGTCCCAACAGGGGCGGATCTAGGCATGGGCATGGGGTGGAGGCAATGCCCCCCTAAATGCCCAGACTGCCCCACCAGACATGATAGCATGCAAAACAACCCACGATATTTCAGTGCTTATTTAAAAGTATTTGAAACACTACTGAAAATGGTACAAAATGGTAAATGTATTGACCAAAATCCCAAATTTCATATATTTCACATTAAAGTGCTTATACAACGTATTTAAGAGGATTTCAATTATGCTGCCAACTAACTACAATAGACCTTGCGGTAAGCCCCGCCCTCTCCCCAGTGTCCAACTCTGGGCAGGACACATTACAGCCGGGTTCATTCAGTCCATGATATTCATGTCAATATCATGGACATTACACATTAAATACTCGATCATTTTGTTACCAGACCTGGAAAATCTCCTCCAAATCTCTCATTGTGTGACATGACATTATGCTTGGCTGTGATTGGAGCAGAACACTTTTGGGAGGGGCTTACTGAATGGCCTATTGTTACACCACTAAAGCAACAACATTTCATCACTCAAGCTCTGAGTCAGATCTCTTTCTGCATGTGTGCATGTTGCAACTTCCACATCTCCACAGTGCCCTGCTTAGAGCTGAACAGCCTCTCCCTTTCCCGTCTCCCCCGGTCTGAAAATGCCCCTTCTCCTTAGCCCATACCTGGGCATTATGCGGCCTGGGGGCCAAATGCGGCACTTTGGCTGACTCTGACCGGCCCGGGAAAGAGTACTGTGGTTTTCAATCAGTGGTCCAGGGACCACCAGTGGTTCTTGAGAGAGTTCCAGTTAAATATGGAAAGTTGGTTAACCAGATGTAACTCTTTGAGAGTGTAAAAATGAAACCAAATGGACCCTTGCGGGTCCATTTGGTTTCATGTTTACACTCTCAAGAGTTAAAATATTCATCATCTGAATTAGCCAGAGGATGTAAAACAATGGTAATTTTTGATCTACGTTTGCCTGTGTTGTTTGTGAAATCCAGCCTGGAATTGTGGACAAAAGCAAAAGAAATCTTTAGTTTTGGGGTCTGTGGGGCTAAAATGTCATCAAATTGTGGTCCGTGGCTCAAATACTGAATAAATTGAGGGCAGTGGTATCAAAATGGTTGGTCTTACTCTTACTTTTATCTTGAAATTAAATTAATATTACGCAGACTTTAGTTCAGCCTTTAGTCTTGGCCCTCCACAATATTATATGTATCTCATTTGGCCCCTTGGGAAAAATAATTGCCCACCCCTGCCTTAACCTGACCTCAGTCTGAATTGTCATTTCGTTCCACTTAGTTTCACTTCATTATTCAAACTGAAGTCCCTCTCCACCACAGCAGTTTCTGGGATGGGCGTTATCAAAGCAGCAGTCTTTACGGTGATTGGTTGATATGAACCCATAAGAATATTGGGAAAGCAGACGATGTTGGGAACAAAGTGAGTGACATGGTTGTTGGCCAATCAGGTGCTGGGATTGGATTTCCAACCGGCACAAACGGCCCCAAAGGCAGGGAAGCCAGTCCTTGAATCACAGGGAAAAAATAAGCTAGTATTTTTTTTACGGTGCTGATTCAGGGCTGAGCTAGGTTACCTTCTCCTGCCTAGGAGGAAATTAGACCCAGAAGCACATACAGAATACAATACGGTTTCATACAGATCTATACATTTTAGGGGACTGTCATGTGATCTACCTACATGGCCTGTGTGATCTACTGGTAGATCACAATCTACCTTGTGGGCACCCCTGCTTTAACCTATTAGCCTGGAAGAACAGCCTCGAGCTCTCTTGACTCTTCAAACTCTGCTATGTTCCAGGCTATCCAACATGTGGACCGAACCAGTTCCGCTGTGCCAACGGACGCTGTCTCCTTCAGAGAGTGTGGGAGTGTGACGGAGAGTTTGACTGTCACGACCGCTCAGATGAAGCGCCCGAGAATACTCGCTGCAAAGACCCAAGTAAGAAACATGCACGCATGCACACAGTAAATCACACAGTATCTCAATATTGATGGAAGGGTGGATGGATAGAGGGATGGTAGCCGCAACTATCGAACTGGCTTTTTTGCCCTTATTCTGTAATAATGGACCTAATAGTGTATGTAGTTATGTAGCAGAATCTAGTTTACTGAATATTTCGTGAAGATTTTTGTAAACCATGTTTTTTCATGCTTCTGACTCCATCCCCAGCTAGTTTTTCCCAAAAAACATTCCTTGGGTTAAAATCAACCATAGAAATCATGGAAAATGTGATGAGGTCAGCACATTTGGGCAAGTATCTATGGCCGTTTTTAGGCCAAGGAATGTTTTTTGGGAAAAACTAATGCTTGGGATGGATTCAAAAGCATGAAAAACCCCTCGTTTGACATGTCACATTATATTTTTAATCATTACCTTATGGGATGTTATGGGTAAATATTTTCTGGGCAAAAATAAAAAATGTAAACCACTTTTTTCATGTTCCATGGGGTTCATACATAGAACAGAAAAAACATGGTTTACAAAAATCTTCACGAAACGTTCACTTAAATACACAATGACATGCACTATAAACACAACTACTTCCTGCCTTCCTGCCTCAGCAAACCTGTGTCACAGCGACCAGTTCATGTGTCAAAATAAAGCATGCGTCCGCAAGAGCTGGTTGTGTGACGGAGACGACGACTGCGGCGACAACTCAGACGAGGATCACTGCAATAACCCAGGTAGGACACACACACACACACACACACACACACACACGCACACGCACGCAACAGAGCCCACTATTTATTCAGCATTTGAGCCACAAGCCACCATTTGATGACATTTAGCCCCACAGACTGCAAAAGTTAGATTTCTTTTGCTTTTGTCCACAATTCCCAGGATGGATTTTGGAGAAAACAAAACAGGCAAACAGATCAAAATCACCATTAATCTTATACATTCTCTAGTTGGACTAATTAAGACAATGAATATTGTATCTCTTGAGTGTAAACAAACCAATTTGGTTTCATTTTTTACGCTCTCAAAGAGTTACCTCTGGTTAACCAACTTTCAATTTAACTGGGTGGAATCGTCTCAGGGACCACAGGTGGTCCCCGGACCACCTGTTGAAAACCCCTGATCTAAGCCACCTCTGCTTTCATTGCAGGGGCGGATTTAACATGTCCCATTTGGGGGGCAAGAGAACATGTTGGAGGGGCAAGAGAAAATCGTGGGCGATGAAGCCGCACCCATACCATTTTCGGTTACAGGACTTTTATTAGTCAAGTAAAGCATCAATAATAACATCAGTTGTTGTTGAAGTTGCAACAGACACACAGCATGCATAAAGCTGAGAGAGTTTTCTGTTTTCAATGATGAAATGCTGTTGGTTTAGTGGTGACAGAGCTGTAGTTAGTAGCAGTAGTAGTGGTTAAAATAATTTTAAATATAAACACTTTAATTTGAAATATCTTGGGTTGTTTTGCATGGCATCATGTTTGGGCCCTGGGGGGCAGACTGGGTATTTAGGGGGGCATTGCCCCCCCATGCCCATGCCTGGATCCACCCCTGTTCCATTGCTCTTCCCTTTCTACCTCCTTTGCTCTAAGTTTCTGCTCCAGAAGTGAAGACATGCTATGTCTGTCACAACGGCAACTGCATCCGCGACTCGTTGCTGTGCGACGGCCAGGACGACTGTGGCGACGCCTCTGACGAGCTCAGCAGCTGTTCTGTTAACGAGTGTCTGGACAGCCAGCTGAGTGGCTGCTCTTCTGGCTGTAAAGACCTCAAGATAGGCTACAAGGTATGGAAACGACTGCGCCATTTCACACAGCTTCTAGGGGTGGGCAAAAAAGTCCATATGCCAATATATCGCAATTCTTAATGCCATGATATCAACGTCGGGTTCAAAATCGTGTCTCGAGACTTCAAGACTGAACTTTTTGTTATTCATATTGTTTAAAATTGCTTTAAATGTTCAAGTTGGTTGAACTTGTCATGCCATTTTCAATTAAATTGTTATTGTACTGTATGCTACTTGATGATGACATCATGATTATCATGTTATTATCATGTTATAATCATGTTAATGATTTTTCTTTCTTTTTTTAGGTCGTACAAATGGAACCAAATGGTTCCATTTGTACGCTCTCAGAATTTTTTTTTTGAAAATGGGTGGAACCCTCCTTGTTCTAGTATAATAATCATTTGTGGGGAAACATATATATATATATATATATATATATATATATATATATATATATATATATATATATATATATATATATATATATATATATATATATATATATATATATATATATATATATATATCAAATCGAATTGCATAACTAAGAATCGCAATCTATTCAGAGCCCTGAATATCGATATTGTATCCAGTAATGGGCAAGTTACTGGGAAAATGTAGTAACCTACACTACTTGTTACTCTCGAAAAAATGTAGCTAAGCTACACAACAAGCTATCCCTAGTAAATTGTAGCAAGATACACTACAAGCTACATGACAGAAGTAGCTTGATGTAGCTTGCTACATCAACACTAGATATATAAATATATATATATATATATATATATATATATATATATATATATATATATATATATATATATATATATATATATATATATATATATATATATATATATATATATATATATATATATCAACTTAATGTACAACTTTCTGAATAATAATCATAATAATAAAATAATATCAACAAATGTGTATTATGTATATTAGAGGGATGTATATTTTAGGTTTTCTACCCATTAAAAATGAGCAGAATTTGAAAATGTGTGCGGGAAAATGTAGTAAGCTACAATCCTTGTTACTCAAAATAAGTACTAGTGTAGCTTTACTACAAGCTACTCGAAAATGTAGTGTAGCTTCACTACAAGCTATTCCCAGAACAAATGTAGTAAACTACACTACAAGTTACGGGAAAATGTAGTTAAGCTATGTAGCTTAGCTACTTGTAACAAGCTACTGCCCATCGATATTGTATCATATTGTGGTAAGTGAATCGTCCCACCCCTAACGGATTCCACAGAGACACAGATGATGAAGAGAAACGCCTGGTCAGCATTGCGCTCTGTTCCTGTCTCCTTGCAGTGCACGTGTCCCAGCGGCTTCCGTCTGAAGGACGATGGGAAGACGTGTGTGGTGGACGTAGATGAGTGTAGCAGCACCTTTCCCTGTACTCAGCACTGTAATAACACACAGGGCAGCTCTCACTGTCTCTGTGTGGAGGGTTACCAGCCCAGCCCTGAAGACCCAACCATCTGCAGGTCCACGTCTGGTAATGGGAGCAAACAATGGGAGCATATTCAGTACGTTGTATATATGTAACGCCCGGGATTCGAACCCGGGTCTCCCGCGTGAAAGTCCAACATCTTAACCACTAGTCCAAAGGGACATCCCCTTCGCCTGGGGGCAGATACTAGACTTTGGAGGCCATCAGGACAGAGGCTGTAGCCACCTGCTACACTCACCTCCCTTTTGACCTCCTTCCACGGGGAAACCCGATCCGGGTCACGGCACCAATGTAACGCCCGGGATTTGAACCCGGGTCTCCCGCGTGAAAGTCCAACATCTTAACCACTAGACCAAAGGGACATCCTCTTGTTCTGGGGGCAGATACTAGACTTTGGATGCCATCACGACAGAGGCTGTAGCCACCTGCTACATATACATTGTTTATTTTGGAACCAGTGTGTTATAGTTTTAGGTTTTAAGTATAATACAGTTTTTGGCTGTGATTGACTTCTACTATATGGTTGGCAAAAGACCTGTGCTCAGAGGAGCACATAATTATTTCGAGAAAATGACATTGCTAGCCAGAGATAAAGCAGTACAATATCAACTACACTTGTAATATTCACTTGTAATACACAATGTAGTACACTTGTAATTCATATTTCATGGTGAAAGTGAGAAGTACTTTATTTTCTTTTTTTCTCATTTTGCCACTGTGCAGAGCCTGGCGATTTCAAGTTGGTGGGAGGAGACGGTAACTGTTCTGGTGTACTGCATGTGAAACACCGGGGCGAGTGGAGACCAGCGGGTTCTTCTATTCATGGCTGGAACCTGAAGTCATCGTCCGCAGTGTGTGGACGGCTGAACTGTGGCTCCGCTGTTTCAACACAAAGGCGTTCTGGTGCAACCGACGGACCTGTATGGAACATTCCATGTCTTGGACTTCAGCCTTCACCGCTGAGGGAGTGTGAGGAAAAGTCGTCCCATGATTCAACTGAGAGACTGGAGCTGGTCTGTTCTGGTAAAAAGACAAACTGTGACTGCAGCTATTACAATAATGCTCTCCACTACACCTTCACAACTACATTTGTGTGTGTGTGTGTGTGTGTGATTGAAACATCACCCGTTGCAAGAATTTCCCTTTCCCCTAGACCAGGGGTGTCCAAAAGGTAGATCGTGATCTACTAGTAGATCATAAAGGCCATGCAGGTAAATCACCAGACAGTCCCCTAAATGTATAGATCTGAGAGCGTTAAAA
Organism: Benthosema pterotum; assembly: GCA_039105355.1. NCBI lineage: Eukaryota > Metazoa > Chordata > Actinopteri > Myctophiformes > Myctophidae > Benthosema > Benthosema pterotum. Next base: position 43,530,192 of record CM076980.1, on the reverse strand, counting down.
TGAAACCAAATGGACCCTTACGGGTCCATTTGGTGTCATTTTACACTCTCAAGAGGTAAATTATATTTAAAGATCTGAATTACGTAATTTTCAAGAGTCCACAAAATTAGAAAATGGAGAATAATTTATATAATATAAGTTATAAGTTATTTTGACAAATGTTTTGCCAGTTCTCTTTCCCAATTGTGGACAAAAACGTGAAAGTTATTCGCTTTGGGTGCAAGAAACTAAATTCAACATCACGAACCGTCAACTCAAACCCCAAATACTGTTTTCAAACGTCAGTTGTAGCATATACAAGAAAACCTTCCAATTCTCCCCCTCCATTTTTCATTATAAGTGCATTATTCTTAAACACTATAACAGTAAGTAACACCATCACCACTATTTCAAAGTCAAACTGGATTTTTGATGTGTAGATCTTGTTGAGCCGGTCATTTTGAAAGTAGCTCTCAAGTCAATAAAGTGTGGGCACCCCTGCTCTAGACATTGACCATCTCCGCATCTCTCTCTCTCTCTCTCTCTCTCTCTCTCTCTCTCTCTCTCTCTCTCTCTCTCTCTCTCTCTCTCTCTCTCTCTCTCTCCCCCTTCAGAGTCAGTGAGGTTGGTGAATGGGACCGGTATGTGTTCAGGCAGAGTGGAGGTGAAGTCTAACCAGTCGTGGGTCTCAGTGTGTGAAGGTGACTTTGACCAGCAGGATGCAGAGGTGGTCTGCAGGGAGCTTGGCTGTGGGGCTCCTTCGGTCCTCCAGGGGGCGCTCTATGGAGAAGTGAATGCTCCGATGCGGACCAAAGAGTTCCAGTGTGACGGCAACGAGGCTGTCCTCATGGACTGTCAAACCTCAAACCTAACCAGAAACAACACCTGCTCATCTGACAAGACTATTCGACTCACCTGTTCAGGTAATGATATCCATATTATAATTAAGGAAATGTCTGTCTGAATGTCTGTCTGAAACAGGCATAAGTCCGTCCTGGCTGCACCAATCGCTCTGAGATTTCACACGGGTGTTGACCATAATGTTATGAAGCCCTTTTTTTTCAAATTAACACATCATTGATTAATAATGAATTTATTTGTGCATTAGAATTTCCCCATTCTCTCTCTCTCTCTCTCTCTCTCTCTCTCTCTCTCTCTCTCTCTCTCTCTCTCTCTCTCTCTCTCTCTCTCTCTCACACACACACACACACACACACTCTGTGCAAAAGTGTGCATTAAAGCAATCCTTCATCAAAATACAAATACTTGCATCTTTGTTGACATCACAGTGCCCACACAGTACATCATTTGGTGTTCATATATTCATAACGGGTAAGGCCCTAGTAATTATAATATAATCATTTTAGTAATGTAATATGAGGAAGGAAAAAAAATGCCAACTATGGCACCAGAATTTCAGGATCTATCCATTAACTCTTTGAGAGATTAGCAGAAAAAACTACGCTCGCTCCCATTAGGCTCAATAGTAACAAAATAATTTATAGAAAATCCTCTGTTGTGAATTTGTGCAAATGAATGATGAGCTTAAGGAGTCTACTTTAAGGGAAAAATGAGTTGATGTGTTTCCGTTTTTTTTTTTTTTTTTTTTTTTAATACATTTTTCACATTTCACAATTTCGACAGCTCATTCAGATATACATGCATTTAAAGTCATATCATTTATCAGTTGTAGTTGTTAAGTATGTAAGATGTTTTCTGGGTTTTGTAGTGCAATCACCACTTAAAGGACTTCATGAGGTGGTGTGCAGTTAATGGAGTTAATGAACTTGATAATGAAACAAAACGACTTTCGGAGTGATAAGCAGACAACACAATAATCAATCACCCCAAACGTCGTGGTAAATCTGTCAAGGCGTTAACATGGGGGGAGAGAACTGAACAATTCCGGCTGTTCTAAATCAGGGTCCATTTGGTTTCATTTTTTACACTCTCAAGAGTTAAAATATTCATCATCTGAATTAGCCATTTTGGAATGTATGTTTTGTGTCACGGTCACAGACTTGTTATCGATTGTTCCGTCTAGCAGTTTGTATTTTTATGTTGTGTTTCATGGTTCTATGTTTTGCTCCAGGTGTGTTTCATTTTGCAATCAACCCTTGTGTATATCTAGTCTTGTTCCCCAGTCAGTCTTTGTTGAGTCATTGTATTTCCTGTCACCTGTTTATGTTCATGTTCACCAGTCTTCTGTATTAAAACACAAATCAATGGATTTTGAACACTACCATGCCTGGCTGTCCTGCGTTTGGGTTCTCACCTCTACTACTCGTGACATTTTGCTTGTTTTCTTTCCAAAATCCAGCCTGGTATTGTGGTCAAAAGCAAAATAAATAGTTTTGGGGTCTGTGGGGTTAAAATGTCCTCAAATGGTGGTCCGTGGCTCAAATCCTGAATAAATGGTGGCCCCCGAGATGGAAAAAGGTTGGAAAAACCCTGTTCTAAATGGTTTTGTAACGGTCTCGTCTCTGTACAGAGCCCGATGACGTCAGGCTCGTGGGTGGAGCCAGTGCCTGTAGCGGTATACTGGAGATGCAGCACCAGGGAGACTGGAGACCCGTGGATGGTCAGTCCGACTGGAACCTGAAGTCATCATCTGTGGTGTGCAGGCAGCTGGACTGTGGCTCCGATGTTTCCACACAAAGACGTCCTGCTTCCACGGTTCAGCCTGTGTGGCGGACCACAGCCGACTGCGTTGGAACCGAGTCTTCGCTGAGGGAGTGCACCATGATACTGTCTCAGAATTCTACTGGCAGACTGGAGGTGTTCTGTTCAGGTATGTCCATCTCTCTCTGTCTACTTGTAATTTCTGGACTATAAGCCGCACCTGAATATAAGCCGCACCAGCTAAGATTGGGGCAAAATACTGATTTTTCCTCGTATGAGCCGCACCTGACTATAAGCCGCACCTGACTATAAGCCGCACCAGACAATAAGCTTCATGTTAGAGCAGTCCGGAAATTACGGTAAGTGATTTGGGTAATTTGCAACAGGCCAACAGTACATACACCGAGCCCCACCCCCACTCGGTCCTGATTGGAAGAAGACCCCTCTCATCCTGATTGGACAAAAGGCCCCGGAGCTCACTGGGGACAGGGAGGAAGTCCTTATATGGCCAACAGACTCCACGAATGAAGAAATAAATAACAATACTTAAAACAGGATGTTTCTTTTTCTAAAGTAAATTAAAATAACTATTTTTGCATTGTCTAATTACAGTACAACAGCCATACCGTAGTGGAACAGTTATCTTAATGGTCGCGTATATAATGTGTTTTAGACTCAACCATGTACAACGTATGTATTCTATACATAAATATCTGCTGTACTATCAATTCCATAACTCTTGTCTCATTACAGACCTCCTGCTTAAGCCAACCATCAGTGTCTTCCCCTCTCTAAACGGGGTCTCTAAGGGCCAGCAGCAGGGGCAGCAGGTGTTGGAAGGTTCAAACTTCACCATCAGCTGCTCCATCCAACCACAGTACCCAGAAGGTTGCTTCCACCTCACCTTCACTGGAGCCAACGGCACGCTCAACCACACCCAGCTGCCAGCCGTCAATCACTCCGCTGACTTTGTGTTTTTCAAAGCGGGCGCCGAGCACCAAGGGAACTACAGCTGCACGTATCACGTAGACGTTGTGATGAATCACACCCGTGTGTTTTCTCATAACGTCTTCTCTGAGAGCGACATCCTCTCCCTCACTGTCACAGGTAACTTGAATGAAATGACCGTTGAACTCAATCAGGCATGATTCAATCAAACATTTAAGGGATAGTCCGGAGTTAAGCTGTATTAAATACTTGCCATTAATATAGTGGTGTCAACTGTATTACCAATTCATGTCCAGAGTCCCATGGTGGGAGTTCTGCTCTGGTTTTGGTGAAATATGAAGTAGTTCCGGTCATTTTTGGGAGGTCACTGGAGGCCACGCAGTGAAAGTAAATGAATCCAAAAAACTAACTTGCTTCATGTTGTTGACCTATTTCTAAAATATTAGCACATCCTTCATTTTGTTCATTTTGACCCCTCTATCACAGGGAACTATGTATTTTGTGTCCATATCACTATGCCCAAAAAGTAGTTCCACGTGATAGAGGGTCAAAAATGAACGAAAGGGTGGTTATAATTCAACAATACAAATTACGTTAGTTTTGTGGATTACTTTTACTGTGTGGCCCCAGGGACCCCCACAAAATGACTGGAACTACTTAATATTGACCAAAAGCAGAGCAGAACTCCCACCACTGGACTCTGGCAGTCAATTAATGCAGTTGGAACCACTGTATTTCATACAGCTTAACTTAACAGATCCAGACTATCCCTTTAAAGGTTTATGAAATAATTGTGTTCGTATTTGGTGACATTTGACGTTTGTTTTCACAGCCTCTCCTACGGTCACCCTGACACCCAAAGACACCACCAGAGTTACAGTCACAGTGGTGTTGGTGCTGCTGCTGCTGCTGTTGCTGCTGTTATTCATCGCCCTCTGTTGTCTCAGGAAGGCAATACATCTTCATACAACACAAGAGTGGAATGTTCATGTCAGTGAAACCACAGTTCAAGTGTCTTCGTATAACAAGAGAGATAGGCGGTTTCTCAGCCAGGGGTAGGTAGATCTACTATAGGCATGGGCATGGGGGGGGGGGGCTAAATACCCAGTCTGCTCCTCCAAACACGATGCCAAAACAACTCAAGATATTTCAAATTAAAGTGCTTATATTTCAAATGATATGAAACACTCCCAGATAGCAAAATGCATTGATTCAACGTTGAATTTTGGTTATCTAACCAAAATTCAACGTTGAATCAATGAATTTTGCTATCTGGGCTACTACTGCTACTAACTACTGTACAACTGTGGCACCACTAAACCAACAGCATTTCATCATTGAAAACAGAAAACTCTCTGAGTCAGACCTTTAGCTTTATGCATGCTGCGTGTCTGTTGCAACTTCAACAACAACTGATGTTATTATTGATGCTTTACTTGACAAAAGTCCTGTAACCGAAAATGGTATGGGTGCGGCTTCATTGCCCGTGACGCTTCGCGCCACGGGTGATGAAGCCGCCCCCACCATTTTCTCTTGCCCCTCCAACATGTTCTCTTGCCCCCCCCCCCCCCCCCCCCCCCAAATGTGACATGTTATATCCGCCCCTGTTCTCAGCCACAGTAGCCTCGACAGGCTTTCATTTTCGTTCGCCTTGCGCGAAAACGGAAAGCCTCGACTAACGCACGTTGGAAAGTGGCCTTCAAGTGGGAGTGAACCTTCCGGGGTGGGCGTCGCTCTAAATAATGTGGCGTAGAACAGCAGTGGAGGGGCCGGGGATGACGACACGTTAGTGAGATCAAATCAGAGCGCAGCACTTCCGCCGTGTGGATCCCACGACACCACCGCCCCCCAAGGCCAAAATCATTGAGGGCTAGACCAGGCTACAGCCACAGTAACACGTGCAAACTACAGCAATGGACCTTTAGCTAAGCCCCGCCCTCTTGTCCACCCTAGGAACACTTTCCAGCCAGGCTCATTCATTCCAATGTACGTAAATATCATGGACTTTACACAATAAATACTGGTTCATTTTTGGAACCAGACCTTCAAAACCAAATCAATTCCAAATCCATCAACAGGTCATGCTCTATGCCATAGAAAAATGTGTGTGTGGCAGTTATTTTTTAAAACAATGTTTTATCATACGGGAAAGCTATTGGTGGAGATTTGTCTATCACATGTTATGCTTAGCTGTGATTGGACCATAGTAACTAAAGGTCTATTGGACGATAGCAGTTTGGGAGGGGCTTAGCTAACGGTCCATTGCTCCGAAATGAGCATCACCGATTGCAGTACATTTTTGTCTCAAGCGTACTGTTCTTCAGAACCTATACACCATACATGACCCATATTAATCACCTAGTGCACGGGTTTTCAACAGGTGGTCCGGGGACCACCAGTGGTCCTTGAGAGGCTTCCAGGTGGTCGCCAGCTATTACGAGCGCGTAATTGGCGATAAAACTATTAATATATTATTTTCTTCATCATACCATGAGCCTCAGGGATTTTAATTCATAATCGCAGGTTATATTTCCCAATAATCTTATTGTAATTATTTTACCAAAGCAGATTTGATTCAGTGTTCTCAGATGTTTTGTTGTGTGTGTGTTTGTTTCTCCAGGCCACCAGAAGTCACGATGCAGGAGTGGAGAACCCCGTGGCGGTTTACTATGATGCAAGATGTGTGACAGCCGATATCGAGCACTGTAACGTGTCTTGTTCCGATGCTGAATCTGGCCCCCTCCAGTATGATGAGGTATATGAACAGGAGGAAGAAGACAGTGAACAGATAATTCAACGCATCTACAGTGTACCTGAAAGCAGGTACTTGAACATGGCCGCGGGAAGATATTTACAGTAGGGGGTGCTGGGCGTTCACTATGGGGTGCTGCAAGATGCGCACACGCGCAAAATGTGTGTGAATGCGCACTGTGCATGCACATTTTCATGCATTTACACACGGAAAAGTGGCATTATGTTCCCTCTCCACATGCATGAGCTCACTGACAGCCTCTGATACAACGATAGAGCATATGTATAAGGCCTATTAACAGGAATCTGTTTTGATTGAAATAACTAGTATTTTCCTCCTCCTGTCCAAGGGGGGGCTGTGTCTGAAAAAAGGGGGTGCTCAAGCCCCCCCAGCACCCCTAGTTCCCTCAGCCATGTACTTGAACCCAGTGAACCCATTGTGTCCTGTCTAGATTTCTAGTTTCTGAATAACTTAATATTCAAAGATTTGCACCACGTTTTCACGATTTTTCAAAAATAGCAGAGATACAAGCTCATAGCGCGCCACTCGGTGGCGCGCTATGAGCTTGTAGATCTGCTATTTTTCAATAGTTAACCCTATAACGCCGTTGGTATCATAAATGATACACCAATTCTTCAGCTGGCTCATGTTTCAGTGTAACCACTACTTGGTTCAAAAACCTGTTGTATCACATCTGATACGTCCCCTGCCCCACCTGGACCATACCATTTGCACTGCAAGTAGATACAGAGCCTCAGATGGTATGACCCAAAATGTCTGCCTCCATCTAATTTGCAACAGTAGAAACCACTGTCCAAACATTTTGGTTTTGAGGACATTTTGGTGAGTTTTCCTTGTATATCTTTACTGATATTTTGAAATAAGGGTTGCATAACTTGATTGAACTTAGTAATTCTCAAAAAATAGCATTTTAGTTTGTTGTTTACCACGTCTGAAAAGTATGTATCATATATGATACTACAGGTTTTTAGTACCATATAATGATGTATCATATATGATACTACAGGCTATTCCCATAGGCACAGCCTATGGGAATATCTATTATGCTCTACACAACTTTCATTCTTATAATTATTTTTCTACCAATCAAACATGCTGGGCATTCAATGTTGTTATGCATGTGTAATAGAGAACACCTTTACTCAAATTCTAAATGTTGAACCCCAAACCTCAAATGCCTGACCTCACTGACCTGAATAGAGTACTACATAAGTACTAAGTACAGTGAGTACAGTATACTCTATGGATATTACAGTGAGTACAGTGAGTACAGTGTACTCTATGGACAATACAGTGACTACAGTGACTACAGTGTAATCCATGTACAATACACTGAATACAGTGGGTACAGTGTAATCCATGTACATTACACAGAGTACAGTGAGTACAGTGAGTACAGTGTACTCTATGGACACTACACTGAGTACAGTGAGTGCAGTGTACTCTATGGACTCTACACTGAGTACAGTGACTACTGTGTACTCTATGGACACTACACTGAACACAGTGAGTACAGTGTACTCTGTGGAGACTACACTGAGTACAGTGAGTACAGTGTACTCTAGTACTGAGTACTAAGTTGTTAAGACCCAATGTATCATTTATGATACAATAAAAATAACATATAAATACATGTTTTTTGAAAAAACTTTTTTTTAAAATTTTCTTTTATGACCTAAAAAGAGTTCAATTTCAAAAAATTGGAATTTTCTGACTTGTCCTTCATAGTTCAGGCTTTAAAGGGTTAAAACATAATGCTTAGAACACCAAAACGCGTTCAGTACACTAATTAAGGGGAAGACCAACAGGTAGCTGTTGAAGCAGGACCCGGCGAGGAGACCAGGGGCGGATCAAGGCATGGGCATGGAGGGGGGGCAATGCCCCCCTAAATGCCCGGTCTGCCCCACCAAACACGATGGCATGCAAAACAACCCAAGATATTTCAAATTAAAGTGCTTCTATTTAAAATGATTTGAAACACTACTACTGCTACTAACTAACTACAGCTGTGGCACCACTAAACCAACAGCATTTCATCATTGAAAACAGAAAACTCTCTGAGTCAGACCTTTAGCTTTATGCATGCTGCGTGTCTGTTGCAACTTCAACAACAACTGATGTTATTATTGATGCTTAATTGCCTGATAAAAGTCCAGTAGCCAAAAAAAGATATGGGTGCGGCTTCATCGCCCGTGGCACGAATTCGCGCCACAGGCGATGAAGCCGCACCTTAAGCGGCAAAATCCAAAATACACTAGTGGCACTTCCAAAATGCACTAGAATGTGCTAGATGCTCGCCTGGAACATACAGATCAAAATGACCATTAATCTTCTACATTCTCTAGTTGTGTAGACTAAGTTGGACTAATTCACATGATGAATATTTTAACTCTTGAGGGTGTAAAAATGAAACCAAATGGATCCGCAAGGGTCCATTTGGTTTCATTTTTACGCTCTCAAAGAGTTACATCTGGTTAACCAGCTGCCTCCACCAGGGTGGCCTGGCAAAGGCAAAATTGTCCCGGTGGGAAAATATGTGCCAATCCGCATCTGGACAGTGTACTGTACAGACTACTAAGGGGAACTCCACCCATTTTCAACGTACACATGATGCTTTCTTATGCACTATATCAATAGTCACAAAACATTATAATGCATTATTATGACTTGAGTCCAAATATTCTGTGGATGCTCTTGAATACCTATGAAGACCATATCTATAACGCATTATGAGGGCACTCATAGGGCATTATAATGCACTCTTGACTGACTGCTTATAATACATGTGCCTTGCACATTCCATATTTAACTTTCTTGTTACACTTCTGTGATGTCCATTAATATCCTAATATCAAACCATACTGAGATTCATTCATTTAAGCATGTAACTTTGCACCCATTTGGTTAAATAAACATGAGATATTTACAGTATTAGGTATTTTTCTTTGAATATGCGTGTGCCTTCAGTTTCCATTCTTACAACACCTACATGTTACTGTATTATTGTGTCTTGCAGAATAATCAGTTTGTAGCAACTCTACCACTAGATGGGAGCAGACACCAAGACATACAGCATGAGCATCACAAACTAAAGATTATGACTTCAATACCCTTCACTTCCACACTCTAGTCACTTTAGTCACTCTTGCACTCTCTCTCTCTCTCTCTCTCTCTCTCTCTCTCTCTCTCTCTCTCTCTCTCTCTCTCTCTCTCTCTCTCTCTCTCTCTCTCTCTCTCTCTCTCTCACACACACACACACACACACACACACACACACACACACACACACACACACACACACACACACACACACACACACACACACACACACACACACCACACACACACACACAGAGCAATTCTTTCATGAGATGATTGTGAGATGGTGTGAATCTATACTCTATACATTTTTATGCCATAACGGGTTTGGGAGGCGCTAGCCCCCATTATGACCAGCTTTCTGGGTTTGTGGAACACAAGCATCAAATTGTGATTGTCTGATCACCTCATAGATAGGTGATTTGATTGGCTCAGTGAAGTTAAAGCTAACGTGAGGGCGGGAGGGTGAGAATAGTAAAGACGCAAAAGTGAGGGCACAAATTGTGATTTATCAGGGGTTGACACTAAGGTCTCCGAGGCACTTGCCCATCGGGCAAGTGCAAGTCAGGTTCTACTTGCCCTCAGGTCATGGTCACTTGCCCCCCAGGTTCCAGGTGGTCCCCAGTTAAGTTGGTTAACCAGATGTAACTCTTGAGAATGTAAAAATGAAACCAAATGGACCCTTGCGGGTCCATTTGGTTTCATTTTTACACTCTCAAGAGTTAAAATTCATCATGTTAATTATCCCAGGTCTACACTGTAGTAGATTAATGGTTATTTTGATGTATACTGTATGTTAATTTGCCTGTTTTGTTTCCCAAATCCAGCCTGGAATTGTGGCTAGCTAGAAAGCAGTGGAAAGACACAGAGGCAGAGTGCAATGACTGCCTTCAAGACAAACATATCTGGTGTTGTGTTATAGTGAACTATGTTTCACACTTGCCCGATCGGGCAACCAGGTAGCAGTCTTCACTTGCCCCACCATTTTTTTTACTTGCCCCGGGCAAGCGGGCAAGTGTTAGTGTCAAGCCCTGTTTATGATTGGCCATGGCCAGAATGAGATGAGCTTAAGAGTGCCCCTCACAGGAGTGATTTATTTATTTATTTATCTATTCAAATAAACATGAGAGATTTACAGTATTAGGTATTTTTTCTTTGAATATGCGTGTGCCTTCAGTTTCCATTCTTACAACACCTACATGTTACTGTATTATTGTGTCTTGCAGAATAATCAGTTAAGATGCAGCACAGATTATTTTAAATGCATTTACAGTAAATGCATCACACTTTACTTAGCCCCTACAATGAAGCCTTACGATGAATTATACATTATTATTGATGCATCCATATGTAGGTCACTTTACTTAACACATGCAATGACGAGTCATGATACTGCGTGGGCTATTATAGCATGAGTCGTTACTACAGTTGACTTGAGTTGTGCGTATATGTAATCATAATTTATTATAAGCAGTCAGTCAAGAGTGCATTATAATGCCCTATGAGTGCCCTCATAATGCTCTATAGATATGGTCTTCATAGGTATTCAAGAGCATCCATGGAATATTTGGACTGAAGTCATTATAATGCATTATAAGTGACATTATAATGGTTTATGACTGTTGATATAGCGCATAAGAAAGCATTATGTGTGTTTATGAGTGTAGTTATAAAGCATTATGAATGCATTATAATGCACTGTGAATGCCTTCATAATGCATTATAGATGTGGGTATCATAGAAAGTGTTACCAAAAGGTCCCCCCAATTCTGTATTTCCTAAAAATGGAGGTCTGATAAATCATTAAGATTAAGATTTGTTTTTGTCCACAATACCAAGCTGGATTTCATAAACAAAACAGGCAAACAGATCAAAATTACCATTCTTTTACATTGTCTGATTGTGTAGACTTTGGGCTAATTCAGATGATGAATATTTTAACTCCTTGAGAGCGTAAAAATGAAACCAAATGGACCCGTAAGGGTACATTTGGTTTCATTTTTACGCTCTCAAAGAGTTACATCTGGTTAACCAACTTTCCATATTTAACTGGAACTCTTTCAAGGACCACTGGTGGTCCCCGGACCACTGGTTGAAAACCACGGTACCCTTTCACGGACCGGTCAGAGTCAGCCAAAGGGCCGCATTTGGCCCCCGGGCCGCATAATGCCCAGGGATGCACGAAAGTGCTCTAATTTTTGTCATTAACATGTATTTTTTGGCAAAATGGTGAAATGCCCCTTTAAGTATTGTGTTTGTAATGGTATATGTAGCCAAGTGAAACTTATTATACTACGCAACACAACTTCAAAATGTAATTTCTAACAAATATCCGAATGTGTTTTGCTCCCTGAATATAGTATGACGTAATCACACACTCTGAACCCCAACTGCTGAGCGCTTGTTGCTGTCACACAATTATCATGGTGGATTATGGTTGGTTTTGAACCGGGAAAAGGTGCAATAAGCATGCGCATGGCCGCAACAGATCGATACAATAATTATATTTATATATGCAAACCTCGCGCTTTGGCCTGGAAGATGTGCAATGTACATAATCTTGCAACTCAAATTGTGCTAATCCAACTCTAACATCTCTAATCCAACTTTGAATGTTTTCCCGGCGGTACAATAGTGCATATGACGTCATACGTTTCCCAACAGGCGTGCTATATTACTACGGACCGCAAGAGTTCAGTGTTCAGTATTACGGAGTTTAGTAACTGGTTGTTTAACTTGGTTTCCAAAATACTTTTGTCCAATTCCATTTAATTAATTGGTTTTCATTTAACTAATTGGTTCTTTTAAAAGCGTCAAAGACAGGGAATATATAATGGATATCGTCCCAGTTGGTGCTTTCTCAGCGAAGGGCGTAATGGACATGGCCGCCCCGGTCGGTGCTTTCTCAGCGAAGGCGCCGGCCAGGAGGAGGCGAAGGAGGAGGAGCGCCACGGCGGCCGCTCCCAAGAGAAGGCGCCGCAGGAGGAGACGCGCCGCTGCGTCGGCGCCCAGGAGGAGAAGGAGGAGGACCACCGGCAGGAGGCGTCGCAGGAGGACCACTAGAAGGGCAGCGGCACCGGTCAGGAGGAGGAGGAGGAGACGCGTCGCGTCGCAGGCCGAGGAGTAAAGATGATACCTGTGTTCCAGGCCGTGACTATGGATTTGCACAGCGGCAGCACCGTGCAGAAATAGTGAAAATAGGCAATCTAGGAGCTCCCGACTTGTGAGCTTGTTGTGAGCTTCTACAGTACATCTGCTATTTTCATTATTGTGTTTTTTTGTTCCCCAACCTTTTTTTTACATCAACTTAAAATAGCCTAATAGCATTTGGTAAATAAATGGTAAATGGGGCATTTACCCTATTGGTCTGAATGTTAAGACTACGTTTTTTTTTTTCCTCCAATGGAAATATCTGAAAAAACAACATGGCGGTTGTCTTATAACCAGAGTTGTGTTATATTTGGAACAATGCGGTATATAATGACTTTATCCAAAGAACTTTACATAGTGCATTACAGTACATAGTGCATTACAGTACATAGTGCATTACAGTGCATAGTGCATTATAGTGCATAGTGCATTATAGTGCATAGTGCATTACAGTACATAGTGCATTATAGTCTATTACAGTCTTTCGGAAACCACACGAGGCACAGCCAGCACATAGGCCGCAGTTTTGGGGTTTAGTGCCTTGCCCAAGGACATGTAGAGCCGGGAATTGAACCGCCGGCCCACAAATCATTGGACGACCTGATCTATCACCCGAACCACAGCCGTCACAAGTCTCTCAGTTAAACCTGTCTGGGACTAATGACAAAACCTATATAGAATAATTAAGTAAACTCCAAAACAATGCCCACTGAGCCAGCTGTATGCCGTGTGTTACGAGAATACACTTCTAGCAATGCTAATAAGGCCTTTTCTCCAGTCACTGAAGATTCTTATTGTTCGAATGGGATGCTAGATCGTCGGCTACACAATATGCCATCACGGTGCTCCATAAACAAACTGAGGGGGCTGTCTAATGAGCCAAATATGTATAAAAACATTATACTTGCCCTCTATAACTAGAATTGAACATTTAAAACACATAGAATAAGCTCTGTCACAGGGATGACGTCACAGAAGAGCTGTAGTATAGAACATAGTATGGAACGTTCCATGATTATCCAGGATTAAAACGTAAAACATCAAAGTATATACACTGTTCTGTTTGTAATGACAATGGCGACCCCCGCTGGTGAAATAAAGAACTGTAAAACAGACGGGTGGACCATTGGAAGAGATGTATAGTTGTTTGATGCATTCCATTCACTTCTACTGTGGAGTAATGTTCTGTGACGTCATCCCTGTAACAGGTCATGTGACAGGCACATTAAAATGGCGGCCCCCTTGGGATGAAAACCATTAACTATGTTTAAACTGAATAGCTTATTCTATGTGTTTTAAGTGTTCAATTCTAGTTATAGAGGTCAAGTATAATGTATTTATCTATATTTGGCTCATTAGACAGAGTTCCTTTTAACACTGACCATGCAGGAGAAATTTTAAAGGTATCCAAAAAAGGGGGTGAAAGGGTGACCCCCCCATTTCCGTAGATGTTTTAAATTTTAGCCGTCACTGGCCGTTTTTCATTGCTCATGTCCTGCTCTTGTCCTGAACTTGTGACACGTCATCAGTCACCGACCAAGTACCATTCCATTACTCAATTTCACATTTGTCCAAGTACAGACCAAATCTCTGGTGTTAACTTGATCCGCACACTTTACCAAGTCTACTCCGGACCTGACTTGATGCTGACTTCCAGGGGCGGATCTAGGCATGGTCATGGGGAAGGGGGGGGGGGTTGGGGGCAATGCCCTCCTAAATGCCCAGTCTGCCCCACCAAACACGACGGCATACAAAACAACCCAAGATATTTCAAATTAAAGCGCTTATATTTAAGGTGATTTGAAACACTACTACTGCTACCAACTACAGCTGTGTCACCACTAAACCAACAGGATTTCATCATTGAAAACAGAAAACTCTCTGAGTCAGACCTTTAGCTTTATGCATGCTGCGTGTCTGTTCCAACTTCAACAACAACTGATGATATTATTGATGCTTTACTTGCCTAATAAAAGTCTCTTCCCCCCCCCCCCCCCCCCCCCCCCCACCCCACCCCCACCCCATTGGGAAATGTTGCATCCGCCCCTGCATCAACTGTGTCACAGTGAACGGAGTACTTTTTGGAGGGACAAGTGCACACACATCCTCTTGAAATCATGGCCGCCTTTCGTCGGGTATGCACTGTATTATATACAGTATGTGTATTTTAATCTGGTCTGCTGTCAGCCTGTATAGAATTAGCTGTTAATCATTCAAGCTGATCATATACTACTTGAAACTGAAGATTATATTCAACTGTCAGATGTCTTTATAACTACTCTTTTGTCAGTATATTTATTTACTTTATACTCGGGATGTCTAGCCTGGCTCAGCCCTGAATCAGCACCTTAAAATAGCTTATTTTTTTCCCCCTGTGATTCAAGGACTGGCTTCCCTGCCTTTGGGGCCGTTTAATTGTGCCGGTAGGAAATCCAATCCCAGCACCTGATTGGCCAGCAGCCCTGTCAATCACTTAAATCACCCAAAGTCGTTGTGGGACCCCAAACCCCCAACGTGCTTTCTCAATATAATAAGGGTAATAATAATAAGGGTAATACTAATTAATGCATGGCTGGACACAACTCTCCCCTGGTCTCTCCTGCTTCTAGTTAGTTGCAGTGGCTATAATATTTCCACATCTCTATCACAATTAAATGGAGAAACAGTAGATCCCAGCGTGAAACTCCCCTTTAAGGATAAGGGTGGTAATTGCCCAACGCGTAAGGATTTTTTTTTTTTTTTTTAATAATAATTAAGTCATATGGTGTGTGATTTACAAGTGTAAAATGAAAACAAATTGGACCCTTACTTATAACATGTGTGGGTCCATTGGGTATCATCATCGGCTCTCGAGAGTTAAATGATTGCATGATAAGCATTTCATTTGAATTGCTTGATTTTCATTTCCAACGTCATCATGTGATGGGATTAAATAGACCTTCACCCTTATTCTACAAGGCCACAGGTTTGATGAGGCCTGCATGGGCAAATAAATAGTTCAGAGCTCTCCAGCTAACCTAGAGAGAGTGCTACCTCTAATCTTGCAAATGCGGAGTGTGAATTGTCCTTCCCAGAGGGGTGGAGATCAGAAATGTGCAGTGTTGGGAATATTACTTTTCCTTGTTAATACATTACTTATTAATTATTACCTTCATTTTAAATCAATATATTATATTACAATATTACTGCCTGAGCAAGTGTAATATATTACTATTACTATTACATATTACTTTGAGAAGACTTTTTACAAAATATATAATTAAATATTTATTGTCACTATTAATCAAATATTTCATAGGCCAGTGGCATACCTACAATAAAGCAAGCGCACTTGCTATCTGGCCAAATCCATATGAAATCAACTTGAAAAAATGTCACTCCTGAATGAATACGACAAATGATAGAAAATAAGTAATTATTTAACTTCTGCAGTTGTCAAGATAATTTCACAAGAGAACTTGCAACGAGACAGATTGACAGAAAGTAATATTGAAAGTAATGCAGCAATGCAGAAAGAAAAATATAATATATTAGATTGTTTTTGTTCAGTAATATATTTATATTACAAGTTACTGCATTTTGGTAATATATTATGTAATATATTAAGTTATGTAGTGCACATGTCCCAACACTGGAAATGTGGGCTGTCTACGACGAGTCGCTGATTGGAAACAATAGTTCTTTAGTATTTAAATTCATAATGCAACACCCATCCATTTGAAGCGCACACGTGTCACACGCATATCACAAAACTGATCCGTTTAAAGTGCAGGTTCTGCCACAGTAGGAAAGGCTGCTATGGCAAGCAGGTTTATCCATCGAGCCCAGATGGAGTTCCTGTTGCCGTAGTAGAGACTTGCTGTCGTACGGCTTAAATAGCAAAAATAGTGTAGGTGTAGCCTTCAGGGATGGTTCTGATTACCTGATCATGCGATCCTTCCAGAGTCTGTAAAAGTTCAGTATTCAAAAATCCCATGATCTTAGCAGCTAGCCACAGATAAAAACTGACCTACGTTTACATTCAGTCCCAGCCACCAAACAGTACTCACAATCTGTTTCATGCATACCTCAGGGATGTGACCAAATGTGCCTTTCAATCACTTTACCCCTTTGTGTATTGAACGCATTTTGGAGTTCTAACCATTATGCTTTACTTATTGAAAAATAGCAGATCTACAAGCTCATATCGCGCCACCGAGTGGCGCGATATGAGCTTGTAGTTCTGCTATTTTTGAAAAAAAAAAAAAGTGAAAATGTGGCACACATCTTTGAATACATTATTTCAGACTCAAACATTTTTAACTCAAATCTTTGCTTCTGGGATGATCCCTAGAACATTTTTGTTTAGATGGGTGTCCGCAGCCAAATAGGAACATAGATTTTTTTTTCTCCTTTTTTTTCAGGAAAACTAGGATATAATGTCAGAAATTAGAATGTCGCATCAGAAACTAGAATTTAGTCTCAGAAACTAGAATCTAGTGTCAGAATCTAGAATCTGTCCGAAACTACAATCTAGAGCCGGAAACTAGAATCTAATATCAGAAAGTATGTGGTAGAATCTCAATATCTCATGTCAAAAACTAGAATCCAGTCAGGACAAAATGGGTGAAATATGTGTTCAGAATGTGTCCATTTTGTGGAAGCAAACACAGCGAGATGTCTGTGAGTGCATGCTTTCGTAGGCTTGTCAATGAAAGTCCCTTGTATCGCCTGAACTGCTGCTCCACTGCGTTATCTGGTGGGTGCTACAAAGGGCTGATGATCTGGCCATGCCAGATACTGGCTGGCAGTTCAGGGGTGGAGCTGGTTTATGAGCTGGAAGGGGGGCCTGATAGTACGTTTTGGTAATGCCAGCTGATGTCTTGGACTCCCTCGACTCTCACGCGTCACATTAATATAACACATTCCCTTGGCCATGCTGAAAACATGGCTGCAGTGGTCACATAGTATAACTCTAAATAGTACCAGTGTGTTCCTATATCAGTGGTTTTCAACAGTGGTTTTTCCAGGCTAAATGATGGTTGGGTAACCAGATGTAACTCTTGAGAATGTAAAAATGAAACCAAGTTTAAAATATTCATTATCTGAATTAGCACAGAAGTCGTCTCTGTTTTGTTTGCAAAATCCAGCCTGGAAATGTGGACAAAACCAACATAATTCTTTAGTTTTAATTCTTAGGGGTGAAATTGTCATCAAATGGATTTCAGGGGCTCAAATGGTGAATAAACACACACACACACACACATACCTCCACTTGCCAATGGCTTCATGAATGTCAACAGAATCAGCTAAAAAGCCATTATCAGATTGACCACTGTGCACCCTTGCTTTGCCACAACTGTTTTCCCATTCCACACAATCAATTATACTTACAACTACATTAGAGCAATCAGAATACTTACATGAACATTGGTATGATCGATTAAATCACTCTACCCACACTGTACTCTACATAACTTGGTGTTCATATACTCATAACGGGTAACATTCTAGTTACAACAAATAATACAATTAAATTAATGAAAGCATCTGTGCAGCGTGTTTGTAATGTCCGGCGTGTCTGTGTCTGTAGAGCACAGGTTTCCCCATGTGACAGGCATATTTTGCATGTAAATATGTAGCAAAAAGTGTCCAATTTTAAAGTGTCCAATTTTAATGTAGCAGACCTTTTTCCTTGTGAATGTAAAAAAAGTAAGTTAAAATGAATAACATAAATACAAGTACAAATTGTCAGAACGTGCACTTAAGTACACCGTAGCCTCTACAGTAACAAAGTACTTCATTACTTTACGCCACTGCTCAAATTTCATTACAAACTCGCGGGGGCGTGTTCAGCTGCTGGTCGACGCTCGGCAGAGCGCGACGGCAACTCTTAACCAGCCAAAACGCGAGCGAGAATAAGATCACCACCAGCGGCACGGCGATGACAACGCACAGCCACACCAAACCACCACCACCACCGGCGCCGGGGGAGAAGGTCCTCTGGCGTGGCGGCCAGATGCCCGCCGTCGCCTCGACGCATTTGCGACCGAGGACGTAGCCGTCCTCGCAAGCGCAAGCGAAGCTCCCGAAGCTGTTGACGCAGCCGGACGGGTAGCACGCGTCGTCGTCGTCGCCGACGCCGCTGACGCAGAAGGACTGGTCGCACACGTCGAATTCGAAGTCGGAGCATTCGTCGACGTCGACACAGAAGTCCCAGTCCGAGGTCTCCACGTAGCCGGCGGGACACTGGAGGTCTCCCGTGAGGGGGTCCACGTGGACGGGACACCTTTCCGCGTGGCAGGGCTGCTGCTGCTGGTGGTGGTCGTCGTGGGGGTCCTGGCCGTCGTGAACATCGCCGAGCGGCTCCTCGACGGGCGCGTCGGGGTAGGAATCAAACGGTGACAGGCTGGCAAGCGGCAGCGGCGTAGTGGCAGTGTCGGTCAACACAACGACAGCAGGAAACGCCGCTATTATCCCATTCTGAGCTGAGGAATCATTCAAACGTTTTCACCATTTTAAAAAATATCGGGATCAGACCTACATGCTCATCGCGCGCCACGGATGAGCATGTAGGTCTGATATTTTCCAATGACTAAAGTAATGCCAATGATGCTAAGTAATGCTAACTAATGCTAATAACGCTAAGTAATGCTACTTCTAAATATTGTCAATAATGCTAATAACGCTAAGTAATGCTAACGATAAGTACTGTTAATAATCCTAATAATGCTAAGTAATGCTAATGCTAAGTATTGCCAATCATGCTAATAATGCTAAGCAATACGAATTGTGCGAATAACGCTTAGAACACCAAAAGGCGTTCTTCCCGCCAAATATGTGTCATCAGGCAAAAGAATGGCATTGTGTTCCGCTGCTGCCGTGTGCTCATGTCGGCTTCAAGTGCACAGGAAACCGCAGCAGTCAGATTAAGCAACGATTGACGACGCCTTAGACCACCGTCTGATACAACGGTGGCAAGGAGGAGAAGCAGGAAACCAGCGGAGTCACTCAAACGCAGCACAGGAGGCGTCAGAAGTTCAGCATGAACTTGAATATATCGCAGCCCCTCTGGATTTTTATTTTAAATTCAATTCAGGGAAAAAAGATTAATGTCATGCAGATTCTTGTTAAGCTATAGACTAGGGGTTTTCAACCTTTTTGACACCGGGGACCACCGTTTATTCAGAATTTGAGCCACAGACCACCATTTGATGACATTTTCACCCCAAAGACCTAAAAACTAAAGAATTCTTTTGGGTTTTTTTTTCCACAATTCCTGGCTTTTTTTTTTTTTTTTTTTTTTTTTTTAGAAAACAGTGTAGACTTCTTAATTAAGTGGTGCTAATTTAGTTGATGAATATTTTAACTCTTGAGAGTGTAAAAATGAAACCAAATGGACCCGCAAGGGTCCATTTGATTTCATTTTTACGTTCTCAAGAGTTACATCTGGTACACAAGCTATCCGTCATTTTAGCCTGGGGACCACCTGGAACCCTAGCTCTCAAGGACCACTGGTGGCTCCCGGACCACCTGTTGAAAACCCCTGCTATAGACGGAGACAGATATAGCATATAACAAGAGCTGGCTGAAGTTTAGATAAACAGTCGGAGTTCCTTGCACCGTTCTGTGGTATGCGTAGTAGAGTGGTATGAGTAGAGCATAAAAGCGGGCTTTCTCATGGTGGAGTGTTAAATCAGGGGTCTTCAACAAGTGGTCCGGGGACCACCAGTGGTCCTTGAGAGGGTTCCAGCTGGTGATGTAATAGTAAAGAATTGTATTCACTGGCTTGTGCGTTTCCTCCAATATACCTGCAGAGGGCACACTTCACTTTTACAAGTCATTTAACATGTCATGCACTGCATATAGACCAGGGCTGCCCACATTTTTTTTTTTTACTTGAGAGCTATTTTCAAAATCTACACATACAAAAAATGTGATTGTTTCAATACTTAAAATCCATTTCAAGGAAAGACTTTGCCCTAGAAAGTTTGAGCTTTGAAATAGTGGTGATCGTGTTACTTACTGTTATAGTGTTTAAGAATAATGCGCTTAAAATGAAAAAAAAAAAAAAAATGGTGGGAGAGAATTGGAAGGTTCTCTTGTATATGTTAGTACTGACGTTTGACGACAGTATTTGGGGTTTGAATTGACAGTTTGTGATGTTGAGCTTAACCTATTGCACACAAAACTAAGAAATTTCACTTTTTTTTGTCCACAATTGGGAGATAACTGGCAAAACGTTGGTCAAAAGAATAATTATCCACCATTTTCTAATTGCGTGGACTCTTGAGAGTGTAACTCTTGAGAGTGGTAAAACGAAACCAAATGGACCCATAAGGGTCCATTTGGTTTCATTTTAACATGCTCAAGAGTTACAGATCTATGTGATCTACCTGCATGGTCTGTGTGATCTACTGGTAGATCACCATCTACCTTTTGGGCAGCCCTGATTTAGACAGACCGAGAACAAGGTAGGATGGATCTCCCTATTCATCTCAGAAGGGGTGACAAAAACAAAGTTCTGGACCGTCTGCAGGGTAAAGCAGGTGTCTGTCTGTAGGGAAACAGCTGCAGCATCAAAGTAGAAGCAAGATAGAAGAGGAAAAAGACTTTTGGCTGTAGTGTACAAAGGTGAACCAAATAGACTCCAGTGGGTCCATTTGGTTCACATCTGTACAGTCTCAGAGAAAAAAGGTCCTAAAGGGGGAAAAAAACATTAACATGGTGAAATGAAGTTGTGTTTCACCATGTTAATGTTTTTTTTTTTTTTTTTTTTTTTTTTTTTTTCCTCAGATCTCCATTTCTAGGAAATACAGAATGGGGGACCTATTTTATGTCCACTCAGCATCTCTAAGGTATAATTAATGGCACAGTAAAATGCTGAAAATGGGGTGCACACACATGCACTCACACACTTGCAAAGGAAACGAAAGAAAGAAAGAAAGAAAGAAAGAAAGAAAGAAAGAAAGAAAGAAAGAAAGAAAGAAAGAAAGAAAGAAAGAAAGAAAGAAAGAAAGAAAGAAAGAAAGAAAGAAGGGTGTGTGCGTATGTGTTTCACTTCCTGCCATTATCTCTGTACAAGAGCTCCTGTCTTAAGCTGTACCATAGGCCACACACACACACACACACACACACACACACACACACACACACACACACACACACACACACACACACACACACACACACACACACAGCTGTTACTGAGGAGCATATCAGTGATTTATTTTATTTTTTCCCTCTCATTTCCAGTCTCTCGTGCGCACATGGACGTCAAAGGGGGCTCTATAGTTCAGCCCCCTGCCCTTCTACACGGAATACAGAATTATTTACTATGGTGAAAGACATGCAAAATGCCACTGCTTTCTGTTTCATGACAGACTGGAAGGCAACATCCAGGAGAATTGCTTTTTTCTGCCTTCTACTTTTTTCTTTTTTTTAAATGTATTTTTTCTTTTACCAAAGATGGAGTCCCATGATTTTTTCCTACCCTAAAACATGATCATCAGCTATTAATGTTATATGAAAAGTAAGATTTATCTCCCCAAAAGTGTACAGTGTTTGGTAAACTGTCATTTTTATGATTCCACCCTACCAGTTCATTAAGTATGTAGTCTGGTAGGAAGGTTGGGGTCCCATGCACCCGAAAGATATATTTTTCTAACCTAGTTTTTTTTATATAATCCCTAAAGTGTCTATTGAATTTTGATGTTACCCAATCAGATTTTTGTCCCACATGTGTTTTTTTTAGTCATATGTATCCGTTCTGGATTTTCGGCAGTGAAAAAAGAAAACTTTAAATGAGGATATCTCCAGAACTGTACATCTGACAGGAACCATTCACCCCATGCCATGTTCGTCTTTGCATGATGAATTGATTGATATGAAGTTTGCCATGGTTCCATCATGCATAATGCATACAAACCCAAATTAACACAGAATTTGTTATAATTCGTCTACCCTGTATATTGCAATGACAACAACCCCCCCCCCCCCCCCCCCCCGCATCCGATTGACATATTATTTCAAACCTTTGCATTTTTACAATCTTCAAGATGTATAGTAAACAGCTGCTGATGTTACCCACTTCAAATATGGGCACATGTGTGTTTATTCTGTGATATTGTTTGCTATAGGGCCTAGTGAATTTCCACAAAAGCAAAAAAGAGAATGCCAGCTCAATTACCATCATGAGGACAAGCTGATATAGAACAGCAGTTTGTAGGGGGTGGAGACTCTAGCCAATTACATACTGTGTACAGTATCCTATATTCAAACTGAATCATCAGCACCTGTATCATGCTCCAGCAACAAAGAAATCCAAGAGAGACGATGGTAGAAAATTCCAACAACATGCTCCTGAAATATCTGTTTTACATGTGCCTGGCTTTGAGCATCGAAACTTTACAGCATTCTGCCAAGGATCTGCAACTGACAAGCTTGCCCAGCTACACAGTATATATGTGATATATGTCTCCACAAAGCTGCTGATTCCCTTTTTTGCATGGAGCATGTATGTAATCTTATATTCCAGAGAGTCGTGCTGGTGTCAATTTAGCAACCAAATTTTTGCTACCAAAGGTTTACAATGAACCAGAAACGCTTACAGAAGAGGTCTAGTGTGGTAAATCCTCTAGTAGTGTCACAATCACCTCATAAATAAGCCCTATACCAAACAGTAATTACTTAGCCATGTTCCCAACTTGAGGGCCCCTTGATCACTGCTTGCAGAGCTAATTATTATTATTAGTAGTAGTTTGTATTTTTGTGTTTGTAGCATCTTGCTCATCATCCAGTAAAACATGATGACACAAGAGACACAACTATAGACTGATCTAGTTGAGCTCACACAACTCAGCACTGGATCCAGGTAGTCCACCAAGCCCAAGTCCAACATGTAGGCTGTGTGTGAAGGTGGGGTGGACTGTGTGAAGGACAGTCATGGTGTCAGACACACTGTAGAAGGACAGAGAACCTGCACTGTGGTCCAGGTACACTCCTACTCTGGACCTCACACGGCCTGGGATGGAAGTTTCAATGCCTCTGTGTATGAAAGTATAACCTTGATCCGTGCAATCTAAACACCATGATTTATCATTGAATCCAAATAGACATTCATCACCTGCCCCTGCTCGGCTGATATCTTTATGTGAGACTGCTATAGCACAGCCTCCACGCCTCTCTATCTCACCATACCAGCGTCCACTCAGAGCCTCGGTACTCAGAACCTGGCGGTATCCAGTGAATCTCTCTGGGTGACGACAATGTGGTTGTGGTTGGTTCATCAGTGTGATCTTTCTGTTCCCTTCAGATAGAGACAGCCTCGGATTGGCTGTGTTAGGATCCAGTGTGATTGGGCGTGAGTATTGTAAGAACTCAGCTCTGGTCTTGGGTTCTGCTGGTGTTGACAGAGAAACCAGAGGTTGATTTAACAATCTGGATTCTCCCGGCCAAGCTGAGTTGGGCGGGCAGTGGGTGGGCCGCGGGGGGACGGTGGGCCTTGGGCGGACGGTTGGCCGTGGTGCGCGGCGGACCGGCGGGCCGCGGGACCCCCCCACTGTCTCGGGGGGGCCATGTGCGGTTGCGTGGTGGAATAAACCGTCCCCGAGCGAAACATCCACTCTGTCCACCGTCTCCGAGACGTTTGTCCCTTCCTCTGTAAGAATGTCCTCCAGTCTGTCCCTCATCTTGGACGCGGCCACATTGACACCTTCAAGGCGGACACTGCTGCTGTCTTGATGTGTAGATTCAGCAATGGTGGAGAGGGAGGAGGTGTAACGCTGTAGAAAACGGATGTCATCCTCTGTGAGTGAGAGCTGCTCCAGCTCAGCATTTATCCTCCTCAGATCGGTGAGCTCCTGCTCCACGCGCCTCCTGACTTTTTCAGCATGACTCACTTCACTTTCCTCATGGTCTCTGATCAGCTTCCTCACCTCGGATCGTCTTCTCTCCAAGGAGGCGATGCGCTCATTAAAGGTGGTGTCGCAGTCCTCCACTGCTCTGTCAGCACTGCGCTTGATGGACTCCACCTCCTGGTGAATAACCTTCAAGCCTTTCTCTCTCTCCTGGATTGCCTGCTGGACGTACTGCTGAGTCGTATCGAGATTTCCCTGTCTCCTGGCACGTTCTTCTGTGGCCGAGGTTGTATCGTGACCTCTGTGTTCTTCCACAAAGCATTGGGAACAGATACACTGCTGATCGGTGTGACAGAAAAGCTTCCTCACCTCGTTGTGACGAGAGCAGATGTTCTCCCGAAGCTGGCCGGAGGCTTGGACCAGCTGGTGTTTCTTAAAGGCAGGAGACTGGTAGTGAGGCTGGAGGTGAGTGTCACAGTAAGAGACCAGACACTGAAGACAAGTCTTAACAGCTTTCAGTCTCCTCCCAGTGCAGACATCACAGGACACATCTCCAGGTCCAGCGTAGCAGTGGTCAGGAGGAGCAGCTTGGAATCCTGGTGATAGATTGATACAGCATGCATTTATCAATACAGTACATGTACATTTTTACAACTGTATAATTATATGTTTGTTCCCGATCATTGTTTCTTTGTTTTGGCTATTTGCTATGAAGTCTGGTGACGTTATGTGTGTTTGAAACTCGGCTTGATGGAAACAATTGCGGTGGACTGATTTCATGGTTCCCAACAGTGCAAAGAGTTAATAAAAATAACCTAATATTATCAGTACGTTCACATTAGTGATGCATCAAAAATTTGGTGGGTGAAAAATTTGGACGGTGCAACGTTATTGTAGACCTCTTCTAGCCAGTTAGCTTAGCTTAGCCTAGCAGGTAACTGCTGCGGACAGTTGTAAACACATCTTTGAGCTGCTGCTGCGAAACAGCTAGTCCGGCTGCTACTGCGTCGGCTCGGTTAGATGTTATATTGCGTGGCTGTTTTGGAACACATCCATACACAACTTACATAGATTACTGTCGGAAGAGTTACAAGACTCACCCCAGGTGATGGCAATACTAATCAGTGTCAAGGACCGCTAAATGAATGTAATGTGGACCTCATGTGAAAAATATTTTTGTGAGCTTATAGATTGACTATTTTCAAATAGTCAATTCGTAGGATTAAAATGGTTAAATAGATATTTGATTTATTACCTGGGAACCCCCTAGAACCCCCACAAGGACTGCTACGACTTTGAGAACTAATACCATAATAATGTATTTTGCTATCTCTGGTCCATAGCTCCACTGCTTCTCTGATTCTTCCTTCCACTCCAAGGCATAACCTTAGAAGGAGTGGAGCTATTGGGCCCGAGCTAGTTGGGTTGTATTTAGTTGTATTCGGCTATTTAGTATTTGGTCAACTGTTGCCCTCTATTTGGTATTTGGTTTCGGCCAAGAATTTCCATTTCCGTGCATCCCTAGTTAACATTAAAAGTAATAAACACCATTGCTATAAACACTGTCAATCATTGACCAAAGTGAGGATACAATGGAGAAACATGCAGAGCTGTCAATTACTAAGTACATTTATTTAAGTACGGCACTATACCATTTTTTAGGCATTGGCCCTTTACTTGAGTAATTTTCAGAGTTACTGAACTAAATCTCACACAAATATTCTACTTTTTATTCTACTACAATTACTTGAAAATAGACATGTCCTACATTGACTTTTTCACCGATATATGATATCCCGATGTTGTTTCTCTGCTGGGAAGTATTAGTACATTTGCTTAAGTAAATCTCCAGCTTTTCAATCTCAGTCTCGAGTGCTGCATGGGTCACATGACCCGTGTTCTCTGCCTTGGTAATTCTCAGATGCAAGCCTGCCTAAAGTTTGTCCCAATTACATTCTTATACACTGTATTGATTCACATTCCGACAGACAAGAGAACAAGAGAAATTGAAGTTCTCACCTGTCTTCTTCAGGCTCTCCACCACCTCCGCCAACATGGTGTTTCTCTTCAGAACAGGTCTTGGGTTGAAGTCTTGCCTGCATTGTGGACAGCTGAACCTCCCTCTCTGGTCGCTTTGGTTCCAGCATCCCTCGATACACGTCCTGCAGTAGCTGTGACCACAGGGAACAGTCACTGGATCCTTCAGTAGATCCAGACACACGGAACAACTCAACTGTTTCTGATCCACTCCAGCTCCCGCCATTTTAGTACGACTCTCTGTCTGTCTGTATGTCTGTCTGACCGTCTGACTGACTGATGAACAGATTGAGTTCAGGTTAGTGTCCTCAAAGGTAACTGGTTAGCCCCTGACAGGTCACATGTCATACGATTGGTTCATCTGGACAAAGTCTGTGCCGTGTAATAGGTGGTGTAGCCAACGCTTTATGGTTCAGGTTGGAGTGCTCAAATCCTTCCTGTCAGCAGTTTCTCCTTCAGGGGCGTTTTTGCCATTAGGCAGACTAGGCAGTTGCCTAGGGCGCCATGAGGGGGGGGGGGGGGGAGGTGTTCACCAGGGTGACCACCAGACATGCTTTAAAAGAATCCCAGGCTAATAAGCCTCATATGGATAAATTATATTATACTCGCTCCACAACTGTACATCCACAGTGGCGTTTCCCTTCAAGATTTTCCCTGGAGCCCCCCCCTCCCGCTTAGAAACGCCACAGTACAGCTGTGGAGCGATCAATGAGAAACTCCTCATTTTAGACATTTCTAACTTGTCCGATAATGTCAACGGCACACCACAAATAATACAAACTATGAAGATTGTACATTCAGTGAATGAAAGACTGCTGGCAGGATGGATTTGACCATTCTTAAGCTGAACCAGGAAGTGTTGGCTGCTCCTGCCGGATTTATTGGGCTGATATGAAAGGGTTTGGCAGGAACCTGCTGACACTCTGAGGTTCAAGGTTCGACTTTATTAGGCCTACCTTGAATTCAGCACGTACATGGGATTAACTTTATGATTCGACTTTATACTGAGTTTGTGTTCAGATAGATTGAAATAATACTATTATACATTCAGCTGAGGTTCAATCTTCCACGGCATGACGCATGACGCACAGCTAACTTTTGTCGATCCTAAAACATCCATAGGAATACTGTAATGTGGAAATGCTGTTTGTTGTCTCCACCAGGCTGAAGGCATGCAGACAGAGTAGACTCATTGGGTGTCACCAATGAACATCCTCCCCAGATTTCCCAGCATATTCTTGTTGCTGACTTTTGTAAAAGACATTTTTTGCTATTAATTCTCGATGTAGTCTAAGAATCCTGCAAATCATCACAGTGTCTCTATTATAGTCATATGCTCAGGACGGATCGTTTTTATATCTCATATTCCATCCTCAATGGCTAACATTGGCTGCCTTTCAAAGTTTACAGGATTGGCCCGTTTTTCACATAAAGCCTCAGGTCATGACCTCAGTGTGAGATTACGTGAAATCTTCACACACTTTTCCCACTAGGATGAGTCCCACCCTGTCGTGGCATGGATTTTTACAAAACAAAATGCCTCAAATCATCAAATTGCCATCAACGGCATAAGCAATAATGGCATTCCTTTCACATTGACCTATTATAGTGCCAACAGGAGGTCACGATCGGACCTTTTTTTTTACCCTGCTTTTAGCAACACAGTCTCCCTGACTGTGTTAAGTAATCATGGGTTTTCCTTCCATAGACTGAGAGGTGGTCCATCTAATAACAGAACAGAACAGATAGGCCGACAAAATTGAAAGGATGAGAACAGCTGCAGGACTGGAGAGCGGAATTTAACTTCACAAATCCAGTCATCACATCTGGGCTGTGTCTCAGGAGGTCGAGCAGGACGTCCAGTGATCCGTGGGCATGGGCAAGGCACTGAAGGACTCCAGTGACGTTCAAGACTGGCCACTGATCTCAACCCAGGGCCATGTGGGGTGATCTTTATGCCATGCACCAATTGATATACAATAAAGCAAGCTATTGTGGGCCAGATCTGACTAGTTCTCTGACTCTCTGGTTCATCCAGGGACGTCTGTCTTTAGTGGACAGGATTTATGTTGGTTGAAATAATATTCTGGGACAGGTCTGACTAGTATTGCATTGCCTTGATGTGGAGTGATACTCCTCAGTGTTGGGCAATATTACTTAGGAAAGTAATACCTTTCTTTACTTTGTAGATTAGGATCTACAAACTACAGTGCATCTCTATTGTTATCTGTTGATAGCTTGTAAATTTCCACATGCAACAAGCTCGAAAGTAATGAGGCAGGTTCTTTCAGAGTAACACATTACTTATTACACATTTTGGCAGAGTAATATCTTTACTTTACTTTTGCTGGAAAAGATAATAATATTACATCGTAATATGTAATATTTAATTAGTAACTGCCCAACACTGGTCCTGATAAAAGCCAAGTCATTGACGAGAACACCACTTGTGTGTGTGCATGTGTGCGTGTGTGAGAGAGAAAAACTGTGTTAATAGTGCAGACACACAGACAGTCCTATTTGGCATATCTATTTTTACACAGAAGTCTTGTCTCATCATGTTCAACCAAAGCTTGAAAAGACTCCCATATCAATGACAGATCTTACAGATATGAATCATATTAGATGTCCTCACAGCATGTCTTTACCTGTTTTTACAACAAAGCATTTATTCTTTCTATCATCCATTCTATGGGAAGTGCAACAGATTGCTCTACAGTAGCTTCACTCCATAGCAGGGGTTTTCAACCTTTTTGACACCAGGGACCCCCATTTATTCAGCATTTGAGCCATGGACCACCATTTGATTACTTTTTCACCCCAAAGACCTAAAAATAAAGAATTCTTTTGGTTTTGTCCAGAATTCCAGGCCGGATTTTGCAGACACAACGATGTAGACTTCTTAATTAAGTGGTGCTAATTCAGATGAATATTTTAACTCTCGAGAGTGTAAAAATGAAACCAAATGGACCCACAAGGGTCCATTTTGTTTCATTTTTACATTCTCAAGATTTACATCTGGTTAACCAACTTTCCATCATTTAGCCTGGACCATCTGTTGAAAACCCCTGGTCTATAGTTATACTAACCACCAGTCCTGCATGGCAATGCAAAAGTGAAAAGGTTTTGTTTTATTCTGGTTTATATATTTTTATACAAAATTAGAAATAAGTTTTTAATATAAAATTTGAAAAATAATTGACTGAACAATGATACAAAAATAACAAAATACAACCTCAAAGAATACGGTTGGTGTTATCTATGAGATACTGAAATGAGTTTTACAAAAAAAAGTAGCAGCAGACAGACCTATGCAAGCTCATAGCGCACCACTACAGTGGCGTGCTATGAGCTTGTATAGGTCTGCTATTTTTCAATAGCTAAAGCTAATGCTAATGCTTTCAAAAGCTAATGCTAGCTAATGTTTAAAGTATCACAGTCCATAGCAAAAAGTTGTTCTGCGTGATCGGGGGGGGCTCAAAAATGAGCAAAGTTGTGCCGATATTTTAGAAATATATCCACTATACAAGTTACTGTAGTTTGGCGGATTCATTTGCTTTTACTGCATGGCCCCAGTGAGCCCCACAAAAAGAGTTACCGTAATATTCACCAAAACCAGAGCAGAATGCCTCCCACGGATCTCAATCTGTACAGTTGACTACACTGTATGGCAAGTATTTCATATAAGTTCCCCAAAAATCGAAACCATTCCTTTTAACAAAAAGGGGTCCCCATACAAAATGAGTTAAACCAGTAAGATGCATACAGGCGATAGTGGTTCTTGTCACAGACAAGTCATTCTCTCCTTTGCAACTGTATCGGAGTTCAGCCTCAATTAACAACCTATCAGACTGCAGCTGTGCTCTCCTTTGATCGCTGCGCTCTCAGTGTGTTCCAAATACTTGACTGTTGGACTTCAGTGTCAGAGTGACTGTCCTGTGCTGTGCACGGGAACCCTGTTTTTCCAGGCAGTGCGTTTACTTACTGAATGGCTCAGAAAAGAGGAAAGAAGGGACTTGAGAACATGGAGTTGTTGAAGGGGAGGAGGACGAATGCATGTACTGTACATGTTGACTGCAGTAGCTTCTATCCTATGTTGACTGCAGTAGCTTCTATCCTATGTTGACTGCAGTAGCTTCTATCCTATGTTGACTGCAGTAGCTTCTATCCTATGCTGACTGCAGTAGCTTCTATCCTATGCTGACTGCAGTAGCTTCTATCCTATGCTGACTGCAGTAGTTTTTATCCTTTGACTTCAGAATGCGTCTTATAAATTGGTGTGCCTCTATGAAAACCGTTTTAAAACAGGCAATTCACTGAATGTGTGCCTTATAATCCGATGCGCCTTACAGTGTGGAAAATACAGTACAAACATTTTGTCAATGTGAAAACAAGGAAATAGATTGTTTGGATGATGTGCCTGTCATGTTAGTGTGAGCTGCTGT
Source organism: Benthosema pterotum (assembly GCA_039105355.1). Lineage (NCBI taxonomy): Eukaryota > Metazoa > Chordata > Actinopteri > Myctophiformes > Myctophidae > Benthosema > Benthosema pterotum. Next base: position 43,499,302 of record CM076980.1, on the reverse strand, counting down.
GTATTGCTATTAATGTTCGGTGCCCGGATCATTGTGCTGTGCTGTGTGCCAACATTGTTTATATTTTCATAATCAGCCTCCTGACATGTCTCCTGTATGTGCACTGCGCACTGAGTATATTGCAGCGTTCTCATGCACCCCGCTCGCACCCAAGTCATAAAAGATACATATTGACATACAAAAATATAAAAATCTTAAGTGGTTAATGCCATAATACAAAGACCATGTCTTGAAGGTACAGATACTTGATGAGGTCAGATGAACATATGTCAGAACAGGCCATGCAGCCGCCTGCGATGAGCTCGAGTCCAAAGTTCCATTTCTAAACCACAAGGGCGTGTTCAGCTGCTGATGTTCTGCACACTGATGTCGACGTGCCTTTGGTCGGCACTCGGCGGCAGCGCCGCGCTCCGCCGTCGCCGACTCTTAACCAACCAATACGCAAGCAAGGATAAGGCCACCGCCAGCGCCACGGCGATGACGACCCACAGCCACACCAAACCGCCGCCAGCAGCGGTGGTCGCCGGGGGACCGGCACTCGGAGGGGCCGCCGCGGCAAGTGCGGCCGTCTCCTCGATACACTGGCCCTCGCCTTCGAGGACATAACCCTCATCACACGAGCAGGCGAAGCTCCCGAAGCCGTTGGCACAGGAGTGGTCGCACCCGCCGCCGCCGTCGGCACACTCGTCGATGTCGACGCAGTCGTCACCGCTCTCCACAAAGCCGTCGGGGCAGTGGCGGTCCCCGGTGCGCCGGTCCACGTGGACGGGACACCTTTCCGCGTGGCAGAGCAGCCGGAGGCGGCACCGATGGGGGTCCCGGTCTACGTCGGGGACGTAGGGGTTCAGGCAGGAGCACGCGTAGCCCCCCGGCACGTCCGTGCACGTCTGTTCACACGGGAAGTCCGCGCAGCTCTGGTCGAGGCTCTCGATCGTCACGCTGCGCTCGACGTTTTCGTCGTCGTCCGACGCTGGTGGCACGTTGTCGCCGCCCACGCTCCTGGGAGTCCTCGATGGCGGCGCGAAACGCCGGAAACGACGAGACAACTGGCACCTCACGCACAGGAACCCGTCGGTTTTGTCCGAACACGGCCTCTCCGTTCGCAGTCCTCCGTGCGAGACGGAAACGCACATGGCGGAGCAAAGGTCACGGCCGTTTTCCTTCCGGTCGCTCGAGGAGGAGGAGGAGGGTAGGTTGTAGGGGGCGCTGTTGCAGCGTCGCAGCCCGGTCCAGAAGTGTCCGTCCTCTGGGAGGTGGAGGAGGGCGAGGGTGCTGTTCTCCGACTCCAAGGACTCGAAAGACGCCAGGCGTCCGCCGGACCGTCCGCACATCCCCACGGCCGCGGCGAAATCCACTCGACTCCGGACGGTGCGGCAGCGATCCCCTCTGGCGCCGCTATGAGCCGCCGCCGCCGCTCCTCCCTCCGGCAGAACGAGAGCGGCGAACGCCGTCAGTATCACGCGAAAGAACGACATTGTATTAAGCTGCTACTGTTCTGCTCATGTTGGTTTTAAGCGCTCAGGAAACCAGCGGTCCGACAGGGATTGACGACGCCCTACCCCATGGTACAGCGGTGGCGAGGAAAGGAAGGAAACCAGGGGAGTCACTCACTCACACGCAGCACAGGATGTTTCAGAAGTTCAGAGTTAACTTGGATACAACGCAGCCCGTTTGAATTTGGTTTAATTCAAGACAAAAAGATTAATGGCTCTCGCTAAGCTATAGACCGAGACACACAGAGTATAACGGTAAACAGCACTGGCTGAGGTTTAGATAAACTGTCGGCATTCCTTGCACCGCTCTGACTCATGGAGCAGCGATCTGTGGTATGCGGAGTATAGCACTATGGACCGCCTGGATTTAGGGACCGTCCCAAAAGGGCAACATGGGGGAGGGATGTCTGACTTTGGAATCACTTGTTAGGGCGGTTGCTTGACCCACAGGGCAATCCAATGGAAATATGCAGAAAAAATGGCATTATATTCGTATTATTTTCAGGGGGCTATAGTATATGACATTCAATGTGTTCATTTGTGTTTTTCCACAAATTAGTCTTAACAAACTTTAGTCATCTTATAATCGGGGCAATAGTCAATAATCCAGATTTGTGTGTTTTACCTAAACATAATATAAGCAGGATTAAAGGTAACATTTAGCCAAAACTCAAAGTAGATATACTGTATAGCTATATATTCTTTTGCCTTTTTTCCCCTCTACGTTGCTTCTACTTTAATGCTGCAGCTGTTTCCCTGCAGACAGACACTTGCCTAGTCCTGCAGACAGTCCAGAACTTTGTTGTTGTCAAAAAAATATGAAAACAAAACATTTGTCGGGCTCAGGGGAGGCGGTGCTAATTTGTGAGGGGGAGGGGAGTTGCGTGGGTTTTCAACAGGTGGTCCGGGGACCACCAGTGGTCCTTCAGAGGATTCCAGGTGGTCCCCAGGCTAAATGATGGAAAGCTGGTTAACCAGATGTAATTCTTGAGAATGTAAAAATGAAACCAAATGGACCCTTGCGGGTCCATTTGGTTTCATTTTCACACTCTCAAGAGTTAAAATATTCATCTGAATTAGCACTATTTAATTAAGAAGTCTACACTGTTTTGTTTGCAAAATCCAGCCTGGAATTGTGGACACAACCAAAAGAATTCTTTAGTTTTAGGTCTTTGGGGCTAAAATGTCATCAAATGTTGGTCCGTGGCTCAAATGCTGAATAAATGGTCCCTGGAGTCAAAATGTTGAAAGAAAGTCATACCTGAACTGGGCACATTGGTCACACTTCAGAATAACAGGCTTCAGAATTACAGTGTCAGAAACAGAGCTACTGTAGGCTATCTCCATTGGAAAGTGCCCAGCAGTTTGCACTTTTAGGACGGTCCCTAAGCAAGCTGTCAGGGGGGCCCCACTCTCTCTCTCTGTCTCTCTCTGTCTCTCTCTCTGTCTCTCTGTCTCTCTCTCTCTCTCTCTCTCTCTCTCTCTCTCTCTCTCTCTCTCTCTCTGTCTCTCTCTCTCTCTCTCTCTCTCTCTCTCTCTCTCTCTCTCTCTCTCTCTCTCTCTCTCTCTCTCTCTCTCTCACACACACACACACACGCACGGACGCACACACTGGAAGCATAATAACTGCACTGACCCATTAGGTCACTTGGCCATTTGCTTGGTTATTGTTGTAGAAGGGAAAAAAAAGATTGATGACTTGATTGTGTTTTTGGCACAACAATATATAACATTCATGTTATTCATATACTTTTTTGTTGTTTTGATTTGTTCTGTTTTGTTTTTGCTGTTTAGCCTTAAACAGGTAACTGAAAATGGTATGGGTGCGGCTTCATGATGAAGACGCACCCATACCATTTTCTTTTGCCCCTCCAACATGTTCTCTTGCCCCCCCCCCCCCCCCCCCCCCAAATAGGACACGTTACATCCGCCCCTGCTCAGGAGTCTTATCCGTTAGGACATTTTCAGTTAGATTCTCAGGAAGACTTGCCTGAGGAGTTCACCGTTCTAGGAAATGTGCCCATAATTAACATGTATAATCATGTTTCTACTCTATCACTATATACTGTATATCAGTTAATCAATGCTGTTGGATGAAGTAAGTGAATGCAATGGAAATGTTCGAAAACTTTCGAAAACTTTACCATTTCTAAAAAAAAAAAAAAAAAAAAAAAAAAAAAAGAACTCTGTGCTGTCATTTGTGATCATCCTAATGAGATACAACATATTTACTGTATGAATAAATTTGAATTATACATACCCCCATCATTTTATAGAGCAAGACTGCAGGAATCAAAGTTCACCCAACACCCTACACAATATAGAGCTCCATTTCATTAAAATATATTTTTTTGGAGACCACAATTCAGCACAGAATGTGAGGGTGTGTCAACAGCACTATTTTGTATAGTTTTTCACCTTAGGGTCTCCCATTGTTTACTATACTCCACAAAACTAACACACCCGAACAGGTTGGTGCTGATAGATACCACACAGTGTTGAGGTGAAAACCATTCATCAACATTTTATTTGAAGGAAAACAAAAACAAAGCAATTACTATATTATTTTTTACAGACATTTTCAGCATAGACTGACATTTATATCATAGCAACACTGCATACTGTACATGTATTATTATCAATATCATTTAATTATTTATTTATGTAGTTATTTATTTGTTTAATATTTGTTTAATATTTTTTTTTTCATTTCAAGAACCCCCAGTTTTTTATTTTATTTTATTTTTATTTTTTTATTGTATTTTCTGCACTTTATGCCAGGGGCGGTTGAAACATTTCCCAATTGGGGGGGGGGGGGTGGAGAAGAAAATGGTAAAGGGGCAGCTTCATTGCCCATGTTGTTTCGCGCTACAGGTGATGAAGCCACCATTTTCAGTAGTGTTTCAAATACTTTTACTGTAAATACAAGCACTGAAATATCTTGGGTTGTTTTGCATGCCATCATGTTTGGTGGGTCAGACAGGGCATTTAGGGGGGCATTGCCCACCATGCCTATGCCTAGATCCGCCCCTGCTTTATGCAGTAACCCTGAGTGTGTCAAATGCAGATCTACAGACCTGTATGGGTCCATTTTGTTCTCAATGTGGACCCCGAATCATCCTCAGAGACCCCATGTTGCACATGAGCATGAGTGTCTGTGGTGTCGGACCAAGTACATACAGTGTACCACAGGCCAATAATGTTATTATAGTACTCAACCGTACGTGAAGGTTGCATTACCAAACATGGAAATGTACTGCATTCATCAATGTCAGGGGCTTCAATAAGGGGACATTCTAATCATTTTTAATATTTTAATGAAAAAATTAAATATTTATTAATATTTTAACTAAGAAAAGAAAAGAAAAAAAAAACACAAAAAGTTGTACTATTTTTAATTACTGTATTGTCCCGAATATAAGACGACCCTTTTACATCTCTAAGGTATATCAATGACAGTAAGATGTTGAAAATGGATGCAATTCCCCTTTAAGTATTCATTTTTAATTTACTATTGCATTACATTTATGTGTTTGTTTGTTTATCTATTTATTTAATTTTTCATTCATTTATTCATTTATGTATTCATTTATTCACGTATTTATGTATTTATTATGTGCTGGTGTCCATTGTCATTCTATAGAGATAGATAAACAACAAATACAACCAACAGCAGTACTTTGTCCAACCGCTCTGTCCCTGTGCGGCTACGTACATTTTTTTCTCTGATGGCACAAAAGAAGGGATCGCATCCACACTGCAGGGGCGGTGTCTTATGAACACTTATTTGCACTTTTAAAGGGGTCCCTGTGTTTGTGAACACAATAATGTGTTTAACATGTATAACACTTTTTTAAATGTGTCCCCGTGTTTACAAACACAAAAACATGTTTAACACGTATAACACTTTTTAGATGTGTCCCCTGTGTTTATAAACACAAGGACATTTTAAACACTTTTTTAAATGTGTCCCCATGTTTATAATCACAATAACATGTTTAACACGTGTAACAGTTGTGTTGCTGTGTTTATAAACACAAGCACATGTTAAACACATTTAACACTTTTTTAAACACAAACATATTTAGATTTTTACAATCAAAATCACTTACATAAGTAGGGATGGAGCTTGTTACTTTTTATCGATAACAATCACCTTATCAACTTTATTATCCTTAGCCCATTTGTTTTCCTAAAATGCTCCATTATGGAGCATTTTATATTATTGTTTGGAAAGACTGGACATAATAAATTCTGAACAAAACCACTAAATTTTACGAGGGCCTTCAAATGCAATATTTCTCAGAAGACAATTGAACTTTTTACAAACTAAATAATACTAAATAAATAACTGTTACGGTAACTAGCTGATCTGTGAGGCATCACTTTAAAAGTGTTATTTTGTTTCACATATCCTGGTTTGCTTTTATACCGACGTTTGTGCCCACGTGGGTGATTACATTTATTTATTGATCTCCTGTTTTCTTGTCTCTTCTAGTCTTGGCATGACATCACAGGGCCGCTATGCTCAATGACAGGCTTGATAAGCCAAAGGATTATTGATAGTGGGCTCTCAATTAGCTTGTTTTCAGGTTTTAACGGGTCTCCATCCCTACGTACTTCCCAAGACTATGAATTTGAGGTGTATGTTTTACTGCCATTTATACCCATGAATAAACATTTGGCATTCCATTGTGACACATGGAGTGGGTTGTTTAGCCCCGGGGTTTTCAACCAGTGGCCCGGGGACCACCCGTGGTCCTTGAGAGGGTTCCAGGAGGTCGCCAGCTGAGTTGGTTAACCAGATGAAAAGTCGGTTAATCAGACGTAACTCTTGAGAGCGTAAAAATGAAACCTACAAACCCCTGTGGGTCAATGTGGTTTCATGTTTACAAGAGAAAATATCCACCATCCATCATGAATTAGCCCCAAGTCTACAATAGAGAATGTAGGATTAATGGACATTTTGCTCTTTAGGTTTTGTTTCTGAAATCCAGCCTGGAATTCCAGACAAAAGCAAAAGAAATCTTTAGTTTTGGGGTCTGTGCAGGGCTAAAATGTCCTCAAATGGTGGTCCGTGGGTAAAACTCTGAATAAACAGTGGTCCCTGCTATCAAAAAGGTTGAAAACCACTGGTTTAGCCGGTTTAAACGCTCCACCTGTTCCAGGGATTTTTTCTTTTTTTACAGTGCCCCATTGTTACGCTTCCGACTCCAGCGCGGAGTCCTCGGGCGGGTCGTCGGTCAGCACCGACTCGTAGAGCTTCTCCAAGTGCGGCTCGAACCCGGAAGAGACCCAGCAGTACCCGTCGGCGGTGACGGCTTTCCTCGCCGCCTCCCTCTTGGGCCGGCGGCCGCAGCGGAGCGCCACGATGGCCACGGTCACCGCCAGCGCCAGCAGCAGGGGGACGACCGAGCCGACCACGCAGATCAACGTCCTCCGGTCCAGCGGCCGGCTGACGCGCACGTTTCTCCCGAATGACGCGTTGTTGTGATTCGGCGCGTCGGCGGGAGTGTCGGCGACACTCGTGCTGTCCGCCGAGTGCAGGACCGGCGGCGCGTCGGTGGGTAAAGTCTGGTTGTGACTCTGGCGGCTCTGGGTGGTGGCGACGGTCCACGCCGGCTCGACCGCTCGCCACGGCGGCGGCGTTGCTTCCGGCAAGTCGTCTTTGTCGGACGTCGGAGACGGTGCGACCGCGAGAGTCTCTCGCGGCTCGTCGGCCGCGACGCAAGATGTCCCGTCGCCGGCCAGGCGGGAGCCCTCCGGGCAGACGCACGCGAAGCTGCCCACGGTGTTGGCGCAGCGGAACTCGCACGGCGGCGAGTCCGAGGCGAGGCACTCGTCCACGTCGGCGCACCGGCGGCCATCGCCGTCCGCCGGCGCGAAGCCCACGTCGCAGTGGCAGGAGAACGACCCCAGCGAGTTCAGGCACCGCTGGTCGCAGCGCGGCGCCGCCGACCCGTCCGGTACGGCGCACTCGTCCACGTCCCGGCATCTGCCGTCCGCCGTGGCCTCGTAGCCCTCGCCGCATTCGCAGACGTAGCCGCCCTCGGTGTTGACGCATGCGTGGGCCGCGCCGCCGCCGCAGACGCCCGGCGTGCCGCACTCGTCCACGTCCTGGCAGCTCCGCAGGTCGGCGCCGAGCCGGAACCCTTCGGGGCACGCGCAGGTGAAGCCCGAGTCACCCGAGACACAGCGGTACTCGCACGCCGCCAGGCGGCAGTAGTCCATGGCGCCACAGGAGGCCCCGTCCCGGCCCAGCTCGTAGCCGTCCTTGCACGTGCAGCGCACCCCACCACCGCCGTCCGTGCCCGTTGCGTCGTCCTCCTCACACAAGTGCTCGCACCCGCCGTTGTGCGCGGCGCAGCTTTTCTTTCCCGACGGCGGCGCGCAGAAGGGACCGGGATCGGTCCAGTCGTACGTGCCGTCGTCGTCGTCGCTGTTCGCCGCCGTCGCCTTGCACACGGAAAAACCGTCGTCGCCGCCGTCGACGCACGAGACCTCGGCGAACGTCCCCTTCGGCAGCGACGTCACGTCGCTCGGCATCGGGCGCGACGAAAACGGCGCCGTGTAGTTGACCTGCCCCGGGCCGGCCAGCGCCAGAGGCCTGCACATGCCGGCGAAATAGAACTTGCACACGTAGAACGCCGGCTTCCGGCACTGCGCGTCCACCCACTTCAGGCGGTCCGGCTCCGAGGCGGCGTAGCGGATCTGGGCGCAGCGCTCCTCCGTGCAGGTGCTGAGGGGGTGGCCCGCCTCCCAGTTGGAATACCGGCCGCCGGCGTCGCCATTCCCGCCGCCGACGTTTTCCGTCGACGACGACGGCAGCCACTCGAAACCCTTGAGGGTCTTCTCGGGCAGCATGCACTGCCCCCGACGTAGCCTCAGCCCGATCCAAAGTGGGATGTACCTGTTGTGTATGAAGAATCCATGTAAGCCATATTCACATATTTCTGTATATCTCACATACAGAGCAATATCATGACAGAAGCTTATTTACGGTATTGAATTAACAGAACAGGCAGCTGTCTGCAAAAGTGGAGACATTCTGTCTGCTCGTTCCGAGTTGGGCCTCTACGTTACCATTCAGACCTATTGTTTTGTGGGCTTTGAAGCCAGAGCAAGGTGTGAACATCAATAGCCACTATTGTTCTGTAGAAGCCAGAGACATGGGGAAAATGTTGGCCATGTGTCTACAACTGATCAAATTACTCTCTGTATTTCTGACTCCACCTATATGTTAATTTACCTCTGTTAGAAAACGTATATTTACTGTGTTTTGAGCATTGAATCAGTGTGTCTTTTGGGCAGCCGGCCACGCAGGTCGGTGCCCACGGCTCCGTGGGGCCTTATATGGCTCACAGGGAATCCATCTTCAACTTCAATAAACTACTACGGGAAAACCAACTTCATCTCAACTTTTTTAGTTCTCATTTTGGGTTGATAGTGATTATTTATTTCACTATTTTGTGGGAAAATTCACCACATACCTCTCCCTGCGCCTGCCACTGCTGCTGCCACCGCTGCTGCCACTGCCGCTGCTCCCGGCCAGGGACAGAAGCGACGCGAGCGCTCGCTCTTCCTGCCGGCCGGTGACGGTCATCAGGTAACCCCCGCGGTCGACGCAGTTGGCGCTGGCCTTGCCAAAGTTGACCTTGTTGTCCATGTGCAGCGTGTAGCAGGCGTCCCGCGCGCACAGCGCCCGCTCCAAGTCGTCGGCACCGCGGAGAACGACGACGAGAGGCAGCAGCAGCAGCAGGGGAAGAGTCCACGGCGTCATTCCCGCATGCCTCAAAACAAGCATCTATATGGTCGAGATATCGGTACGTGTAGGCCTAGAGGCACGCCGCATCCAGATTGTCCTCCTTAAGTGGCATCAGTGCTGCGAACCCGACCGAACACATCGCTCGCCGGCCGCCAAAGCGCGAGTGGTGCGAGTTGTGAGTGTGACATTCGGAGGGGGGGGTGGGGGTGGCTTGCATCCTGTTTGCAGCGTAGAAATCTGACGGGAAACAATGCGTTAGCATGGGGCGACGCGGGGGTACTTCACTGTTCGTTGCTCGCCTCCCACCCCCGCGGATAAATACCCCAGTTCCGGTGCAACACAATAGCATTCGCTCCTCCAGTGTTTTGACTTGTTTTCCAGATGTCTCCTGTCTTCTGATATGAGCGGGAGAGTGAATTTCCAGCACTCCAAGTATACAGCATGGAAAGCACTCTCATTTGCCTTTGGGTAACATAAACATTCAACATAATTATGAGCGTTAATGTTGCCACCGGCAAATGAGTTGTGTTGAAGTTGAATTTGAACTTGAACTTCAACGTAACACAGTCTGGTACCCAGGCTACTTGAAGTAGGCATTAGGATATATTATTCTTGACGTTCTAGAGGTTTTCAAAACGGTGTGTTGTTGAGGTGCACTAGTGTATCTTGGGGTTGCATGTATCTTGGGATTGTGTTGCGTATGCATTTGTACAAAAATGTACTATAGCAGTATATTTTGAGCGTTGTTGGATAATACGCACAACATAACTTAATATACTACGTAATACATTACCAAAATCCAGAAATGCAAAACTTTGCTTTCTGTCAATCTGTCTCATTGCATGTGTTCTTGTGATGTTATCGGACAACTGCAGAAGTTAAATAATATTTATTAATTTTCCTTAATGTGTCATAAATTGGACTTGACATGGATTGAAGGAATACATTTAACTGTGTGAACGGTCCATAGCTGGGTAGGATGAGGTAGGTCTACACCAGGGGTGCCCAAAAGGTACAGTAGATCATGATCTACCAGTAGATCACAGCAGGCCATGGAGGTAGATCACATGACAGCACTTGGACCGTTATAGATCTGTAACTATTGAGAGTGTTAAAATGAAACCAAATGGACCCGTTGGTTTCAATTTACACTCTCAAGAGTTAAATTATAAATTACGTAATTTTCCAAGAGTCCACACAATTAGAAAATGGAGAACAATTCTTATTTTGACCAATGTTTTGCCAGTTCTCTTTCCCAATTGTGGACAAAAACATGAAACTTCTTAGTTTTGGGTGCAAGAAACTAAACTCAAGATCACAAACTGTCAACTCAAACCCCAAATACTGTTTTCAAACGTCAGTAATAGCATATACTGTATATAGGAAAACCTTCCAACCCTGTAAACAATAATAACAGTTAGCTCAAACTTTCTAGTTTGAGCTTCCATTACTGAAATTGATTTTCAGTAATGGAACATTTACAATTTTGATGTGTAGATCTTGTTGAGCCGCTCATTTTGAAAGTAGCTCTCAAGTCAAAAAAGTGTGGGCACCTCTGGTCTACACTACAGTACCACAGTATTGTTTTCAGGAATGATGTTTTGGTCAGGCAAGATGTGTCGTCCCGCCTACAAAGGCTGGAAGGCATTTGCATTCCTGTAAGTGACTGAGGGTCAATATGCTGTCCACTAGTTCTCAGGTCTGGTGTTTGTTCTCTTTTTTCCCAGATGTGATTTCAAATAGAGTTGGTCAGCTATCCTAGCAGCCTTGCTTTATTGTAGCTATGCCACTGGTCTATGTAATATTACTATACCCCTTGCTCAGCCTGTATTTTGGTATATATATATATATATATATATATATATATATATATATATATATATATATATATATATATATATATATATATATATATATATATATATATATATATATTAGGCCCGGGACTTTAGCGCGTTAATTGAGACTAATTAATTACAGAAAATATAGCGCGTTATAAAAAATAACGCATTTATTCGCACCTTTTCTTTGTCCACCATTGGAACGGAACGTTTGTCACTGATGGCCCATTCACACCATTGAAGTGGAACGTTTCTCACTGTATCACCGTTTCACACCTACCCAATATGCTAACGCACACGGAAGCGGCAGTCCACCCGGAGTCACGACAGCAAAAACAAAACAAAACAACTCACAACATGAACAACAAACCAGATGAGCAAGCATTACTCGGCCCCGTTGATGGCAAATTTAGATTTAAGCAAAGAACGGATGGAAGCGTGGACAAAAAGGCAGTTTATGCAACAAAGAATGTGCATACCATCGCAGCAGTTCGAGCCTCAAATCACATCCAACATGTTGGAGCTAGTGTTACTGTCCCCGTTTCGTAGAAATCTATGTAGAAGAGCCGCCATTGGACTGACCCCGTGAAGAGAAGGGAGCTTGGGTAAGTCTTTCTGCATTCTGGCTAGTACCAGAGCGACGTTGAGGTGTCCGACATTCAATGGCTTGAATAGGGACAAACTGGAGTTGGCGACCGGCGCTCATCAGTGCAGCTGGAGTCGAGTTCATATTGGCTGTAGCCGTGTGTGTGTGTGTGTGTGTGTGTGTGTGTGTGTGTGTGTGTGTGTGTGTGTGTGTGTGTGTGTGTGTGTGTGTGTGTGTGTGTGTGTGTGTGTGTGTGTGTGTGTGTGTGCGCTCAGATGATCAACTGACGTGGGCTTTGGGCAAACGGTTTGATCATAGTAGCCTAGTTCAGAGTAGTTCACTTCACTGTGTTTATCTGACACTAAATTGCATGATAATAATGACTGCTAAATGTACGCAAATGTATGCTCCAGAACAATCAGCGCTGTGTGTGTGGCACTGCCAGTATTTTATTTATTTTGCCCCAGAGTCAATTATTGTACTGGACTGACTGAGAAATGCTAACGTTTGTACTTGAATTTGGTAAATAAGAAGAAGAAAAAAAGAAAAGAGGAAAGCTTTGGAATTGGGGAATCTTTTTGAATCGAGAATTAAAAAAAAAAAATCTAGAAATCTAGTTTTTGGATCGAATCGTGACCCAGAAAATTGATACTGAATTGTATCGTGGGACACCCACAGATTCACAGGCCTAGTATTCAGTTCATTGCTTCACTCATTCAGTTCATTGCTTCACTCATAATATAATAATAATAATAATAATAATAATAATAATAATAATAATAATAATAATAATAATAATAATAATAAATTCAGTTCAAAAATGTGCTTTCTCACTTTTCTCAGGTAAATAATAATATGCGATTAAAATTAGATTAATTGAGATTAATTAATTATTGAGCCTCTAATTAATTAGATCAAAATTTTTAATCGAGTCCCACCCCTAATATATATATATATATATATATATATATATATATATATATATATATATATATATATATATATATATATATATATATATATATATATATATATATATATATACACACACACACACACACACTTCAAAATGGAGGTAATAATTAATAACAAGTCGCCTGTATTTTGGTGACTACCAGAGTGAGAAGTCCAGATACAATTTCATTATTTATCATTTATTGTGTATTATACTGTAGTAAAGATAATCAGTGCAGTATGCCAAAGCCGGCCTGCTTGTAATTAAGCAAAGCATTTTGTACAATTATCAGTTTGATAGCGTAAAAATGAAACCAAATGGACCCTTGCGGGTCCATTTGGTTTCATTTTTTTACATTCTCAAGAGTTACATCCGGTTAACCAACTTAGCTGGGGACCACCTGGAACCCTCTCAAGGACCACTGGTGGTCCCCGGACCACCTGTTGAAAACCCTTGCTTTATATGAATAGAAATGGGCTTGTTTTTGCATGATGCGAAAATAGAACAGATTTGCAAGCTATCAACAGATAACAACAAAGATGCGCAGTAGTTTGTAGATCCTAATCCGCCGCAGCATTCTGCACACATGACATCTGCAAGTTGTCACTAAACACATTGTGTTGTAAATCTCTATTATTTTGCGGGTGGGAGCGAGGGGGAAACTTGGGGAAGTAATGAATTAATATGTGACATATTACTCTTTTATTCATGTAATAGTATTACTGTTTTATATTAGTCTCCTAAGTGATATTGCCCAACAGTTATGATTAAATATGAGTAAGTGTTGAAATAAAATGTAATAATAGACATATTTACCGTACTGTCTGTGGAATTACACCATGAACCAAATAAAGCCAGCCCCTTCTTCTCAAAACCCCCAAACAGTGTTTAAAGGGGAATTCAACCCATTTTCATTTTTTTTTCCGAGAGCGTATGCAACCAAAAAATGCAACCAAATGAACCCTAACGGGTTAATTTGGTTGCATTTGTACGCACTCAGAAAAAAGAAGCTTCTAAAGAAATCCATAAACATGGTGAAAATATCCAGTACTTGAACATGGTGAAAATACTTGAAACATCTTGATGATGCCATCAAGATGTTTCACCATGTTAGTGGTTTTCTTCAGACCTCCATTTATTGGAAACACAGAATGGGGGAACTTTTTTATCGTGTCCACACAGCACCTCTAGGGTATACTAATGAGATATTAGAATGTTGAAAATTTAGAAAATGGGTGAAAAATGAGTGATATTTTGAAAATGGGGGAAATTTAGAAAATGGGTGAAAAATGAGTGATATTTTGAAAATGGGGGAAATTTTGAAAATGGGTGGAATTCCCCTTTAACTTGCATCCCTCTCCTCTGTCTGTCTGACTCATGTAGCCTTCCATTTGTGCTTGAAAAAGCTCATGACTAAACACTAGTTCTGTGCAGGCAGGGCTTCACGCGGCCCGCCGACCGACGGCACACAGTGGCATGGCCGTGTTCCTGTCAGACAAACAGAGCTCTTCCCGTGTTTGTCTACAGGAAGTGCCTCCGCTTCAATCGCAGGAAACGAGCGAACACACACACACACACACACACACACACACACACACACACACACACACACACACACACACACACACACACACACACACACACACACACACACACACACAGCCCGCTGGACAGCCCAGATAAGCATATATAGCGTTATGAAGCCCACTTCAAAGCAGCTCCCAGACTGTGGTTCTTGTTGAACGCACGCTTATCTCTAGTTGAATCGGACCGTGGTGAGATATGGCCTACTGCATGCATGCAGACACGGTAAACACGTTTAACTCTGACTCTCATGGCTGTATTGTTGCACAGTCATTGGGTTTACTGGAAGCTTGACACTTTGACGGTCAATGAAGCATATACAGTATACAGTATGTAGATATATGTTGCCTGGTGTGTCAACATGCCAACAATTGGGATGCCTATTCTATTCTATTCTATTCTATTCTATTCTATTCTATTCGCAACCACACGCTAAAAAGTCTTTTCTCCAAAAACTATGGAATGCGTTGGCGTTGCCCATTATAGGCAATCGGAACTGCAGCCTCACGCCCACATCTGCAAACCTACCACTTCAGACTCCATCTCAGCCCACAGAGCACTCACAGTATGGACGAGCTCACAGCCATAGGCGGATTATGAAATTAAGGGCCCCTGGGCCCTATTTTACTGACACAAAATTAGTAAACCCATTGTTAATAAGGACCATGTGCACCACTATTATCCACTGTTACCCTTTTTTAGGTGGGTCCTGAGCTTGAGCCTCTTGGCGATCACACGTGCAGTCAAGCTCAGGGGCCCCTGGGCCTGGGCCCAACGTGCCCGTTGGATAATCCTTCCCTGCTCACAGCAGTGGTTTTCAACCAGTGGTCTGGGGACCACCAGTGGTCCCTGAGAGGGTTACAGGTGGGCCCCAGCTAAATGATGGACAGTTTGTCCCCAACTGTTTGATGTTCATCTGAGCTGCCCAGCCCCCTTCCTATACCCTTACCGTTTTCAGTTACAGGACTTTTATTAGTCAAGTAAAGCATCAATAATAACATATCAGTTGTTGTTGAAGTTGCAACAGACACGCAGCTTGCATAAAAGCTAAAGGTCTGACTCAGAGAGTTTTCCGTTGTCAATGATGAAATGCTGTTGTTTTGCATGCCATCGTGTTTGGTGGGGCAGGCTGGGCATTTAGGGGAGCATTGCCCACCCATGCCCATGCCTATGTCCGCCCCTGATGTCCACGCACAGACAGACCTAAAATAAAGCCCCCATGTTAACACCTTTGGTGTTTTATCTGTTGAAAAATAGCAGATCAACAAGCTCATGTCGCGCCACCGAGTGGCGCGACATGAGCTTGTTGTTCTGCTATTTTTGAAAAATTGTGAAAATGTGCTGCAAATCTCTGAATATGTTATTTTGGAAGCAAACATTTTTAACTCAAATTTTTGCATCTGGGGAATCCCTAGAACAACATGTTTTCAGATGGGGGGGTCTGCAGCCAAATATGGATAATTCTGGTGGTCCTTGGCTTTGCCTTGGACACAGGAACACAGATTTTTCAGAAAAACTAGAATCTAGTGTCAGAGACTATAGAATCTAGTGTCAAAAACTCGATTCTAGCGTCAGAAACTAAATTCTAGTGTCAAAAGTAGATCCTATCATCAGAAACTATAATTTAGTGTCAATAACTAGAATCTAGTGTCGGAAACTACAGTAGAATCTAGTGTCAAAAGCTAGAATGTTGCTGCAGCTATAATCTGGTGTAAGGAACTACTGTATAATCTGGTGTCAGGAACTCAAATCGAGGGTCAGGACACAATGGGTTACCCAATGTTGACCAATCGTCACCTCTATGACACTGTGTGGCCTGTGGAAGACACTTTATTTCATTTATATGAAATGTGTTTCATTCTGAGAGCGCAACATCTGGACATCAATTAATATAGTTGACACCACTATGGGCAAGTACAACTTAATTTCCAAAAATCTGAACTATCCCTTTATAAGTTATATTAGGTATAGGCATTAGTTTTTTGTTTTTTTTATAGTATCACAGGAATTTTGAAAATAGCTCACTATATGCAATATGTACAGAGCTCAATATACATTCTATTAAAACAAAACAACACAAGCAATAATTAAAACCTTTCCCTCCCCCTTTTTCTGATGCAGTCCTTTTTGACAATGAAAGTGCCGTTCATTCCTCATCAGTTTATGTGTACATGGAGATATACATCCACTGTGGGGGAAGAAAAAAATATCATGGGTTATTTAATACAAGGAATGTTTATTGTATAGGGCGTGCAACATAGCCTGACCTCAGTCTGAATTGTCATTTCGTTTCACTTCATTATTCAGACTTAAGTCCCTCTCCACCACAGCAGTTTCTAGGAGGGGCGTGGTCAAAGCGGCAGTCTTTACGGTGATTGGCTCATATGAACCCCTAAGAATATTTGGTAAGCAGACGACGTTGGGAACGAAGTGATTGACAGGGCTGTTGGCCAATCAGGATTGGATTTCCAACCGGCACAAATGGCCCCAAAGGCAGGGAAGCCAGTCCTTGAATCACAGGGGGAAAAATAAGCTAGTATTTTTTAAGGTGCTGATTCAGGGCTGAGCCAGGCTATGTGCGACACCCACATGCTTCACTTGTATTGCCAACTTGTGAGCTCAATGCCTCCCCCATCTGGTGGAATCAGGTCGGTGCACCAGGAAGAGGATTCAAAAAGCTCGGGAAGAATCTGAAAATAAACATGCTGTGAACCTTGAAGATTGGCTATTATGTTCAATCATTTTGAAGAAAATGGTGACTGATGAAAACACAAGGGACATTTTCTATATCGGGGGTCTTCAACAGGTGATCCGGGGACCACCAGTGGTCCCTGAGAGCAATCCAGGTGGTCCCCAGCTAAATGATGGACAGTTGGTAACCAAATCGACCCTTATGGATCTGTAACTCTTGAGCGTGTTTAAATGAAACCAAACCAGTTAAATTGTATTTAAACTTTACTAATCGATTACTTAGTTTGCAATAATCTACACAATTAGAAAATGTAGAATGAGTGTGAAAATCCTTTCTTTTGCGTCCGAGAGATTAAACTCAGCATCAAATGGTGGTGCGTCGCTAAAGTGCAGAATAAATAGTGGGCCTGATGATTTTAATCATAAACGCAGTCAGTTGTTGTCCTTGCGTATAAGCTTGTTTCATTTTAGTGACAATAAACACCTTTAAGACCCCTGAAAAAACAACAACTGTCTGATCCAGATCTTACCTCTGTCTTTCCCAGGGACATGTTTTTTCCATCGGAGAGCTGTCTGAAGATTTCTGTGAAGGAAATCCAAACTTTATCTAGAAGATTCAGAACACTTTCCTGGGGAGATGTTGTGTATGTGTAATACGTGGTTTAAGACAGAGGTTTTCAACAGGTGGTCCGGGGACCACCAGTGGTCCTTGAGAGGGTTCCAGGTGGTCCCCAGCTAAGTTGTAACTCTTGAGAACGTAAAAATGAAACCAAATGGACCCTGGCGGGTCCATTTGGTTTCATTTTTACACTCTCAAAAGTTAAAATATTCATCATGTGAATTAGTCCTAATTTACACAACTAGAAGGTTAATGGTCATGGACAGAAGCAAAGGACATTTTGGGGTCTGTGGGGCTAAAATGTCCTCAAGTGGTGGTCCGTGGCTCAAATGCTGAATAAATGGTGGGCCCTGGGATGAAAAAGGTTGAAAACCCCTGGTTTAAGATATTTTAAGAATTTATCCATCTCTGGTGTCATGCGCACTACTTCCTGGACTACATGTTGTCTCAGTATGCACAAGAAGTAGTGCAGTGCACAAATCCATTTGGGGAATTGTAGTCCAGAAGTAGTGTCAACGACACGAGAGACACTGGGCTCATTGCTAGAATCTTTTTTTTAATACTTTGGGCTCCATTTTCGTTACCGCTAAACCCCTTATCCCTTAACTTCTTTGCCTTTTTTTAAACTATTAAAAAAAAAACATTTTTTCAGTAGTTCAAATGGCCAGTCTACAAGCTCACTACATTTTAATAGATTGACATGTTGAAATATTCCAAAAAAAGTGTTTCAAAATAGTAAAAGGGAAATAAGGGATTTGGAATAAGGGGTTTAGCATGTCACAAAAATGGAGCCCTTTATATTTTATTTTATGTGAAGCACCACAGTGTATACAAATCACAAAAAACATCAGGCAGTAACAATAAAAGAAGACAAAAAAGAAAAAGAAAGAGTTTGTGCTGTAAACACTGTTCTTGTTGTTAGTTAAATGCCCCTTCAGTGACACATAGTGGTGAACAAGGGGAATTGTAAAATTCTTTCAAAACTATCCAGATTTCCCTTTGCCCTTCATTTACAACCAATCATGTTCATATTAACCATTTTCGAAAAAGTCTACAAGTTAAATGAATGAGGATTTTATTTCTGGAACACGGGCGATGTCATCAAGAGGCCAGGACTGCTCAGCTCTATATGCATACATGTAAATGAATATTGTTCTGATTGTGAATAGTTCTCAGTGACTTACTACTCATGCAGTCCAGTCGTAGGGTGAGGCTGATGAAGCGGTCCAGGCTCACGTCACCAGAGGCACCGCCATAGCGCATGGACATCAGGTTCACCAGGTCGTCACTCACACTCACCCCTGGACCGTGCACACACACACACACACACACACACACACACACACACACACACACACACACACACACACACCCACACGCACACGCACGCACACGCACACGCACACGCACACGCACACACACACGCACACACACACGCACGCACGCACACACGATTTGGGAAACAAAACAGGCAAACATACAGATCAAAATGACCATTAATCTACTACATTCTGTAGTTGGGTAAACTTGGGGCTAATTAAGATGAAGAATAT
>CM076980.1:43252715-43475215 GCA_039105355.1 Benthosema pterotum | reverse complement strand
GTTTCAAATGGAACAGCGCCATCACCTCCCGTGCGTTGGTGTAGTTCTTGCTCTGGGCCACGACCCGACGGGTGCTGAAGAAAGAGGCGGGAAACTTCCCTCTCGCTCCCCTGTACTGGAATCACGAATAAATAGAATGTAGAATGAATGGTAAAGTCACGCCGTCGAGCGATGTTTAAAATGTAAAAATGTTTTGGAATAATTGATAGTTTCTTACTTCGCCGGTCACCTATAGGCGGTAATGACAACAAGAACACATGTAGGGGAGAAAGAGAGAGAGAGATTATCACTATGTAATATCATGCCCACTTGCAAAGAAGCTCTCAAAACAAACTAGTTTGAGGTCCATTGCCCATGCTTGGCCAAGCCCTATCTGCTATTGCTAACATACCAATTTTTAAAATACGGCTTTGACACTAACCCTATTGGCCTGAATATAAGACTATGCTTTTTTCCCAATGGAAATATCCCAAAAATGAAGTCGTCTTATATTCAGGGGCTATACTCTTTGACATTCAATGTTCTTTTTCCTGTAAATGGGTCTTGAAAAATGAGGGTCGTCTTATAAACGAGTCGTCTTATATTCGGGACAATACGGGTATATTAATCTGAAGAAGTGTCGTTTTTGCAACCCAGTCTCATGAGGTTTAGGCGAAATATGCACGGAGGTGCCAATCATTCCATACTCAGCGCGGCAATTCGCTCGTCTAGCGCCTCGCTCAGTGGCACTTCACAATGCTCATGGTCGGCAGAGACGACTCAGCCGCATCAGAGTTGCGATGTGTTATAGGGACAGAATAGTAAATATTATAAAGCCCAAACTGCCCCACCCCCAACTAGCCACTTCTGTGTTTGTGAAAACCACGCCCAAGTACATATTCACAGATTTTTGCTTTAACTGTAGTGTATGTACGGCACGCAATTCGTAGGTGGCATTCCGTGCATAGTGTACTACTATCTGTGAGACCGGGCTGCGTTTTTGAGGGGCGCTAGCTCATCCAATGCTTGGCTTTTGAAATGACGTCTATTGACTTGGTGGAGTAGACCTCTCAAAGACGCAAATGGTAGGTGAACCCACAAAATGTGTTGTTCCTTACAATTCTATTTAAACATTAAAAAAAAATCTACACAATTAGAAAACCCAGAGGAGTTGTTATTTTGACCAACATTTTGCCAGTTATCTCTACTAAATTGTGGACACAAAGTTTGAAAATCTTTAGTTTTGTATCTAAGACAGTGGGTTTTCAACCTTTTTGACACCAGGGACCACCATTTATTCAGCATTTGAGCCACGGACCACCATTTGATGACATTTTAGCCCCAAACACCTAAAACTAAAGAATTCTTTTGGTTTTGTCACAATTCCAGGCTGGATTTTGCAAACAAAACAGTGTAGGACTTCTTAATTAAATAGTGCTAATTCAGATGAATATTTTAACTCTTGAGAGTGTGAAAATGAAACCAAACGGACCCGCAAGGGTCCGTTTGGTTTCATTTTTACATTCTCAAGAGTTACATCTGGTTAACCATCATTTAGCCTAGGGACCACCTGGAACCATCTCAAGGACCACTGTTGAAAACCCCTGATCTAAGAGACTAAAAATAACGGTGGAGGACCGCCCCGCCGAGCTCACCTCAAATAAGGAGAAGCCAATGAAAAGGTTTTTGACCAAACGTCGGTTTCTCTTGTCCGGCTTTTGCATGAGGGAAACCAGCGTGTTGCTGTCGTTTCCCACCACCGCTGCACACTCGTCTGGAAGGCTGTCGACCGTCACCCGGAACTGAGGATTCTTCCAGAAAGTGCCTACATGTAGGGAAAGCATGGGGACAATTAAACCCTGTCAGCCAGGGTTGTATAGTGGGGTGGGGGGGGGGCACCACTTCTCAGATCTAAAATAATTTTGGGGCAAAAGTAGGCCTATGTTTTTTTTGTCTTGTCACTTACTTTTATGGATACAATTAGGCACTGCACATGTCTTAAAGGGGAATTCCACTCATTTTCAATATTTTACTGTGTCATTAATATCCCTTAGAGATGTTGTGTGGACATGGTAAAACAGTTTCCCCCATTCTCTTTCTCTCTCCGCGCGCGTGCGTGTGTGTGTGTATATATGTCTGTCTGTGTCTGTGTGAGTGAGCAGACACATATTGAAACATTGTAACACATCCTCCTGGAAGCAATTGTGTGTGTGTATGTCTGTGTCTGTGTGAGTGAGCAGACACATATTGAAACATTGTAACACATCCTCCTGGAAGCAAAACTGTTACAATATGTTTCCATGTTTTATATAGGCGGCAGGAGGAGGAGGACGAGCTGGGTGCGCAGTTTCATACTGAGGCCAGATACTAGCTGTTGTAGTTTCTGAGCCTCAGAAGTGAGTACCAAATCACTTTTATACACGATTACCAGTAATAATAATAATCTATCACGTGCACAGACTGGCCATGGAGCACCAGATGTTTTTGCATTGTTTTTTTTTATTGGTGTTTCATGTAATATGATGGTGACAGAACCCCTTTTGTGAATCATGTAATCAGTGTTGGGAAAGTTCTCTTTTTTTCTGAAATAGTTCAGTTCATAGTTCATACATTTAAAAACGAACTAGTTCCGTTCATAGTTCATTGTTGAATTTTTAGAACTAAAGTTCATGGTTCCAAAAAAAGAACTATTATAGTTCTTTTTCGTTCTTTTTTCCCCTCCCTCTTTTTTTTTGTTCAAAATGGTTGCAGCCCATAGCCATATACAACTGAAGATGTCCTTAGTTGATTTGTGAAGATTTTATTATGAAGGCGCTCAGTTCAGTCCAGCCCTGTGCATCTCTGTGTGCTGAAAATAGAGCAGAAAATATCAGCAGAAATAGAGATCAACAAGCTCAAAGTGCGTCACTGAGTTTGTAGATCTGCTCTATTTTCAGCTCATTCTAGTCTCACTCTTGAACAGGGCTCAATGCTTAGCATTTTTCCAAGTTGGCTACTATTTTACAATATCAATTTATTAACATAGCCAGGTCGACTGAAAGCCCCAGTGATTCAGCTGTCTCGAAAGGTGGGGGCGTGGCACATGGTTTATGGCTGAACCACTGCTGAACCAAAAGTGAAAGTGAAAGTGTGAGTGTTAACACACTACTGACATGGTGGGGAGACAATATAATTATAGCAGAAAATTGCATTTTGGAGCGATGTATATAGATGAACTTGCATTTGACCCCTTAGCCCCATTATAAGCTTATTTTGGGATAGGGGAAACAGCCATTAAGGAGCGTTTTCACAAAACAGCACCTGGACCACTTTTTTCTAAATAAATAACTGCAAATAAAGATAAAAAAAAAGTTTGGGGGTGAAATTCTCCTTTAAGCAAATGAGCCCGGGCCGTCGCGGCTATTGTTTCGGTCGGGTATCCCAACTCTATACAATAGCCCATATTGTAATATTAATAACAATGTGAAAGGGTCCCCCAAACCTTAAGGCCGCCTCTGCTTGTAGTAGGCTAACTGTAGCCTACCGGTAAATAAAAATGAAAACGATCCGACGGCAAATCAGGCAATGATGATAAGAATACACAAGTGTTGTGCGTCCGAGCGCGCATGTGGAGCGTTTATGATTAATCACGGGATAGCGGCACACGTACGTGAGGCAAAAGGTTGCTGCGCAGACAGTATATGATTTAAATACACGCATAGCGCAGGAAGATTATTACCAACATGAACAGCATTAGTAGCTCATTCAACGTGTTGGAGAGAAGCGTCCTTCCTTGGTGCTGTGACTGCTGTCTGATGCTGTGCGCTGCTGACAGAGCAGAGGGAGGGGCGGGGCGGTGGGCAAGGAGAACAGATCTTCAAGCTAAGGATGCCTCGAGCCTCAACACGTTGTTAGCTTGTATATCTGCTCTATTTTAGCGAACAACACCGCCGTACTACAGTAATATAAATACTCGCACCGGTGCTATGAACATTTTAGTCACAAATGCGAGCCTGTCGAGCCCCGCTCTTGAACAAAATCGAACGCAAGAAAAGTGACGTTCACTCACGCCAGAAATGAACGAGTTCACATCGCCGTTCTTCAAGCAGATGTAGGGTCCGTTCCGTTCAAGTTCCTTAAAAATATGAACGGTTCAAAGAACTTTCGTTCTTTGAACGCGTTCGGGTACAACTCTGCATGTAATACTGTTTTTACATTTTTTCCAGTGATGGTGACGGAACCTATTTTGTAGATCATGTACTAATGTTTTTACATTTCTGCAGTGATGGTGACACTTCACTGTGGCGGTGACACAAGAGAAAGAGGCCATGGAGAGGTTAGTGTATTTATTGTAATGTTGAATTCAACTGTTAGATATGCATGTCACGTGTGGAGCTAATCACATGAATTTACTTATTGATTGGTGTGATTATCTGCAATTCTAGGCCAAGAGCTCAGTCAGCTCCACCCCTCAGCTTGGGAGACTGATGGCGAGAAGGACAGCGGCCCTGTGAAGCAGTTCAAGTTCCTCCAAAAAGGCCAATTGGACCAACACCTCCACGCCCTACCAGCCGGTCGAACTGTTTGATCTGTTTCTCTCATAGTGTTTTGCACATTTCGTGTGAGAACACAAACAAGTGTGCCGCCATCAGCAAAGCCCATGGGACGAAATACATATATACATATATATATATAGATGAGGTCAGCGTGGCGGAAATGAGGAAGTTCATTGGACTACTATATCTATCTATCTATCTATCTATCTATCTATCTATCTATCTATCTATCTATCTATCTATCTATCTATCTATCTATCTATCTATCTATCTATCTATCTATCTATCTATCTATCTATATATATAACCCTCTATGGTCGTCGAATTGTTGGTCAGCTTTAAAGCTGTAAAGTGCGTATGAACGTAGGGTCCGAGTTCAGTTGGCGGACTGCCTCGGGGTACGTACTGTTTTTAAAGCGAGAGGTATTGCACTTTATAGACCGTAGTCTTCTACCAGACGGCAGAGGAACGAAAAGGTAACTGCCCGGATGGGAAGGGTCTAGGCCAATGATTTTGGACGCTGTGCGGACAACTTTCTCCAGTTTTCTGTCAGCAGCAGATGTGTTGCCATACCACACCGTAATAGAGAAAACAAGGACACTCTCCACCGTCGCTCTGTAAAAGTGAACTAAAGCCTTCCCCGTCACACCAAACTTCCTCAACAACCGTAGAAAGTGTAGCCTTTGGTGGGCTTTACACAGGATGATCTCGGTATTGACCTCCCATTTCAACGAGCAACATATAGTGGTGCCAAGAAATTTGTACAAATGGAACCAAATCGACCCACTAGGGTCCATTTGGTTCACATTTGTACACTCTCAGGAAAAAAATGAAAATGGGTGGAATCCCCCTTTTAATGTTGCCTGTTGCCATGTGTCTCATCATGTTGCCCGTTGATGTTGACATTGCTAGTTGATATTGACGAAAACATTGCTAGTGTAGCAGGGCCTTTAGAGCTCTCCCACCTGGGTAGTTGATGCATCCTCCAGCGCTCACCCCTGCCACCCATCTGCCATGGTAGAAGGAAGGCTTCCAGTGGCAGGACGAATCTCCATCCATGAACTCTGGAGTCAGAGAGCAGATGTCCAGGAGCTCAAAGTACCTGCAGAAGTCGTCCAGCGTCATCCTGTGCAGGGAGTGTTAGAATTATAATCATTATGATCCAAGGGAGTGACGTAGGCCTATAGAACCACACAACTGTTGTTTTAAAGGGGAACTCCACCCATTTTCAACATTTTACTATGTCATCGATGTACCTTTTGAGGTGTTGGGTGGACATGATAACAATGTTCCCCCAAATGTGTATTTCCTAAAAAAAATGGAGGTCTGAAAAAATGGTGAAATACATCTGATGGCATCATCAAGATGTATTTCACCATGTTAATGTTTTTTCTTTTAGGCTTTTTTTCTCGAGAGGGTACAAATGTGAACCAAATGGACCCGCTAGGGTTCCCCTTTAAGTCCCCTTTAAGTCCGCTACTTAGTTACTACCCAGGGCTGTAGGATTAATTCGAGGATTAATTGCAGCTTCAAAATGAATTTAATCATGATTAATCGCCATTCAAACTAGGTTCAAAATGCTCCTGTACAGGATTTGAACATTTTTAAAAGAAAAATAATCTGGAAAAAAAGATGTTTATTTGTATTAATCAAAATAGGTGATCTACAAGCCCTGAATGCTTGTAGATCCCTCAAGCTATGCTTTCTGCCTGTGGTTACAGGGAGACACATCTATATGTCTCCGTAAAACTGCACTGTTTTTTTATTTATTTTTTTCCCAATGGAAATTGCTCAGTGCTCAGTGTGATCATGGGTTAATGTATTATTTATTCATTTATTAGACTAATCAACAAAATTAATGAATGTCATTATTTGCTCTAATGTGAATCTTCAAAATGGGATATATTTGTATGATAATACAGCTAATTAATGCAGTCATATCGTCAATCGTCAATCGTCAGTGTTGTAGATCTGTTGAACAAATGAAGTTAGTTTAAATTAATTGATCTTATATTTTGTCCGACTAAACGAGACTAAAATCTTTTGAGTTGTCATTTTCATCGACTAAAGCTACACTAAAACAACCAAAACACCACTCTCTATACAGCATGTGTTCCAATTCATGGTGCATGAAGTTAGTATTGGTTGGTTACAATTGGCTAATAAAGACACATAAACCATTATGGGGGTTTCGGACAGACCATATACTGTTGACAATAATGCTGATCTCACATAAGACTTCACATTGCTTACCAAAACTCTCCGTCGTCACGTCTGGTAAGGTACATCTCCCGATCCTGAGGGCTGACAGTCTGCCACAACGGAGACCTAACAAGAATACTCTTCATATTACTATATTATCTATTATGTAATCATATAGCCATATACATATATAACACGTGTGTGTGTGTGTGTGTGTGTGTGTGTGTGTGTGTGTGTGTGTGTGTGTGTGTGTGTGTGTGTGTGTGTGTGTGCGTGCGCGCGTGCGTGCGTGCGTGTGTGTGTACAACTTTTGAATGTGTTTTTGCATGGATGTTGGTCAATCAAATGTAATTATTAGGGATGCACCAATATGGAAATTCTTGACGGATACCGATGTTTACAATAACACTCTAACCGATAGCCAGCATCGATATTTAGTTTTTGTTGTTTTTCTAATTTAGTTTTTGTTGTTATTATTGCCATTCTGTGTTTTCCTAGAAATCGAGGTCTAAAAAAAACAACATTAACATGGTGAAACGCAACTTGATGACGCCATCAATTTGTGTTTCACCGTGTTAATGATTTTCCTTTTAGAGCCTTCCTTTTTTCCTGGGAGCGTACAAATGGAACCAAATGGACACTAGCGGGTCCATTTGGTTCCATTTGTACACTCTCAGGAAAATCTTGTAAATGGATGGAATTCCCCCTTAATTTGGAATTTTCCTTTTGTAATCACGGATATATGGACAAATTTCCCTTTAGCATATCACGTGTTGTATGTCTACAACATACAACAACATATTCTTACCCATCGCTCCAGGCGCCATTCCATTCTCCCCGACCCCAGGGGTTCCACAAACGCACAAGGTCCACCAGCGTGTTCCTTCCACTCACCAACTGAAACATTGAACAAATAAAACAGTGATGGAATGGCCTGACATTGGATTGGACAAGTTAATTGTCACTCTCAAGCTGTCCAATGGGCTCAAAGCACACAGCACAATGGGTGCTAATCTACACTGGAGCTTTGGTGGAATGCATACAATAGACGTTTAGGTATGCTCCTCCCCAAACTGCTATGGTCCAATCACAGCTAAACGTAACATGTGATAGACAAACCTCTCCACCAATAGCTTTTCTGTATGATAAAACATTGTTTTTAAAAAAATATATATCACACACATTTTTCCACTACCTAGGGCATGCCTTGTTGATGGATTTGGAAGAGATTTTGTAGGTCTGTTTCCAAAAATGAACCAGTATTTAGTTGTGTAAAGTCCATGATATTTACTTTGGAATGAATGAGCCTGGCTGGAAAGTGTCCTAGGGTTGACAAGAGGGCGGGGCTTAGCTAAAAGGTATTGGAGCTAGCTCAGGTGCAAACATTATTTCAATTATCTAAGTCAGGTGTCAGCAACCTGCGGCTCAGGAGCCGCATGCGGCTCTAGAACACAGCCCTAGTGGCTCCCTGGCTGTAGCATTATTACATACACACTGGGGTGATCCACACCAAAATAATATAAACATTTCAGTCACCCAAAACGTGTTGCGCTGTCTGACAGTTGCCAGTTAAAGTAGAACTTGGCCATGTCAAAAAAGGTGGAGCTTTCAATCTGAACCACCCATTTTCAACAGTTTACTATGTCATTAATATACCTTAGAGATGTTGTGTGGACTAGAAATGTGTAAAACTCCTTTATTTATTTATTTTTAGAAACTGCATTTCTGAAGAATGGTTGTGTTTTACCATGTTAATGATTTTTCTTTGAGGACCTTTTTTTCTGAGAGTGTGCAAATGTGAACCAAATGGACCCGCCAGGGTCCATTTGGTTCACATTTGCACACTCTCAGGAAAAAAAATAATAAAATGCGGCTCCAGACAGATTTTGAATTTAATTTTGGGTCGAAAAAGGCTCTTTCAACATCTTGGGTTGCCGACCCCTGATCTAAGTGAACTTCATGGGCTGTCATACACACCCTCTGCCAACCTGGGCAGGCAGAGGATTGTCCTCATGCTTCCTTCAATGCCTGAGGAGTCCAAGCTGCCTTCTTTTCACCTGACAGGGGGGAGTTTCCCTGGTTGGACGTATAGCGCATGGAAGGAACACGTCATTCCAACCAGTTCCTGTCCCCTCCATCAGGTGCCCCGGCTGGCCAGGAGGAGGCAGTCTAGAGACCACTGGCGTGCACAGAGAGTTTCAAGGGCAGGTGCTCAAATGTAACCAGGAGGGCACTCAAAATTGAGTTTTGGGGGGTTAAAAACGCATAGAAAATCTTTTTGCTCTTTTAAAAAGGGCATGTTGGTCCAGAGAGGGCCACTAGGGGGTGCTCAAACCCCCCTTGACGACGTCTATGTATGCACGCCTATGCTAGAGACACAGAACGGACATTCTATGTCCTACCCGGGTATGGGCACCAATGACCCAGAGGAGGAAGTACACCGCCAGCACCCAGGCAGCGTCCCTAGTGGGAATCGAACCCAAGACCTTCTAGCTGCGATGGGGAAGCAACTACCACTGTGCCACTGTGGCCCCATACGTTCTAAGTTCCCAAATGGTTTGTATGCATAGAGCACTGAGACAACTGGTGAATGAGTCAATTCTGTCTAGTGAAAAGAACGTCAACGTCCAATGAAACCGCTCCATCTAGGCACCGGTGTGACTGTGTCATTACCTGTTTGATTCCAGTGACAGTATAGGCGTGGCCGTCCACCAAACCATTGGATGACACTGTGTTGGCAGATGACGCCTATACACAAGACATGTATCAAAAAGACAATATATTATATGACATTATTATGACAGGCGCACTTTAAAGGTAGGGTAAGTGATTTGAAATTCATCCTGTAGTTCCAGTCTGGTGCACTAGGGGCGCCAAACAGTAGCTACACTATGTGAGCCTGCTGCTCGACCCTGATTGGAGGAGAATTCGCCACCACCTGGGGAACTTTTATTAGCTCCTCTGCTAATGTGGGGGAGGGGGAAACTCCATATATGGTTTTCACACCTTATAATAGAGCATTTTAACAGAAAAAAATATTTTTGGGTGATATCTGACAAAAGTGAAATCACTTGAATAAGCAATCAGAAGTCGTAGTGTTGCCGATCTGTAATACTTTTGAAGAAATTTGTATAAATAAATAAATAAATAAATAAATAAATAAATAAATAAATAAATAAATAAATAAATAAATAAATAAATAAATACAGCACTTGTGATTTACCTCTTATGCGCTATTTCAAAAACATGCAGCTGAATATGAATATGATGACTATGATAACCCCCCCTCTTTTCTCCTTTTTAAAATTTACTTTAGCCATTTTTTAAATAAAATATATAGTTTATTTGCGTATAGTTAAATGGAATGCACACGTGAAGAGAGAAAATTCCAATTTGTGGCACATGCAAGACTTTCATGTCTAGGGACCCACTGATTTAATTCAAGTGAGAAATGCACCCAACATCAAATTGTGACCAGTTTTACAAAGTTAAAATATTCATCATCTGAATTAGTCTACATGGCTGAAATAGTGGGCCATGGTAGGAAAAAGGTTGAAAACCACTGTTTTAAGTGGTTAAACATTGTTATGGTGCATGCAGCTCCCAAGACTAGAAGGGCTTGGCATTCCTTGTATTCATTCATTGAATCTCATTGATGGACCTGACGGACATGTCCGTCAGGTCCATCCAGTTTTCACTTGCTCCTGCAGAATGGGAAGGGGGGAGCAGTTAGGGGTGAAGGGTGGCGGGCTGTCTAACCATTCAACTAGCTATGGCGGCCTATACAAGGAATGAACAATGGACCCTGATGAGCTGACCTTAGATCAGTGGAGGATCCTTGCCAAATGCCAAAATCCAAAATGCACTAGTGGCACTTCCAAAATGCACTAGAATGCGCTAGATGCTTGCCTGGAAGGGAATATGACCATTAAATGACCATTAATCTTCTACATGCTCTAGTTGTGTAGACTTTGGCTAATTATTTTAACTCTTGAGAGTGTAAAAATGAAACCAAATGGACCCGTAAGGGTCCATTTGGTTTCATTTTTACGCTCTCAAAGAGTTACATCTGGTTAACCAACTATCCATCATTTAGCCTGGGGACCACTGGTTGAAAACCACTGTCATAGGAGGAGAAATGGTGAAGAATGAGGGTTTTATCTCTGGCGCCTGTCAATCAATTTCACCCCAACTCACCAGCCAAAAAGCACTAGATTTTCCGCCAGGAGTTTTTCCACTAATTTTGGCGCTAGGGGGGTCTGAAAAAGCGCTAAATATAGCGACAAATGCGCCACGTTGGCAACACTGCCTTAGATCAGTGGAGGATCCTGGACGATTCAAAGGCTGTTATAGCAGTGGTGGAAAGCCTTTCATTTTAATATCTTCCGATCTTAGATATATGGTCTAGATTCTGGGCGGTGGATGTTGGTCAGGTTTCGCCTGGGTGTGGAATGCCCTCCCACGGGTCTTGAAAGAATCAAGAGATGCAGCCTCCGGGCATGTTTTCAACAACCACTTAAAAAGCTCTATGCTGTTTAAACAAGCATTTGTGGAATCTCTGTGGGTCTATTTGTGGAATCTTATTCTTGGTGTTAACCTTGTTTGTCTCCATTTACCGGAGTAAACCTAGCCTGACCTCAGTCTGAATTGTAAAACATGTTGGATGATGATGTTCATAAAAGCTAAAACCAGACCCTTCTTTAAAGAATAAGTGAAGCAAAGTGAGTGGCTGTTGGCCAATCAGGTGCATGTGCTCGGATTTTCAACCGGCACCGACGGCGCCAAAGGCAGGGAATTAAATAAGCCAGTCCTTGAATCGCAGGGAAAACATAAGCTAGTATTTTTTTTAAGGTGCTGATTCAGGGCTGAGCCAAGCTAGGGTAAGCCAACTTTTCTTTCAAAACCCAATTCATTTTCATAGTATACACTGAACAGGTTCGACATTAGGCGGACAAGAATTACTGAACTGTTTTAATCTTGGTGGTCAGAGGAGTTCTCTCAGACACAATGCTATCCAAATACCATGTACTTTATTTGACTTCTGCACTTCGGCCATACTTGTTTTACGTGTTTCACCAGGTAGGCCATGTCATTCGTTAATGAATGACACTGCACTGGCTTGCTATGAACGGCTTCTAATCTAGACCATGTGTTTCTCAAACCTTGTCATGTCGTAGAAGCCCAAATTATGATAAATGATGCCTCCTGTGTGATAAGGTTACGTTTTAATTAATGGTGATGCTTGTGGTACTGAGGTTTAGAACCACTACTGTATACAGTTGCTTAAATTATGCTGCCAATCTACTTGTTAAAGCAGTCTGTTTGGTAAAATACTGTCTGCAACTTGTTCGGCAAGTAGATGGTTTCTAAATGCTTTGGTATCGGTACTTGGCATCGGTATCGGCTAACCCAGAAAATGTTGGACCGGAATCGGATCGGAAATAAAAAAAATCGGATCGGGACATCCCTACTTCTTACCCCCCGCGGCGTTCCGCAGCCAATCAGGGACTGGTGCAGGGCGGCCCTTTGGATCAGCGTGAAGAGGTCTGGAGGAGCGTCTTTCAGATCCACAGATATGTGGATCCCTCCGGTGAAGTCCACCATGGCCTCTGCCGGCGTCCCTGCAGTCATGTCTGCGTAGGAGCCGCACACCCTGGTGTGACGTACGGCAGAGGAGGTACAGGGGGGGAAATAGATACCATATGAGGAGGACGCAGGGACGGATGTATCATGTTCCAATGGGGGGGCAGGAGAAAATGGTATGGGGATGGCTTCATGAAGCCGCACCCATACCATTTTCAGTTACAGGACTTTTATTAGGCAAGTGTATAAGCATCGATAATAACATCAGTTGTTGTTGAAGTTGCAACAGACAAGCAACATGCATAAAACTAAAGGTCTGACTCAGAGAGTTTTCTGTTTTCAATGATGAAATGCTGTTGTTTTAGTGATGACACAACTGTAGTTAGTAGCAGTAGTAGTAAAATACTCTTAATTAAGTATATTTTTTCATTTGAAATATCTTGGGATATCCTGGGATGTTTTGCATGACATCATGTTTGGTGGGCAGACTGGACTGGGGGGGGGGGCATGCCAAATTTCACAATGTGTGCTATTATCATGTAAAGTTTGATTCCCGTACTTGGCATAGGCTTTCTCCAGCAGGGCAGGCCAGAACTCATTCTGGTTTCTGGATTGGACGAAGATCAGTCTGCCGTTGATTGTCGGGAGTTTGTCGTCAATGATAACATCCATCCACTTTCCAAACCTCCAGAACTGAAATATGGACATATGGACATGGAAGATAGGTTTCTTTCTTTTTCTTTTTTTCTTTAAAAAAATAATAATAATCACAAACAACCTGGGAAGGTAGCAGACTGGCCTCATGCTTCCTTCAATGCATGAGCAGTCGGACCGCTCTCTTTTCACCTCCCAGTTGAGAGTTTCCCTGGTTGGACAGGGTGCGTCAAAGGAACACATTATTCCAACCAGTTTCAGTCGCTTCCATCAGCCGCCCCGGCTGGCCATGGGGAGGCAGTTTAGAGACCAGGATTACTGCATGTTTTTGTGAGGGTATCTACCCTCCACACAAACTCCACACAGAAAGGCCCTTTCGCCAACCCTGCCTTGGGTATAGGCACTGATGACACGCCGCCAGCACCCACAGCAGCGTCCCTAGTGGGAATTGATCCCAGGACCTTCTAGCTGTGAGGCGACAGCACTAACCACTGTGCCAACGTGCCTGGAAGATAGGTCCATCGCTCTCTACATACAGGCCAGAGCAAAATGCTTAACATTGAAATAAAGGTTCCAGGGTGCCCTTAATACAATGTATTACTAGTGAAATTTCGCTTTACCCTGAAGTGGAACAGTCCGCAGTAGTCCTTGTCAAATGTCTGCTCCTGTGGCACAACTTGCTTGAGGATGTTTTTCTGGAACGTTAATGCTCCGATAGATGCCAGTAACCAGCAGTTTCCTGAATGAAAATGATCACAGTTCATTGACACACTTCTGCTGAAGCTACACTACTTGTTTCGAGTAACACGGATTGTAGCTTACTGCATTTTCCCACACATATTTTCAAATTCCAGCCATTTTTAATGGGTAGAAAACCTCTAATATACATCCCAAAACTTAAACATGCCACCATCCCAGGTTCAAACCCACCCCTAAATTATTATTATGATTTTTATTTATATTATTTTATTATTATGATTATTATTTAGAAGGTTGTACATTAAGTTGAGATATATATTTATATTATGTAGTGTTGATGTAGCTTGCTACAATTTTCTGGGGATAGCTTGTAGTGTAGCTTAGCTACATTTTTTTTTTCGAGAATAGCAAGTAGTGTAGCTTACTACATTTTCCCAGTAACTTGCCCATTACTGATAAGTCATTGCATCAAAAGAGTTACAATTCATTCCAAATACATGTACCACATAAATACTGATTTCTTTGAGCGGCGCAGCCCTGTTGGACTCTATGGGCCTTAAAGCTTGACGGTATAGATAAGGAATCAACAGGTCAGATGGAATTTGCCTCAGTTCAGTGCAATTACTGGGTGGGTCATGTATTTCCAACTTGCGTCGTTAAGAATATAGGTCGATGCCCAACGGGCGTGGCCCCGGTATGGTTAATGATTACATGCTCTTACCAACTACTCCTTGGCAATAGTCAAACCTCGAGAGGCCATCGATGATGAACGCCGGGTTCGGCACAATTTTCTGAAATGGCACAAGCATGTCATAAACGTAACAGTTATTACAACATTATGAGAGTTTGTCTGATGCAGAAACAGTGTTTGGTGAAATGGATATTTCACTTAAAAAAAAAAGTCATCTGCTCAAGCTCATGTCAACATCCAAGACCAGTACAGATGCGGATGTAACATTTCACAATTGGGGGGGTACAGGAGAAAATGGTAGGGGGCGGCTTCATCGCCCGTGGTGCGAAGCGACACGGGCAATGAAGCCGCCATTTTCAGGACTTTTATTAATCAAGTAAGCATGGATAATAACAGCAGTTGTTGAAGTTGCAACAGACACACAGCATGCATAAAGCTAAAGGTCTGACTCAGAGAGTTTTCTGTTTTCAATGATGAAATGCTGTTGGTTTAGTGGTGACACAGCTGTAGTTAGTTAGTAGCAGTAGTAGTGTTTCAAATCATTTTAAATATAAGCACTTTAATTTGAAATATCTTGGGTTGTTATGCATGACATTGTGTTTGGTGGGGCAGACTGGGCATTTAGGGGGGCATCGCCCCCCCCATGCTACTGCCCATCACTGTGACTTATGTGTGGCTCTGCTCAGGGGTTGTTGATATCAGAATGGATTGCTTTCATGCACACTTTTGCACAGACACTGCAAGGGCCAGTCATAAAATGTGTGTGTGTGTGTGTGTGTGTGTGTGTGTGTGTGTGTGTGTTTAGTAGCATATATACTGTATATATGAGTCTCACCCTTGGTCTCTTCCAGACCACCTTGGCGAGGTCTGCCGGGGCGAGGAGGCCCGGGCCGATGGAGGTGTCATCGGGGGGGAACATGTCGTCGATGAGGCGGACCCTGCGCCGGCGGTACAGACCGTAGAGCTTCTTCAGCCGCTGGTAGTCCTGCTCCAGGAACATCTGGGGGTCCGACATGCTGCCCCGGCCGCCTTTCCTGCGATGGCGCGCCTCCATGATGTTCACGCACACCGCTGGAGGAGGCATCTCTACTGCTGCTGCTACTGCTGCTGCTGCTGCTGCTGCTGCTGCTGCTGCTGCTGCACCTGCTGAGTCTGCTGTACCTGCTGCTGCTGCTGCTGCTGAACCTGCTGAGTCTGCTGCAACTGCTGCTGCACCTGCTGCAACTGCTGCACCTGCTGGTTCTGCTCCCAGAGGAAAAATAATGCTTCTCAGTTTAGAGGACAATTCCGGCCCATAATGGGGCCAATGAGGGCTGTGCAAGTTCACCTATATACATCGCTCCAAAATGCATGTTTTTTTTTTGCTATATATTGTGTCTCCACCATGTCAGTAGTGAGTTGACACTCACACTTTCACTTTCACTTTTGGTTCAGCAGTGATCCAGCTGTCTCAAAAGCTGGGGGCGTGGCACATGGTTTATGGCTGAACCACTGCTGAAACAAAAGTGAAAGTGAAAGTGAAGAGTGTTAACACACTAATGACATGGTGGAGAGACAATATATAGCAAAAATTGCATTTTGGAGCGATGTATATAGGTGAACTTGCACAACGCCCATTGGCCCCATATAAGCTTATTTTGGGGTAGGGGAAACAGCCATAAAGGAGTATTTTCACAAAATAACACCTGGACCACTTTAAAAAAAACTGCAAATAAAGATTAAAAAACTTTTGTGCCGGAATTCTCCTTTAAGCTCAGAAGCGTCTCTTGAGCAACCATGTTTATATCTCATTTTAATCTCAATTTAAAGGTAGGGGAAGTGATTTCACTTTTGTCAGATATCACCCCAAAAAAAGATTTTCCTGTTAAAATGCTCTATTATAAGGTGTGCAGACCATATATGGAGTTTCCCCCTCCCCCACATTAGCAGAGGAGCTAATAAAAGTTCCCCAGTTGGAGGGTGAATTCTCCTCCAATCAGGATCGAGCAGCAGGTTCACATAGTGTAGCTACTCTTGGGGGCCCCTAGTGCACCAGGATGGTACTACACAATGTATTTCAAATCACTTACCCTACCTTTAAGGTCACCTAAAGATCACCTATGCCTCTTTATGGCTCCTAAGATGACTACTAGGATCCTTAAATGAGATAAAGCTGAGGTCTCTCCATTGGCTGCTACAGATGTATTTGAGAGATAAATGAGACAAAGTTGAAATCGTGCTATATATGCGTAAGCTGCTGCTGCACCTGCTGCTTGTGCTGCACCTGCTGCTGCACCTGTTGCACCTGCTGCTGATTCTGCTGCTGCTACTACTGCTAAGTGTCCATTGTGTTTTTCTTCCACTACAGCCAGGGAGGAAACACAGAGTGAATTCTCATAAACTCTAAACTGTACTCTGACCCTTCATGACTCATGGATTGATCTATTTACTTTTACTTTAAAGGGGAAGTCCACCCATTTTCAACATTCTATATATGTCATTAGTATACCCTAGAGGTGCTGGGTGGACATGACAAAAAAAAGTTCCCCCATTCTATTTTCCCAAGAAATGGAGGTCTGAAGAAAACCACTAACATGGTGAAACATCTTGATGACATCATCAAGATGTATTTTCACCATGTTAATGGATTTGTTTAGATGCTTCTGTTTTCTGAGAGCGTACAAATGGAACCAAATCCCTTCATCCAAAAATGTGTTATTATTGAAATTATATAAACATTCTTCATTGTGCTTTTACTTTATACATGACTCACATGCACGCACATACGCGCGCACACACACACACACACACACACACACACACACACACACACACACACACACACACACACACACACACACACACACACACACACACACACACACAGTACAATATCAACAAATGACATGTTTGTTCTTACCTGTGCCTGTGTTTCGAAGTGTCTGCTGTAACCACTGTGACACATGAAGTCACACTGAGGCTTATCTTCTCTCCGTACGAAAGGCATTTAACTACTGCAGACATACTGGATAAGCAAGTTAAGGGGCACACACACACACACACACTCACACACACGCACACACATACACACGCACACTCACACACACACACATACACACACTTACACACTCACACACGCACATGTGCGCGCACACACCACAACACAGCACAAGTGATTGCCCTAGGCAATATTACTCATGCGACGTGTCAATCTACTACTCCTTTAAACGG
This sequence comes from Benthosema pterotum, assembly GCA_039105355.1. Classification (NCBI taxonomy): domain Eukaryota; kingdom Metazoa; phylum Chordata; class Actinopteri; order Myctophiformes; family Myctophidae; genus Benthosema; species Benthosema pterotum. The sequence goes on along the minus strand of CM076980.1, from coordinate 43,457,662 downwards.
CAATCAAATTTTATTACTAGGAATCAGCAAACCCCCGGGCGTGATCCTTTTTGTAACCCATTTAACGACCTAACACTTTATATTTTACAAAACGTTTCCTATGAAAAAATAATAATAATAATAATAAAAGCTATTTTTCAATAAAACATAAAACACCCATACAGAATGGGTTTAAGCCCAATTGAGGTCAACAACCAACCACACTGAATAATTGTAAAACAATATAGTTTCTCATCCTTTTAACTCTGCTGCATATTTCCCACATAATATCATGCATAATTGGACAATATTATCCTTACAGGAATAATGGTCACGTTATGTACTGGGCATACAGTACTTAGGCCTTTAAATTCCTCGAGGAACACAGGCCATATATGGTCAACTGGCAGCCCGTGGGCCACTTTCGGCCCCTACCTTGTGGCTCTCACCTTAACCCGTTTTTCCTGACCCTCGATTCGAGTTTCTGACACCAGATTATACAGTAGTTCCTGACACCAGATTATACAGTAGTTCCTGACACCAGATTATACAGTAGTTCCTTACCTTGCTAGATTATAGCTGCAGCAACCTTACAGCTTTTGACGCTAGATTCTACAGTAGTTTCCGACACTAGATTCTAGTTATTGACACTAAATGATAGTTTCTGATGCTAGAGGATCTAAACTTTTTGACACTATAATCTAGTTTCTGACGCTAGAATCGAATTTTTGACACTAGATTCTATAGTTTCTGACATTAGATTCTAGTTTTTCTGGAAAAAAAAAAAACTGTGTTCCTGTGTGATGCTAACATATTTCAAGCCAAGGACCACCAGAATTATCCATATTTGGCTGCGGGCCCCCACCTGAAAACATTTTGTTCTAGGGATCCCCCAGAAGCAAAAATTTGACTTGTTTGCTTCCAAAATAATGTATTCAGAGATTTGCAGCACATTTTCACAATTTTTCAAAAATAGCAGAACTACAAGCTCCTATCACGCCACTCGGTGGCGCGGTACTAACTAACTACAGCGGTGGCACCACTAAACCAACTGCATTTCATCATTGGAAACAGAAAAGTCCTCCAGAAGACCTTTAGCTTTATGCATGCTGCGTGTCTGTTGCAACTTCAACAACAACTGATGCTATTATTGATGCTTCATTGCCTAATAAAAGTCCCATAACTGAAAATGGTATGGGTGCGGCTTCATCGCCCATGGGGCAAAGCAACCCGGGACTACATCCGCCCCCCATATTGCAGTAGTAGTAGTAGTCCCTCATACATTCATTTACTGTAGTGGTCTAACCAAGCGATGCTTTTGTACAAAGCGCGTACGTTCGTATTTCTTTCACACAAGAGTTATGTAAACTGTCCTGTGGAAGCATGTAAGTGTTGTCACAGAAAAGGGAGGTTAGATTCTCAAGAAATGATGAGTCATTTGTTGTTGATCACTCTTAGGAAATGTGCCCACAATTACACAAGTATAATCATGTCATCATGGGTATCAATACTGTGTATCAGTTAATCTGAGTTTAATGGAAGGTTGGATAAAGTAAGAGGATAGAAAAGTCGGGGTCAATGGTCCCCAGGTTGATGTTTAAGTCAGGGCGGTGGTGGTGGTCCCTCCCTGGTCACAATTAGTTGAGAGCCCCGTTGTAGAAAAAATATTAATTAAAATCCAAATCCAAGGGAAACATTCACTATATTGAGTAGATTAAAGAGTAATGTTAACATGTAATATCTGGTAATATATGGATTGCTTTCATAACAGCAGTGAATTAATTTGCATCGTTGAGTCTCATGTCTCACACCTTCCTCTTGTCAATACAACCTAGAATCTCTGATTCAGATCAGGACAGTTGGCACAGCAATGTTGGCACCGGGGGCTGGTGACAAAACATGACGCACAATAAGGTCACTAAACATGGGTAAAATTCACTGAAACCTTCCTGGATCAGCAACATTATGATGTCACTGAGCATCATGAAGCTACTGAAAGACCTGCCCACCTCAGACATCAGCAACCTTATGAAAATTGCAAAAATATAATCGTCCAGGTGAAAATCAACCATGTTCAGTGTTCTACGGTTAAAAAAGTAAACTCTCACAAAAAGTAAAAAGCTTGTAGATCTACAGGTCAGAGGACAAAAGTCAGAACCCAGAAGTTGTTCAGTATGAAGAGCCGTAAATGCATATTGAGGTTTTATTGCTGACGCTCAAACAGTTAATGAACTATGTACAGCGTTTTCAATTGCGTACTTTGGCGCCAGCCACCCTTTGGCCAATGGACCTGTGTCTTCGCATCGCTCTTCAGTGCTTGGCATGCAGCCGTTTACTGTGTTATTGCAAAGTTTTCGTTAAACAAGAACTGATATTTTTGGAGAAGGAAAAAGAAAGACATGAAAAGAGAAATCCATGCAAATACTGTATGGAACCGGTAGGCCCTTCGGAAGTAGTCTTGATTATTGCGAGCAGTTTCTTAGCAACGGTAATTGTTCCATGCCTAGAATACACCAGGGGGGCAGCTAATTAAAAATCTGCTGCTAATTAAAAATTAAAGTAAGGGTAAAGTTGCCTAATGCAATACACCCCTCACAGCGACCATATTCATATTAATATCATGTCATGTCCTTTTATTCACACATTGACATGTTTTAAACTTTCTATACTGCTTTGCAAATATATAAAAAGCAGCATGAGTGTTTCAAATAGAAAAAAAAAATCTCAAACTTACCATTATTGGGTTAATACGTTTTGTCCTGACACTAGATTCTAATTTTTCTGGAGGAATCTCAGAATCTATGCTTCTGTGTCAGTGATGCTCAACATATTTCATGCCAAGGACCCCCAGAATTACCTCCTGTATATTTGGCTGCGGACCCCAGTCTGTTGTTCTAGTGATCTCCCGAAGCAAATATTTGATTTCAAAATGTTTGCTATAATATATTCAAAAATGTGCGCGTTTTCACGATTGTTCAAAAACAGTGGAACTACAAGCTCATAGCGTGCCACTCGGCGGAACACTACAAGCTTGTAGATCTGCTATTTTTTCAATACCTAAAGAATGATGCACTGTTTTTTTTAACCTCCCCTTTAATAGTACCAATTTTATTGTATTGTACACAGTTGTTGTCGTTGATTAGTCACCTTGAAACGGCTGGTATTCAGCTTTGAGTTCACAGTAATAGGGACAAAAACAACACATATTGGCTATTTTCACACACTTTACATGCAGTGTTAGGGAACTAGTGTGTGGAATATTCACAAGAGCTTGAAATGGTATATGGGTCGCTGCATCTCTATCCCAGGCAAAACAGAACTTTTTTTTTTTCTTGTCATTTACTTTTATGGATACAATTGCAAACATTGCATTGTAAACAAATCTTTCTCAATATGCTATACTTGTTTTAATAGCGGTCTGTGTGTGTTGCGCAGGTGCACGCAAATGCAAGTGCAAATGCAAGTGTGCATGCACGTGTCTTAACATCATCATCATTGTGTTTCACCATGTTAATAAGTTTCCTTTTTTCTGAGAGTGTACAAATGGAACCAAATTATCTCCAAGGGTGATAAACAACCATTTGCCATTTTGGCTAAATGTTTGGAGGCATTACTCATAGCCAGTGTTGGGCAGTAACTAATTTTAGATTACATATTACTGTAATATTATTACTTTTGCTCCAAAAAGTAAAGTAACGAGATTACTCTGCAAAAATGGGTAATAAGTAACGCATTACTTGCAAGTAACGCCAAGTTACTTTTTTTTAAAATGAGCTTGTTGTTGCATGCAAAAATAGAACAGATGTACAAGCTATTGACAGGTACTGTAACAACAGAGATGTGCAGTAGATTGTAGATGCAGTCCACACGCTGCATCCTGCGCAGTTATGTACACTACAAATCGCATTGCTGCTTTATTTTGTAATAAACGGATTATGTTGTACTTCTCTAATTTTTCAAAAGCGGTGTTGAGAACTTGGGAAAGTAATAACGTAATATGTAATATATTACTCTTCAAATCCAGTAATAAGTAAAGTAATGATATTACTTTGTCTAAGGGGTAACGAGTAAAGTAAAGAAGTTACTTTCCTAAGTAATATAGACCAACACTGCTCATAGCACACTTATAGTTGTTGCTCGCCTTGCTGTAAAGGGAACAAGTGTGTTTGCCAGGCCATGATGTCATGAGGCCCAGCTAAACCATTGAGGCCAATATAGGTCAGGAGCACACCTCCTGTTTCTGGCGCATGAGGCAACTTGATGTACAAGTACACCCCCTGGACTTGACGCTTGTGCGTCGCAGGGATTAGCTTCATTGTGACACAGTGGACTTAATTTAACATGTAAATGCAGTGCAGCTGTCACACCTACTGTCCCTGTTGGGACAAGATACAGTCCGTCTGTTGCTGCTCAAATCACGCACTGTGTGTCCATTATGCATTCTATGGGTGTGTCCAACTTGCTAAGTTACTTTGTATAAAAAAATATATATATGATATCTTATGCTTCTCAGAATAAAGGCTTTATTTTCAGAGAACACAATGAATTATTGTCCTCTGCAATTTACGAAGCACAACTAGTGTTGCTTTATGAATTCATAGTCACAGTATTTATACTGTATTCTGTTAAAAAGTTTGACTCATTAACAGAGTTCTGTATCTTTAAGTCGTAGACAGGGGCGGATATAACTTGTCCAATTGGGGGGGGGGGGGGGGCAAGAGAACATGTTGGAGGGGCAAAAGAAAATGGTATGAAATGAAGCCGCACCCATACCATTTTCGGTTACAGGACTTTTATTAGTCAAGTAAAGCATCAATAATAACATCAGTTGTTGTTGAAGTTGCAACAGACACGCAGCATGCATAAAGCTAAAGGTCTGACTCAGAGATTTTTCTGTTTTCAATGATGAAATGCTGTTGCTTTAGTCAGTGGTGCCAAAGTTGTAGTTAGTATAGCAGTAGTAGTGTTTCAAATCATTTTAAATATTAGCACTTTAATTTGAAATGTCTTGGGTTGTTTTGCATGGCATCGTGTTTGCGGGGGCAGACTGGGTATTTAGGAGGGCATTGCCCCCCCATGCCCGTGCCTAGATCCGCCCCTGGTCGTAGAGGTGAATACTACGCAGTGTAAGAAAAGACGCAGAACCACAAACAATACTGTATTGATTTTTATTCATCAACTACATCGGCTTTATTGCCTAACGCTCATTACACGCTACACGCAAATCTTGTGGGCAAACAGGCCAGAAACGAAGCCTGCATGAGGGTCCTTCCCACAGTCCTTTCCTTCGTCACATTTGCAGATGCCTGCCTTGCAGTCCTCAGTGGGAGCACACTGAGGAGGAACCAAACAGAGCAGCGTGTTACTGAATACAGGTGATTTTAGGTTCTGAATCGTGAATGGACTGAATGCTAAAAGCCTCTCCCAGCAAGGGGGGGGGGGGGGGGGGGGGGGGCATAGATCTGCACTTGAGAGCTCTCAAGAATTAAATTATATTTAAAGGGGAATTCCACCCATTTTCAACATTTTACTATGTCATTGATGTACCTTCAAGGTGTTGGGTGGACATGATAAAAAAGTTCCCCCCATTCTGTGTACCCAAGAAATGGAGGTCTGAAGAAAACCACTAGCATGGTGAAACTTGATGACATCATCAAGATGTATTTTCACCATGTTAATGAATTTCTTTAGACGCTTCTTTTTTATCTGAGCGTACAAATGGAACCAAATGAACCCGGATTCATTTGGTTGCATTGGTACACTCTCAGAAAAAAAATAATAATAAAACGGGTGGAATTTCCCTTTAAACATCCGACTTATGTATTTTCAAGAATCTACACAATTATAAAATATAGATTTTTTGTTTTTGCCATTTCATCCATTTTAAATTGTGGACAGAAACCTGACAATTAATCCTTAGTTTTTGGTCCTATCAAGTTATTTTTTGTCATTGTCAGTCAGGTAATTTTGCAAGTACTCATTACAAAGCATGAATGGAATGAAAAGTATACATTTTTTTAAACAAGTATGAAGTTACGATTGAATGAAGTTACAACAAAAATACATTCCCCCCTGGCACCTTCCTAAAATCACCAACAGTGGGACATACCATTAATATATTAATAATATATTACTGATAATCAAGGCAAATATTACTTTTCAAATAATATTTCCCAACACTGATCGCCAGTGCTTGAATACATAGTCATGGTCTGCATACTCTGTGCTGTAACACGACCTCTCAGCCCTCATATGCAAAACATGGAGGAGCATAGAGCGGTGGAGTTTGGAGGCAGTCGTTGGAAACACCTGTGTTCTAAACTCACATGACATGCAGGAGGCAGCAGGAACCCTGTGTTACTGAAAACTACCAAAGTCTGACAAAAAATAATCACCTGCACAGACTACTTGGCAGAAAGACATAATAACGTACCAGTGGTCTGAAATTGGCTATTCTTCAATGGTAAGTTACTGCAAAAAGTAGTTTCTATGTGTAAAGTAACTTCTTAGTGCAGGGCGTTACTAGCCAATACTGTTCTTCATGAAGGTGCTTATATATAGGAAGTCTTATGAATGCTATACAGCTTGGTGGAAAGTAACTGCTTGTGGTCATATTTGAATGCCTTGGTCATGTGCACAAACCAGTAGTTGTAGAGATATACTTCTCTAGGCCTGGAGATTGCTAAAAATGGCTGCTAAGCCAAAGAGCTCAAATTGAAGGCATATTGTATAAATTACAACAAAGTTACAGCAACAGCTCAAGAAGTTTCTTGTGAAATGCGAACACAGATATAAAAGGACTTACGATTTTTGTGATTTCCCGGCAGACTTTCGACTTGAAGAAGGCATGGGGGTCTCTGACACAGTCTTGTCCCTCAGGGCATTTGCATTTGCCCTTGTTGCAGGAAGCGGTCGGTTCGCACTGCCAGGGACACAGAGACACACGTAACGTTGTTAATGCTGTTATGATTTACATTCATGACTACAGGGAAAGGAATGTGGGTGCTTTCCTGTGTACTTCACCCAAGGACACTGAACTTGTGCTTTTTTATTAGTTTACATCGGGTAAAATATACCAAAAAAATAACAAAAAACTGGGTAAACTTTACCCAAAACCTTCCTGCAGGAAAAAATGAAGGGTGTGTGCAGGGAAACAAACGAACATTCTATGATGACACTGAGCATCATGAAGCTACTGAAAGCTTCATGATGCGTCTGGGTAAAAAATCACCCATGTTTACTGTTCTAGGGTTAAGGACTTAACTCATGTATTAACAAGGTATGAAAGTATTCGCGTCGTTTTACAAGGTCACAATGCATTACACTGTGACACTAATGTAGGTATAATCAAAACCGGTGGTTGCTGGGGACCTCTCTGGCACAGACAGCAAACAATAGAAGGACTGGAATGGTCTGTGTTTCCGTTCAGAGTACACTGTGTTTGACATGCAAATGTCAAATAAAGTGAATGTGTCAGACACCGATTGCGGTGGAAATCATACCAGTGCAATCCACTTGCACGTCAGGAGCAATTTGGCGGTTCAGTGTCTTGCCCAAGGACACTTCTACATCTAGGGTGGAGGAGCCGCAGGATTCAATCCACCGAGCCATGGATCATTCGTACGACCTGCTCTACTATGCCTGAATCGGAAGGTTCTGGGTACGAGTCCTGGCTGCAACTAGAGGAGAGAGGGAGGGAGGGATGGGGAACTTACTTCCGGAAGAGCTCTCTTCTCAACAGAAGCCAGGTGGTCTTCTCCTTCCATCTCCAGCTCTTCTTCAGCCTGTAATAGAGAGAATTTTAAGTTATCACACAGCCTGGTGGTTCAATACTTGCCTGCTGCTCTGCTTATATCATATGCTGTATCCACAAGGCATAATGTTTGTTGTGTGTTACACAGTGAATACTAGTAATCAACACTATCCACAATTTTTTTCAGTTCCTTGGTGGGAACCGGAACCAGAGCGCACAAACATGTTCACGCAGTGTTGCTATGTCTTTATTATGATGCGTTTTTTATAACCAACTTTTGACTCGGTTTTTATTTTTATTTTATTTTTTTCAACATTTTAGTTTGAACCATAACGCCATCACTTTCAGCCCCTTCAAAAGGTTGGCTTACCTTGCAGACGGTGAGCAGAGCCACACCGAGAAGCAGGAGTGTGAACGCTACCATCTTCTCCATGCTGACGAAGAAAAAAGCCTCTGGATGAATGGTCCGAGTAGAGATGATGAAGACCAGTAGAGATAAAGAAGACCAGTATAGATGATGAAGACCGGTAGAGATGATGAAGACCGGTAGAGATGCTGCTGCTCTTCGGTGCGTTGTGTGGAAGTGGCTGCAGTGTCCCCTCTCTCTTATGCTGCGTTTCATCAGACAAGGACAGCCTCGTTATCACACACTTATTTACATGTTAAAGATCCTATGTCGCAGCCGTCAGAAACCACCTGGGCCATCTGCATAGAGACACGTGTAATTGATCTCCTCCCTGCCCTGACATACAGTATGGACAAGAGGCTGCTCTGAAATTCACTTCTAAGTCACCTGCCTGACTATCACACTTCATACAGTCCTCTTTTAATAAAAAACATCAAATAGAGATGTTTGAAAAAAAATCGAGTCCGCTTCAAGTGGTGAAAACAGCAAAGTTGTGTGCCTGTAGTTCAAATATACCGTCCTCTTTCTGATATGATTTGAATTTTTTTATATATATAAACTCACAGGCATGTTGGAATATTCATTATGGATGATTAAATCGATCTGTCCCAGGCCTCAGGCCTTGCAGGGAATTCATTTTTGGATTCTTTTCCGTATGTACAGTACTCAAACATTCAATTGTTTTGGTACTGCTATATAAATATTTGAAGTTTTTGAGGAAAACTTAGGTCAGGCCTAAATGGGTTAATAACACCAATTATTGTATTGCATTGTACACAGTTGTCCTTGATTAGTCAAGGTATTCACCCTTGCTTTGAGTTCACAGTAATAAGGGGAAAAACAACAACACATATTGTCTATGTTCACACACTTAACACCCAGTGTTAGGGAACTAGCGTGTGTAGTACTATCCACAAGAGCTTGGATTGGTATATGGAGCGCTATCTCTCTTACAGGCAAAACAGAAGTTTTTTTGCCTATGAGAGATAATGTAAATGCAGTGCAGGTGTCTCTCTCTCACACATAGGCCTACTGAACTGAACTGATAAGAAATAACTGTCATGGCCGGTATCAGTTTAATAAAGTCACTGCTGCTCAAATAAAGCACGATATGTCTCTATGCATTCTGGGTGTTCAACTTGCTCAGTTTTTAGTCACAATGGATAAAGTTATGTGACATCTTATGTTATGGGTTCCTTTAAATTAGGAAATGTTCTTGAAAGAGTAGACTTTACTTGTAGAATAGGATAATAAGGTTACAAACGGGGCACAATAAGTTGTGACGGGGTCTGTATAGTGTATAGGATATAATATGTGAAAATGTATGCTTATCAATACAGAACAACACAACTTGTACTTTTATAGACCGGAATGAAATGAATTATTGTCCTCTGTAATTAACAAAGCACAAATAGCATTGCTTTATGAATTCAAGGTCACAGTATTTATACTCTCTGTAAAACCTTTTTCTGATATGTCAAATCATATCAGAAAGAGGACAGTATATTTGAACTACGGGCAGTCGGGCACACGGGCAGTCGGGCACACAACTTTGCTGTTTTCGTCACTTGAAGCAAACTCGATTTTTTTGGTTTTAAAAAGGACTGTATTGTGTAATATATGAAGTGTGATAGTCAGGCAGGTGATTTAGAAGTGAATTCAGACCAGCCTCTTGTTCATACTGTATGTCAGGGCAGAGAGGATATCAATTCCACGTGTCTCTATGCAGACGGTCCAGGTGGAGTGGAGCAGATAGCGGTTTCTGACGGCCGCGACGCAGGATCTTTAACATGTAAATAAATGTGTGATAACGAGGCTGTCCTTGTCTGATGAAACGCAGCATAAGAGAGAGAGGGAGAGGACACTGCAACCACTTCCACACAACGCACCGAAGAGCAGCATCATCTCTACTGGTCTTCATCATCATCTCTACTCGGACGATTCATCCAGAGGTTTTTTCTTCGTCAGCATGGAGAAGATGGTAGCGTTCACCCTCCTGCTTCTCGGTGTGGCTCTGCTCAGCGTCTGCAAGGTAAGCCAACCCTTTGAAGGGGCTGTAAGTGATAGCGTTATGGTTCAAACTAAATCGTTGAAAAAACAAGTCAAAGTTTGCTTATAATAAACACATTGCTTATAATAAAGACATGGCAACACTGCGTGAACATGTGTATGTGCTCTGGTTCCGGTCCACACCAGTGCCTTGGTGGATAGCACTGATTACTAGTGTTCACTGACTGTGTAACACTCATTTTAACAAACATTATCCCTTGTGGATACAGCATATGATACAAGCAGAGCAGCAGTCAAGTATTCAACATTCAAATTCCTTCTATTACAGGCTGAAGAAGAGCTGGAGATGGAAGAAGAAGAAGAAGAAGACCACCTGGCTTCTGTTGAGAAGAGAGCTCTTCCGGAAGTAAGTTCTCCATCCCTCCCTCTCTCTCTCCTCTAGAGGCAGCTGGGACTCGAACCCAGAACCTCCACTCTAGATGTAGAAGTGTCCTTGGGCAAGACAATTGCTCCTGACGTGCAAGTGGATTGCACTGGTATGATTTCCACCGCAATCGGTGTCTGACACATTCACTTTATTTGACATTTGCATGTCAAACACAGTGTACTCTGAGCAGAAACACAGACCATTCCAGTACTTCTATTGTTTGCTGTCTGTGCCAGAGAGGTCCCCATGCAGCAACCACCGGTTTTGATTATACCTCCATTAGCGTCACAGTGTAATGCATTGTGAGCTTGTAGAACGCGTGTTCTATTTTGATGCCAATGCTTTCATACCTTGTTAATACATAAGTTAAGTCCTTAACCCTAGAACAGTAAACATGGGTGATTTTTACCCAGACGCATCATGAAGCTTTCAGTAGCTTCGTGATGCTCAGTGACATCATAGAATGTGCGTTTGTTTCCCTGCCAACACACCCTTTGTTTTTTTCCTGCAGGAAGGTTTTGGGTAAATTTTACCCATGTTTAGTGATACGGTGATAGAAAAAATCCCTTTCACTCACTGGACCAATCTCACAGGTCTTAGGAATGTCTGGACAAAAGGAGAAGTTCCCAACTTAATTCCTATACCTTTGGTATATTTTACCCGATGTAAACTATTTAATAAAAAAAACTCAAGTTCAGTGTCCTGGGGTGAAGTACACAGGAAAGCACCCACATTCCTTTCCCTGTAGTCATGAATGTAAATCATAACAGCATTAACAACGTTACGTGTGTCTCTGTGTCCCTGGCAGTGCGAACCGACCGCTTCCTGCAACAAGGGCAAATGCAAATGCCCTGAGGGACAAGACTGTGTCAGAGACCCCCATGCCTTCTTCAAGAGTAAAGTCTGCCGGGAAATCACAAAAATCGTAAGTCCTTTTATATGTGCGTTCGCTTTTCACAAGAAACTTCTTGAGCTGTTGCTGTAATTTTGTTGCTACTGGTTTGTGCACATGACCAAGGCATTCAAATATGACCATAAGCAGTTACTTTCCACCAAGCTGTATAGCATTCATAAGAATCCATATATATAAGCACCTTGGTGAAGAACACTGTTGTCTAGTAACACCCTGCACTAAGAAGTTACTTTACACATAGAAACTTTACTTTTCGCAGTAACTTTTTTTTTTTACAGTTAACAGTAGTATATCATGTGCAATTTATCATGTGCATTTTTTTCCAACGACTGCTTCCAAACTCCACCGCTATACGCTCCTCCACATTTTGTATACTGAGGGCTGAGGGGGCGTGTTCCAGCACGACCCCTCGAGTTTCCATCTAAACTGGCAAAAATAATATTGGTCAAAAATAATATTTTTTTCTACATTTTTTAATTGTGTAGATTCTTGAAAATTACACAAGTCGGATGTGTAAATATTAGGGGTGGGACTCGATTATTTTTTTTTATTTAATTAATTTGAAGCCTTGTAATTAATTAATCTCAATTAATCGCATACCAATATTTGACCCAAGAAGCATTTTTGTGTCAATTAAAACAGGCAGGTATAGCGTGTGAGTTTTTCTAAATCAAAACTGTGTTGACACTGCAATTTGGTTAACCAGTTTATAAGTTGGTTAACGAGATCAAAATTTGGGTAACTAGATCAAAAGTTGGTTAACCAGATGTAACTCTTTGAGAGCGTGAACATGAAACCAAATGGACCCTTGCGGGTCCATTTGGTTTCACGTTTACACTCTCAATTCACCATCCGAATTAGTCCAAGTCTACACAACTAGAGAATGTAGAAGATTAATGGTCATTTTTATCTGTAGGTTTGACTGTTTTGTTTCTGAAATCCAGGCTGGTCTTGTGGACAAAAGTAAATGAAATCTTTAGTTTTGGGGTCTGTGTGGCGATTAAAATGGGTTAATTTTGTTAATTGCGTTATTTTTTCTGTGATTAATTAATCTCAATTAATCAGTTAAAGTCCTAGTCCTAGTAAATAGAATTTAAATGTTGAGAGCACTCTCAACAGTTACAGATCTATCCCCCCTGCTAGGAGAGCCTAACATCTCCTAAATGTATTCAGTAACACGCTGCTCTGTTTGGTTCCTCCTCAGTGTGCTCCTACTGAGGACTGCAAGGCAGGCATCTGCAAATGTGACGAAGGAAAGGACTGCGGGAAAGACCCTCATGCAGGCTTCGTTTCTGGCCTGTTTGCCCACAAGATTTGCGTGTAGCAGGGGCGGATCTAGGCATAGGCATGGGGGGGGGGGGGGGGGGTGGCAATGCCCAGTCTGCCCCACCAAACATGATGGCATGCAAAACAACCCAAGATATTTCAAATTAAAGTGCTTATATCTAAAATGATTTGAAACTCTACTACTGCTACTAGCTAACTACAGCTGTGTCACCACTAAACCAACAGCATTTCATCATTGAAAACAGAAAACTCTCTGAGTCAGACCTGTAGCTTTATGCATGCTGCGTGTCTGTTGCAACTTCATCCGCCCCTGGAGTGTAGGCTAATGCGCATTGGCCAATGAACACGACAAGTACAAATACATCAATGGTTTGCGCTTGATGAATAAAATGAAATAAATATTGTTTGTGGCTCTGGGTCTTTTTCAAACACTGCTATAGTACTCACATCATACGACTTAAATAACACAATACCACAATGCAGAAGTACTCTCTTAACGACTCAGACTTTCCACCAGAATACAGTCTAAATACTGTGACGTTGAATTCATAATGCTGTTTGTGCTTCTTAAATTGCAGAGGACAGTAATTAATTTTGTTCTATGTAAAGTAAAGCCTTTATTTTAAGAAGTTGCTTTGACCTGGCTAAGATTTGTATGCACTTCATTTAGGAGAGAATATCTCAACTGTTCTTGGCTAATATGGCCGCTGCGAACAACATGGGAACTGTGGCTAAGCCTCTATCCGGGACGAAATACCCGAAAATGACCACGCCCTTTTAAAAATAACCCCTAATTCAAACATGGCTCTAACTTAGAAACCGTTGCAGCTACAGATTTTCTGAGGTGCTCAAAATGTTCAGAAAACTCATGTTTGTGCTATCCATGCCTGAGTCAGCAACACTCCATAGTTTCATAGTGGCCAAATCCAATATGGCCGCCAGTCCGCCACCCGAAAAAGGGTTTTATCTAGAACGTTTGAACCAGATGAGCTATGAATGCAAACCTTGTATCTAAATCATGTGTTTTGACAATTAGAAACATGTTGGGGTGCTTATCTTTATGAATGGGTGTGGCTAAACATCTATTTTGCATATTTCAAAGATGGCGACCATCTGACAATTTGTTTTACTTATGTTACTTTTGTCATTATTTGTAAACTTGCTGTCAGTTTTGTGTTTTTGAGCATTAGAAGCACATTGGAATGGAAAAGAAATACATTTTTGTGCAATTTGGTGCACCACAACCAGTGCACTCTCCTGACTTTGCGGGTTGGGGGTGCAATACAAGCCCTCAACAACACCACAATAACATAAATGACAAACAACCAACAGAGCATTCCATTAACATTTTGCCCAGACTGGCCCACCAGAGAGGTGGCCCACCAGGCATATGCCTAATACTTCCTGTAGACAGTCCAGTCCTGTTATGCTTCATCCTTTTGATTCCTCAGGGAGAAGCCTTTTCTTGTCAGATCACACAATTCTATTATATCGAGCAACAGATTCCAGCTTTCTTCATGTCCAATAGGCTTACATGACTTTGCAGTCTCAGTGAAGTCGGATGGTGCAAACTTTACCGGTATCTACAAGATCCCGTAAGGATCTCATTGAGTAAAACTATGCCTAAATCTAACCCTAAACCTAGCCTCAGTAGAACAATGCCTGAACGTAACTGGCATAAAAGGTGCGGGAGACCACAATTCGATACAGTATGTATTGATTTATCAATATACTGTATATCGATTATACGTTTCTTCAAAAATAATGACCATGTTGCACAAATGCAATAAAACACTTTCAGTCTCAAGGAGATCTTTCAATTCTAAACATTTTAACAAGGGCTCTGGGAAGGGAGTGTTTTACAACTGCCAAGTTGGGCTTTGATAACAATGCCCAATTAATTAACATCAGATAATTCATGATGTTTATCGCAGCCTCTCTATCGATATATCTATCACCCAAGTGGTTGATCGATATCGCCACAACCTTTGTTATCTGCCACGATAATGGTGTTATATATAGTTAGTAATTAATTAATTTCAATTAATCGCTTACCATTATTTGACTTCAGAAGCATTTTTTGGTCAATTAAAACTGGTATATTAGACTGGTATATAGCATATTAATGAGTGAGTTTTCTTAAATACAATAACTAATCGTCTGAGTGGTGGGGATTGTCCGTAGATCTGAAATCCCAGAGATCCTATATGTCCCATTACTCTGAACATGCACTGGAATACCACCATCAGCATAACAGTTGCCGCCTTGTTTTAAGCCCTGCGTCTACACTGTGACATTATGTTGAAGGTTAGAGATAGGATTAGTAATTTCGGACCAATGGCAGGTTGAAATTTGTCCAATGAAAAAGGCTCTGTTGTGATCAAATGAGTTAATTCTTTTAGTTGCATTTCCTGTAATTAATCTCAATTACTCAGTTAAAGATAAAAGGTTGCGGGGAGCGGAAATGTCCCTCATACTGACAATTAAAAAGGAGTCTCACAGAAATGTTGGTCACTTTCTCCTTGAAGCCTGAATACATCAACTCTTTGGCCAGGTTATGTAGGCAACTGTGTTTGTCTTATTATTAGTGGTGCACGATTATATTACAGTATGTCTGATGTCCGATCTCGGTTGCTCACCTGCCCCTTGCAGGTAAATGAAACTTTTGTCTGTCTTCTGGTATATGAAATGAAAATAGCACCGTACTTTTTTTAGTACGGTCAAGTGAGCATGACCTTTGGGCAAGTAGGACCTGACCTGTACTTGCCTGCCGGGCAAGTGCTTCTGAGTGTCCCTGTCAACCACTGGAAAATCCACTGTATGGCTTTGCTATTGCTAAGCTCTTGCTGTATTCGGTGATGACCATACATCAATATTGTATTAAAATCAGAGTTGTTTTTTTCACACAGTCAGGGAAGGTTGATGTTGGTCAAACAAATGGTAGTCCATTGACAACCTTCCTCTTACCCATGCTTATCAGTATGTGGAATTTGTAAATTTCAATTACAACTGTAGTCGGCCGGGAGGCAAACCCGGGACTTCATACATATGAGCCGCGTACGTTACCAATCACCTAAAGAGTCATGGCCCAATGGGCAAGTAGTAACGCAGCCACCTATAGCCTACAGTCGTCGTCCCCACCTAGAAGCGCGTCCACGCGCGCCAGCCAGGAGCGAGGCTCCACTGACCGGGGGGACCTCCACTCCAAGTGGGGGAGGGACCATCGACTACGCTCGGTCTGTGCCGCCCGGGTAGAGACCCATACACACCGCCATTGTGACCACTGTCACCAATGTAGTCGGCCGGGAGGCGAACCCGGGACCTCATACCTCATATGAGCCGCATAAGTTACCAATCATCTAAAGAGCCATGGCCCAATGGGCAAGTAGTAACGCAGCCACCTATAGCCTACACCAGGGGTGGCCAACCCGCGGCTCGCGAGCCACATGTGGCTCTTCAACTGATTACATGCGGCTCTTAAGGGGCTTCCACATGAAACTGTCAAAAACGCTCGGCCTGGCGCAGTCATTCATTCCCTATACAGTGGTGCCTAACCCGATCATGGACTGACTCCTAGTCAACCGCGGAGGTGTAGGTGTATACTTTTTGACTTGTCATATACTTTTGAATTGTAAACCCTGTTTCTAAATACATGTCTATATGTTTTAATAGTGTGTCTTTGCATTGCGCACTTGCACACAAATACACATGTCTCATGGCAGGAGAGGGGAAATCTATTTGCGACCATGATGGCCATCGCAGCGGTTTTATAACCGTTGTGACCGTTTGATGTGGCTCTTTGCAGTGACACGGTGAAAAACGTGGCTCTTAGTCTATGACTGGTTGGCCACCCCTGGCCTACAGAATACAAAAACTGTTGGACAACGCCATAGAGCATTACACTTATGTTATTAAAATAGGTCATCAGAACCTTTTGAGATTCATACAAATATACACTTTATGTTACATTTATGTTATTGTGGTGTTGTTGAGGGCTTGTATTGCACCCCCAACCCGCAAAGTTTTTCGATTCCAATGTGCTTCTAATGCTCAAAAAACACAACATTGACAGCAAGTTTACAAATAATGACAAAAGTAACCTAAGTAAAACAAATTGTCAGATGGTCGCCATCTTTGAAATATGCAAAATAGATGTTTAGCCACACCCATTCATAAAGATAAGCACCCCAACATGTTTCTAATTGTCAAAACACATGATTTAAACACAATATTTGTATTCATAGCTCATCTGGTTCAAACTTTCTAGATAAAACCCTTTTTCGGGTGGCGGACTGGCGGCCATATTGGATTTGGCCACTATGAAACTATGGAGTGTTGCTGACTCAGGCATGGATAGCACAAACATGAGTATTCTGAACATTTTGAGCACCTCAGAAAATCTGTAGCTGCAACGGTTTCTAAGTTAGAGCCATGTTTGAATTAGGGGTCAATTTAAAAAGGGCGTGGTCATTTTCGGGTATTTCGTCCCGGATAGAGGCTTAGCCACAGTTCCCATGTTGTTCGCAGCGGCCATATTAGCCAAGAACAGTTGAGATATTCTCTCCTAAATGAAGTGCATACAAATCTTAGCCAGGTCCTAGACTATATTTTAAGAAGTTGTTTTGTTCTGGATTGATAAGCACATATTTTGACTATTAAAGGGGATTCCACCCATATTCAAAATTTTCCTGAGAGCTTACAAATGTGAACCAAATGGACCCTAGCGGGTCCATTTGGTTCCATTTGTACCCTCTCTTGAAAAAGGGGTCTGAAAGAAAAAACATTAGCATGGTGAAATACATCTTGATGATGTCATCAGATGTATTTCACCATGTTAGTGATTTTTTTTCAGACCTCCATTTTTAGGAAATACAGAATTGGGGTAACTTTTTTATCATGCCCACACAGCATCTCTAAGGTAATTTAATGACATATTAAAATGTTGAAAATGGGTGAATCCCCTTTAATGCCTATTGACTATACAGAGCCCGCTACAACTCAAGTGGCCACAAACACTCTCTCAGTTTTTGAGGACTTTCTGACTGATTTTCTTTGATTCTGAGTTGTTGTTTTTCGTTGGATTCTCAGCTGTGTGCTGTTTAACAGCAGGGGCGGATATAACTTGTCCCATTTGGGGGGGCAAGAGAACATGTTGGAGGGGCAAGAGAAAATGGTATGGGGGCGGCTTCATCGACCGTGGCGCGAAGGTTACAGGACTTTTATTAGTCAAGTAAAGCATCAATAATAACATCAGTTGTTGTTGAGGTTGCAACAGACACGCAGCATGCATAAAGCTAAAGGTCTGACTCAGAGAGTTTTCTGTTTTCAATGATGAAATGCTGTTGGTTTAGTGGTGACACAGCTGTAGTTAGTTAGTAGCAGTAGTAGTGTTTCAAATCATTTTAAATATAAGCACTTTAATTTGAAATATCTTGGGTTGTTTTGCATGGCATCGTGTTTGGGGGGCAGACTGGGGCATTGCCCCCCCATGCCCATGCCCCCCCCCCCCCCCCCCCATGCCCATGCCTAGATCCGCCCCTGTTCAACAGTCTCTGTTCTTTGACCTGCTGACTGCTGCTGGTCCTTTCAGAAGGTCTCCACGGTTTCTGTGCAGTATAGCGCCATCTTGTGTCTAAAGGGTGTATAGGACCATGATTGGACCTGGCTCAGAACAGTCCCTTTCTGTGTTTATTCTGTCTTTGAACTTGGTCACCAATGTGTGTGTATAGTTCAGGTAAGCACAGACATGCGTAAATATTAACATAAATTATTCATTCATGAGATATGCCGAATTATTCATTTTTACTTAAAGGGGAACTCCACCCATTTTCAACTATGTTAATATGCCATTAATTACCTTAGAGATGTTGTGTGGACATGATAAAAAAGTTCCCCCAATTCTATATTTCCGAAAAATGGAGGTCTGAAAAAAATCATTAACATGGTGAAATACATCTGATGACATCATCAAGATGTATTTCACCATGTTAATGATTTTTCTTTCAGACCCATTTTCCTGAGACTGTACAAATGAGAACCAAATGGACCCGCTACAGGGTCCATTTGGTTCCATTTGTACCCTCTCAGGGAAATTTTGAAAATGGGTGGAATTCCCCTTTAAAACAAATACTTTTATTGATGTTTCTATGACATATATTACATTGCATTACACTACAATCACACGCATGCATGTGCCCACACACACGCACACACACACACACACACACACACGCACACGCACATGCACACACACACACACACGCACACACACACGCACACGCACACGCACACACACACACATGGTCCATGTCATCGCTTGCTCATCATGGAGCGGAAATGACCAACAGACGCAACAAAGGACTTATTTATAGCTGGCAATGACATATCATAATCCTGATGTTTTCAATCAGCGTTAGCCTACAGTTGTTGCCTGGTGCATTATTTGATTGACTGATTAAGCATTTTCAGTCCTACAGTTCATATTGGTTGTTCTTAGACAAAATACAATAAAATTATATATATATACATTATATATATATATATATATATATATATATATATATATATATATATATATATATATATATATATATATATATATATATATATATATATATTATTTTTTTCTGCTTTGGAGCGGGGATTAAAAGATGAGGATAAATATGTTTGGTTTCATTTTCACACTCTCAAGAGTTATAATATTCATTATCTTAATTAGCCCACAAGTCTACACAACTGGAAGATGAATGGTCATTTTGGTCTGTATGTTTTGCCTGTTTTGTTGCCCAAATCAAGTCTTGTATTGTGGACAAAAATCTTTAATTTTGGTGTCTGTGGGGCTAAACTGTCCTCAAATGGTGGTCCGTGGCTCAAATTCTGAATAAATGGTGGGCCCTGGTATCAAAAAGGTTGAAAACCCCTGCAATATAGTGCACAGCACACCTTCACAATCTGTAGATCCTATGACTTTTTGGGGCCAAATGGAATTTCTTGAGGTCTAGTCACTCACCTATCACTTTCTCTAATAACAACCTAATGCATGAACCTCCTTGGTTGAGGAAAAAATATAGTTGTGCCTTAACATGGATGGATTGCGAGTAGAAGACACACATGCCAAAGAAAGTCTTTATATCAAATATAAGTGTCAATCAGGACTCGGATGATATAACGGCAAGGTGACTCTGTTCCTGTGTCATGGCGTCTGTCACACCGACGATGACTGAATCATGCGGAATGATGACCTCACGATGTTCACATCTGGAGTCATTTCCAGGGGGGTCTGTGGCAGGGGTGGATCTAGGCGTGGGTATGGGGGGGGGGGGGGGGCAATGCCCTCTAAATGCCCAGACTGCCCCACCAAACATGATGGCATGCAAAACAAGTGCTTACATTTAAAATGATTTTAAACACTATTACTACTGCTACTAACTAACTGTGTCAATGCTGGGTAATCATAGAGCTAATGAAATGGGGCTCCAGGGAAAATTTTGCCTGGGGCTCCAAATTGTTAGAAACGCCACTGGGAAAATCCCATATGCCATGTATGGGTCTTTGTGGAGTCGTACCTCACAATGCACAGTTTAATCAGTTTAAATAAGAGCGCTTGTTTGAGAGAGAAAACAGGAAAACATATTTAAAAATAAACGAAATCCACTGAATGCTAAAAAAGTGTGTGTTTTTTGGGTGCACTTGAGCTCAGAAATGAACAAAATAATAAAAAACATACTTTTGTTTTACCGTCACAATCCCTATAGTGAAAATCGTGTTGTGGGCTTTCATTCGGTAGTTAGTGATATACAAAATATCCCACCGACATGAATAAGAGGGAGTAAGAATGTTCCATAGAGAATGTGTACCGTAATTTCCGGACTATAAGCCGCTACTTTTTTCACATGCTTTTGACCCTGCGGCTTATACAACGGTGCGGCCAATCTAATCAAATGTAACTCTTTGAGAGTGTAAAAATGAAACCAAATGGACCCTAGCGGGTCTATTTGGTTTCATGTTTACACTCTCAAGAGTTATGATATTCACCATCTAAATTAGCACCACTTAATTAATAAGTCATAAGTCATGTTCATTTTGGTCTAATTTTGATGTTTTGCCTCTTTTGTTTGCAAAAATCCATCCTGGAATTGTGAACAAAACCAAAAGAAATCTTTAGTTTTGGGGTCTGTGGGTGAAGATGTTGTTAAATTGTGAAAAAGTTGAAAACCACTGCTCTAACATGAAGCACCTGACTATAAGCCTGGTGCGGCTTATAGTCAGGTGCGGCTTATACAAGGAAAAATCAGTATTTTGCCCCAAATTTAGCTGGTGCGGCTTATATTCAGGTGCGGCTTCTCCGGAAATTGCAGTGCTATACCTGTATGTATTTTTCTCGGGAAACCAATGAGGGCTTTTTGGTTGAAATATTTGTCAACCGTTTGGAGAATTGCAGCGCACTAGACCTGCGCTGCATATAAATACATGCCTGCCTGTACGAACAATATGCAACTTGGGGAAACCTAATAATATCCATCGCCATAGCAACCATTTTGGCTATCTGTCTGTGTCCCTTTTGTGCTCATATTGTATATGAGTGCTTTAGCATGATCTCTGCATTATGCAATGCCTGTTGTCATAGCACCCATTGTAACCGTCAGGGGCATGGGCATGGGGGGCAATGCCCCCCTAAATACCCAGTCTGCCCCCCCAAACATGATTGCATGCATGCAAAACAACCCAATATTTCAAATTAAAGTGCTTATATTTAAAAGGATTTGAAACACTACTACTGCTACTAACTACAGTTGTGGCACCACTAAACCAACAGCATTTCATCATTGAAAACAGAAAACTCTCTGAGTCAGACCTTTAGCTTTATGCATGCTGCGTGTCTGTTGCAACTTCAACAACAACTGATGTTATTTTTGATGCTTTACTTGACTAATAAAAGTCCGGGAACCGAAAATGGTATGGGTGCGGCTTCATCGCCCGTGGCGCGAAGCGAAGCGATGAAGCTGCCCCCATACCATTTTCTTTTGCCCCTCCAACATGTTCTCTTGCCCCCCCAAATGGGACATGTTACATCCGCCCCTGGTAACCGTCTGCCTGTGTCGCACATGGAGATCTCTCTGCATGTATTTGTCTGACCATATAGGTCTGAACAGCGCAAACTGTAAAAAAGTGGACTGGTTAAAGGGGAGCTCCACCCATTTTCAACCTTTTAATATGTCATTAATATACCTTAGAGATGTTGTGTATGTGGACATGATAAAAAAAAGTTCCCCCAATTCTGTATTTCCTAAAGGTCTGAGAAAATCATTAACATGGTGAAATACATCTAATGACATCATCAAGATGTATTTCACCATGTTAATGATTTTTTCTTTCAGACCCCTTTTTCCTGAGAGGGTACAAATGTGAACCAAATGGACCCGCTAGGGTCCATTTGGTTCACATTTTTTACGGCTTTTTATGGTGATTGGTTGTCACTGGAGTAGGGAATCTTAGGCTGTGTTTTGGACCATACACAAGTGGGTATACTTATATAGCCTATTACAACCAAACCTAACCATAACCTAAGTAAAATTTTGCATACCAGCTAACCTTAACCATTAAAAAAAAAAAAAAAAAAAAAAACATTAGGGCTGGGGTGATTTACTTACCTCACAATATGATGTTGATACTTCCCGAATCGATTTTATATTGTGATTCTTAATTATGTTGTGATTGATTTGATTTATTGATATATTGTGATTTTTCTCCCCTCCAATTACTTTGCTTTTATAGAGCATTTAAAAAATTCTAAACAATATGGGCCATGACAAGTTCAACCACTTCAACGCAGCCTGCTAACCGTCGGTCAGTCTTTCTGACATGAACAAGATTCATGAATGCAAAAATGCATAAATATTGATTCTGAACCAGGCGCTTCGATATTGATATCATGTATTGATATGTCGATTTTTTTGCTACCCCTAAAAACTATGCCTTAACATAACCTTAACCCTCAACATAACCTTGGTAAAACTATGCTTAAACCTAACCTTAACCATAAACATATGCCGAAGCCTAATCTCAATTATATTATCGAAAATAAAAAGTCAGAGGTTGTTGAAAAAAATAATGGTGGCAGAGAAGTCAGCATCAAGTCAGGTCCGGGGTAGACTTGGTAAAGTGTGCAGATCAAGTTAACATCCAGGGATTTGGTCTGTACTTGGACAAAATGTGAACTTGAGTATTGGATATGGTACTTGGTTGGTGACTGATGGCGTGCCGCGTGTCACAAGTTCACAAGGACAGGTATGAGCAATGAAAAACAGCCACTGACGGCTAGAATTTAAAATATCTACCACATATTACACATGCCCCCCAGAAAATGGGGGGTCACCCTTTCACCCCCCTTTTTTTGGATACCCTTAAAAATCATCCTGCATGGCCAGTGTTAAGTCCATATGATGCTGTATTTTTCATACACTCAAGTCTTAACATGTGTAATCTTTTTCAAGGTCACACAAAATAGTGCCACCGGTACGAGCCTCCTCAGTTTATTTATGGCGCACCGTGATAGCATATTGTGTAGCCAAAGATGTTGACGACCTAGCATCCTATTCGAACTATAAAAATCTTCAGTGACTGGAGAAAAGGCCTTGCTAGCATTGCTACAAGTGTATTCTCGTAACCCACGGCATACGGCTGGCTCAGTGGGCATGTTTTTTTTTAGGATATTTCCATTGTGGAAAAACCACATAATCTTAACATTCAGACCAATAGGGTAAATGCCCCATTTACCATTCATTTACCAAATGCTAAGAGGCTATTTTAATTTGTTATAAAAAAAAAAGGTTGGGGAACAAAAAAACACAATAATGAAAATAGCAGATGTAGACGCTCTGTAGAAGCTCACAAGTCGGGAGCTCCTAGATTGCCTATTTTCACTATTTCTGCACGGTGCTGCCGCTGTGCAAATCCATAGTCGCGGCCTGAAATACAGCCAGGTATCATCTTTACTCCTCGGCCTGCGACGCGACGCGTCTCCTCCTCCTCCTCCTCCTGACCGGCGCCGCTGCCCTTCTAGTGGTCCTCCTGCGCCGCCTCCTGCCGGTGGTCCTCCTCCTTCTCCTCCTGGGCGCCGACGCAGCGGCGCGTCTCCTCCTGCGGCGCCTTCTCTTGGGAGCGGCCGCCGTGGCGCTCCTCCTCCTTCGCCTCCTCCTGGCCGGCGCCTTCGCTGAGAAAGCACCGACCGGGGCGGCCATGTCCATTACGCCCTTCGCTGAGAAAGCACCAACTGGGACGATATCCATTATATATTCCCTCTTTTGACGCTTTTAAAAGAACCAATTAGTTAAATGAAAACCAATTAATTAAATGGAATTGGACAAAAGTATTCTGGAAACCAAGTTAAACAACCAAGTTACTAAACTCCGTAATACTGAACACTGAACTCTTGCGGTCCGTAGTAATATAGCACGCCTGTTGGGAAACGTATGACGTCATATGCACTATTGTACCGCCGGGAAAACATTCAAAGTTGGATTAGAGATGTTAAGAGTTGGATTAGCACAATTTGAGTTGCAAGATTATGTACATTGCACATCTTCCAGGCCAAAGCGCGAGGTTTCACATATAAATATAATTATTGTATCGATCCGTTGCGGCCGTGCGCATGCTTATTACACCTTTTCCCGGTTCAAAACCAACCATAATCCACCATGATAATCATGTGACAGCAACAAGCGCTCAGCGGTTGGGGTTCAGAGTGTGTGATTACATCATACTATATTCAGGGAGCAAAACACATTTGGATATTTATTAGAAATTACATTTACAAGTTGTGTTGTGTAGTATAATAAGTTTCACTTGTTATACTACACATATACTTGCTATACTTGGGTACATATAACATTACAAACACTTATACTTATATGTATATTAAAGGGAAATTTCACCATTTTTGCCAAAAAATACATGTTAATGGCATTTTAAAGATTTAGAGCACTTTCCTGTTTTGTATGTGTGTAGTGTATGTGGTTTTAGGTATGTTATACGTTAGCAGTGAGTCCAGTGTCTCTGATGCCATGGACAATACTTCCTGGACTACATGTTGTCTCAGTAGGACAGACCCTCGCCCTAGCCACAAGGAGGTGTAGCGGAACACCTCCTTGACATCAGAGACACTGGGCTCACTGCTAACATCTAACATACCTAAAACCACACATTACATACAAAGACCACCAAGAACGTGTTCTAAACCTTCTAAACATCATGTACATTTTTATGAAAATGGTGAAATGACTCTTTAATGACGTCCCAAAGTCCACTGAATGCGGTGCTTCGTTCAATAACTGTCACAAACATCTACTGTACAACAGTACTGACATCAGCCTTTTTAGGTTGAGTCTTCAGACTGTGTGAAACTGAAATCCACTTTCGGTTTGCAGGATTTGAACTTGTGAAGCATGAGTTTACGGGTTTCAAGTTAGTGCAATGGTCCACTAAACTAGTAAGTAAAGCATTTGGCTGAATTTGGAATTTGGAAGGTAAAGGTCTGCCCGTGCAGGGTGGTGCTTTCCTTACTATTAGCTGGTGGGGTAAAACAAGCGCTCCTTCCCTCCTTCATCCTAGAAATAAATAGTGACTTTAAACAACGGCAAGTCTCTACACTACGGCAACAGGAACTCGATCCACGCCCGATAGATAAACCAGCTTGCCGTAGCAGCCATTCCTACAGCAGAAACCTACAGTTTCCACAACGCCTGTTTGACACGCGCTGCATAGACGTGTCACCATGGTAACCTCGCCTTTGCGGATGGCTGTCTGCTTATGATTTTGACAACTATAGTGATTATAGCAGCCGTACTTCCTGAAAGGGGTGCAGTTCTACAATGCGGCAGCTTAAAGACCCTATAATGTTTTGCTTCCTGCACAACGGTGTGTCACACAAACTTGAGGCTGCAGTGATGGTGTGGGCAAACGGTTTTTGAGTTATGTGCATTACACAACCATACAGTATGTATGCACAAGGAGACATGGCAGTAGTTAGGTTCGAAGCAAGACTCAATACAAGGCTGTTGGTGGACGACCACATAAAAGCAAAAAAAAAAAAAAAAAAAAAAAAAAAAATATATATATATATATATATATATATATATATATATATATATATATATATATATATATATATATATATATATATATATATATATATATATATATATATATATATAGCTTAATTTTTGGCAAAAACACCTTTAATGAAATGGTTGCAACACATAGGTGATAGAATCGAGGTGCTTTGGTCCCCATGTCTCCCAGGGCCGTTTTTCTTTTAGAGCCATCTAAAGTATATTTTTTGTTTTTTTGGCTAAACTCGTTTTTAATCGATTCAGATTCACTAGAGACCAAAGTTCCTGCTTTTTAATATGAATAAAAACGATTTTAGCCAAAAAACAAAAAATATACTTTAGATGGCTCTAAAAGGAAAACGGCCTTGGGAAACATGGGGACCAAACTAAAGCACCAGATTCTATCACTATAAAACATCCACCACTGACAGTAATTCATGTCATGGTGAGCCGTAGTGACTGGCAGCATGCGGCTGTCTGCTGTCATGCTGTACTCACTGTACCGTCACACTGATGAGTAGGCTAAATGGTGACATTAAAGGAAACGTCCTAACAGAGAGCTCTGTGTCTAAAAGGCTGTACTGGATATGACCCGACGCATTAGCGAACAACCCGTCCTCACTCTACTATGTGTACTACCAACCATGACTCACTGTAATGACTAACACACACACACACACACACACACACACACACACACACACACACACACACACACACACACACACACACACACACACACACACACACACACACACACACACACCACCATTATAGACGGATTAAGAAATTATGGGCCCCTGGGCCGCCGCAAGCGGGGCATTTTTCTTCCTTTTCTTCAGCTTTGATTTACAGCATGGTATTGCTTGAAAATATTAAACACCGAAAATAACTAACCCAAATCAATGCAAAATGTTTAAACGCTTATAGCAGGGCTGCCCAAAAGGTAGATCGTGATAGAGTAAAGGTACCTGTACAAGCTCTCCGTAACAGTTTGTATTACCTGATAACTGTCAAATACAGTCTTCTAAATCACTGTGTGTCTATGGCAGGGGTTTTCAACCTTTTTGACTCCAGGGACCACCATTTATTCAGCATTTGAGCCACCATTGGATGACATTTTAGCCCCAGAGACCTAAAATTAAAGAATTATTTTGTTTTTTTTCCCCCCACAATTCCAGGCTGTATTTTGCCAACAAAACAGTGTAAACTTCTTAATCAAGTGATGCTAATTGAGATGATAAATATTTTAACTCTTGAGAGTGTGAAAATGAAACCAAATGGACCCGCAAGGGTCCATTTGGTTTCATTTTTACATTCTCAAGAGTTACATCTGGTTAACCAACTTTCCATCATTTAGCCTGGGGACCACCTGGAACCCTCTCAGGGACCACTGGTGGTCCCCGGACCACCTGTTGAAAACCCCTGGTCTATGGGGATGAAGACGGGGCCTTGGAGACCAGGGCGGATATAGGCAAGGGGCAAGTAAATGCCCTGACTGTCCCACCAAACATGCAATGGCATGCAAAACAACCCAAGATATTTTAAATTAAAGTGCTTATATGCTCTATATATATGATTTGAAACACTACTACTGCTACTAACTAACTACAGCTGTGTCACCGCACTAAACCAACAGCATTTCATCATTGAAAACAGAAAACTCGCTGAGTCAGACCTTTAGCTTTATGCATGCTGCGTGTTTGTTGCAACTTCAACAACAACGGATGTTATTATTGATGCTTTACTTGCCTAATAAAAGTCATGTAACCGAAAATGCTATGGGTGCGAATGAGGCCGCCCCATACCATTTTCTCCTGCCCCCCCCCCCCCCCCCCCCCACACACTGGGAAATGTTACATCCGTCCCTGGGTTGCACCACTCAAAAAGGTCCAATTTCTCCTGCATTGTGATCAGCTATCTTACAGTGTGTTGTTGTTTCTATGGAAACCTGCTCTCTCTCTCTTGGTTATTTGACTTACAAGACTGCACAACCACAATAACAACAACAACAAAAACAACAACACAATGTCATCATGCTGGCAGGCCACACGTGTGCGGTGCAGGGGCGGATGTAACATTTCCTAATTGGGCGGGCAGGCGAAAATGGTATGGGTGCGGCTTCATCGCCCGGGTCGCTTTGCGCCATGAGCGATGAATTAAGTCGCACCCATAACATTTTCAGTTACAGGACTTTTATTAGGCAAGTATGGCATCAATAATCAACAGCATGCATAAAGCTAAAGGTCTGCATGAGTTTTCTGTTTTCAGTGATGGAATGCTGTTGGTTTTGTGGTGCCACAGCTGTAGTTAGTAGTAGCAGTAGTAGTGTTTCAAATCATTTTAAATATAAGCACTTTAATTTGAAATATCTTGGGTTGTTTTGCAGGCCATCATGTTTGGTGGAGCAGACTGGGCATTGATACCCATGCCTAGATCTGCCCCTGGAGAGAGAGAGAGAGAGAGAGAGAGAGAGAGAGAGAGAGAGAGAGAGAGAGAGAGAGAGAGAGAGAGAGAGAGAGAGTTGGGGGGGGGGGCACTCCACGCTGAACGAACAGATGGGAGGAGTCCGACGTCTGTCTGTCTGTATGTCGTGCGCGCGCTGCGTGCGCGCGTGCGTGAGTGTACGGTGTGTGTCGGTGTGTGTGTACTGTGTAGCAGGCTGCCTTTTTTAAATGAAGATCAAGGCATTGGACTGGACTCTCTTGGACGTCACATCACGCCTCGTGATCCGAAGTCAGACAGACCTGCTACGGATTCGTGATGATTGTTGATAATAACGCCATGATCGATGTGATCCGAATACCAGTCGTGCCGTGATGATACGGACGCACGGTGGATGGATTTTGACTTGAGCGCACACGGCCGTGGATGTATATACTGAGGAGGATCTGGACACGATGCTGCCGCACACAGAGACACACTTTGGATTTGTTTTTTTTGGGGGGAGCGATTTGGACACCTCTCGCGTCTCGTGGATTTGCTGTTGTCATTCACCCACCGGTAGCCCATCAGTTGATCAGGAGACTACACAGGTATCTGAGCATGTACCTTTTTCATCGGTTGTAGAGTGAGTCGTAGTGCACGACTGGATTTCTTATGCATAGCCTACAGTACAGTTTATTGATGAGAGGAGAAGACAGACACCTCGCGTCTCGTGTACATATTGGCTTGGCTATATTGATGATCGAATCACACGAGGCTATTTGGTGATTACTTAATTTAATACAGAGAAAACGCCAAATGTAACGACCAGGCGAGCGGCTGGAAGGTGAGTTCTGTTCATTGATTGATTGGTCGACTGACTGACTGACTGACTGACTGACTGACTGACTGACTGATTGATAATCTGATTGAAAACCTCTGCCCTGTGTGTGTGTGTGTGCGTGTGTGCGTGTGTGCGTGTGTGCGTGTGTGTGTGTGTGTGTGTGTGTGTGTGCGCGCGCGCGTGAGGTCGTGCGAGCTTGTGTATGTGCTGCACATACGCACACGCGCGCGTGTGTGCGCGTGTGCGTAGAATGTGCATTGTGCCGCATCCCAGAGGCTTCATTATTTTAAGGACATGTCTCGCTTACTGTATACTATGACCAAATAAAAGAAGACTATCTATATGTGTGTCTAACGTGTGACGCCCAGGAATCAGAGCCATCTAAGAAGAGTTGCGCCATTGAGGGGTCAGAAAACAGCCTGGTCACGTGGTTCATGTACTCGCGCGAGCCCATAGGCTCCAATGCATTCAGTAACTTCCGGCTGTCACTATTCATGTCACTATCCAACAGAAGTCTACGTAGAAGGACCGGCCCCATGAAGTGAACGCAGTTGGCGTAACTCTGTTTATTACCAATACAAGGCTCTGCCAGGAATCGTACCTGCGTGGCCTCCCGCGTGGAATGTCAATGGGAGATATCATGAGCCTCTCTGTGGTAGCCTATAGGCTACTTTTAGCCAGGGGCGGATCTAGGCATGGGCATGGGGGGGCAATGCCCACTAAATGCCCAGCCTGGCCCACCAAACAGCATGGCATGCAAAACAACTCAATTAAATAATTACTCAATTAATTAATTTCAAAATAAACTGTTTACATTTAAAATGATTTGAAACACTACTACTGCTCCTAGCCTAATAACTAAACACCTTGTGCCAACAGCCACCACATAAACCAACAGCATTTCATCGTTGAAAACATGAAAACTCTCCGAGTCAGACCTTTAGCTTTATGCATGCTGTGTGTCTGTTGCAACTTCAACAACAACTGATGCTATTATTGATGCTTTACGTGACTAATAAAAGTCCTTTAACCAAAAATGGTATGGGTGTGACTTCATCGCCCGTGGCGCAAAGTGACACGGGCGATGAAGTCGCCCCCATGCCATTTTATCCCGCCCCCCAATTGGGAAATGTTACATCCGCCCTGCTTTCAGGCCCCTTTTTATCGAAGCAAGGAGTCCCTGTCCCTGTGTGGAAAGCCAATATCTTAACCACTATTCAAGGAGGGGACATCCCTTGATTCCCTCCCTCGATTTTGAGTGGCCAAACAGCGGACCAGGGCGTTTTACCTGACATTTTAGGGTAGGTCTTAGTAGCCTACGGCAGCCTCGGTCTCCAGACTTAGGCACGATCTAGACCAGAGAATCTGTCAGAAGGCGGGACCTCCCGCATGTAAACTCCAAACGGAAGTTGCCATTTTTCAGCCAGTCGCCACGTGGTGCTCCCAAAAATGTATAGGCGCCTACCCCATGGAAACATTTTATTTCTCCCTTTGTGCGCGCAAAGCCGGAATCTCGTGCACTTTGCACACTTCTATAACTGCTTTGTTTTCTGAAAACAAAGCAGTTATAGTGAACAACTTAAGACGCTAATGAGTGCTGGACAGGTTTGTTTGGCTGGGGACTGTAGAGCAACCTCCGCAACTCCACACGACGCACGAAAATATAGAGCCCTGTCATATGACAAATAGTGCGACGTGTTGTTATGAAAGCCAATTAAGCTAATGGAGAATTGGGGGTGTAGTAGGATAGGGAAGAGGGAGACGGAAGAAAAGCTGTGAGTAGAAGCGACAAACATATAGGCTATAGTGAAACTAATGGAGACAGTCTAAGAGTGACAGACAGTAGAACAACTGTTTTGTGAGAGTAAGGAAAAGAGGCTTTTTGTAATGCTCCTGATCTGTGGTCCAGTTCAATCCAGGGAGCATCGAGGTGACCCTTGTAGGCCTATAGTCCTGAACTCTGACAGTGTTGTATTCAACACAGTGGAATGAAATCGACCTGTTAATTTGGTATTTGAATAAATAAACAAACAAATAAATAAATAAATAAATAAATAAAATAAATAAAAGCTCCTATGACACACTGTCCTAGCAATGGATTGAGTCTCAATCCATGAATCCATACAGCACTTGTTGCACAGTGCACTCCACCTCGATCGTTGAGGTGAAGTGCGACAAGTGAACGGCGCTGTGCTGTACTTGTGCTGTAGCAAGTGTTTGTGTGTGTGTGTGTGTGTGTGTGTGTGTGTGTGTGTGTGTGTGTGTGTGTGTGTGTGTGTGTGTGTGTGTGTGTGTGTGTGTGTGTGTGTGTGTGTGTGTGTGTGTGTGTGTGTGTGAGAGAGTGTTAAGGCCTATTCAGAGGAGTTTGATTTTGTTTGCTTTTCAATGTTGATTGGTCCAGAAGTTTGGAGAGCCGGCTGCTTGTTTTTTGACAACTCAAGATGTAATGAAAAACAAAGAAAAAGAGAAAACACACAGCACAGGAGGAGAACCAAGGGAGGAAGGAATTCAATTATAGAGACAAGTCGTGACATAAATACAAAAGGAAAAGGGTTATACTTGAGGCAGGTAGGCAGTAGAGAGAGAGAGAGTAGAGAGTGGGAAATAATAAGCAACAATGGACACGAGGAGAATGGGGAGGTGAGGAGGAAGGGCAAGGTGCTGGTGGTGGTGGTCTGTAAACACTAGTGGTGGTCTCGGTGACGGTGCACATGGTGGCCACCGAAAATCTAAACTCTGAATGACCTTTTAGAGGACCCCACAGTGGCACTTGAGTGGTCAACAAACCATATTTCCGTACTTGGACGGACAGACAGACGTACAGACACAACAGGGACGCACATAGTGGTCTTCAGGAGTGTCTATAGCACCGCTCAAAAACCTCAATAGATTTGTAGAAGAGTGAAGTTTCGACAGGTGTGACATAAGTATTCCCTGGCGGGCAGAGGCAACCTTCAGCCACTAGAGGACACACTTTTACTCTGTTACATAAGGGTTCAGTATTTCAGAATGCAGTTGCAGAAACATTGTAGCATGATGCATGGCTACTGGCCTTATCTAGGGAGCAGTCACAAGCACCCCAACTGGAATTTTACCCATGAGGGTGGATTCTGCCATGTGCTTTTCGATGGAAATGGAACAGTTTGTTTGTTTGCCCCCGCTTCCCTCCATGTCGCTTCTACTTGGATGCTGAAGCTGTTTCCCTGCAGACAGACACTTGCTTTGCCCTCCAGCAGTTTCGTTACCAGCCAATAGAGCGGAGGGGAGGTGGAGTTAGATTCAACTTTTGTTTACAAACAGAGATTGTGTACACCAGGGGCCGATATAACATTTCCCAATTGGAGGGGGTGGTATGGTAGGGAAGCCGCACCCATACCATTTTCCAGTACATGACTTATTAGTCAAGTAAAGCATCAATAATAACACCAGTTGTTGTTGAAGTTGCAACAGACACGCAGCATGCATAAAGCTAAAGGTCTGACTCGGAGAGTTTTCTGTTTTCAATGATGAAATGCTGTTGGTTTAGTGGTGACACAACTGTAGTCCGTAATTGGTAGTAGTTTGGTAGGGCAGACTGGGCATTTAGGGGGGGCACCCCCCCCCCACACACATGCCCATGCCTAGATCCACCCCTGGTGTACACACTGAAGTTGCAGATAATACCTTTAATGCTCAAACGTAGCCGTCCTACAAGCTCACAACAACAGTCACGATAGGCTACTTTCGAATGGTCCAAGTGCAGGTTTAAAATGTTGTGGCACTGTGACAGTTATGCCAACACCAACACATGTTGCCGGGTGGTAGCCTGTACAAGGACCTCGTCGGGGGTCCCCGGACCCCCACTTTGAGATCTGCTGTGCAGGGGTTGACACTAAGGTCTCAGAGGCACTTGCCCATTGGGCAAGTGCAAGTCAGGTTCTACTTGTCATGGTCACTTGTCCCCAAAATATAACGTAAATTTTGCATTTAAGTTTACTTTCTGCTTGGATGCTTTAAACATTTCCTTTTGCAGTCGAAGACTGTTTTGTTTAAGTCACAATCAGCTACAGTAAATATTCAACTTGGTCACAGACTCAGTGGTAGACTGTGACCCCAGCAAAATGATAGTTTGGAACCAAATGGACCTGGGAGAGGGATAGGAGAGAGAGCTAGAAAGCAGCGAAACCACCTTCAAGACAAATATATCTTGTGTTGTGTCATAGGGAACTAGGTCGCACACCAGGTAAGAGTCTTCACTTGCCCGAGCATTTTTTTTTACTTGCCCCGGGCAAGCAGGCAAGTGTTGGTGTCAAGCCCTGCGCTGGATCTCAAGGGGTGATGGTCACATGGTCACACACCTGCGTCAGAGGCGCTGTAAACAGCGGCAGAGGCCGAGGCGTCAAGCACGTCAGTATCTCGTGTTATCTCGCGGGTGGTGGGCAGTGTTGGCACGAGTGCCGGTGCTCTGTCTGGTGGTGTGCAGAGGTGAATGTGGAGCGCAGCTGAGGCTTTCAACTCCAAATTTTACTCGAGTAAAAGTACAAAACAGGGGCGGATCTAGTCATGGGCATGGGGGAGGGGAATGCCCCCCTAAATGCCCAGACTGCCCCACCAAACATATTTTCAAATTAAAGTGCTTCTGTTTAAAATGATTTGAAACACTACTACTGCTACTAACTAACTAATTGTGTCACCACTAAACCAACAGCATTTCATCATTGAAAACAGAAAACTCTGAGTCAGACCTTTAGCTTTATTCATGCTGCGTGTCTGTTGCAACCTCAACAACAACTGATGTTATTATTGATGCTTTACATGCCTAAGCAGCAATAACTGAGAAGCTGTAACTGAGCAGCTGTAACTGAGCAGCTGTAACTTGCCTGAAAATGGTATTCCCCCCCATACCATTTTCTCATGCCCCCCCCCCCCCAACTGGGAATTGTTACATCCGCCCCTAGTACAAAAGTGCACTCTTTCTTTTCTATTTTCAGGCATTTTCCAGAAATGTCAACACAACGTCGGTAAGCTTGAGCTGCCATTTTCACTCATTATCGGACATTGACATTTCGAAAATAGAGCTACTTAAAAGGCCACTTCAACCCTGTTGCAACCATGTCTGATTTTAATGATTGCTTTCTTTGGGTGTTTTCAGTATATTATTCAGTCAGTATGTCCATTGTCCATGCTCTGTGATGTCATGGACACTGGGCTCATTTCATTCCTGCACTACATGTTGCATCAGTGAAACAGCGGTGCAGTGCACCAAATCATTCTGGGAATTGTAGTCTGTGGACGAAAGTGAGCCCATTGTCTATGCCAACATGGCGCTCATGTCCAGGGCAGGCCAGGGCGCCAGGCCCAGGACAGGCAAACTAGTGTTTGCCATATTCCCGTTCACTCCGTTTGCCAGGGCGCTCGCGCTGCTGGAGGCAGTGTTGCCAACTGCCAAGATCCAAAATACACTAGTGGCACTTCCAAAATGCACTAGAATGTGCTAGATGCTCAACTGGAACATACAGATCAAAATGACTATTAATCTTCTACATTCTCTAGTTGTGTAGACTAAGTTGGGCTAATTCACATGATGAATATTTTAACTCTTGAGGGTGTAATAATGAAACCAAATGGACCCGCAGGGGTCCATTTGGTTTCATTTTTACGCTCTCAAAGAGTTACATCTGGTTAACCAGCCCCCCCCCCCCCCCCCCCCCCCCCCCCCCCACAGGGTGGCCTGGCAAAGGCAAACTTGTCCCGGTGGGAAAATATGTGCCAATCCGCCCCTGAGTGATGGAGTAACACAAATTAAGTTAAAGTTAATGGAGGAAACTTTTTAGCCAAAAATCAAAATAGATATATAAACACAGTGTTTGTACACACTAAAGCTCTATTACCGTATTTTCCGAACTATAAGGCACACCTAAAATTAATTTTCTAAAAAAATCCACACTGCACCTTATAATCCAGTGCGCCTTATACTGTATATGGATCGTTTGACTGCAGTAGCTTCTATTCTATGTTAACTGTAGTAGCTTCTATTCTCTGCGCTTCATAATCCGGTGCGCCTTATATATGAAAGCCGTTCTCAAAGGTGCGCCTTATAATCCGGTGTGCTTCACAATCCAGTGCGCCTTATAGTGCAGAAAATACAGTACTTTTAAAGTGTTCTAGGTTTAAATATCTTGCTATATGACAATATCATTATGATTTCACAGCCACTTCATATTTTGTAGTGGACAGCAATAATTGCATCAGATAGACAGATAAAGAAAATAGTGTCTGCTATTATTTCCAATTCCTCATAATAACTATGATAATAACTCTGTGTGTGTGTGCGTGTGCGTGTGCGTGTGCGTGTGCGTGTGCGCGTGCGCGTGCGTGTGTGTGTGTGTGTGTGTGTGTGTACATGCCTGTGGGTGTGAGAAGCAGGGAACTCCAGCTGTGATCTTCTAAGACAACTAAAGAATTTGTGGCCCCGCTGTCATTCAAGAGAGAGAGAGAGACCGCAGCAGGAGGTGAAGACCCAGTGACCAGAGAGAGGGAGAGACCAGCCGTCCAGACAGAAAGAGAGAGAAAGAGAGAGAGAGAGAAAGAGAGAGGCCGTCAGGAGGGTAGAAGAGTTGACCCCGAGGACCAGCGCGGAAACCTCAGGCCTCCGAAACCTCCCGAGTGTGTGGGAAGAGCTAAGTGCTCTTCCCACATGTTGACCCAAACGCTCACATCCGCCTGACCGTCCAACCGAACCACCACATGGTGAGACCCTTAACGGCACTTACCCTGCACCACGACATGAGACCAAACAAAGAGGGACAGTCATGTTTCGCTTAAAAGATGTTTTTTTTTTCTTCTTCTTCTTCTTTCGTCCACAATCGG
This sequence comes from Benthosema pterotum, assembly GCA_039105355.1. Classification (NCBI taxonomy): domain Eukaryota; kingdom Metazoa; phylum Chordata; class Actinopteri; order Myctophiformes; family Myctophidae; genus Benthosema; species Benthosema pterotum. Next base: position 43,421,661 of record CM076980.1, on the reverse strand, counting down.
CGATTCGGACACATTTCACACACAACCCCCTCCAAGGCCCCTTGTTTTGTAACCTCGACAGGGCTTTGATTTTTTTTTTTTTGTCAAGCGGATCCTTCACGTTCACTTACGCGGCCCAGACTGAGACCGCTCGCATAAATTTTGCTAAAAGCGGTCCTTCACGTCCACCGCGGCTAAAGGAGAGCGAAGAGAACGCTTTTACCTCGGGCGCCACGGTGTGCGAATGATACAGACAAGAGGAATACGGGAGTCTGCGCTGTTAACCACAAAGGTAGGTATGTGCGGTTGTCATGACCGCCGCCAATGAATAGGCCCTGCGTGCATTACGCAATAACAAACACACTACACGTGTTTGGTCGGGCCCTCCATGCAAGATGTGGGTTGGTACAAAAGTATTTAAAGGTACATGAATGAACTAGAAATGGTGTTTTCTTTTTTTATTTGGATCCCACCGAGTAATAAAACAAATTTAGCGTGGGAACGCCTCTTCCCAAATGCTAGATGCTCTAATTGCGTCTTAAGGCCCTGATACACCTAGCAATGTTTTGATCAACATCAACAGCAACGTCAATTATCAACGTTGACTTTTCACTTTTCTATACAAAATCATCAACTCCTGGTTGTTCAGAAAACTTTTCTGAAACCATGGCTGCTGCTGCTGCTGCTTCACTGCAGTGGTCAAAAACAAGGATTCTGTGACTTTTATTCTGTGACTTTATTATTATTTTGAGTTGAGTGGCAGTTGGGTGAAAATGATTCAATGCAAACTAAGTACTAACATTTGTACACTCTTAGGAACGAATGAAAATGGGTGGAATTCCCCTTTTAATGGGAGGTGTTGCCTGTTGCCGTGTGTCTCATCATGTTGCCCGTTGATGTTGACATTGTTAGTTGATATTGATCAAAATATTGCTAGTGTATTAGGGCCTTATAGGGAGATGAGACGAAATCCGAGCCCAGGTAGTTAACCGGAGAAGTAGCCCGCCTGCCCACTTGCCACTCATTTCAATACAAGTTGCTCATTGGCGTTTTGAAGTACCCGGAAGACCGCCGGAAGTCGCATCTACTTTGGGATTAAAGCATCCCGAAAACCACCTATAGTACAGTACATCCCGCGAAGAGAAAATTAATTTTACTAGTTGAAGGTTGTAATACCCGAATACACTGTGTGAAGAAGACACTTGGCACTGGAAGTGTGTGGGGTCAAAGCTCAATTTCAAATATTTATTTATTTATTTATTTATTTATTTATTTATTTATTTATTTATTTATTTATTTATTTATTTATTTATTTATTTGGGGGGGGGGGGTAAAGCTACAAAAAAAGACCGTTATTCATTTTAACCCTTAGTGTCCTAAACGCGTTTTGGTGTTTTATCTGTTGAAAAATAGCAGATCAACAAGCTCATGTCGCGCCACCGAGTGGCGCGACATGAGCTTGTAGTTCTGCTATTTTTGAAAAAATGTGAAAATGTGCTGCAAATCTCTGAATACAGTACATTATTTTGGACTAGGCAAACATTTTTAACTCAAATCTTTGCTTCTGGGGGATCCCTAGAACACCATGTTTTCAGATGGGGGGGTCTGCAGCCAAATATGAATAATTCTGGCGGTCATTGGCTTGAAATATGTTAGCATCACTGACACAGGAACACATATTTTTCAGAAAAACTAGAATCTAGTGTCAGAGACTATAGTAGAATCTAGTGTCAAAAACTCGATTCTAGCGTCAGAAACTAGATTCTAGTGTCAAAAAGGAGATCCTAGCATCAGAAACTACAATTTAGTGTCAATAACTAGAATCTAGTGTCGGAAACTACTGTAGAATCTAGCGTCAAATGCTAGAATGTTGCTGCAGCTATAATCTGGTGTCAGGAACTACTGTATAATCTGGTGTCAGAAAGTCGAATCGAGGGTCAGGACACATAGGTTAAATACGTTTTAATTTGACTCTCCTCCCTCCACCAAAGAACAGGGTGGTTCTTATTGAACAAAAGACGATGGATAAGGTGCAAACCTCACTTTCTTTTCATAAACTTTCAAGTAGAAATCTTTCAGTGTTTTGTACTCTTGTACACCACTGACGTTCCGTTCCGGTCTACATGTGTTCTAGCTGCTTCAGGAAGGGGACGTCACCACCACCACCACCACCACCACCCTGCCATGGCGCTGTCCCAGGGCACCTCCACCTTCCTGCTGTGTTTCGCCGGGTTCTGGCTGGTGTGGGCCTTCATCATCACCGCCTGCTGCTTCTGCAGCTTCGTCCGCCGCCGCCTGAAGCGGGAGAGCGAGGAGCGGCTGCGCGAGCAGTGTCTGAGAGACATCCACCCGCCTCCGCCTCCGCCTCACCTCTCGTCTCCTCCCCGCCACAGGTTAGCAGGGTTGGGAATATTACTATATTATTTTCTAATATGTGTCAGAATCTGATACTTTGAGGCCCAAAGTACCCCAGTGTCAATTTTCTGTTTTTACAGATTAGTATGCAATGTGAGCTTTCATATGATGCATCACTCAAGGAAATTGTAACATTTTTGGAGTAACCCGAAGACAGCAGCGTTTCATGACCAATCACAATCATGTATGCAAATCGCCAAGTCTCGATTTCTCCACCCCTAAATTTTGCGATCTATAACTCAATTTCTTTAGCAAGTAAATAAATACACACATTTAACTTCTCCAAATTCTCCAAACTTCTCCAACTTCTCCAAAACTTCTCCAAACTGTTCGGATGAATAGTTCTCTCATGAATGTTGAGAAAGATGTGTTTACAATGCCTAATTGTATCCATAAAAGTAAATGACAAAAACAAACAAAACAAAAAAATACAAGCCTACTTCTGCCCAAACAAAATATTTTAAGTGTGATAAGTGCGCAGGGGGGGGGGGGGGGACGTCCCCCCGCGTCCCCCCTCCACTCCACCCCTGGTTATGAAGGAAGATTGCTTCCCCTGTGGATTTTTAGCGTTGTCCTTCAGCAACAAACATATGACCGTAATGGTACCTCAGTCTCTGCTGTCATCTTGTAGGGCAGTGGTTTTTGCCCTTTTTTCACACCAGGGCCCACTATTTATTCAGAATTTGAGCCACAGTCCACCATTTATTTGATGACATTTTAGCCCAACAGACCCCAAAACTTTTGCTTTTGTCCACAAATCCGGGCTGGATTTAGGAAACGAAACAGGCAAACGTATAGAGATCAAAATGCCCAATCCTGTTGGGCTACTTCAGATGGTGAATATTTTAACTCTTGAGAGTGTAAACATGAAAGCAAATGGACCTGCAGGGGTCCTCTGCAAGGGTCCTCTCAGGGACCACTGGTGGTCCCCGGACCACCTGTTGAAAACCCCTGCTGTAGGGGCCAGGCTACAGAATGAGCGCAGGGACTGAGGTAACGTATTGAACGATGCTTGTTGCTGTTGCTTGTTGCTGCTACTGCTGCTGTTGCTGCTGCTTGACAACTCAACAAGCGTTGCTGCTGCTTGCAGTGTCACACTGCACCATCCATCCTCTTAAATGAGAATTACACCCCAGAAGGCTTCCTCACCTTTATTTCAAATTCATCTATTTCCAGTGCTCCAAAATGCATTGTTTTTGCTATATATTGTCTCTCCACCATGTCAGTAGTGTGTTTTCACTTTTTAGTTTAGCAGTGGTCCAGTTTTCGCAAAAGGTGGGTGGGTGCGTGGCGGCCCATTTATGATCCACTCCTGAACCAAAAGTGAAAGTGTGAGTGTCAACACACTACTGACATGGTGGAGACAGAATATATATATATACAGTATATATATATATATATATATATATATATATATATATATATATATATATATATATATATATATATATATATATATATATATATATATATATATATATATATATATATATAAAATGGCATTTTGGAGCGATGGAAAAAGGTGGATTTGAACAACGTCCCATAGCAGCATTCTAAACTTATTTCAGGGTGGGGGAAACAGCCATAAAGGAGCTTTTGTTCCCCCACAAAATAACAACTGGACCACTTTCTTTTTGGAAATAAACCAAATGCAAATAAAAGTAGGAAAGAATTCTGAGGTGGAATTCCCCTTTAACCAGCAAATAGGCTATACAGAGACGGCGTAGTCGGACAGTTTTCGATCTCACTTGTATTATTTTGCACTTCAATGGCAATATTAACAGGCCGCAGGGTAGGGTTTCGGTAGGGGTATCCTGGCTCGAGTTCATAGGTCATAGCCAAGAGTGCATGGCCTCTAGCTAAGTGTGACGAACGGAAACAGCAAAAAACTAGTCTAACTCGTTCTTATCAGTCCCCAGCCGTTGGGAATGGGGGGGGGGGACTTATCTAACTTGTTTTCGTCAGTCCACGAGTCAATCGGAAATGTGATGTCCCATCCCTCTTTGTCGCCCCCTACAGGGAGCCCTGTCCCCTGCAGTTCTGTCCCCCTGCTGCTCACAGGCTGTCCATGCCTTCTCCTCCACCTGTCCCCCCAAGACCACTGCCCCAGCACCCTCTGCCTCAGGCCAACTGGGTCACCATGCCAGGTACACACGCACACACACACACACACACACACACACACACACACACACACACACACACACACACACACACACACACACACACACACACACACACACATGCACGCACACACCAGGGGTGGATCTAGGCATGGGCCCCTAAATACCCAGTCTGCCCCCCCAAACACGATACCATGCAAAACAACCCAATATATTTCAAATTAAAGTGCTTATATTTAAAATGATGTGAAACACTACTACTGCTACTAACTAACTACAGCTGTGTCACCACTAAACCAACAGCATTTCATCATTGAAAACAGAAAACTCTCGGAGTCAGACCTTTAGCTTTATGCATGCTGCGTGTCTGTTGCAACTTCAACAACAACAGATGTTATTATTGATGCTTTACTTGACTAATAAAAGTCCTGTAACCGAGAGTCATGTAACCCCAAATGGGACATGTTACATCCGCCCCTGACAGGCTGGATTTTGCAAACAAAACAGTGTAGAGTTCTTATTGAAGTGGTGCTAATTCAGACGATGAAACCCTCGAGAGTGTAAACATGAAACCAAATATCTACTAAAACGGCTAGCCGACTCTAACCCAAACCATAACCACAAGCATGTCGCATTGTGGACATAGGGGCTTAAAACAAGCAGGGGCGGATCTAGGCATGGGAGGGGGGGGGGCAATTTTATTATTGATACTTGCCTAAGAAAAGTCCTGTAACTGAAAATGGTATGGGTGCGGCTTCGCGCCACGGGCGTTGAAGCCGCCCCCGTACCATTTTCTCTTGCCCCTCCAACATGTTCTCTCCCCCCCCCCCCCCCCAAATGGGACATGTTACATCCGCCCCTTAAAACAAGGCGGCCATCCGGCCTCGCTGATTGAGGATTTCCCGGATTTTGGTCATATCAATGCCAGTCATGCCAGTCGGCTCCCAGAATCCATGCAGTAGGTCGAGAAGATTGATCGGCTCGATAAGCAACCCACTGGAATTATCACTTGGAAGCAGTCGGCCTACTCACCAATACAAACACAGCTTGTTTAGTGGATGCACTCTGAGTCCCCTGACACACACATAAAATGCAATTTTGGGGGCAGAAAGCGATTGTTTTTCCCGAGAAAAAACATCCCACCGCTGCCTCCTGCATTTTGTGCAATATAGAATACAGATAGGACTTTTCTCTTTCGATGCGTTAAAGGGGAACTCCACCCATTTTCAACATTTTAATATGTCATTAATATACCTTTAGAGATGTGTTGTGGACATGATAAAAAAAGTTCCCCCGATTCTGTATTTGCTAAAAAAAAATGCAGGTCTGAAAAAAATCATTAGCATGGTGAAATACATCTGCTGACATCATCAAGATGTGTTTCACCATATTAATGATTTTTCTTTCAGACCCCTTTTTTCCTGAGAGGGTACAAATGGAACCAAAATGGACCCATTAGGGTCCATTTCGTTCACATTTGTATCCTTTCAGGAAAATGTTGAAAATGGGTGGAATTCCCCTTTAAGCCTTGATGCATCGAAAGAGAAAAGTCCTATCGGAATGCTTTGTTTTCAAACGTCAGTAGTAGCATATGCAAGAAAACCCTTCCAATTCTCCCCCTCTATTTTTTAAATTTTAAGTGCAATTTTCGTAAACACTGTAAACAGTAAGTAATACCATCAACAATATCGAAACAAAATGGAGTGTTGCATGCTGCCATTCAATGAAATTGGCTGTCTGCACGTCAAATGAGGTAGAAGACGATTGGAGGGGGAGGAGCATGCTCCCACCAGAACCCAACAAAAAAAAGTTGCATACGAGTTTATTACCGCCATGGGGCAGCGTTTTATTTCATTGTGTCCCCATTCGGGTTGAGTCATTGTGTGTGTCCTTACATTACATTACATGACAATATGTTGTTCTGGCACTAGTGGCTGCCAACCTCATCCTCCGCTATGCAGGCCGCATGCTGACACACACTGCAGAGAGACTGTGGGAAGAGACTAACAATAGGAGAGGGAGAGAGAGAGAGACAGAGAGAGAGACAGAGAGAGAGAGACAGAGACACAGAGAGAGAGACAGATAGGCAGACAGACACAGACGAACAGACACAGTTAACTGTTTAAGTGCCATGGACGTTAAGACAAGTATTTGTTTGCAATAACGAGCCAGGTAAGAGGTGCCATAGACGTTAAGACGAGATTTGAAATCACGCGTGATTTTAGGTCCCGCGAGATTTGAAATCGCCCCCCCGCACCCCACCGCGCGTGCACCCCGTGGTGACAGGGGGTGTATTTAGGTCCATATCTGAGCCTTTTGTGGCAATCAATGGCCACTTAACTTTCACTTTCACTTCAATATGATTATTTTTGGCATAATAACATCCTAGCATCTCTCCTGTGGGTGTGTAATGGTGTGTAATGAGAGTTGGGGTTGTGTAGGGCTACCATGGTGACAGAGGTGGATGCATTAACGGGGGAATTCCACCTGAGAGGATACAAATTTTCCTGAGAGGATACAAATGTGAACCAATTTGTACCCTCTCACGAAAAAGGGGTCTGAAAGAAAAATCATTTACATGGTGAAATACATCTTGATGATGTCATCAGATGTATTTCACCATGTTAATGTTTTTTTAAGACCTCCATTTTAGGGAAATACAGAATTGGGGGAACTTTTAATCATGTGCACACAACATCTCAAAGGGTATATTAATTATGTATTAAAATGTTGAAAATGGTTGGAGTTCCCCTTTAAGTAGAGACAATGGAGTCTGCCTTGACAAAACCGGGGGGAAAAAAGTCCCGTCGTGTTCTCTCATTTTGAATTTGAATGCTCTTATGAAACATGAAAACGCTTCATGAAAACGCTATTGCCAAGTCACTCTTGTGGCGTTAGTACGCGGCTCGTTTTGAACGCTAATTCCATTCTGAGTGGCTCCCTGCCGAATTCACAGGCCTGATACCTCCTGATAATGGCCGCCGGCTCTCTAAAGCAGGGGCGGATCTAGGCATGGGCATGGGGGGGGGGGGGGGGGCAATGCCCCCCTAAATGCCCCCCTAAATGCCCAGACTGCCCCACCAAACATGATGGCATGCAAAACAACCCAAGATATTTCAAATTAAAGTGCTTATAATTACAATTATTTGAAACACTACCACTGCTACTAACTAAACTACAGTCGTGTCACCACTAAAGCAACAGCATTTCATCATTGAAAACAGACGTTTAGCTTTATGCATGCTGCGCGTCTGTTGCAACTTTGACAGCAAGTGACGTTATTATTGATGCTTTACTTGCCTAATAAAAGCCCTTAACCGAAAATGGTATGGGTGCGGCTTCATCGCCCGTGGCCCGAAGCGACACGGGCGATGAAGTCGCCCCCCTACCATTTTCTCCTGCCCCCCCAATTGGGAAATGCTACATCCGCCCCCTGCTCTCTACAGCAGACCTCTACCTAATCAACCTCTGTCTGGGTGCCAGCTGCGCCCCGTTTGATTTACTGCGGCTTCCAACATGACAGCCGTGTAATCGCGCACACACTGTGATGCGCAATGTCATTTGCTCTCTCTCTCAAAAAAAAAAAGTTTTTTTGGAAACATTCGAGTGAGAAATAGATGATGCAGTTGCACGAGAACGGATTATATTGGATCAAATCGATCTTCCGACGGTGTTGGGCAAACTGGCCAGCGCAAAGCCGATTGAATGCATTTCGTGTATGTTTTGGGTGGATTTATTAAGCCTCAATGTACTGAACACGTTTTGGTGATCGCTCGCGCCACTCGGTGGCGCGATATGAGCTTGTAGCTCTGATGTTTAAAAAAAATGTGAAAATGATGCGCAAATCTACAAATATGTTCTATTTGACACCTGATTGTAGTTTCTGACACTATAGAGTATAGATTCTAGTTTCTGGTTTCTGTTTCTGACAGATTCTAGTTTTTCTGAAAAAAAATCTATGTTCCTGTGTCAATGATGCTCAACATGGGTGCGGACACCCATCTGAAAACGTGTTCCAGAAGCAATGATATTAGTTCAAAATATTTGCTTCTGACTAGATTGACTGCGGCTTCCAACATGACAGCCGTGTAATCGCGCACACACTGTGACGCGCAATGTCATTTGCTCTCTCTCTCTCTCAAAAAAATTTTTTTTTTGGAAATATTCGAGCGAGAAGTAGACGATGCATTTGCCCAAAAACAGATTATTTTGGATCAGCTCGATCTTCTGATTCCAGCCCCGCAGCTGGGCAAACCTGACCAGCGCAAAGCCGATTGAATGCATTTCGTGTGTGTTTTGGGTGAATTTATTAATTTATGTAGCCAATGTGGTGGGGTGGTCACTGTGTAGATCAGGGTGGTTTCAACCGGCGGTCCGGGACCACCAGTGGTCCTTGAGAAGGTTCCAGGTGGTCCCCAGACTAAATGATGGAAAGTTGGTTAACCAGATGAAACTCTTGAGAATGTAAAAATGAAAAATCAGGTCCTAGGCCCTACTGGCCCCACTAACTATATATTTTAATATATTTTAGGCCCGAGCTGACCCTAAACTGTCGGATTTGGGCAGAATTTGAGACTTCTGCACAGAGTGAAAGTGAAATGCAAATAAGCACTCGCATTCTTCCGTTTTAGGATTGTCATTTATTTAAAGTTCACCCCAGCAGGTCGACAAGCTCGGACTTTAAATAAATGACAAACCTGAAAACAGAAGAACGTGAGTGCTGGTATTTTTTTTCCCTTTGAACTGCATCCTACTTGGACCGTGCACCCATTGATACATTTTTTCGGCTGGACTACTTCATTGAGTATTTGAAAAAAGGAGAAAGGCATTTGAAAAAAGGAGATAGAAGCAAGAAGCTGATTGGCATTTTTTCAAATGCCAATCAGCAATATCTTCATAATAGGTATAATACGGAAAATAACTATTTTTTACTATAATAAAACAATTCAATACATATTCTTTTTTTCATGGAGCACGAGTCCCTTCACAGCCCTACTATACTGATTAGCATAGATTTTAGGCCCGACCCAACCCTAAATGTTGAATCGGGCCTGTTCGAGTTCGGTACCGGTCGGGTTGGGGCAGAGTTTGAGAACTCTGGTACAGGGGTTTTCAACAGGTGAGGTCAAGGGACCACCAATCGTCCTTGAGAGGGTTCCAGGTGGTCCCCAGGCTAAATGATGGAAAGTTGAGTAACCAGATGTAACTCTTGAGAACGTAAAATGGACCCTTGCGGGTCCATTTGGTTTCATTTTCACACTCAAGAATTAAAATAATCACCATATGAATCAGCATCACTTAATTAAAAAGGTCTACACTGTTTTGTTTGCAAAATCCAGCCTGGAATTGTGGACAAAACCAAAAGAATTCTTTAGTTTTAGGTCTTTGGAGTGAAATTGTCATCAAATGGTGGTCCGTGGCTAAAATGCTGAATAAATGGTGCATGGTCCCTGGCATCAAAAAGGTTGAAAACCCCTGCTGTAGTACACAGAACGCGATGAGATGCAGTGGAAGTATCACACAAAGTAATTAAAGTATACCTCGTACTGGAGTAAATGTGCTTAGTAACTTTCCTCAACTGGAGTGGGGGAATGAAACAACACCAGGAGGAGGAGGGAAAAAAAGAAAAACAATGAAAGGTTAATGAAAGCGGGAGGAGAGATGTATAGATAGAGCATGAAAGAAAGGTATTCACTGCAAGCGGAGGGAAGAACGAGAGAGAGGGGCAGAGAGAGACAGAGAGAGAGAGGGGGGGGAAGATGAATAGAGGGGGGTGGGAGAGAGGGACGAGGAAAAAAACGTGCTGGAACAGAGGCAAGAATTCACACCTAAAACACTTGTCACAGACAGGCAGACAGACAGACAGACAACGGTATCCTAGCAGACAGACAGAGGAGCAAGGAATGCTGGGAGCATGGAGCCAGCGTGTGATGGATCGGTGTCTCTCGCATGCATGCACGTGCACCAGGGGCGGATGTAACATTTCCCAATTGGGGGGGGGGGGGGGGATGGTATGGGTGCGCACCCATACCATTTTCGGTTACAGGACTTTTATTAGTCAAATAAAGTGTCAATAATAAAATAACATCAGTTGTTGTTGCGATATACTAGCGTCATGTCCAGGGGGTGTACTTGTACATCAAGCTGCCTCACGCTACAGAAACAGGAGATAGGCTTCTGACCTATATGGGCCTCAATGGCTCAGCTGGGCCTCCTGACATCATGGCCTGGCAAGGCTACTTACTTACCTTGTTGAAGTTGCAACAGAAACGCAGCATGCATGAAGCTAAAGGTCTGACTCAGAGAGTTTTCTGTTTTCACTGATGAATTGCCGTTGGTTTAGTGGTGCCACAGCTGTAGTTATTAGTTAGTATCAGTAGTAGTGTTTCAAATCATTTTAAATACAAGCGCTTTAATTTGAAATATCTTGGGTTGTTTTGCATGCCATTGTGTTTGGTGGGGCAGTCATGCCTAGATCTGCCCCTGACGCGTGCACGCACACACACACACACACACACACACACACACACACACACACACACACACACACACGCACACACACACGCGCGCACACAGCAGAGGAGTTTCTGAGGGGCCTCGGCGGTGTCATCCTGTCCCTGAGGCCTGATTTACACTGGCAGCCAAATCCAGCCTGAATCGGATCTGAGTCGTCACATTGAGCTTGGAATCTGATTCGTTTAAACCAGTGGTTTTCAACCTTTTTCATACCAGGGCCCACTATTTATTCAGAATTTGAGCCGCGGACCACCATGTGATGACATTTTAGTCACCACAGACTCAAAACCCAAAGATTTCTTCTTCTTTTTTTTTTATCTACAATTCCGGGCTGGATTTCGGAAACATAACAGGCAAACCTAGATCTCTAGTTCAGATCAATATTTTAACTCTTGAGAGCGTAAAAATGAAACCGAATGGACCCTTGCGGGTCCATTCGGTTTCATTTTTACGCTCTCAAGAGTTACATCAACTTAGCTGGGGACCACCTGGAACCTCTCATGGACCACTGGTGGTCCCCGGACCACCGGTTGAAAACCCCTGGTTTAAACGAGTCACGTGACCTGTTAGACCGGGAGTTTTCAACAGGTGGTCCGGGGACCATCAGTGGTGAGTTCCTGGGGCATTTAGGGCATTTAGGGGGGCATTGCCCCCCATGCCCATGCCTAGACCCGCCCCTGAAGAGTTCCAGGTGGTCCCCAGCTAAATGACGGAAAGTTGGTTAACCAGATGTAACTCTTTGAGAGTGTGAAAATGAAACGCTTTTGGTTTCATGTTTACACTCTCAAGAGTTAAAATAGTCATCATCTGAATTAGCCTCAAGTCTACACAACTATAGAGAATGTAGAAGATTAATGGTCATTTTTGATCTGTGTGTTTGACCGTTTTGTTTCCCAAATCCAGCCTGGAATTGTGGACAAAAACACAATAAATCTTTAGTCTTGCGTTCTGTGGGCTAAAATGTCAATAAATGTGGTCAAACCCCGTGGCCACGTCAAACCCTGAATAAATAGTGGGCCCTGTTGTGAAAAAGTTGAAAACCACTGTGTTAGACCGATCGGATTTCTAACTTGGAGTGACACAGATCTGATTCAGGCTAGATTTGGCTTGGATAGCGAACTGGAAAGAGATGACGCATACTGTATGCTGCTATGTGCACCCAGGGGTCTCAAACGTTTTCGGGCCGCAGCCCCCATGCCAAAGTGATTATATTCAAAGCGACATTGAACATGGCATGGTTGTTTGACAGTGAGATCCATCTCTCGATGTAGGGAAAGCACAACAGCAGAGTCATGATGTTGCTTGGAACAGAACGTCTCCAACGTTAGGTCAGAGAGAAAGATGACGCAGGGACGCCCCAATAACATATCTATACAAAAGGAGCCAAGTCTCTGTGTGTACTGTAATCCATGTTTACAGTGGCGTGCACAGAGAGTTTCAAGGGCAGGTGCTCAAATGTAATCAGGAGGGCACTCTATAGCCACCCGGCAAAGCCGGGCGGCGGAAAATTGAGTTTTAGGGGGTTAAAAACGCATAGAAAACAGCATTTCAGCATCTTTTTGCTCTTTTAAAAAGGGCACGTTGGTCCAGAGAGGGCCACTAGGTGGTGCTCAAACCCCCCTTGACGTCTACCTATGCACGCCTATGCATGTTAACTCGAGAACTGTTTCCCCTCCTTCTCGCTAGCACAGTATGAAACATTCAACTCTGCACAAAAAGTTGAGAGATGCAACTTTTGACAATTGTTTATTTCCCCCTCGATGAAAAAGATTTTTTTTTTTTTCGTTTTCATTGTTGTCGATTAGTCACCTTTTACAACGTGGTATAGCCTGCAACAAAGCTAAATGTGCGACGGTAGTGACTCATACGAATTTACTTGAAGTGGTTGGCAAAATTGCTGGTTGTGTCCATCCTCGCTTTGAGTCCCTTAGTGGATTGGATGATTGCACACTCCCACAGTAATAAGGGGGGGAAAAAACATATTTTGGCTATTTTTTCATTCAGTGGTGTTGGTGTTGGAGTGTGAGGTAAATTAAGTAAGCGTGGCAGTTTTCTGGGAGATTGTGCCAGATAGAATAGTGGTCGCATTAGCGTGAATTAAAGACTTCCGTTTAGGTTATTTATTGATTCTGATGTCATCACGCGGGAGTCCAAAGACTTTTCCCCTTGGTGAGCTGTTTGAAAAGTGCTGCCTCTAAGTAACTCTTGACCTTGTACGAATGCAACGACATCTAAGCACATTTTTTCCGAGTGCCACAGCGTGCGGCAAAGCAATTACAATCCGTGCCCCCGTAGTTTTCAATCAAAAGCTTTTTTGACAAGGTAAAAGCACACAAAAACAGCCGTCTAAAGATGTTTTTGTGTGCTTTTACCTCGCCATAATGCAATTCCAAAGGTGGAAAGAAATAGAATAGAAAAACATTCCACTGATTAGAAATTGAAGATTCAAAAAATAGGCTCCTCGTTGACCTATATTGTACACTAAAACTGCTCTCAAAGTCACTCTTTTAGTATGTAAATAAACACAAAGTTGAATCAGACACTATAGACCATCTCCATACCATAACTCATGTAGTTTTAATTTTTTTGATAATAATATGAATTTCCTGTTGATTTAAGCATTTTTATTCAAAGAAATTCATGGATCCCGGACTGGAGTAATTATCAGCACCATCAAAAAAAAAATAACGTTTGATTACTGTACATAGCCTACTGTACAGAATTCAAGGATGGATTCCCGGCCTGAATGGGCTAGACCAGTGGTTTTCAACCTTTTTTCATGCCAGGGCCCACTATTCATTCAGAATTTGAGCCACGGACCATCTTTTGATGACATTTTAGACCCCCACACAGACCCCCAAAACTAAAGATTTATTTTCTTTTGTCCACAAGTCCAGTCCAACATACAGATCAAAATGACCATTAATATTCTACATTCTCTAGCTGTGTAGTCTTGGGGCTAATTCACATGATGAATATTTTAATGGACCCAGAAGGGTCCATTTGGTTTCATGTTTACGCTCTCAAAGAGTTAGCATCTGGCTAACCGACTTTCCATCATTTAGCATGGGGACCACCTGGAAACCACTGGTGGTCCAACCGGACCATCTGTTGAAAACCTCTGGGCTAGACAAAAAAATAAAATAAAAATCAACAAAAGTGGGTCTACCCTTTAAAGGGGAATTCCACCCATGTTCAAAAAAATAAAAAAAGGGTTCAATTAAAAAAGAAATAGGGTTCTGAAAGAAAAATCATTGACATGGTGAAATACATCTTGACGATGACATCAGATGTATTTCACCATGGTAATGATTTTTTTCATACCTCCATTTTCAGGAAATACAGAATTGGGGAAACCTTTTTTTATCATGTCCACATACACAACATCTGTAACCCTTTAGTGCACTGAACGCGTTTTGGTGTTCTCAGCATTATGTTTTAACTATTGAAAAATAGCAGATCTACAAGCTCATAGCGCGCCACCGAGTGGCGCGCTATGAGCTTGTATCTCTGCTTTTTTTTTTTTTAAATCGTGAAAACGTGGTGCAAATCTTTGAATATTATGTTATTCAGAAACCAGAAATCTAGACAGGACACAATGGGTTAATGACATATTAAAATGTTAAAAATGGGTGGAGTTCCATTTTCAAGCCACTTTGTCTCGAAATCTGGCAGCCATCTTGGTTGGATTCTGAGAAAATGACCAACTTCCTGCATCCTCCTCAGACATGGACCTATCGGGGCGGCCCCCCTGCTACGAGGAGGCCCTGCTCATGGACGACCCCCCGCCCCCCTACAGCGAGGTGCTGCTAGCCGAGCCCCTGCAGGCGCCTGCAGGGCCCTGCCGGTCGGCCCAGGTCCTACCGCTGCTCCCCCAGCATCACAACAACAACCCTCCTCCTCCTCCTCCGCCATCTCCTCCTCCTCGTCCTCCTCTTCCTCATCCGCCGCCCTCGTTCAACTCCTCCTCCTCGGACACCTGCAAACCCCCTCCTCCTCCGCCCAGCCCCGGGGGAGGCGGCGGTCCCAGGGCGGTGGTCACCACCTCACCGGAGAGGGGCTACGACTCGCTCATCGCGCTGCCCTCGCTCCGCCACGGGTAAGGACTTGTCTGTCGCCGTCTTCTAGACATTGGTGTTTAGTGTTGTAGTCAAGAATGACCACCTAAATCGAGACGGAGACAAGACCTACGGGGGTCGAGACCAAAACAAGGCCGAGACAATCACGGACTTGGTCAAGACGAGACTAGCACCGAGGCCAAAAAGCTATTTTTTTTACTATGTTTTGTAGTAATAGTACAGCATAACACATTACAAAGACTTTATAGCGTTGTTACTGTACAATACTAACTGTCATACATACTAACTGACTGACATTTACAACGTAACATTAGTATGTACAGTAGAAATACGTGACAAAGGGCAGATTATCACCCACTGGTAGCAGTCCTTGACGGACAAGGACTGCTACCAGTGATCAAAATACATTCTTTAGTAGAAACAATTATTTTTTTTGTATTTTGTAGGTATTTATTTTTTTACACGTCTCGTTAGAATATTTGATTCCGTTGAGGATGGGCAGAACAACTGCAATTCACTCCAGTCAAACGAGCCCTTCTCAAAACCCCGCCCTTTGGGGCGGAGTTTAGTCACAGTCCGTTGCCAGTCCAAGGAGACTGTTGCTATGCTGGTTAAGCCTTCCTGGCCAAGCTTCACTCCTCTGACGTGCCTATTGGACAGGGACGGATTGGGGGAGGGACTTAGTGAGGGGCTCATTGTGTTGTCGTTGTGCCCCCGCAGGTCCAGTCACAGGGACTCTCTGGGACACCTGCTGGCCTCCATGGATCTCCACCGCCACAACCAACATCACCACCACCATCACCACAACCATCACCACCACCACCGCCAGCAGCAGCATCACCTCCACCGGGAGGGGGACTCTCTGCCCTACCGGTCCTCCACCCTGCCACACCTCCGGGACGGCCGGACGCACCGGGACGAGCTGGTGCTGAGAGCTGGCGACCAGGGCAAACAGGTGGGCAGGGGCGGATGTAATGGGAGGGGCAGGAGAAAATGGTATGGGGGCCGCACCATTTTCCGTAACGGGACTTTTATTAGGCAAGTAAAGCATCAGTAATAACATCAGTTGTTGTTGAAGTTGCAACAGACACGCAGCATGCATAAAGCTAAAGGTCTGACTCAGAGAGTTTTCTGTTTTCAATGATGAAATGCTGTTGGTTTAGTGGTGACACAGCTGTAGTTCGTTGGTAGCAGAAGTAGTGTTTCGATTTATTTTAAATATAGGCACTTTATTTTGAAATATTGAGTTGTTTTGCATGTTTGGCGGGGCAGACTGGGCATTTAGTTGGGCATTGCCCCCCCATGCCCATGCCTAGATCCGTGGATTCCCCCATTCATTCATTCAGTTTCTGAACATAAAGACATTACACCATGGACACGTTTAGTTTTTCTCCCAAGAAATGGTTTGATCGGCCCAAAGCATAGAATATGTCATGATTTTCAGACACGGGAATGAAACATGTTTTGATTTTTATCTTACCGGATATGTAAAAGCATCTATGGGGGTGTTAAAGGAGAAATCCACCCCAGAAGGCATTCTGATCTTTATTTGCAGTTGATTTATTTCCTGATAAATACATACAAACATACAAATATTACAGGATCTACAGAATGTGACAAACTGCCAACTGACTAAATCCTGGGTTATGTTGCAGCCAGATGCAATTTCCTGAGGTTTATTAGGACTGTAGTAGAGGACCATGTTCGAAGTCCCCTAAAACTAAACAAAGCAGCAAATGAAAAAACAATGGGCCTTTAGCTAAGCCACGCCCTCTTGTCCACCCTAGGACACTTTCCAGACGGGGGACATTCATTCCAATGTAAATATCATGGACTTTACACAATAAATACTGGTTCATTTTTGGAACCAGACCTTCAAACTCTCTTCCAAATCCATCAACAGGTCATGCCCTATGCAGTGGAAAAATGTGTGTGGGGCATTTATTTTTTTAAAACAATGTTTTATTATACAGCAAAGCTATTGGTGGAAAGGTTTGTCTATCACATGTTATGCTTAGCTGTGATTGGACCATAGTAGTTTGGGGAGGGGGTTATCTAAAAGTCTATTGGACAATAGCATTTTGGGAGGGGCTTAGCTAAAGGTCCATTTAACAAGTTGTCCTTGAACTTACATACTGTAACTCTCCGTCGCTGCAGGGTATCCAGGAACTGAGGGGGTTGGAGCCCGGCTGCGTCCTACCCACGGCCTTCCCTCTCCTGGGCAGGAGCACGGCGGTCTAGCCTCCATGGCTGGTTAACGGTTGTTGTGATGGTGGGCGAAGCTCTAATCTGAAGAGAACACATAGAGACTTGAGTTTGTTTGCTTTAGAGCTACATAACACTGCCGGATGTCCAACAAAACCGTGGCACCACTACCACTGCCTGTGGAAAGCACAAGGTCATTGGGGGGTCGGTGGTTTCCTTATCTCACAACCCCCCACGCACACATAGAGATGTTATCCCAAGCTCTTGACCATGTATTTCACGTTCCGGTCGACCACGGACAAGAACGCAAGCTGCCACTCAACCAGGAGGAGCATTTACACGGGTTTGGTGCCGTTTGCTCAAGGACACTTATTTTTTTGGACACGTTGGTGCCAGGGGTCGAACCGGAAACTTTGCCATCCTCAGCCACTGCCATTCGCGTAGTAGTCACGCACACACGCACACAAAACAAAACAATCGCGTTGGATGTATCGCAGAAATAGGCAACGCGCAGCTCGTACAAGCTCGTACAAGGTATTTTTCCACTTTTGCTTGTTTTATTTTTTAATGTTGAACGATGTTTTTTTTCTCCGTGTGACAAGTTGGGACCGGGATCACACTGGGAACACGTGCAGCGGAGGGTAAAAGTTTACGGTCCAACGGCAAAGAGACCCAGCCCTCACGCCTACCCGTGAACCCTTCCACAGACCTCACATTGGGGGGGAAGCGCAGCGAGTTTTCAGAACTAATACGGTCTCTGACGTCGGAGAGTTCTTCATAAAGGTCGACGTACTCTATAGAGGTTGTGGAGCCAAGCCGCATGACAGCTACCGTACGACGTGGTGCGGTAATGACTGCGCTGTCACCGGATTTGACAGCAACGACAAGGAGAGCGTAGAACACGACTGAATGCACAACGATATCACACTGCCTGTTAGTCTCTCTCTCTCTCTCACCCTCTCTCACTCTCGCTGCTGTTGCCATGGTACCGGATACCTTCTATTGCCCCCCCCCCCCCATCTCCTGTCAAGAACACAAACACACGCGCACAGTGCACACACTAGTCACGACACGGCGTCAGACTGCATTCGGTTGTTGTTTTCTTTATTTTTCTTAAGGACGACACACTACCAGTATTTGTTGGCACTCATGTGGGATCCGAAGAAGGTCGTAGGCTACCGTTATTTGTCATTATACATATGATCAATGATCATATCAGATCATTTTCAGCAATCTGAATCTCGTTGATCTGGTATGTCAACGTTTGTTTTTTACAACCCTTTCGACATCGACTGATAGCAATCATGCGAGACAATCGCGATTTCGCATAATCATTTCCACGTCGAAAGAAGCTTCAAGAGCTTGCGAGAACGTATCGCTTTGTACAAGTGTATTGCACCGTGAATATAATGTATAATGTATAATATTATTATATAAGCTTTTTTTTAAAAAAAAATCTTAGTATACGATTATTAAATACGTCAATCGCTCCTTTGTATATTTCAGTTACAGTATTTATGACGTCTAAAGGGCAAACAGAAGTAACATTTCTATTCACCGTTGTTGTTTTTTAATTAATATATATATTTAATTTTCTACTTTGCCATACAATAGTGCTACACAAACCAATCTGATTTTAGATCTGCATTATTCAAACCTGATTATTTTACAGTCCGATGATCTCAGTCCATACGTATAGTCTACGGACAAGTGAGGATGTTGTTGTACCATACATGAACGCCATTTTGGGCAGGTAAATTTTTTGAAATAAAAATAGCATTGTGAGCTTGTAGAATAGCTATTTTTCCAAACTTTTGTAATAGGGCTTTAAGCGGCCGCGTTTTGCTTTTGGCGCCCTGTGTTTTATTTTGAAATCACCTCCGTTTTGGACATACAGACAGTGACACTAATACTGTCTTCTATAAGAATCATGGAAAAATCACACCACCCGTGTGAACGGTGCGAGTGGTGCTGCGTGTGTACTCTGTTTTGGCGAAACAGCGCCCCCCTCCTTGTTCGTATGTTAAACAAGGCTGAAGTGTAGATCAGGGCGGACAAACAAAGCCACTAAGCATTGGGTGTAGGTGCACCACTCAAAATGGATGGGGGGAAATGATAGGACTCGTTCTTCTATGTTGAACACTTTGTGCGGCTGTGGCAGGTGTGCCACGGCACAGACGTGTCAATTTCCTATTGTCTACTCTTAATAACAACCCAGTGTGTGAGGGGCTGGATGCTAGCGGTGCCGAACCGATGGTATTCCTGCCGCAGCTGTGAGGTGTCGAGGGTCTCGCTCAAGAGACCTTGACAGCTTTTGACACTAGAATCTACTTTCTGATGCTAGAATCGAGTTTTTGACACTAGATTCTATAGTCTCTGACACTAGATTACAGTTTTTCTGAAAAATCTGTATTCCTGTGTCCAAGGCCAAGCCAAGGACCAACAGATTTATCCGTATTTGGCTGCAGACCCCCCATCTGAAAACATGTTGTTCCAGGGATCCCCCAGATGCAAAAATTTGAGTTACAAATGTTTGCTTCCAAAATAACATATTCAGAAATTTGCAGCACATTTTCACAATTTTTCAAAAATAGCAGAGCAACAAGCTCATGTCGCGCCACTCGGTGGCGCGACATGAGCTTGTTGATCTGCTATTTTTCAACAGATAAAACACCAAAACGCGTTCAGGACACTAAGGGTTAAATGAGAATTCCACCCCAGACGGCTTTCTCACAGTTATTTGCAGTTGATTAATTTTCCCTCCAAAACAGTGGTCCAGCTGTTATTTTGTGGGGGAAAAAACCCCATATTGTCTGTTTCCCAAATTCACTCCAACACTCCAAAATGCATTTTTTGATATATTTATATATTCTCTCTCCACCATGTCAACCATGTTGACACTTACAACGTCACGTTCAATTTTGGTTCAGCAGTGGTTCAGCTGTCTCAAAAGGCGGGGCGTGGCGCACAGTTCATGGCTGAACCACTGCTGAATCAAAAGTGAAAGTGAAAGTGTCAATAGACTACTGACATGGTGGATAGACCACTTTTCTTTTTTTTTAAATATAAATCTAGTGCAAATAAAAGCATGAAAGCCTTCTGGGCTGCAATTCTCCTTTAACCCATAGTAGGCGGGAACCCCTAGTGGTAGTTTTACCCTAGTTGACGAGAACACCAATATGCGTTCTGTACAGTATGTACTGTATCACAACATGTCAAAAATTTGATGGTGTTACACAATAATTTGAAGTTTTCCAGTACACTTAGGTTAGTATTTCAAAGACATTTTTAGAATCGGGATAGTCTACAATGGGTTAAGGTGTTGGACATTTTGTCCCATTTGGGAAATATCAGAGTCACACACCGCCTGGGGGACCATTTGGAAACCGCACACTTTGAGACGCACTGCGGTATAGAAGGCTGTGGACACATTGTATAGGGCTTCATCTACTGAGTGATTTATTAGAGACGATTCTATGGATTTGTATTTGTATTTGTTATATATATAATTGATTCAATTGTTTTGGTTTTTATTAACTGTTGCAATAGCGGCATCGAATGTGCTTAAACTTGTACAGTACGTGGTCCATTATTTTAGAACATAGCAGATCTAATGTACTGTATAATACTTACTGTATACTTACTGTACTGTATAGTAGCCTACATTTCCTAAAAAAAAAAAAAAAAAAAAAAGTAGCGTCAATAGCCGATCTGCAAGGTCACGCCGCAGCCATCGTTACATGTCGTGGGCTTGTGCATCGGCTATGTCAGTGGTTTTCAACCGGTGGTCCGGGAACCACCAGTGGTCCTTGAGATGGTCCCAGGTGGTCCCAAGGATAAATGATGGAAAGTTAACCAGTTGGTTAACCAGATGTAACTCTTGAGAATTTAAAAATGAAACCAAATGTCCATTTGGTTTCATTTTTACACTCTCAAGAGTTAAAATATTCATCATCTGAATTAGCAGCACTTAATTAATAAGTCTACACTGTTTTGTTTTCCAAATCCACCCTGGAATTGTGGACAAAACCTAAATATTTTTTTAGTTTTAGGTCTTTGGGGCTAAAATGTCATCAAATGCTGGTCTGGTCCGTGGCTCAAATGCTGAATAAATGGTGGTCCCTGGTGTCAAAAAGGTTGAAAACCCCTGGGCTATGTTGATTATTCAACGTAAACCACATTGTAGACCTTGAAGGTCATGCTGATGCCATGTGTACATACAGTAGATGAAATAGGAAATAAGTCATCCACAAAACTGTTTTTCAAGAGGGCCACTAGTGTATGTCATCGGGTATTTAAGTGAATGTTTCGTGAAGATTTTTGTAAACCATGTTTTTTCTGTTCTATGAACCCTATGGAACAGGAAAAAAGCGGTTTACATTTTTTTTTTTTTTTGCCCAGAAAATATTTACCCATAACATCCCATATAATGTAATAATTAAAAAATATATAATAATTCTTTAAGAAGCACATGTGACATCAAACTAGAGCTTTTTCATGCTTCTGAATCCATCCCAAGCATTAGTTATGCACAAAAAAAAAACATTCTTTGGCCGAAAAACGGCCATCGATACTTGCTCAAATGTGCTGACCTCATCACATTTTCCATTCCATTACAATGGGCAAAACTAATGCTTGGGATGGATGAACATGAAAAACCCCTAGTTTGACATGTCACATGTGCTTCTTAAATGCTTATTATATTTTTAATTATTACATTATTATGGGATGTTATGGGTAAATATTTTCTGGGCAAAAATAAAAAATGTCAACCACTTTTTTTCATGTTCCATAGGGTTCATAGAACAGAAAAAATATGGTTTACAAAAATCTTTCACGAAACATTCAGTAAACTAGATTCTGCTACATAACTACATACACTACACTGTATGATTGGTGAAACAATAATCTCATGGACGGCTGTTCCTGCTAGCTTTATTTTGAAATGACCTTCTGAAAAGGGCCGATCACAATCTCAGCTATATTGCCCGTCGCTCGCGTCGCGCGTTTTCAGACGTGGGCGTAATGTCACATGACCACTGGACATAAGCTATGGGGAATCACGCAGGTGATTGATTCATAATTAATTACTCATAAGGGCTCGGAGATGTATTCACACTGTACTGTTACAGGAATAAGATCGTTGGATTGTTGACTTAACAAATGTACATTATTATGATTATTATGTTTTGTACAGCATATTTTTGGTTAATTACAATGTCCATTACGACCACACATATGCTCTAAAAGTGTTTATTTTCTTTCATTTCGCTATAGTTCATTAACTTCATTAATCATTTTGGCGGGTCCAAAATAACTGTTTTGTTTTCCTTCTTGAGAGCTACGTCGGCCGCCCGTCGTAACGCACTTCGAAAAACTATCCGTGGCGGCCAACGATGTGTCACGTTTTTGCTGCCTTTACGTACCGAGAAGAGCCAGTGGAAATAAGCAAGCTTAATGACAAGGAGGTGTTGAGGAACGAGACAGCGTTTTGAATGTTGCCTATAATGCACCTTAACAGATTGCAACATGAATGAGGAACAATCTGTGCTATTGCGAACGCAGTGAGCCTTTACTTTGAAGGACATGAAGCCTAATGTGTCTGTCTGTCTGTCTGTCTGTCTGTCTGTCTGTCTGTCTGTCTGTCTGTCTGTCTGTCTGTCTGTCTGTCTGTCTGTCTGTGTATTACACACTCACTCATATTGGGGGAATGTCTGACCAAGAACTCCACAAGTGGGCGGGGACCATATTTGGGGCGTGGCACGAGCTGTGTTGTCTTATACAAGAAGACAAGTAGTCTCATCTCACAGTCCGCTATTGTTAATTTAGCACTCGAGTCATGAACCGCCGTTTGATGAGGTTTGACTTTGTAAACGTTGGATAAGACTTTATCCACAATTCTATACCGTATTGGATTGATTACCATAAGAGATAAGAGAGATAACGGGGCACACATTGTTAAAAAATAAATAAATCCTCTAGATCCGGTAATTGTGCAGACTTCTTATCAACTGAATTGGCTCAGAGGCTGTAGCCACCAGCTACATAGAGGTTTTCCTCTAACTATATAGAGGAAACAAGAGCTCTCGTGCATACCAGCTCCACTGCTTATGGTTCTGCCTTGCAGCTATAGAGCTAGTCAATGTTATCACGCACATAAAATCCGACCAGCCTCTCTTCCGTTTCGGAAATCTCAACAACCACTACTCAGCGATACAAACGCGGCTTGT
This sequence comes from Benthosema pterotum, assembly GCA_039105355.1. NCBI lineage: Eukaryota > Metazoa > Chordata > Actinopteri > Myctophiformes > Myctophidae > Benthosema > Benthosema pterotum. The sequence goes on along the minus strand of CM076980.1, from coordinate 43,398,114 downwards.
GTATTTAGAAAGCCCACTTTCCTTGGTGGAGGACCCTGCTGACACATATAACCGGAGAAAAATTAAATACAAGATTTGCACGCTCTACCGATAGAGGCAACCCACTAGAACTAGACAGATGCAGTGACGTTCGCAGTTCATTCATAATCGTCACCATCACCATCTATTCTTACAGAGTGAAACGGTTTTTATTCAGTTTCTTTCCGCTTCTGCGTTGTCGAGGAAAGCTTATAAGCTATTTTTTTTTTTTTTTTTGCTTTGTACTTGTGTTTAAACATGTAGGTCAGGATGGCCCGTGATGAAAATACTTTAATGCCATGAAAAAAAAGATGTGTGCCTGTGACAATCTTAACATCTTTGCCGAATGTTTGTATTCCCATGAAAATAAACTTTGTAGGAAACTTAACAAATGAGACTGGATGTTTTGTTGGACAATTTACATTCAAGTTCCTAGAGAGCAGTGGTTATAGGCATCTGCTCTCAGATGGGGAGGAAATCCCTCAGTGGAAACATAACAATTCATTTTTAGTTGGAATAATGTGTAAATATATCTTAACACAAATGTATGGAGGTCTATATCATGGTCCTTTGTTCTAGAGTCTGAAGTAGAGCACTCCAAAAAAATATTTTGCTGAAGTTGCCTAATACATAGCCTTAGTCCAGGGATACAGGGCGGATATAACATTTGCCAATTGTGGGGGAAAGAGAAAATGGTATGAGTGCGACTTCATCGCCCGTGGCACGAAGCGACACAGGCGATGAAATACCATTTTCTCCTGTTTACAGGACTTGTATTGGGCAAGTAAAGCATCGATAATAACATCAGTTGTTGTTGAAGTGCAACAGACACGCAGCATGCATAAAGCTAAAGGTCTGACTCAGAGAATTTTCTGTTTTCAATGATGAAATGCTGTTGGTTTAGTGGTGACACAGCTGTAGTTACTCAGTAGCAGTAGTAGTGTTTCAAATCATTTTAAATATAAGAACTTTAATTTGAAATATCTCGGGTTGTTTTGCATGCCATCATGTTTGGTGGGGCAGTCTGGGCATTTAGGGGGCCTAGATCCGCCGGATCCGGATGTAAAACTCAAATACACAGTGGGCCAGACCAGAATAGAGGAATTGGTACAAGTTGGAGGCCTTCCGTGGAGTTGGACAAGAAAGCGACCACCACTTTCGATCGTCGCGGGCTCGCGGACCTGTGTTTTATTTTTCTACGATGGTGCGGGATAGTCCTGTGCTTACAGCGAGACCTATGCACCGTCAGACGCATGACCGCGCCAGGATTTATTGTCGAGCGGTGAAAGTGTGTGTTTTTGTGTAGGAGATTTGAGCGCACGGACACAAAATCTCCCATCGTAATGCGGACGTGTGGTTTTGGAAACGTGACTGCATGTATCCATGCAGCAATTTGCGTGCACGCTTACTGTGTGCTCGCGTGGCCAATATCAAGTACATGCATACACGTTTAAGCAGTGGTCGGTGGTCCCCGCACTGATGTTGCCTGTATGGAGCAGTCTGTCATCAAGTTGATAGATTGATTAGGTCGACAATAACAATAACCAATGACGGTTGTTGTGTAGGAATGAAGAGACGAGGGCAGCGGCAGCCCCAGGCAAATACAACTTTAGTTTAGTAGCCTAAAGCAGGGCTTTTCAACAGGTGGTCCGGGGACCTCCAGTGGTCCATGAGAGGATTCCAGGTGTTCCGCAAGCTAAATGATGGAAAGTTGGTTAACTAGATGTAACTCTATGAGAGCTTAAAAATGAAACCAAATGTACCTTTGCAGTTGCAGGTCCATTTGGTTTCATGTTTACACTCTCAAAAATTAAAATATTCATCATGTGCATTAGCCCAAGTCTACACAACGACAAAATGTAAAAGATTAATGGTCATTTTGATCTGTACGTTTGATTATTTTGTTTTCTCCAAAATCCAGCCTGGAATTGTGGACAAAAGCAAAACAAAATATAGGTGTAGTTTTGGAGTCTGTGGGGCTAAAATGTCATCAAATGGTTCATCAAATTATGAATAAATAATAAAAGGTTGAAAACCACTGGCCGAAAGGAATTAAATAATTGTGAGGCCAGCATGTTTGTGGAGTGGACCTGCAGCTTTACTGGCAAGTCCATGTGGACCGTGATTCAGGCTTGGCTGGTTGGGCCAATATACGAATGGATCAGCATAATAATAACAATAGGCTAATAATAATAATAAATAATAAGCTCATAAGCAGCTAAATAAGGGGTGGACAATTATTTTTTCCCAAGGGGCCAAATGAGATACAGAAAATATTGTGGAGGGCCGGGCTTAAAGGCTGTACTAAATTCTGCATAATATTAATTTAATTTCTATATAAAAGTAGTAAATGGCAGTGTTTTGACACTCTAATAAGAGTATTATCATTATTATTATGAGAGAGAAAGTTTCTCGTGCGCACGAGAAACCTTTGGGTTTTTAATTTACTCGTACATGTCCTATTAGGCTCCGTAGGATCTACTAATAAGTTCCCTTTATTGAAATACGGAATGCACCAGCCTGATTATATAATAATCCATTTTATTATGTTATTTGGATACCCATAAGAATCATACAAATCGAGTTTGAGACCCCTGTCCTACTGCGTGTTCCATGCTGAAATCTCCTGAAGTATTATGATTGCCGGTCGTTAATTAACTGGGGGGGGGGGGGTGTTCTCCCACTCTCAGGAAGTATTATGATTGCGGTCGTTAATTAACTGGGGGAGGGGGGGGGGGGGGGGGTTGTTCTCCCACTCTCCTGAAGTATTATGATTGCCGGTCGTTAATTAACTGGGGGGGGGGGGGGGGGGGGGGGGGGGGGGGGTTGTTCTCCCACTCTCCTGAAGTATTATGATTGCCGGTCGTTAATTAACTGGGGGGGGGGGTGGTTGTTCTCCCACTCTCCTGAAGTATTATGATTGCCGGTCGTTAATTAACTGGCTAGACATTGGCTAGACAGCAGGAAGTGTGTAAACTTTTCACACTCCTGTGCAGTACCTGTTGTAGCCACTGGAGGAGCGCTTCTAGCACACTTTCAGCGCACTTTAACACACATTTCACATTTTAAAGACCAAGTGGGACATTTCACAGAACTTCACTGGGCACACATTCAAAACCAATGTTCCTTAATATCAAGATAAATGCAAAGATGAAACGTGAAATGTATTAAAAGAAGAAAATGCATTACTAAAATTTTCCTGTTCCAAGCACTGCTGTCCGTAAAATGAGTACGGCAATTGAGTTGAGAAAAAAAAAATGCAGCCAGTTCTGGTATATTGCACTCATTTCTTGTGTGCAATATACTAGTGCCTATACAGTTGTGGGCCGTCAGTGCCTGTAAGGCCTGCACTTGCCTGGTGCAGTACGTTTTATTTTATAATAAATATTTATATTTCCAAAATGTATTGTATTTATTTTGCTGTTACCATAACAGTGTTGCTCTCTCAGACAGAAGCTCTGCTTACATTCTCTGTGGAGCTACAACAGCGCTTTTTTTTTTTTTTTTAGCCAATGAGATTTTTGTCTGTCTGTTGTATCTGGGTAAACTTCTCGACAGTGACGCCCGCAGAATCGTCATTGCATCCCCTCCCTGCTGAATCGAATGGAGCGATATAGAGACTCTACAGGTCCTTCTCAAAAAATTAGCATATTGTGTAAAAGTTCATTTTCTTCCACAATATAATACAAAAAGTGAAACTTTCATATATTCTCAATCCATTGTGCATTAAGTGAAGTATTTAAAAACTTGTTTTGTTTTAAACCTGATGATTATGGTGTACAGCTCATGAAAACCCCAAAATCCTATCTCAATGAATTAGCATATTTTGGCGAGAACACTAAAAAAATATGTTTTAAACAAGAAATGTTGACCTTCTGAAAAGTATGTTAATGTATGCAGTTAATACTTGGTCTGGACTATGTTTGAACAAATTATTTCATCAATGGGGCGTGGCATAGAGGTGATCAACCTGTGGCACTGTTGAGGAGTTATGGAAGACCAGTTTTGCTTTGATAACGGTCGTAAATTAATTTGTATTGTTCAGTCTTATGTCTCACACCTTCCTCTTGACAATACAATCCTGATTCTCTGTTGGGTTAAAGTCAGGGCAGTTGCCTGGTCAGTTAAGCGCAGTAATACCATGGTCAGGACAGCAGCTACTGGTAGTTTTAGCTCTGTGGGCAGGTGCCAAATCGAACTGGAAAGGAAAATTTGCATCTCTATGAAGCTTATCAACATACCAAAGCACAAGGTACTCTAGAAGGATGGCTGTGTTTTCAGTTTTCAGCCAATAACATGGCCTAAACCATGAGTTATGCCATGTCCAGACTCCAAGCCATGTTATCGGCTGGTGTTGATCCACTAACAGTGAAAACAGTCAGTGGTTTCAACACAGCCATCCATTTAGAGTACCTTGTGCTTTAGTATGTTGATAACCTTCATGGAGGAGCTTATTTCCCCTTCCAGCTCGATTTGGCACCTGCCCACAGAGCCAAAATTACTAGTAACTGCTGTACTGACCATGGTATTACTGCACTTAACTGACCAGCCAACTGTCCTGATTTTAACCCAACAGAGAATCTGGGTTGTATTGTCAAGAGGAAGGTGTGAGACACAAGGCTGAACAATACAAATTCATTTATGACCGTTATCAAAGCAAAACTGGTCTTCCATAACTCCTCAACAGTGCCACAGGTTGATCACCTCTATGCCACGCCCCATTGATGAAATAATGTGTTCAAAAGTAGTCCAGACGAAGTATTAACTGCATACATTAACATACTTTTCAGATAGTCAACATTTCTTGTTTAAAACATATATTTTTTTGTGGTTTTGTAAAAATATGCTAATTCATTGAGATGGCATTTTGGGGTTTTCCTGAGCTGTACACCATAATCATCAGGATTAAATCAAAAAAAGTTTTTAAATAGTTCAGTTAATGCACAATTGATTGAGAATATATGAAATCTTCACTTTTTGTATCATATTATAGAAGAAAATGAACTTTTACACATTATGCTAATTTTTTGAGAAGGACCTGTATATATGTAGAGATAAGAGTTTTGGGAAGGACTCATTGACTCATTGACTCATTAGAAATGACCTAGCTGTATGTGAGTGCTGTCTCAAGTGAGCTCATTGTTTGGGCGGGCCTGATGCGTCTTCACACGACACGACGAACCGTCATGGAGCAATAACGTCACAGTCCGGCCATGAATGAGTATATGAGTCAGCGCTGTAGTTTGGCCCCTTTTCTTTCACTTGCAAAGTTAGTGCTTAAATGCCCAGTAATTGCTCCAAACACACTGTCCCTGCTGTTGCATCCCACTGACTCGCCTGTCAGTGTGGAGCCCCCACCGTGAAAGGATAAGGCCTTAAAGGAGAACTCCACCCATTTTCAACATTTTAATATGTCATTAATATACCTTAGAGATGTTGTGTGGACATGATAAAAAAGTCCCCCCAATTCTGTATTTCCTAAAATGGAGGTCTGAAAAAATCATTAAGATGGTGAAATACATCTGATGACATCATGAAGATGTATTTCACCATGTTAATGATTTTTCTTTCAGACCCCTTTTTCCTGAGAGTGGTTTCTTAGCTTCTTTCTTCATGTTCAAATGCATAGTAAAATGAGTAAATGGACCGTGTTGAAATATATTATATGAAGTATACCTTGAAAATGTAAACAGAAACAGAAACATGTTTGCTTGACTAAAATAACATGGATATTAGTAGTATACTAAGTAAAGCGCTATGTTAAAAAGTAACCCCACCCACTCTTGGGACTGAGTGGTGATAGGACAATTGCCTGATTAACCATTTGGTGGGTGGGGCCACAAATTGCCACACCTGGTACTATATAGACTGCTCAGAGGGCACAGACAAACATTTTGCCTCGCCGGAGGTGCTGGTAGCACTCAGACGATGTGGAACTAACAGATGCATTATAGATGCATTATTCTAAACGATCATCTGTTTCCTTCAATGCTTCAGTGCTGGCTTAGAAGTATATTCATCCAGTACATAACAACAAGTAAACTAACGTGATACTTGAAAGTGTACTAAGCATAATAGTAGTACAATGGCAGTATATAGATGAGTTTACTTGAAAGTATCTGTAAGTATAAGTAAACTTGTAGTATACTAAGGCCATACTTGAAAGTGTAGTATAGTGTAGCTTTAAGTACACCTAAACACCTGAACACCTAAGTAGACCTGAACTTAAATATACTATTTTTTTCTAAGGCGTGTGTTGACATTCACACTTTTCCATCCGATTCAGCTGCGGTTCATTTGACTCAATGGAATTGTTTAATTAAGATCACCGTTTTCTGGGTGGAAACGACAGCATTCACCTGATGTTTATATCCCTATAGGGGAGTGATTCTTATTTATTTCAAGAAACTGCAGAAGTGTGCAAGTGTCAGAGTCACAGACTAGAGGCTGACACAGACTGAGGCTACCACTCCCACACCAAAGTCCCAATCCTAGACCAGACTCTAAAGTAAAATCCCATCCTGTAGAATGACCCCTGATCCTGTCCTGTTTCCACTCGAAATTACTCCCACTCCTGTTTTTTCTCTGTTTTTGTTTTTGTTTTGTTAGTGAATAGTAATAGTCAGTGTTGGGACAAGTGCACTACGTAACTTAATATATTACATAATATATTACCAAAATGCAGTAACTTGTAATATAAATATATTACTTAACTAAAACAATCTAATATATTATACTTTTCTTTTTGCATTACTGCATTACTTTCAATATTACTTTCTGCCAATCTGTCTCGTTGAATAGTTCTTGTGAAATTATCTTGACAACTGCAGAAGTTAAATAATTACTTATTTTCTATAATTTGTCATCAAATTATTTATTCAGGAGTGACTTTTTTCAAGTTGATTTCATATGGATTTGGCAAGTGCGCTTGCTTTATTGTAGGTATGCCACTGGCCTTCGCAATATTTGATTAATAGTGACACTAATACTAATACATATTTTTAAGTAATATGTAATAGTAATATTAATATATTACATTTGCTCAGGCAGTAATATTGTAATATAATATATTGCTTTAAAATGAAGGTAATAATTAATAAGTAATGTATTAACAAGGTAAAGTAATATTCCCAACACTGGTAATAGTATATTGACACAACTATACTATTCACAACAACTTGATGTAATTCCCGCTCTTGCACGCTCATGTTAACTTTTCCATTCCTTTCCTGTCACAATCCTGGGATTAATACAAATATTAATCCCAATCCTGTGGGATTCCTATACAGGACCCGCAGGGAATCCTGACAAAATGTCATATCTTCTGTCACAGACCCGTAATGATCCATTTGGTTCCATTTTCACACTCGCAACTCAGCTCAAATCAGCTACAAAATAGTGCTTAATATTTTGTAGGTCTATTGATAATGTACAGTACAAATAACAAACTCAAACAATTGTAATGAAGGAAAATAGTAGGCTACAATACTATCAGTAGGCAGGTTTAGTCAATTCCAAACTTTATTTATTCTTTTTTTTTGCTATCAACGCTATAAGAATGGCTTCTATTTCAGTATTAGTCAGGGGTGGATTGGCACATATTTTCCCACCGGGACAATTTTGCCTTTGCCAGGCCACCCTGGTGGGGGCAGCTGGTTAACCAGATGTAACTCTTTGAGAGCGTAAAAATGAAACCAAATGGACCCTTGCGGGTCCGTTTGGTTTCATTTTTACACCCTCAAGAGTTAAAATATTCATCATGTGAATTAGCCCAACTTAGTCTACACAACTAGAGAATGTAGAAGATTAATGGTCATTTTGATCTGTATGTTCCAGGCGAGCATCTAGTGCATTCTAGTGCATTTTGGAAGTGCCGCTAGTGCATTTTGGATCTTGTCCAGGCCACTAGGTGGCGCAGGCCACCGGGGAAAGCTCCCTGTACTCCAGATGGCCAATCCGCCCCTGGTATTAGTGCTGGCTTTCCAGGAATAGAATAGGCTGTAGTTTAAATTAGCTTGCAGCCCCCCATCGATGATGTCACTGGCAGGCAGGTCTCATAGTAGTCCTCCAATGAGTCACCGTGAGTAGAAACGGAGTCATCTTATAATTAGAATTACGCTCCAACAATTGCACAAAGATACGCCTGGGAGTGGGCGCAAGTGGTCCTGGTCTTTGAGCACAGCAAGAACTGCATGAATGTACTTTGTAATTTTCCACTGGTTTAGGATTTTTGCTCAAGCAGTGGCATTTCTAAGGAATTTGGAGCACCCAGGCAAGATTTTCCCTGGAGCCCCCCCTTACCAAATGGACCCTTACGGGTCCATTTGGTAAGGGGGGGCTCCAGGGAAAATCTCCTGTGACAGGCACAGTAAAATGGCGCCACCTAAGGGAGGAAAATTATGAACTATTTTTAAACTAAAGAACGTATTACCCTATTGGTCTGAATATAAGACTATGTTTTTTTTTTTCCCAAAGGAAATATCCCCCAAAAATTGAGTCGTCTTATATTGAGGGGCTATACTATTTGGCATTCAATGTTATTTTTTCTGTAAATGGGCCTTGAAAAATGAGGGTCGTCTTATAAACGAATTGTCTTATATTCGGGACAATATGGTATATGTGTTTTAAATGAGTACAAGTATAATGTATTTATCCAGGCTTCTTAGCCTGGGATCCTTTTAAAGTATGTCTTGTGGTCGCCCTAGTGCCCCCCTCCACCACCCTCATGGTGCCCCAGGCAACTGCCTGCGTAATGGCAAAAACGCCCCTGTGCTGAAGGGCACTTAGGGGTTCCAAACAGGCCACTCTCTACCTCCTCAGGCTCTGGCCTATAGACGCATCACACCACCTTTTGGACAAACCCTCCAACCCACACGCACACACACATGCGCGCGCGCACACACACACACACAGACACACACACACACACACACACACACACACACACACACACACACACACACACACACACAGAGGGAGAGAGAGATTAGGAAATTGGCCACCCATCGGACGTCATTGGGGCCTCTGAGTGTGTGTGTGTGTGTGTGTGTGTGTGTGTGTGTGTGTGTGTGTGTGTGTGTGTGTGTGTGTGTGTGTGTGTGTGTGTGTGTGTGTGTGTGTGTGTGTGTGTGTGTGTGTGTGTGTGTGCAGGACAATAGCACATATTGTACTAAAGGGCAGTGTGTGACTGTAAACCTTGACTCAGACAGAGGTCAGACAGGGGTGTGTCTGACTGTGTGCGTGCACGTGTGCGCACGTGCAGCAAGGCGTGCGTGAGTGTTTGTACACAGACATGTGACTGCGGCATGATGACGTGCTTGATGGCGATCCGATCGAAATCGGTGACACAGCACTGTTTCACTCACGCGTGCGCACACATACAGACACACAATAGACACCATTGTACTTTGACTTCCTCTTCTTTCTTTCTGTCTTTCTTTCTTTCTTTCTTTCTTTCTTTCTTTCTTTGGAACGGTGCTGAGACAGATAATGCAGACTTTGCAAAGTTGGGCATGGCGACTTAATTGCTCGCCTGCGGCCTCCTCACCTGCTCGTCTTAAAGGAGAATTCCACACCAAAACACATCGGGCCTCAATCTACCTTGATTCCTGTGACATGATACATAATGTCCTTGATTTTTGTCACAGATGCCCCCTTTTCTACATTTCACCAAGAGGTCCCCGTCCCAACGTTGACGATGTTCCAACAGTTAACATGTCCGCAGGTTTCTTTATTCTAATGCGGGTATTTCTGTAACTTCAAACTTTTGTCACAGAAATCAAGGCCCAATGTGTTTTGGTGTGGAATTCTCCTTTAATATAATACATTGAATAAATAGAAAAGTTAAATATGATACATATGAATATGTGCTAGAGTAGAATATAATAATAATAATATATATATATATATATATATATATATATATATATATATATATATATATATATATATATATATATATATATATATATAATGGTATAAAATATATATTTTTTCCACTGGCAAATTTTCCTGATTTTTATATTAAATCATCGTATTGACACAAAGATTGGCTTATACTTCATATTTGGGCATTTTCAGTTAGTTGGATACAACCCTACAGTAAACTTAGTCCTAAAGATCACATTTACATTTTATTATTCAAACCTTTTATTCACGTAGGTTGATGCCATTTAAATAGTGCATCGATAACAATGTAATCTTGTACATTGTGTAAATACCTTGAGTACAGACTGCAACCGAATACCGGTAATATTGTATTCAAAAGGACCTGTGACTGCCTCGCTTGATTTGGCCACATGGTGGCAGCATTGCGTAGTCTTATGCAATGCAGAAGACCATAGATTGCATAGTCTTCTGCAACCCAGCAAACTATGCAATGCATACTCGTATGCATATTCCAAGTGCAGATGATCAGTCTTTCTGCCTATTTACTACTGGTGGGGGAAAGGCGTAATGAAACGAAAAAGGAAGGATTTTTTTTTTTTTTAATGCAGGCATTAGTGAGTCGGCAAGTGACAACAACCTCATAGTTTGACTTGTCAAATGCTACATAAAGCATGATGACAATTTTGCCTTGTAGAATCTTAACTGGTGTGGTCACCGATAAACCCATATAAAAAAAAATCCAACCATTCTGGTCCAAGTGGATTCATGAATGTAATATAGCCTAGATAATATTTTAGGCCAATGAAAAAAATGCTTTATGCCATACCAAAGTCCCAACTTTAATAGTGCTCACATTCATTGTTCATATCCCATTGCGAAGTAAATAAATAACTAAATTCATTCGATTAAGAAATGTGCAATTGTCGAACTTGTGTACAACAAGTAACCAGGTGTTACATCATCAGTCCAATGAGGAGGTGGCACTGCAGGAGCTGGTTGTTACTACGTGCCCCTTTAATGGGAGTTTTGGTATATGGTGCATCTATAGCACCTTTATCCAAAGCGCTTTACATAGTTTGTGCGTCACATTCACCCATTCACACAAACATTAACTGATGTAAGGTACCCACAAGCACATCAGGAGCAATTACGAGTTCAGTGTCTTGCTCAAGGACACTTTGACGGTAACTCTGGGGGAGCTCGGGTTCCAACCGGCAACCTTGCGTCTGTTACTGTCCAATGACTCTACCCCTGTGAGCCACTGCCACCCAGAGTTTTGCCTGAGTTTCACCACATCTCTTAATGTGGTCTGTGGTCTCACTTCCTTCCTGGACTATGGCCCTCATTTATCAACGTGGTGTACACCCAAAAATGAACGTAGGACATGCGTAGAGCAGACTTCCCACCTTGTTTGACATATATCATTCCCACCATGAACTTGAAGTTGATCCCACGTCCGGACAAAACCCACGTTAGGTCGGGAGCTGTCGTAGGATTTGTCCTTGCCTGTTTTTCTGTCCTAAACAAGCGGAGCAGCATTGTCTGAACTGCAGAAAGGTATCTAAAGTTATCTATTCACTCCTAATAGCTATAAAACCTAATAAATGATACAGATGAAAAATATAATATAGGTTTGAAAAGGCATATTATGCGAGATTACATCCCTAATCCCGGTGGGGTGAAAATAAAATAAAAGCCACTTTTATTTGCAGTGACAAATACATGCACAGCCTGACTATTTAAAATGATATTATATGCTACGTTAGTACAGGTATATCGTTCGCCTCAGTCACTCAGATAAACTGCAGACCAACAGTAGGCTGCTTGTGAGAGCAATTTCGGTAGTCGTGATCGCGGATCGGCGGGAGATTGCATCGATGTGGATCTACAGTAGCCTGCGTCTGGTTTGTACAATGGTCTGCACGAAGGATAGAAAGCTTGAGGGGGAGATAGGTAGGCTACGTGCGCTCTTCCTAAAAATGCATGGATTTAATCCTACACTACAGAATACAAACCTGTAGCCTATTCCATTTACTGCGATGTAATAAAAAAATGTGGTCCGAGGACCACCAGTGGTTCTTGAGAGGGTTCCAGGTGGTCCCCAGGTAACCAGATGAAAGTTGGCTCTTGAGAGTGTAAACTAAAAATAAAACCAAATGCCATGCTATTATTTTACTTAGCCTACTTAAAACAACAGCGAACGGAGTTGCGTGTGTCTATGTGAAAGGGGGGGGGGCTGTCGCGCCACGGGAAGCAGCGCAATCGGGCTGGGGGGGGGGGGGGGGGGGGGGGGGGGGGGGGCTGGCTGGCTGGCTGGCTGGCCGCAGGAAGCAGCGCGATCGGTGGAAAGTTATTTTTTCCCCCCTCTCATCACCATGGTTGCTGGTCGTATTGCAGTTGTTAATGTCGCAAAGAAAGGGAGGAGCGGCCTGTTTCCAAGGGCGTGCCAGATTGATTTCAGCCGTCACATTTATCATCGTAGGAAGGAAATTAGGATGGACTCAGCTGTTTGGGATCGCTTGATATATGCCGGGTGGAGTTGTGTGCACTCCAAAACCCACGTTGAAATTTGGGGACGAATCTGCACTCCTTTTGATAAATGAGGGCCTATAAGTCACACGCAACCAAAGCATTATGGACATTGCAGGAATTCAGCAATCCAGTCAAACCCTATTCAGACACTTATTTTTTTTTTTTTTTTTTTTTTACCCCAGGGGCTCACTGGGAACAGGGAGGAACTCCTCATATGGTCACCACCCTCTATAGTAGGGAAGACTTGCCAAAAAAGATGAAAAAAAGAACAATATTTGAATTAAGTGAAATCGCTGAATATACCTTTCACCCCACGTTTTGTCCCCGTGGGCTACTGAGGTCAAAGGTACTCGACCAAGGAACCAGCACTGTCACCCTCTAACCAAGCTTTCCAACTCTCAGGCAATGCACGTGACCTGTCACGCGACCTTACGCCAAACTAGCCTGTTCTCACACCTGGCATCACCAGGGCGCTCATAGTTGCACAATAAATGTAATGTAGTGTTTGTATTGTAGTGTAGTCTATGCAGGAGAGTGAATGGCCTACAAAGCTTATCAGAATAAACATAGTAGTTGCATTTCAACACGCGGCCTCGCCTGCCTGTGTCTGTTATTAGGACTTTGTTTCGGTTCAGTCCGTTTGTTTTGTGACAGAACTGATAGATAGATAGATGTCACACTCATGGAGTGACTTTATACATCTCTATTGACCTTTTTCCCCGCCAAAGTGCTGGGGAAAAAGTTGTGTGTGCGACCCATCCGGTGGGAGTGCCGTGGGAAGTAGCATCACAGTGTTTACATGCTCGCATGGGCGGACACTTGTCGCATGGCACCCCACTGTCCCACCCATATTCACAATAAGGATTACATATCTACATAGCCGTGCAATGATTGATTGGTTTAAGTATATTACAGTTTGCAGATTGGGCATATTTCACCTGAACCCACACCTCGGAAGGTTTCCATTCTTCATAGATTCACTTCATAGATGGTAAAGAGCTCGGGAAAAGTCAGAGCCATATAGTATAGACAGAGATACGCAAACTCCGTTCACTTGATGGGGTCAGTCCAATGGCGGATCTGCTACATAGGCCTACACTTCTACTGAGAATGAGGACAACAAATGGAGACAAGTCCTGTACCAGAGGTAGGCAGTGCAATGGACACAGGCAGCAGCCTAGCTTTAAAGATCTTAAATCCCTTTATTCACAACATAATCATTACGAAGACTTTAGTTGTTACTGTTCAACATGTTAAAACAGTTAACATGCTGTATGCATGCCTAAAATAGTTCTTATTTGCACCGCCCTCGTTGAAAAAAACATTGTATCCAGGTTGTCCCTCTTTCAGGCTGCATGAACAGCGCTCGAGCGCTTACTTTCTGACCCCCTTAATGTCGCAAGTCCTCTCCCAAATGGCTTTAGAGTGTGCGCAGCGCACGGCTGGAGAGTTTTTTTTTTCCTCGGATGGATCTGTTATTGGTGATTGGTTGTCAGTGCAGAAGGGAGCGCTGGGCTGTGTTTCGGACCGAAAACCTCGATAAAACTATTCCTAAACCTAACTTTAATTATATTTATTGAACATGTAAAGTCTGCGGTTGTTGACATTGGCATCACATCGGCATTACAACAAACATCAATTGAGCCGGCACTTGTGGGAGGGGGTCATAGGAGGGGACAAGGGGGAAAGCCTGTCCCCATGAAGGCAAGGCTTCCCTCCTCGACTCCTCCCGCGACCCCTCCCCTGTGTGCAACAGGATCTGCAGTACACACAATCACAATGCATTATGGGCCATAATCAAAAGGTGGATACGAGGGAAAAGAATGTGCCAGCGTGAGCTGTGACAACACTGCAACTGCAGGTAAATAAAGACAGTGGACTTGCAATGACTGTTGTTGTTGGGTTGTACAACTGTATTTGTATTTTGTACAGCTGAGCTGACTGATCCACGTTACGTGCACGCTTTCCTGTCATAGTTGAGCTGTCGTTATTTACTGAAGGGACCATGGAAATAAAATAGGCTACCATCACGCTCCCAGTGAATGAAAATAAAAATCCAGCCCTTTGAGTGGTGGTCAAGGAATTTTCCTGTCTTAAGTGTTGGTGGGGTGTTCCACATTTTGGTGGCATAGGAGCCAAATCTGGGTCGCACATGGTTTGTTTAACTCCCTCTGGTGTTGTGGGAGTGGACTTTGTTGACATTAAGGTATTTAGACGGGTACATCTTAGTGAAGCACAGGTGTATGGTAAGGGAAAGGGATGCTAGGGGCGGTTCTGCTCAAGCACGATCTTCCAATATGGTTAGGTTGTCAGTGTAGTATGTAGTTCAAAAAAGTTGCCAGATTCTGTGAAATTTCTTCAAGAAACCGATAAGGGAGAACCTAATCTTTTCAAGTTTGATACATTTCATGAATCCATTGTGAATAGTAGGGGAGCAGGGGGGTGTCCATTTGAGGATACTTCATCTTCTTGCAAGAAAAGTAGTGAAGGCAATAACAAGGTGCAGAATTGGATGCTATAGACATTAAAGGGATAACAAAAATGCCAGTGATATGGTCAGGGTGAACAGGACCACCCAACACCCCAGCAAGTGCATTAAAGAAATAATAAACATTAAATATGGCACTCCGTCTTTCATGAAATACCCCCTTGGGAAAAGCAATTTGAAATAGACATTTGAATGTACTTTGCAATGTGGTACATTGCAAAGGAATATTTCAATGCACATTTTAAGTAATGCTATTTCTTTAGATAATTATTGATTCATGTATTTCTTTGCATCATGGATCATTTAATAATTTATACACATTTATTCATTGATGTATTTATATAAATGCAACTTCGAACAGGCATAACTCTCTTATGCCTGTTTGAGGGTTGAATTATTATATATTTTTTTAAATTGCTAAACCAAACCAGCAATTTTCATTGGCTCATTGCGCCCATTCTGGACACAATGGCCAATTCTCTGGAATGCACTTCTTATTTTTCTTGTCTAAGACTTCATACTTTTCTTTTTTTCTTTCCTAAGAAATTATTCCCCCTTCCCAACATATATTTTAGATATCTTTAACATGTGTTTGAAATTCCATTTCTGCTATAGAGCAAGTTAATAAATAATTTATTTTCCAGACGGCCTTATTCTGTAGTGAAAATAGCCCTCCATGGCATGTTGTGGCGTGTGTGTGCCCAGAGCAAGAGCCAAAACCCAAGCATATTTACGATCAAAGTTAGATTCTGTCACATGAAACTGTTTTTACAATGTATCACCATGTGCTTATCTGTTTTGGCTCTGAAGTTTCCTTGTTCCTTGTTAGACTGGTCTATTGGCATCAAGGGCGAAACTTTATACTTTCTGTGAGAAGCATTTCCCATCCAATCAAGTGTTGTACGTGTGTCCGTGCTGTACGCAGATGTGCGTGTATGCATACGTGTGCATGTGTGCCTGTGAATTAGAGGCCTCACATCGTCCCGCAATCAACCACATGATGCAGAGCTTAGATAACCTTTACCCTTTAAATATGGACGTCTGAGTTGAACTGCGTTGGACAGTGATCAGGCATGTCCCCAAAGCAAAGTGCGTGAAAGAGTGCACCACACAGTCATCAGACGCACACCCGCACCAGTCATTCACTGACTACAAATAATATAGGCTGGTCCTAGTGACCAGTCCACCAGCAGCATGTCTCTCTCTCTCTCTCTCTCTCTCTCTCTCTCTCTCTCTCTCTCTCTCTCTCTCTCTCTCTCTCTCTCTCTCTCTCTCAGTCCTGCGCAGGCCTCTAGTGTGAATCTCTTGCACTTTCTCATATCATCAGCACAGAATAAGGGCTGATCACCTTAATGGGAACTACATGTATTTAATATACCTTTCCAAACCCAACAAATGAACTATATTTTTATAGTTACCAACAATGATACCAACAATCTGCATTTGATGATCGCCTCATTGCCTTTCCAATGGAAGTCCATTGGTTTGACTAAACCTTTCTGTTTGATGATTTCCAGTGTTAATGAATTAAGGCTCTCTTCTGTTCTGATTGGACAGAGACAGTAACAGGCTAACGATGGGTGAATGAGGAAAGGGGATTATCTGGTTCATTTGCAGTTCACCTTGTATGTCTAGAGGGTTTTCTTTGGGAGATAACATGATTCTTGGCACAACAGCGATGCGTTCAGGAAGGGAACGTAGTCGAATTTCACAAGCATAACTGAAGTCTATGCACAGGACAGCACTCACTTTTCCATTGGTCTTTAACCATGATCCATGC
The DNA here is from genome assembly GCA_039105355.1 of Benthosema pterotum. Lineage (NCBI taxonomy): Eukaryota > Metazoa > Chordata > Actinopteri > Myctophiformes > Myctophidae > Benthosema > Benthosema pterotum. The sequence continues at coordinate 43,381,408 of CM076980.1, read as the reverse complement.
TATTTTTTTTTTTTTTGTAAAGTGGCTTGTATGAAAGGTGCCACGTTCAAGAGTTTGCATAATTACATTTTTATACAGTAAAATTCTCCATATGTGATTCACATGCACAGTTTAACAGGCCTACTTTGTAGAAGATTTTCCATTGGACTGGCGCCATGAAGTGAACATGATTGTCTTAACCATTCCATCATCACCATGTGCTTATTGGGTTTCATTTCTTTTTTCTTGTTCCTTGTTCCTTGTCAGACTGGTCGACTGGCATTTTATCCTCATTGCTTCCATGAGAAGCATTTACCATAAAATCAAGTGTTGTGCGTGCTGTACGCAGATGTGCATGTATGCGTGCGAACAAGTGCATGTGTGTGTGCGTGTGTGTGTGTGTGTGTGTGTGTGTGTGTGTGTGTGTGTGTGTGTGTGTGTGTGTGTGTGTGTGTGTGTGTGTGTGCGTGTGTGTGTGTGTGTGTGTGTGTGTGTGAATTAGAGGCCTGCATCAGGAATAGTGTTGCCACAGGTCACACTTGAATGTCCCGGATTTTTTACATGGTCAAAAGTATTTTTTTTTCTAGAGACTAGAGACCGCAACTAACCTGACTTGCATCACTCACAGTCTCAGATCAGTATGATAGTCCTATTAAATTGTAGCGTGCCTGTACGTACCAGTGTTGCCAACTTGGCACATTTGTCGCTATATTTACCTCTTTTCCAGACCCCCCTACCGCCAAAATGAGTGGAAAACTCCTGAATCTAAATCTGTCTATCTAAAGACAACTGAGATGAGAAAAATGAAAACTGGACTGCTCCAGAAAGAGTTGAAAATTAATGGTTAAGTAGCCTAATTATTAATCTGATATGTAGAAGAGTAATAAAATAATGAGAGCAGTCACATTTCAGTGTAAAAGTGTGATATATTTCTGGGTTAGATGTTTAAAGAGGTGCGTTGCTTCCGACCAAAAGGCCGATAATCACCGCTGATAATAGGCCGCTGATTGGATGGTCAAAATGTCCAGGATTTTTGTCAGACACATGTGGCAACCCTAATCGGGAAAGGGAACTCGCAGCATCCGAGGGACGCAGCGCAAATGTTGGCAGCACGGGCGATGTTAGAATGCCTGCGGGCAGGAGCGGGCGGTCAACATAAAATCTGCATAAAATAACCTGTATCCTCCTGCAAACAACCACATGATGCAGAGCTTAGATAACCTTCACCCTTTAACCTTTAAATGCACGTCTTAGTTGAACGTTCCATACTGCATTGGACAGTGATCAGGCATGTCCCCAAAGCAAAGCGCATGAAAGAGTGCATAATAAATCAATCCTGCGCAGGCCTCTAGTGTGAATCTCTTGCACTTTCTCTTATCATCAGCACACAATAAGGGCTGATCACCTTAATGGGAACTACATGTATTTAATATACCTTTCCAAACCCAACAAATGAACTATATTTTTATAGTTACCAACAATGATACCAACAATCTGCATTTGATGGTCGCCTCATTGCCTTTCCAATGGAAGTCCATTGGTTTGACTAAACCTTTCTGTTTGATGATTTCCAGTGTTAATGAATTAAGGCTCTCTTCTGTTCTGATTGGACAGAGACAGTAACAGGCTAACGATGGGTGAATGAGGAAAGGGGATTATTTGGTTCATTTGCAGTTCACCTTGTATGTTTAGAGGGTTTTCTTTGGGAGATAACATGATTCTTGGCACAACAGTGATGCGTTCAAGAACAGAACGTAGTCGAATCACTGAATTCTATGCACATGACAGCACCCCCGTCTCCATTGGTCTTTAACCAAGAAGGTATTTTTCTGTAAAGTGGCTTGTATGACAGGTGCCACTTTCAAGAGTTCGCATGACATTTATATAAAATTCTCCATATGTGATAGCATTTAGCACTATATTATAGTATTCATACACACATTATGCACATATTAACAGGCCTACTTTGTAGAAGATTCTCCATTGGACTGGTGCCATGAAGTGAACATGATCTGTCTTAACTTTTTTATCATCACGTGCTTATCGGTTTCATGTCTTTTCTCTTGTTCATTGTTCCTTGTCAGACTTGTCTACTGGCATTTTATCCACAATGCTTCCGTGAGAAGCATTTACCATAAAATCAAGTGTGTGCGTGCGTGCGTGCGTGCGTGCGTGCGTGCGTGCGTGCGTGCGTGCGTGTGCGTGTGTGTGTGTGCGTGCTGTTTTTGCATGTGCTGTTTTTGCTTTTGGATCAGGTCACTGCATTGTTTTTGCTGTGTTGTAACACATACACATTGCATCACTATGGGCTTATCTGTTTTGACTCTTAAATTTCCTTGTTCCTTGTTATACTGGTCTATAGGCATTTTATCCTTGTTGTGCAGTCGATTTTTGCAAAAATTGGTAATCTGGTAGCGGGAAAATGCAAACTTTGAACACTCATAGCTCATGAACGGTTGGCATTGTAACTTACAGTGTATTCAAGTTTGTGTCTCCTTATTCCACAACGTTTGTATTAAACGACTTTTGTATTCTGACTTTTGACTTCTGACCTTTTTAGAATTATAGAATTATATGAAAAAAATCCTACAGCACAGGAAGAAATCTTGGGAAGTCAAGGTCAAGGTAAACTTTATTGTCTCCAGGGGAAATTTGTCTTGGGCTTTCACCCCTGCAACAGCCATACATGGAACAAAAATGACAAACAATATACAAAACGGAGGGAGACAACATTACACAGTGCACACAGTGTAACGGATGCAAGTACAAATGATTTTTTAAACCTGATGTATTTCCACTTAGGTTCTTCTCCCAGAGGGCAGAAATACAAACTCATGATTTAACAAGCAGCGTCAATTACTTGCCTCTTCAAGATGGCAACATTTTTCCTTCAGATTATGCAGAAAAAGAAAGATAAAAAATATATCTGTTGTATGCATATTGTTGCAGCTCTGTTTACATGGGCAGGTCAGATATAGTACATACAGTATGCTGTGTTTGAACACTGTTGTGTTTCCCCTAATAGGTATGGGAGCTTTTCATCATTGGTCATAGTTCCAAACACAAGTATGTGTCTCTGATATCTTGGGGTAGTGGGCAGGTGGTTAGAAAGTCTAGCTCTGTTTCTATCACATTTTGTGTGCAGTGGGTGCATAGTCTGTGCATAGTCTGTTTTCCCATAGTCTGTGGCAACCTTTCTACATTGCAAGGATAATAATAGAAGTATTACTGCTAATAATAATAATAATAATAATAATAACTTTATTTCTATAGCACTTTTCTAGGCCTACGCCACAAAGTGCTGTACAATATTAACAAAAAACAAACATCAGGAAACAATGTAAATGTAAACAATCAAAGAAACAGAGAATATAAGACAATGGTAAAATATGTTTTTTTTAAAAATAGGCTTTTTGAAACAGGTGAGTTTTTAAAAGGGTTTTAAAACGTGGCAGGGAGTCTGTGAGGCGAATAGATTCCGGTAGGGCATTCCACAGTTTAGGGGCACGAATGGCGAAGGCCCGATCACCTTTAGTGACAAACCTTGCTTTGCGAATTTTTAGGAGGCCCTTATCAGCTGACCTCAGGGTAGGGTAGGATTATGGGGGGGGGGGAGCTCCATAATATAGGTGGGGGCAAGGCCTCGCTGTGCCTTAAAGGTAATTAAAATAATTTAAAAATCAATTCTAAAAGTGACGGGTAGCCAGTGAAGTGACTTTAAAACCGGAGTGATATGATCACGTTTTTTGGTGTTAGTTAAAAGCCTGGCAGCTGCGTTTTGCACTAATTGCAGGCGAGATAAAGATTTTTGACTTAAGCCTGAATAAAGAGCATTACAATAATCAAGGCGGGAAGTAATAAAAGCGTGAATGACCTTCTCTAAATCAGCGGTAGATAAAAATGACTTAATTTTTGCAATATTTCTGAGTTGATAAAAACAGGTTTGAACCACATTGCAAGGACGTGATCACGAAATCTGTTTCTGGTGGATGCTTTCCTAGGTTTTGGGTCTTTTACCGTGCCTGGTTATTCAGCCAATGTATATTCTCATTTTGCTGTGGTTTTGGGTAGTCTCTTCCCAATGTGCCAAGTAGCTTTTTTTTTTTTTTTTCTCATAACCTGTGTATATAGTCCCTAGACCAGCTAGCTAAGGGGGCATCACTGTGGGGTTTCTCTATATTATGATTATTATGGTACTTGTCTGGGTTGCTTTCTTTGAGGTGATCATGGAATTTCAGTGCTATTTTCTTTATTCTGATAATGATGGCTACCCTCCCTAGTTCTGCCCTGCAAGCATTGTTTTTTTATTGCCGTTGGTTGTGGAGGATGGATTTGCAGAGTTCTGTCTGGTTTCGTAACCTTCTTTAGTAGCTGTCAGTAGCACCATGTCATCTGCAAATAGTAGACATTTGGCATGACACAAAGCCCCGCCCAAATGTTCTCACTGTAGCCTATATATACACCGGTACTTGCCATTTGTCATAAGGCGCTCATGAAGATCTGAATACAGACGTTTTCAGGTAAGAATATATTGTACTTGCAATCAAGTAGCATACAAAGCGTAAAGAGTATGTTAAGATCTTATGTCTATGTGCAATGTATACCTGAATCTGAATCAGTGCTGATCACTGATTAGCACGTTTGAACTGTGACCAGTTCAAACATGATACAATTATTAATTGTAATCAATTGGATTATTCAAGTAGTTTTCAACTAATTTACTAATCCATTAATTTGATCTACAACTAATCACTTTGCAATTTATCACAGGTGTTTTCCCACATAACAATAGTTTTCCAGTGACCAAAGAGCAATGAACCCCTAAATCAGAGGCAAAATATAGCAAAGCATGACACATAACAATGATGGCTTGAATATGTATTTTCAAATGACCTATTTTAGTTCAGAAGAGTACTGCTCCTTTTAGACTGACATGTGTAGCTATTCTTTAATAAAATGCAAAGAGTCAGAATAAGAATAAAGACAACATGAGTTTTGCTTTAATTAATTTAAAATGTATTTGTCTTTTATTTGAATAGCAGATCAACAGCTGACCAAATTTATTTTTAACAAATTATATTTTGGTTAGTTAGCACATGTCTAACATTACCTAAAATATATTAAGGTGATCGATCCATAAGTGTCCTAATGAGATTAATCAATGGAGTTTCAATAATTGAATCAAGAATGAAAATAATGAATTGCTGCACTACTGACCTGCAGGCTTTGCTTTTCAGTTACCATGGGTAATCGCCAGTGCAGGATTGAGATCAAAAACTCATCCACTCATACACTCATCAATCCCAGGTAATTGTATATTAGTATTATTATTACCCTTTTTATCTTTCTCTCTCTCTCTCTCTCTCTCTCTCTCTCTCTCTCTCTCTCTCTCTCTCTCTCTCTCTCTCTCTCTCTCTCTCTCTCTCTCTCTAATATATATATATATATATATACTCAACAAAAATTTAAACGCAACACTTTTGTTTTTGCTCCCATTTTTCATGGGATGGACTTAAAGACCTAAAATTCATTCCAGATATACAATATAACCACTTCTCTCAAACACTGTTCACAAATCTGCATTAATGTGTGGTATTGAGCACTTCTGCTTTGATGAAATATCCACCCCACCTCACAGGTGTGCCACATCAGGATGCAGGTGTGACATCATGATTAGTGCACAGGTGTACCTTAGACTGTCCACAACAAAAGGCCACTCTGAAATGTGCAGTTTTTTGTTTCTTTATTGGGGTTCTGAGGCCTCAGAACCAGTCAGTATCTGGTGTGACCACCATTTGCCTCATGCAGTGCAACAGTCAATTATGGCCTGTGAAATGTTGGTCCACTCCTCTTCCATGGCTATGTGAAGTTGCTGGATATTAGTGGGAACTGGTATGCACTGTCAAAATGGTAATAATGTGGTAATATTGTGTTATTACCATTTTTACAGCGTGTACCAGTTCCACTAATATCCAGCAACTTCACATAGCCATTGAAGAGGAGTGGACCAACATTTCACAGGCCATAATTGACAATCTGATAAACTCTATGGGAAGAAGATGTGTTGCACTGCATGAGGCAAATGGTGGTCACACCAGATACTGACTGGTTCTGAGGCCTCAGAACCCCAATAAAGAAACAAAAAACTGCACATTTCAGAGTGGCCTTTTGTTGTGGACAGTCTAAGGTACACCTGTGCACTAATCATGATGTCACACCTGCATCCTGATGTGGCACACCTGTGAGGTGGGGTGGATATTTCATCAAAGCAGAAGTGCTCAATACCACACATTTATGCAGATTTGTGAACAGTGTTTGAGAGAAATGGTTATATTGTATATCTGGAATGAATTTTAAGTCTTTAAGTCCATCCCATGGAAAATGGGAGCAAAAACAAAAGTGTTGCGCTTAAATTTTTGTTGAGTATATATATATATATATATATATATATATATATATATATATATATATATATATATATATATATATATATATATATATATATATATATATATATATATATTATACACATTTTTTTCTCATTTCTTTCCACCAAAATTAAGCTGGTATCTTTACCATGGCTACGTTGTCCAACCTTTGCCGCCCCGGATCAACCCATCTAACAATTGGACGGTTGAGTTTGGAAATTCACCAGGCGCTTCAACTGGCACCGTCGGTTGCTTCACCTACGAGCTCCTAGATGCTCACAATAAGTCACACAAAAACCAGCTGGCTTACATGTTCTCTGTGCCCTATAACTACAACCACTACGAGAACTGGCATGCAGGAGGGCTCCTTCAACGCAGCAGAGATTGTGATCACGATCTTTACTCTGAGATGTACTACAAAGATGAGATTGGATTCAAAAGACGCAAAGCAGACCAGATGTTGTCTTACTCAGACGGTACATTCAAAGTGGAGGCCAATATGGCAAACACTTCCCAGCCTGTCATGGTTTTGGAAATTTCTAATGCCTGAGTTCAGGGTTGTTATAGGTAATTATTACCTCTTCTGCATCCCTTACATTGATTGCATGTGATACTTTTTGGTTAATATTAAAAAAAAAAAAATATTTTTTATGGCAATCTGTCACCCTTCTTGTTTAACAAATGTCATTTTTTGACGTCATGAATTCTTGGATGCAATGAAGACTTTGGGTTTTTATTAAAATGGATTAGGGTTGTGCCTCTCATGCATCATCAGTATATTGGACTATTTTTGATCTTCAATGTTTGAGGCCTTGTTGGATTACTGCTGGATATTTTATACTGCATATTTTTTGTGTGTCTTTGTCTTTTCTCTTAAATATACACTGCCACTATAGGCCCACTACCTTCCACTATTTTAATTCTACTGCAGTAGTATTGTTAATAATTAGATATAATTAAAAATGTAAAAGAATAATAAAATAATAAAATATTGTATTCAGATACTTTTTGATGTCTTATTGGCCTTCATGGCAATCATACAATTGGATGATGATGATGATGATGATGATGATGATGATGATGATGATGATGATGATGATGATGATGATGTTGTTTATGGTGATGATGAATCAGCCTAGTGGTGCTATAACAGGCCTTTTTTTTTTTTAAGGGTGGCATTTCTTCCCCGACACAGTGGTGAAGGCCACAGCACTCACACGCTATATAATGCATTCATGATCTGAATACACCCTATTTCCCGGTTCGGTTTTGCATGAACATGACATGGTACTCACATTATACACAATATAATTGTTGGGTGGCCACTCCCCAAACAACCCGTGGGCAATAAACCTCCCAAAACAGGTTCAAGTGTAATGTGGACTTAGCAATATAAGGAGACTCATTATAAAGCGCACAAGGAAAAAAAAAAAAATAAATAAACAATGGCTGGTATTCTCGGACACTATGGTGCAGCCAGGTATAGTCTAAGTCTTCTCATTGGCTGCATGGCAGCAAATCAGATCTGGAGCCTTGTGCCAAAAGCCTGTACCAACTGAACCTGGGCTTACCAAATAATTACCAATAATATTTAAAATAATTATGCACCGAAAAACTTTCGTCCGAAAAAGGGTTGAAATTTATTTTCAGGCTTTGGTTTCATGCTCCAAATATCACCGAATAGTCAAAACACCTCATAGAGGCGCAAATCACTCTCACTGGAAAATCCGGTAGAGCACAGTGGAAGGGGGGTTATACGGCTGCAAAGAACAATTTTACAATCCAATCTAAAATAAAGTGATTTATAGGATCATGAGAGCTGCTGCATGGGTCCAGTAGCTCAATACACTTTTGGACGGGAGTGTCGTAACTCTGTCCCACTTTGGCTCTGCTGTGCGTCTCCTCTCGGAACCACCCAAAGCCACGGAAGTATTTCAAATAGCCGGACTTTAGAGCGTCAGAAGTCCCGTGTCCATCCCCTGCAGCCCCTTTTTACGACAGTGTGTGTGCGTATCACTGTATGGACTGTATTTTCCTGCACTGAGAGGCAGAGCTGAGCGGAACAGTAATATGACAGTGTGGTGTGCTAAATACAACTGATCTCACCACGCATTGCATGAATGACACATCTTCTTTTAACAATGCTTTCCATACCGCACCGTTGTGTGGTAAAGCTAGACTTCTGCCTCCAACAGCATTTTTAGGGTATTGTTTTACAACTGCCTGTCACAGGCAGCTAGGAGGAACAGACTCAACAGAGTTAATTCCGATCAGAGAGAGGGAGAGCTTAGACTGGCTATTTTCAAATAATCAATTTGTAAGATTAAAGTGGTTAAATGGATATTCCTGATACTAAATTTTCCTCGGTACCCCCTGGAACCCCCACAAGGACTGCCAGGACTTTGAGAACCAATAATATATTTAGTAAGGGAATTTTACCAGATATTTGGCATATCTGGGAATAAATTCGTTACCAAGCAAACTCTTCACCAATGTGTTTCTAAAGGTGTCTAATAACATCTCCTAAAAAGTTGAAATTCAACTCCTGTGGGAAACCTAATAAAAAACTGCACAAAGTTGGTGTACCAATAGGCGATTTTCTAAAATTCGGAAATGTTTAATTTGGCATCAAGTTACTTGTGAGGAGTCAAACTAGGGGTTTTTCATCATTCTGAGTTCATTTATAGCATTTGTTTTACAGTACAACCTTTCCTTAGTGGAAAAACTGCCCCACACCTTATTATATTTACATAAAGTTGTGTTTATTACAATTCGTTTAACATTGGTCAGAGAAAACAGTGATTTCACTGTGTGGAATGCTTTATGAGTCAATGTGTGGATATTCATCCTCAATGCCTTCATCATGAATAGCATTCTTATATATGTATATATTCTTAATAGCAGGTAATGCCTTGACAGACTTCACAAGCTGAGATGCACTTGACGTCATTATTCCTGAAGCTGCATCGTTGACTGCTGCAATCTCCATGGCAATTGCAGCTTGCAAACTGGAGCAGCTCTTCAGGAGCCATGGGGTCCAGAGTTGGAACTGGAACTGTCCATCCGGTCCGGAGACATGCTCTGTAGAAGGAGCCAGTCACAAGTCTGTAGGTAGGCACAGAGCGAATATTGTGCTGAGGCACTCTCTGTTGGTGGTAGATTCTCAGTTTGATCATCCCAGCCGTTGCCTTGCATGAGAAGTTGCTGTATCGAACTTCACCCATTGTAGTACCTGGTACATGTAGAGGAAGATCACAGTACCAGCCCAAAATATTAGTATGAGTACCTGTCAAATAGAATTGTTTTACCATGACCAGGGGTCGGCAACCCAAGATGTTGAAAAAGCCATTTTCGACCCCAAATTAAATTCAAAATCTGTCTGGAGCCGCATTTTATTTATTTATTTTTTTCCTGAGAGTGTGCAAATCTGAACCAAATGGACCCTGGCGGGTCCATTTGGTTCCATTTGCACACTCAGAAAAAAAGGTCCTCAAAGAAAAATCATTAACATGGTGAAACACAACCTTTCTCCAGAAATGGAGTTTCTAAAAAAAATTAAAAATAAAATAAAATAAAGGAGTTTTACAGAACTCCATTTCTAGTCCACACAACATCTCTAAGGTATATTAATGAAAGTAAACTGAGTAAACCTTTGAAAATGGGTGGTTCATATTGAAAGCTCCACCTCTGATAACTGTTGGGCTAAAGTGCTACATTAACTGGCAACTGTCAGACAGCGCAGCGCGTTTTGGGTGACTGAAATGTTTATATTATTTTGGTGTGGATCACCCCAGTGTGTGTTTGTAATAATGCTACAGCCACTGAGCCACTAGGGCTGTGTTCTGGAGCCGCATTCGGCTCCTGAGCCGCAGGTTGCTGACCACTGACCATGACCAACGATAGCAGAGACCATATCACACCCAGTGAAGGCTTGACAGAAAACCAGGTAGCATCTCTGTTTTTCAGTGAGAGCTTCTCGAATCCTCCTGACATCATAGAGCCCTTTGATGTCATGAAGAGTGGGTGTTTGGTGCCTGGGCTATGGTGCACCAACATTACCATATGTCAACTGCCTGGACCTGAAAATATAATAATATATGCAATGCATGCCCAACTATGCAAAAATAATAAAATATATAAAACTAGTCAAAGCTCCACCTTTCCAAAGAGCCACCTGCAGCAGACAATGGCTCTCTCACAATTAAAGTGTCGGCATCATTGTCAGCCGGCTCCACGTTGATGTTAAGCTTCCAAATATTGAAGAGAGGAGGTGAATGAGCTGACTCTTTTTGTGGCAGTTGTCCAAGAACTTTGCTCTTGGTGCCCAGTGTATCAGATCTGGTTGAATCTGGACATCATAGCATGACTTCTTGCTATGGCGGATGTGATCATGATCTTTTGGCAAGTTGTAACCATCAAAGACCACAATGATGAGAGTTCCGGCCAAGATGCTGCAAGTAGCTTAGGTCACTGGTGGCAATCTCCTGCCAAGTCCGACCTTGTTCTCACCATATAGAGAAGCCATCCACCATCAACCACCAGATCTCATACACTGAACACCAAAAGCAAATTTCTTGAACAAATGCCAGAAAAACAGTCAGCTCATTCACCTCCTCTCTTAAACATTTTGGAAGCTTAACATCACTATGGAGCCAAGTGACACTGATGCTGACAATTTAGTTGTGAGAGCAATTGTCTGCCTTGTCAGTAACATACATACTTTTATTAGCTATGACTCTCTTAAAAGTAAGAGCTTTGACTAGTTTTACGTATTTTCACATAGTTGGACATGCATTGCATATATTATATTTTCTGGTTCGGGCAGTTGACATAGACGTACTGTAATGTTAGTGCATAGCCCAGGCACCAAACACCCACTCTTCTTCACGACATCAAATGGCTCTTATGATGTCACCTGGATTCGAGAAGCTCTCACTGAAAAACAGAGAGGTTACCTGGTTTTCTGTCACGCCTTGTGTGATATGGTCTCTGCTATCGCTGGTCACGGTAAAACAACTCTGTTTGACAGGTAATAATACCAATATTTATATCAATGTTTTTTTCTATATTGAATGAAACAAACCTTCAAGTGCATTCTTCTTCAGATTTTGGGCAGGGGACATACAGTATATACAGTGATTAAGGCTGGTACATCGATCTTCCTCTACATATACTAGGGACTACTCTGGGTGAGGTTCGATACAGCTTGTTTGTTACATACATCTAGTGATGCTTACTCTTGGACACATCATCAGTGAAAGTACCTGGGGTCATAGGGGGTTTCGGGTCTTTCAACTTCAGACCCCCTCACCCAGGCGACCCGACCGGGAGTGATCAGTTCCCGGCCTGTGTCCAAGAAGCGCTCGTCCACTGCTTGTCCCTTTGGATCCACAGCCATCGTGATGCTCTCTCTGCAGCCTCTGCAGATGCTGTGATGGCTTTTCTTTTCCGTGCACCTGTGATGCCCAGGAGACTAAAGGCCCTGCAGAGAGATCTCCCTGCAAAACCTCGTGCCCCTACCTCAATGGGCAGACATCTTGCGCGCCACCCCTGTCCGCGGCACTCCTCCACCAGTTCTGCATACTTTTCCCTCTTTCTCTCGCTGGCCTCCTCCATCCTCTCCTCCCAGGGCACTGTCAGCTCCAGCAACACCACCTGTTTGGATGTGTTGGACAGCAGGACGATGTCTGGCCTGAGGGAGGTTTCCACGATGTTTTGTGGAAACTTCAGTTGTTTCCCCAGGTCCACGTTCAGCTGCCAATCCCTGGCTGATCCAAGCAGGCCCGGTTGGACTCTTGTTCTGGGAGGTGGTTGTTCCCCAGCTTTGATGAAGGAGATGGCTCGCTTTGGAGGTTGTAGGGACTTGCTCTGGTCTATGGCAGCAATGATGGACTCAGCAACCGCCTTCAGCACCCTGTCATGCCGCCAGCGGTAACGACCATCACCGAGTGCCTTAGGACAGCTGCTGAGGATGTGCTCCAACGACCCTCGACCCTGGCACAAGGGACATGCTGGAGTTTCCACCTTGCCCCAGCAGAAGAGGTTGGATGGGCTGGGCAGAACGTCGTAGACCGACTGGATGAGGAATCTGATGCGGAGGGGCTCAGCTCTCCACAGCTCGGCCCACGAGATCTTCCTGTCCAGGGCTTCTTCCCATCTGGTCCAGGCGCCCTGCTGCCTCAGGCCCACCCACTGGCTTGCCCGCTGCTCTTCCACACCAGCCCTCACTTCAAGTTGGACAAGGTCCCTCCTTTCCTTGCCCTTGACCCTGCTGTAATGGGTTGTTGGGATGGTGCCCAGTCCGGCTCGACCCGTTGCCACAGAGCCGACCAGTTCTTTGTGGCACAGCCGTGCTTCTGCCTGGTCCACTGCCTCCTGTGCCCTCCACCTTCTGCCAGTCCTCACTTCCACGCCAGCTTGTGCTACCTTTGGGTCTTTGGACTCCCTGTATTGGAGGACCTCCCTTGCTCTCGCAACCTTGAATTCCTCCGAGAGGCTGTTGATCGGGAGGGTCAGCTTGTTGTTGTTGCCGTAGAGGGCGTTGCTGCTCAGGCTTCTGGGTAGCCCTAACCAGCGGCGCAGGTGGCTGCTGACCCTCCTCTCAAACCCTTCGACCGTGGAGATGGGAAAGTCGTATATCAGCAATGGCCACAGGATCCTAGGCAGTATGCCATGCTGGTATACCCAGGCCTTGAATTTCCCTGGGAGACCTGACTTGTCAACTGTGCTCAGCCAACACTCCAGCTGATCATTGGTTGCCTTGATGGAAGCGGCATCCTTTAGGGAGCAGTCAAACATCTTCCCAAGGCTCTTCACAGGTTTCTCTGTGACTGAGGGAATCTTTGTGTCTGCCAGGGAAAACTGGAACCGGTCCGTCACCTTCCCTCTCTTCAGGACAAGGGCTCTGGATTTCTCCGGCTTGAAGCGCATGCGAGCCCAGGTGGTAAGCCTCTCCAAGCCCTGGAGGATCCATCTGCATCCTGGAACTGACTCGGTTGTAACCGTCAGATCGTCCATAAATGCTCTGATCGGAGGTTGACGGACTCCGGACTTGGTTTTGGGGCCTCTGCATTCTGGCTCTGCAGACTTGACCAGCATATTCATGGCCAGAGCAAAAAGAATCACTGAAATGGTGCATCCAGTGATGATCCCTTTCTCTAGTCTGTGTAGCTCGGATGACACTGTGCCAGAGGTAAACCTCAGGGAAAAGTTGTTGTAGTAGTCCATGATGAGAGCCTTGGTGCTGCTCGGGACATGGTGCCTTTCCAACGTCAACTCCACCAGCTTATGGGGAATGGAGCCATAAGCATTGGCTAAATCAAGCCACAGCACGGCGAGGTTTCCTTTGCCCTCTCGAGCCTCTCTGATCAGCTGAGTCACCACACCGCTGTGCTCAAGGCAACCTGGTACCCCTGGGATCCCGCCTTTTTGTACCGAGGAATCGATGTACTGGTTCTTCAGGAGGTAGTCTGACAGTCGTTTGGAGAGGACACTGAAAAATATCTTCCCCTCGACGTTGAGCAGTGAGATGGTCCTAAACTGCTCAATTGTCGTTGACTTCTCCTCCTTTGGGACCCACACCCCTTCCGCGTATCTCCACTGCTGGGCGACCTCACCCCTCCTCCAGATCGCTCTTAAGATCTTCCACAGGCGGTGGAGAAGCTTGGGGCACCTCTTGTACACTAGGTAGGGTATGCCATTGGGTCCAGGTGCCGAGGTGTTCCTGGCTGCCTTGACCACAGTTTGGATTTCCTTCCAGCTAGGGCCCTTGGTGTTGAAACTGGTGACTGGCATGGGTGGTTGGATCAGGTCTCTGCATTCGCCGAGGGCCTCCTCCCTGGTTGCATCGCTGTAGGTGTTGTGGAGGTAGTCGTCTATCTCCCCTTTGGTGCAAGTAAGGTGGCCACTGCGCTTTTGTCCCAGCAGCTGCTTAGTAGCCCCAAACGGGTTTGCTAGGAATGCCGCTCGCCTTTTGGCCCTCTCCTTTGCCCGCCTCCTGTGCCACTCAGCCCGCCGAAGAGTGAGCAGCTTTTTCCTGAGGACAGCTCGTAGTTCTGTCAACCCGGGTTTCTGCTCCTCGCTCGCACCCTTGAACTGTCTCTTCAGGTCTCGGAGCTCCTTCCGCAGCTGCGTGATCTTTTCTGCCCTACGGTTTCTGGAGTACTGGTTAGCAGTGGCTCGTTTCTCCATCGTGCCGAACCTCTCCGTGCCGATGCTGATGATCATGGTCGCCATTGTTTGGAGCTTCCGGTCTGCCCCTCCCTTCATGGTAGCTTCCAGGATGCCTTCCAGGTCATCATCAAACTTCTGCCACTCGCTCCCCTTACTGGCTGGAGGCCACTTAACCCGCCGTTGGTGTTGTGGAACTCCTGGCGCTTGAGCTCCCTGAGCATGGAGGTTCTGGGCGCTGTGGGGTGACTCCTGGCCCGGCTCCTCCTGCGTCTCACCAAGGTCCTCTGGGGTGAGTGGGTCCTGGGGTCTCCGGGTTTCCGTCCGGCCCAGTTCCTCCTGCACCTCACTGAGGTGGTTCCTTGTGCGCTGCTCTGGTTGCGCATGCACCAAGCATCCCATCCTGGTCTGGTGGATCTTCAGACCCCGTGGGTTTTTGCAGCTCTTGCCACATACACAGATGCAGTTCGTTGTCGTTTGTCCGTTTGCGTTGGTCGTTGCCTGGTTGTCTGTCCGTGTGGGGTGCTCATCCTCCCCCCCTCTCGGGCGCCCCTGGGGGTATACTTCTTTAGGACTTTTCGTAGCTGAGTTTGGGTTCCTCTTCTCAGAAGATGCAGGGTGGGTTGCTGGCCCTTCCTGCCCCGGTTGCCGTCTCTCCGTGCTGTCCGCTGTCTAAAGCAACTTCTCACACAAGGCAGCGGCTGAGATGAACAAACTGGAGACTCTACCACTGGAGACTCTATTTGCTCCGTGCCTACCTACAGACTCGGAACTGGCACCTTCTACAGAGCATGTCTCTGGACCCCAGTAACCATGGATAGGTAGTTGGTGTTCATGGTTATGAGCCAGTTCCAACTCTAGCCAGTTCCAGTTCCCAATGGCTCCTGAAGAGCTGCTCCAGTTTGCAAGCTGCAATTGCCATGGAGATTGCAGCAGCCAACGATGCAGCTTTAAGAAGAATGACGTCAAGTGGATCTCAGCTTGTGAAGTCTGTCAAGGCATTACGTGCTATTAAGAATACCGGTATATAATAATAATATAAGAATGCTATTCATGATGAAGGCATTGGGGATCAGTGTTGGGCAATATTACTTAGAGTAATATCTTTACTTTACTTATGACCCCTTAGAAAATGTAATACTATTACTTTACTTATTACTAGATTTTAAATATTACATGTTACTTTCCTCCCTACCCACCCACACCAACACACGCAAAGGAATAGAAATGTACAACACAATCCGTTTAGTGAAAACTGTGTTAATTTGTAGAGTAGGTCATGATCTACTAACTACCATGGATCTCTGTTATTATCTGTTGCTACCTTGTAAATCTGTTCTATTTTCACATGCAACAACAAGCTCAAAAGTAGTAAAAGAGAGTAAGAGTAACTAGACATGTTTTGACAGAGTAACATATTACTTATTACACATTTTGCAGAGTAATATCTTTACTTGCTGGAAAAAGTAATAATATTACAGTAATTAGTTACTGCCCAACACTGTTGAGGATGTATATTCACACATTGACTCATAAAGCATTCCATAGGATGGAATCACTGTTTGCTCTGACTAATGTTAAACGAATTGTAATAAAATAGGGCATTAACGACTTGAATTTTTTTCAAGTCGACTTGTCAGACAGTCAAGTCGATAAATTATCGATTTATCGTTTTATGGCGCGGGGGGGGGGGGGGGGGGGGGGGGGGGGGGGACCCGTGGTGGTTCCCCGAGGAAGGGTGGGGATCAAATGGTGCCGCTATATGCCGGCGCAGTGCTTATACAAAACACATCGCGAGGCTACGCATGGCGCATGTGGCAAGCTTAATACAATATGAAAACAATATTGGCACACAGCGCAGCGTCCACTCCCAGGCCAGCCATAAAAACACATAGGCTAACATTATCAATACACAGCACTGAGCAGCCCACACATTAGAACGCAACAGAAGACATGATCGTTCTAACAGCAGCCACATCAGAATACGATCCATTTACAAGAAGCCTCCTCCTCCTCCACCACCATATCGCGCCGCGTTTCTTTTCTGTTCTATTCAGTAAATTAATGAGAATGACGCGGACAGAAGCATGCGTCCCGTGCGTCGCATGCGAAACGAGGAACAAGACGGCCACTGCACTGTAACACGGGGATGTGGTGGTTGAAATCCTGTATTCCTCTGACACTGTTTGCTGTTCGATCTGATCCGTGTACGCAATGATCAGTGGAACGCCGCGCGCCCAACAGAAGACATGATCATTCTAACAGCGGCCACATCAGAATACGATCCATTTACATGAAGCGCCCTCCTCCTCTTCCACCACCACCACCACCACCACCACCACCACCACCACCATATCGCGCCGCGTTTCTTTTCTGTTCTATTCAGTAAATTAATGAGAATGACGCGGACAGAAGCATGCGTCCCGTGCGTACTACGCACGGGTGGTGGTTGATGAAGTCCTGTATTCCTTTGACACTGTTTGCTGTTCGATCTTATCCGTGTGTACGCAATGATCAGTGGAACACCGCGCGCCCAGAGCGCAAGATCGCGCTGCGTAAGATTGGTAAGCCTTAAGGCTGAACTCCGATAGAGTTGCAAAGGAAACTTCAAAGGAGACTTCTGTCCGTGAGTGACAGTAACCAATATTACAGTTGAATTATATACACACGCGTCGCACACATAGAGAAAGAAAAAAGGGGAAAACAAAGATAAATGTTTAATTCCTCCTCTTTACTCCTTTCCCTCGGAGGAAGGGAAAAAAACAACTTATCGACTCGGGCTTTTTGGAGTCGACACGTGTTATGCAAATCGATGCATCAATGTATCGATTTTTTGGTTAAAGCCCTATAATAAAATACAAGTTTATGTAAATGTAATGAGGTGTGGGCCAGTTTTTCCACTAAGGAATGGTTGTAGTGAAAAACAAATGCTATAAATGAACTCAGAATGATGAAAAAACCCTAGTTTGACTCCTCACAAGTAACTTAAGGCCAAATTAAACATTTCCGAATTTTAGAAAATCGGCTATTGGTACACCAACTTTGTGCAGTTTTTTATTAGGTTTCCCACAGGAGTTGAATTTCAACTTTTTAGGAGATGTTATTAGACACCTTTAGAAACACATTGGTGAAGAGTTTGCTTGGTAACGAATTTATTCCCAGATTTTCATATATTTCCCTAACTAATTGTGCTATCTCTGGTCCATAGCTCCACTGATTCTATGATTCTGACTTCCACTCCAAAGCATATTTATGGAAGCAGTGGAGTTATGAACCTTGTTGGGTTGTATTTACTGTAGTTGTATTCAGCTATTCGGTATTCAGCCAATGGTTCCGTATTCAGTATTCCATTTCATTTCAGTGCATCCCCAATTATAACCTTTAATTCAAAAAGTCATCATCAGACCCCCAGAAAAAAGAAATGTTACTGTACTCTCCTGCTTTGTTCATCATGAGTTGAAGCTCTTGATAGCTGGTTTTATTTATTATGGGTGATTATGTGGTAAGTCCAGGCCCAGGTCTGGTGGTACAGGTTTTTTGCCTACACACAAGACCCCAGACCTGATTTGCTGCCATGCGGTCAATGAGAAGACACTACACCTGGCTAAGATGCTCAACCTGATCTGAGTGAAATTATGTAAAATCCGCTCATTTTTTAAATTTTTTTCTTCCTCCGATTTGATCACCAACCGAGCAGGTTGAGATTAACTTTTTCCACAATACTGCTGTAGTCTTGCCGGTCTAGTTGTGTATTCTTTCATAAACTGTGTTGGTCGTGTACTGCCGTTAAACCTTCTGGGTCCTGACCGAGCTGACCACTCCAAAGGCCTCGAAGGACTCGTTTGCAGCTGGTGATACCTCGCGCTGCACAAATGTATTCACTGCATACTGCATGATACACCTGTATGTTACACTTGTGGATTTCAGTTTGCACACAGACAGACAGACAAGACAAGAGACAGACAACAGAACTATGGAGACCGCCCAAATGTTAATATGTGAACAGTTCAGTTCAGGAACAGTAAATTAGTTCCATAAAGCAGAACTCTAAAATTAAAATGTTAATAATGATTTGAAGAAGAACCTTATTGTGCAAAACCATGAATTTGTGTAGTAGTAGAGTAGCAAAAAAAACTGTGTTTTGAGGAAAAGGCTTGGCATTCAGAGAAAAAAAAAATACAAAAAAAGAAAAGGAAAACAGCACGTGAGAGTATAATGCACGATTACACAACCATTTGTTCCATTGTGGCATCTGTGGTGAGGTGCATGCATGCTGTTTGTTTTTCTTTAACTGTGACATTCTCCGATAAGGAGTCTATTGGTGAAACAATTAAGTGGGTGGTGTAGAGAACCCTGATGTTGATGTGAATTTTGGCCAAGTGTATGTGCAGAGGTCCGTAGCCATCGGGAGCTTATTTGAGGATTTTCATAATAATGCAAGGACACTCATTTTGCTCATATGACCTATACTGTAAGGTAGCCTGGGGTTGGCAGCCTGATTGGCGCCATTCCGTGTATTTGAAAATGTCACTTGGAAAATGTCACTTGGACAGTGAATCAGGCTGGATTCCAGGTAAGGTAAGGTAAGGTGCAAGAAGGCAAAACATGAATCTGCCTATTATAACAATTGCTTTGTGATTTGAGGCAAAAAAGGCCAACCTTTCAAGGAAACCAGTTTACAATTTGGATTCAAGGACTTCATTAAAGTAGATATAGGGCCTACAGTATCTAAGAACTCTCAGAATTTTAATGACCTTTTTGTTTCTTCTTCTTTTTCTTAGACCTCCCATTATTATATCACATCCTGAAAGTATCAAACATCTATGACAATCCTAGGGGTGGCAGTGGTCCTTACAAAATATTATTTTCAAATCTTGACTCAAAATCATCTTTTTCCCTGCACTATGGCTCCCTCCAGTGTTCAGACATACAATAAACTGATAGTGCGCCACTATAACAAAGGGAGTTCTTGGTTGGCTACTAAATAGCCAGGGAGGTAGACCCAGCCCTCATAATGTTTTTTCCCTGCTACATTTTTTTGAAGTGCTGCATAGCACTTCCTTTAGACGATGTACAAGATGTGTGTGTGTGTGTGTGTCCCTGCCTGCCTGCATGCGTGTGTCCCTGCCTGCCTGTGTCCCTGCCTGCATGTGTGGAGTCATGTTGATGTTGCCATGTTCAGAGAAACAAGCACAATGGGACGAAGTGTGTATTGTTGATGTTGCCATGTTCAGAGAAACAAGCACAATGGGACGAAGTGTGTTTTAGTATACTGTAGCCACACACGCAGCACTTCATTTCGCACGGGTGTGATTTTTCACTGTTATGCAGAGTTGGGCAATATTACTTAAGAGAGTAATACACTACTTAATACTTATATTGCATATTACTTTTGTGCCACCCCACCCGCAAAAAAAGCTTAGTACAACTACACAATCTGCCAGCTTCTTTCAGAAGCTAATCCAATTGTTTTGAATAAGAAGTGTGTTAGGCGTGTCTGTGTCAGTGTGAGGATGTTTAAAACATCCTCAGTAATTAGCCATGGAACACACAAGTGTGTGTGTGTGTGTGTGTGTGTGTGTGTGTGTGTGTGTGTGTGTGTGTGTGTGTGTGTGTGTGTGTGTGTGTGTGTGTGTGTGTGTGTGTGTGTGTGTGTGTGTGTGTGTGCGCGCGCGCACGTTCACACGTGCAGGGGTGTGCGTGCATGTGTGTGGAGATGCAGAGGCGGAATTATATCATGATACTGATGAAAATGACAAGAGGAGACTCTCCACTTGTCTTTGAGTCTGTCTGGTGGAGAGAATATTATACTTTCTCTCCTCAGGAGAGAAAGTATAATATTCTCTCCACCAGACAGACTCAAAGATTTTTAGACTAAAATGGAGAAGACGTTCTGGAGCAGAGGCAGTGGTCTTTGTTTTGAAGGTCCAATTAATTATCACAGTCCGAACAGGCATTGCGGGCTGTTGTTCAATAACACTCACCGCTTTACAGTGGGAAAGTACAGCTTTTTTTATACAGTAAGCACACAAACACTTCAAAAGAAATGCGAGCTCGGTCTTGAACCACTTTTGGTTAATCCCCCCCAAATCGGGTATACGATTTTACAGATGGATTATTGCCAGCAGCCTTAGAGCAGGGGTTGGCAATTTTCTCAAGGGACAAATGAAACGTCTGGTGCTTCAAAATAAGGGTTTTTACCGAATCCACTGGCTTGAGCCGTGGCATAGGGCAGAAAAGGACGCACACGCGATCACAATCGATGTGTTAATTTAATTTCTTAAAAAAAAAAAAATAGTAAATGGCATTGATTTGACATTCTGGTACGAGTATAATTATGCAATGGAAAAAGTGAGGTTGTTTCCAAAATATCAAATAATAGAAAACAGTTCACAGAAGGAATTTTGTGTGAACTTGAATAATGGTATTGTATTGCATGTTGTATTTTCTAATTTCCAATTACCCTTTCACGGCCGTTCAGAGTCAGCCAAAGGGCTGCATTTGGCCTCTGGGCTGCATAATGCCAAGGTGTGCATATATAGTATATTTTTGTAAACTCATGCCATGGAGCCAGTCCAATGGTGGCCTTTCTACGCCGCCCTCGTTCAAAAACAATGTATTTTCAGTGGGCCTGTACTGTAGGCCTAACTGTGTATTGTGTATATACCATTGCATCTTTAGTACAAATTCTCTGAAAATTCCCAAGTGCCGTTGTCAGTCGGGCCTTAGGTGCCCCATTGGTGTAGTCAGCAGGATGAAACGATACTGTACAGCACAGATGGGTCATTACAGCCAATGTAGTTAGTTTAGTTTAGTTTAGTTTAGTTTAGTTTAGTTTAGTTTAGTTTAGTTTAGTTTAGTTTAGTTTAGTTTAGTTTAGTTTAGTTTAGTTTAGTTTAGTTTAGTTTAGTTTAGTTTAATTTCTAGCTATTGGTTTGCTTGGACACTTTTGCTGCCCCCCACTGTTTGGGCAATGAACTACCATAGGGTCCCGCCTCTCACAGCAGCATGGAACAGGTTTTGACCACGATAGTTGACAAGTAAAACAATAGAAAGGAAGAAATAAGGAGAGAACCATTTTTGTTACATTACACTGAACTTGAGCATTTACACTGATTATACACACACAACTTAACGTTTTGGAGTTTGCTTGATTATTTTGTTCTATAAACAACAATACTGGAAACTATGCATAGGGGGCGGGGACTTATCTGGACTTCCTCAGTCCCACCGATCCAAACTCCCATTAGTCCGAACATGCGCTGGAAATCAGCTTCTACGTGTTTGGTGGTTATGGTGAGGATGAGGGTTCCCACGTACCCTTTGTAGTGACAGTCGATTGTCGAGGAGTCCCAGGGGCAGCTTTCAAAGGCAGATGAAGGAGTCAGCAGTATCTCCCAACAGTAGACATCGCAGCAGAATCTGCAGTAGCTCCAACAGTAGACATCACAGTGTATTTACACATTACTATGTTCCAGTCACTGATTCAGTGACCATATAGTGTTATTCTATAACCTACAGTTAACATAAATACAACCAAATATAGCAAGATGGTTATCTTAATATAAAACACAGAATATATAAAATACTTGTTTACCATGCACTGTATTTTATAGAACTTTATTGTTATTTATCAATCGTCACCTTAATTGTGCCACACATTAAATACAGCATTTGTACAAAAAAAAAAAAAAAATACAAAAAAGTGAAAATAATAGTAATAGGAAATAATAAACATGTATCAAACAAATCACCTAAGCTTATCAGAAATCACACTAAAAGACATTGATAGGGCCATTGCTTTAATGCCTTCAGGCTCTGTTATCGCAAGAATCTTAGCAGTTTGAATCTGCACTAATACTTTCGAGACATCAATATAATTATATTGTTTGCAAATCATAAGTGTTCAAATAAAAACCTTCAGCAGCAAGGAATAAGCTTAGAAATGGTAGACCTAACACAGAGAAATAGATCCAGTCAATGACTAGTAAGTCGCGAGTAAGTCGCGAGTCGCAAGTTGTAACGTCTTTATTCAGATTCCATTTCACAGAAATGAAGATAGTATTTAAAGACAATTCATATGACAATTCATATGGGGGAGCTGGACGGAGGCAGTCGTCGCTGTTAGCAGCTGTGCTGCCATCCGTTGAGGCGTGTACATATATATCTAGGCCAACATATATAAATATATATTAAAAATGTAAAGATAAATTCAAAGACATGAAACCTGTTTGGCGTGGGGGGGGGGTGTCTGGATGGAGACAGGTGTGCCACTCGTGCGGGGGATTTGCCTGGACAGGGGAAATGGCACCTTTTTTAGTTATGCCCATACGTAGCCTTAATCGTTTTCCTGTCGATCTCGCGGTCCTCGTTGATTTCCCGTTAGATTACGCACGCCGGTCATGACGACGGCTCGTATCACGACGAAATGTAGATTTCATTCTTTAATCCAACTATTAGTCCGAGCGCATCGTCTGATAATGATCCCGTTGCTGACTTTCATTTGGAACAGAATTGCCGCGACAACTTGTTTTGTTTGTCCCATTTGCACCCATTCAATCCATTGCATTCAAAAGCCTCTCCTCGGATTCCAGGGCTGGTTGTCGTTTGCGCACGGGTAAATCAACTAGGGCTAGACGTCACTTCCTGACTTTTGACCCGGAACTTTTTGCTCAGATCGTCAGAGGACAGGTTAGTCAAGACACCAGAAATAAGCATGACGGCACCCCCCTCCTGTTTAGGCGATCTGGGGCTTCAAAATAAGGGTTTTTTACCGATTTCACTGGTTTGAGCCGTGGCATAGTGCAGAAAACCACGGACGCGCGGTCGCGGTCAATGTGTTAATATGTTGTAACGTCCGGGATTCAAACTTGGGTCTCCCGCGTGAAAGTCCAACATCTTAACCACTAGACCACAGGGACATCCCCCTGGTCCAGGGGTAGATACTAGACTTGGAGGACATCATGACTGCAGAGGCTGTACAACCTCACCTACCTTTTGACCTCCTTCCAGGGAGTGTGCGTGCAAATTAATTGGGTTAACGGTTTGCGAGATTAGCTGATAACAGACGGACACACAAACAGATTTTTTCTAAATAATTGCAAGAATCAGCCTCCTGGTGGCGCTATATTAGGCCCTTCTAGGAAATTCAGAGCAGAGGTTCATCGTTCGCATCCAGGGAGTGTGTGTAAAAATGTTGGCATCGATCGGGTAAACAGCGCCGGAGATTAGCTGGTAACGGACGGACGGACGAATAGGCAGATGGACACACAGACGAAGGGTAAAACATATTCCCCACCAACTCCAGTGTCAACAACAACAACTCCAGTGTCCCAATGGGACAACAACTCCAGTGTCCCACTCGGACACTACAATATAACTACAAGGGCTGGGGCTTGGGACTTTAAATGCAGAAACACTCTGTGACTGTGGCTCTTCTTGACTGATCCGTCAATCAGACTCCACCGACTGCAGCTTGTATTTTCCGTCTTCCTGCAATTTCCCTTGCACAAAACGCAATTTTCACACAAGTGTGAAGTGCTGTACATTGGGAGCGCTTCTGCACTCCCAATGTACAGTATATACTGACAGTATACTTACTATCTATCTATCTATCTATCTATCTATCTATCTATCTATCTATCTATCTATCTATCTATCTATCTATCTATCTATCTATCTATCTATCTATCTATCTATACTGTATATCTATACTGTATATATGGATATATGGCAAATGGTGCATTTATATAGCACCTTTATCCAAGGCACTTTACATAGCTTGTGCATCATATTCACCCATTCACACACGCATTCATACACTGATGGCAGTGGAAACTAGAGATGGCAGATATTATTGGCCCTCCGATATTATCGGCCGATAAAAGCTTTCAAATTTCATATCGGAAAATATCGGTATCGGTATTTACAAACTGGAAATTATGACTATTTACAGAGATGTAGACTCAGCGCTACGGTCATGTTTATACCATTACTTTTGTACTTTACTCAAGTAGGCTACATGTTGAATTTATAGTTGTATGGAGTATTTCTAGGGTATAACATGAATTCGTATTTATACTAAATGTTTATTTAGATTAAATATTTGTATAGTAATAGTTTCTGTTATTTTTCCACCACTGGAGGCCGCATATATCGGTATCGGTTGATATCGGTATCGGGAATTAGAAGTTGGATAATATCGGGATATCGGATATCGGTAAAAAAGTCAATATCGGGCATCTCTAGTGGAAACCATGCAAGTACCTACACACACACACACACACACACACACACACACACACACACACACACACACACACACACACACACACATACATATATATATATATATATATATATATATATATATATATATATATATATATATATATATATATATATATATATATATATATATATATATATATATATATATATATAAAATAATTATGCCTCACCGCCCAAACCACTACAGTACAGAACACAAACAAAAACAAAGTCTAGTTTTCTCCTTTTTCTTCGGTCACAACCGCAAACACAAACACCAGGGGCACACGTAGTCTCCCGCCGGGCCTGGTTTGGACCAGCAGGTGTGGATGCAGCGTTTGCAGTAACTGTGTCCACAGGGGAGGGACACAGGCTCCCGCAGAATGGAAGAACACACAAAGCATTTGACGTGGTCTGCTGACATAAGACTGAGGATAGAAGGGAGATAGACTTGTGTTAGTAGTTAGTTCATTCAATGGGTCTCTGTGGAGAATAGATGAAATGCATGTGACATCACTTCCTTACGCAATATATGTCGTACTGTATATTCCTCAGCAAATATCGTGAGGAAAAAAATGTTGCAGAGCAACCACAACAGGAATAATTCCGGGAAAAAAACGGGTCGCAGAACTAAAATGTTAAATGACTTCTATAGCTGCTTCATTACCAAAAACAAAAAGATAAAAACAAAAATCCCAGTATGACAATCAGTTGAGACAAATAAAAGCTAAGAATAATAATTGAGGATATACATTAGTATTTCAGATATTTTTCCTTTTAGTTTTTTATTCATTCATGTATTGTTTTTTGTTTTTGTTGTTGTTTTTCAGCTACAGTATCATGATATATCATTGATGAATTGCATGCAATATATTGATATATTAAATATTGTGATATATTCATTATCGAAGGCCTAATATTGTCACCTATATCGTAGGCTCATGAGGTACCAATATTGTCCCTAGCAAACTGTGCATACTTAAGACTCTCCATGCTGGTGCGAAATGTGGGGCAGGGCTTTGCACACCATGCTGGTGTGTGCGCACAGAAATAATAATAATAAATTATTAATTAATAGCAATCTCTGCCTTCACTTTTGAATACATATTAAGTCAGGTTCTCTCAGCTGAGAGAAAGTGAAAGAAAGACACTAGGTGTGTTTCCATTAAGCAAATTCCATCCACTGATTGAAATACGACTCATGCAAGCCTAGGAGATGTAAAATAGGTTCATAAAAAAGCAATAGGTGGCACAATTTTGCCAGTAACGTGAGACGCATGGTTATTTAACACTATTTTCTATTCTTATTTGCGCAAAATGTGCAATACGGGCAACAAGTAAGGCTTGAACTTTATTAGCAAAATAATTAGTATAAATATCCAGGTGTAGAGCCCATCCATGTAGCTTCCTTCTGATTCGATTGGAGCTTTGTTTATAGATAAATTACAGCTGTAAACCTACCCAGTCTCATGAGGTTTAGTAGAATATGCACGTAATTGCCATTCTGTCCATATACAGCTACAGTAGAACACGCAAATATCTGTGCATCTGTGCATTTTTGGAACTAAAGTTGTATTGTTGAATTATTTCTCAAATATTGTTATGTCCTTCGTTCATTTTTTACCCCCCTATCACATGGAACTACTTTTTGGGCATAGTGATATGAACACAAAATACATAGTTCCCTGTAGTAGAGGGGTCAACAATGACCGTAGGACCTGATAATATTTTAAGAAATGGGTTAACAATACAAATGACGTTAGTTATTTGGATTAATTTATTTTTACTGCATGGCCCCAGGGACCCCCAAAAACGAACTACTGGACCTACTTCATATTTCACTAAAACCAAAGCAGAACTCCCACCATGGGAAACTGGACATCAATTAATACAGTTGACACCATTATATTAATGGCAAGTATTTCTTACAGCTCAACTTAAAAACAATCTGAACTATCTCTTTAAGATACGCCAATTCAAAATAAAAACACTTTCACTGCTCGACAATGCCTGAAGTGCACAATTGGTGTGTAGCGCTTGTGTTAAATGCACAATTCGCTGTACTGTAATGGCTCTAGGCACAGTGAAAGTGTTTTTTTTTTTTCATGGGACTGGAGGTGTGCGGGTGCAAGGCCTCCTCGCTAGTGCGAGGCCTGGTGCGATCGCTCATCCGCTCCGCCCTTAAAGCGGCCCTGTATGGATGTACTGCATGTATTTATGTCCAGTATGTACTGTATGTATTTATTTATTTACTCACCATGAGTCGTCTGTATGAGGGACATCTCCGTTGAAGTTGCAAGGCTGACCAATGGACCTGTCACTTTTCAGGGACTCAAAGCTGGGAGCAGGAGAAGAGCACCTAGATGGACCCATCCTGGATCCACATATACTGTATACACACATCAACAACAGAAAGAAAAAACACAAACAAAAACAAAAAAACATAACATTAAGTTATACCAGTAGACACTGCGCATATTGCATATGCACAGCGTATAATGTATGTAATGTATGTATATTTGAGTATGTTCCATATAGAGCTGCGCAGTGACGTCACCGCCCCTGTTCCGGAAGTCTTTTCCCCATTCATTTTTCTCATAGACTTTTCGAAAATAATTTATATCAAGACGATTACGCCGCGGCCAAAGCCAACTCAGGTCGTGACAAATCATGACAACAAACACAATATCGTCATATACGGTAATATATAATTGGGAAGAAGTAGAAAACGGCATGATACAAGACTTTTTGTTTCGTTTTTCATCTTAGAAATTATTTTATTGTCCCAAAAGTTTGTGTGTGTCATCATGATTCGTCACGACTCGAGTTGGCTTTGTCCGCGGCATAATCGTCTTGATATAAATTATTTTCGAAAAGTCTATGAGAAAAATGAATTGGGAAAAGACTTCCGGAACAGGGGCGGTGACGTCACTGCGCAGCTCTATTTAGGCATACCTTAATATGTAGTCTGATTTATGCACAGGCAGATACACACACTCAGGCAGACAGACATTTTTGCCTGGCCTAGTAGACCAAGCAGTCTGTCTGCCTGACTTGTGTATGTATGGTCAGGGTGTAAAGTAAGTTTACTTTGATCCGATATGCTTTTTTTGGTTCTTGTCATTAGGTTTAGGATATGGTGATATAGGGTCAGGAATACTGTCCAACTTACGGTACAGTTCATGTTCACGTGTGGCTTTGTGTAGTGCCACTCAAAGTGACTACGGGGTTTGACCCAGCCCTTTGTATTTCTTACAGATACACTGTACCTGAAACAGTGTTGGGAATATTACTTTACCTTGTTAATATATTACTTATTAATTATTACCTTCATTTTAAAGTAATATATTGCTTTAAAATATTACTGTCTGAGCAAGTGTAATATATTACTATTACTATTACATATTACTAAAAAAAAACTTTTTACAAAATACATAATGAAATATTTAGCATCACTATTAATCAAATATTCACTAGTGACAGACCACACATTCAACCATACATCGTTAAACGTTTATTTAGAAAAGAAGGGGTGGATTGAAAGGCATGATAGAAATAGAAATTAGATGTACATGAGTGATATGGAGGGATGAGGATGATGGGGTGAGGGGGGGTGAGGGTGAAGGGAATGAGGGAAGGATGGAGGGCGGAGCCCTGGTAGGGATGGGGGAAGGATGGAGGGCGGAGCCCTGGTAGGGATAGGGGTGAAGGGGAAGGGGTGTGGTCTTGATGGTAGATGGTTCAGGCTACAATGGGGGTATTGGACCCTGAGTATTTGGCCTGGGGTCCGAAGAGCGAAGCGTCCGTCTTGGTCGACGTCGGAGACGGCACGGTCCGTCTTGGTTGACATCAGAGACGGCACAGTCCGTCTTGGTTGACGTCAGAGACGGCCCGGTCCGTCTTGATTGACGTCAGAGACGGCACAGTCCGTCTTGATTGACGTCAGAGACGGCACGGTCCGTCTTGATTGACGTCAGAGACGGCACACTCCGTCAGTTCCAGACCCCCGTGTGGAACCTGAGAAGAAGAATAGTTTTAGTTGATTAAGCGAGGTGTGAAGGAGACAGAGTAAGAAGTTAACATGGAAAAGGGGAGGGTGGGAGGGATACGAAGAACAAAGCACGAATGATAGGTAGACGAGGCAGGTATATATACGTAGACAAGGGGGAGGAGTTTGGGCGGAACATTAGCGGTTACCATGGTAGTTAAGTCAAGGGGAGGTGCTTGATCAGGTTACCGTGGTGATCAGGGTATGTTACAGAAGTGAACCAAGAATGGCGTACAGGGTATGATAGAGAGAGACAGGGTAGTAACTATTAACGATTATTCTTTGAAGTGTGGTCTTCCTCCTGAACATACGTTGTACCAACTCCATTTCACTAGTGACAGACCACACATTCAACCATACATCGTTAAACGTTTATTTAGAAAAGAAGGGGTGGATTGAAAGGCATGATAGAAATAGAAATTAGATGTACATGAGTGATATGGAGGGATGCGGATGATGGGGTGAGGGGGGGTGAGGGTGAAGGGAATGAGGGAAGGATGGAGGGCGGAGCCCTGGTAGGGATGGGGGAAGGATGGAGGGCGGAGCCCTGGTAGGGATAGGGGTGAAGGGGAAGGGGTGTGGTCTTGATGGTAGATGGTTCAGGCTACAATGGGGGTATTGGACCCTGAGTATTTGGCCTGGGGTCCGAAGAGCGAAGCGTCCGTCTTGGTCGACGTCGGAGACGGCACGGTCCGTCTTGGTTGACATCAGAGACGGCACAGTCCGTCTTGGTTGACGTCAGAGACGGCCCGGTCCGTCTTGATTGACGTCAGAGACGGCACAGTCCGTCTTGATTGACGTCAGAGACGGCACGGTCCGTCTTGATTGACGTCAGAGACGGCACACTCCGTCAGTTCCAGACCCCAAGATGAGGAGTGTGCAGGGAAACAGTTACTTGATGATGGCAAGGTTGGCGTTTCCGAATCGAGAGAACATGCCTGGACAGCTAGTGGGAAGCGTGGTCCCGGGAGATGAATGGAGAGGTTCATAGTCTCTTTAGATTGATGATAGAGCTGCCAGGATTTGATGGTTAAGCACGAATTCTTAGTGTCTGTGCAGGGAGGATGATAGCTTATAGCATTGGTACTGAGGGATGACATTCTGTGTGAGGCGTGGTGGTGGATCCTGCGCAGGTTCCGATGTGATGGTTTAGCGTTGGTGCTAGCTGATAGTGGCAAGTCGCACTAATGGAAGTTAGAAGTGTGAGTTAGAAGTGTGATTATGGTCACGCTTGTCTTGGAATAAGATTGTTGTCCCTATGACGGTTCAGGACAAGGTGGTAGATGGAGGCGGTTAGAGTGGAATCGAAGATCTGGACGATGCTTCTTTTGAGGTTGGAGGCAGTTAGGGTAGAATTGAAGATCTGGGCGATGCCTCTGTTGAGGTTTCAGGCAGTTAGGGTAGAATTGAAGATCTGGATGACGCTTCTGTTGAGGTTGGAGGCAGTTAAGGTGGAATGTAGATGATCCGGACGATGCCTCTGTTGAGACTTGAGCCAGTTAGGGTAGAAGTGATTATCTGGGCGATGCCTCTGTTGAGTTTGCCGGCGGTTATGGTGGAACTTGGTCTGGACCCTGCTTCTGTTAAGGCCGGAGACAGTTAGAGTGGAACTTGATGATCTGGATGGTGCTTCGGTTGAGAATGGAGGCAGTTCGAGTGGAGCTTGGTCTGGATGATGCTTCTGTTGAAGTTGGAGGTGGTTAGAGTGGGATTTAAATATTTGATGATGATTACGTTGAACTGTGATTGTTGTTTGAGCGGAGAACAGAGCGGCTGGTCAATTAAAGGGGCCAAAAAGAAGCCGCGACAGGACTGGCGAATTCGATTGATGTAATGGACAGACATCGCTGGGTAGTTGGTTCTTGTCGTCTGACGACATCGTTGGGGAGTCGGATCTTGAACATGCGGTGGGGCGATGGTAGGCTGTGCCATCACCAGGAAGAAAGGGGGATGCAGTATCCTGAAGTTAAGTAGGAACTAGAGGGGGCATGCTGTGACGAGGGAGAGATGGAGTGGGCACACTGTTTCACGCTGAGCCAGAGACGGGGGGCATGCTGTGCGGCCAGATGGGGGAGCGCTGTACCGGAGGAGGGAGGCACGCTGTACCCGAGGAGGAAGATGCGGGGGGAGGCACGTTGTACCAGAGAAGGGGTGGTGCGCTGGGGGAGGAAGATGTGGAAGGAGGCATGCTGAACCAGAGGAGGTGGGAGGCGCACTGTGCCAGGGGAGGAAAATGCAGAAGGAGGCGCGCTGAGCCAGAGGAGGTGGGAGGCACGCTGTGCCAGAGGAGGAAGATGCAGAAGGAGGCGCGCTGAACCAGAGGTGGTGTGAGGCACGCTGTGCCAGAGGAGGAAGATACAGAAGGAAGTGCGCTGAACCAGAGGTGGTGGGAGGCACGCTGTGCCAGAGGAGGAAGATGCAGAAGGAGGCGCGCTGAACCAGAGGTGGTGGGAGGCACGCTGTGCCAGAGGAGGAAGATGCAGAGGGAGGCGCGCTGAACCAGAGGTGGTGGGAGGCATGCTGTGCCAGGGGAGGAAGATGCAGAAGGGGGCGCGCTGAACCAGAGGTGGTGGGAGGCACGCTGTGCCAGAGGAGGAAGATGCAGAGGGAGGCGCGCTGAACCAGAGGTGATGGGAGGCACGCTGTGCCGGGGGAGGAAGATGCAGAAGGAGTCGCGCTGAACCAGAGGTTGGAGACACGCTGTGCCAGGAGGAAGATGCGGAGGGAGGCAAACTGAACCGGAGGTGGGAGGCACACTGTACCAGAGGTAGGAGGCACGCTGTGCCAGAGGAAGGGGATGCGGAGGGAGGCGCGCTGCACCGGGGAAGGTAGGCACGCTGTACCGGAGGTGGCAGGCATGCTGGACCAAGGAGGAAGATGCGGAATGAGGCGCGTGGCACCAGAGAAGCGTGGCTTGCTGTGCCAAGGGTGGAAGGCATGCTGTACTAGAAGTGGGAGCATGCTGTACCCGAGGAAGAAGATGCAGAGGGAGGCGTGCTGCGCCGGGAGGGAGGCGTGCTGTACAAGAGGTGGGAGATGCGGAGGGAGGTGCGCTGCAGGGAGTGTAAGGAGGCATGCAGTGTGGGGAGGGAGGCAGCTGAGCCGAGAGAGAGACTGGATGCTGTGCAGAGGAAGGGAAGGTGGAATAGAGGGAGGGTAGGAAGGGAGACTGCTGCTGAGAGTGAAGGAGGCATTTCGTGCATAGGGAGGAAGGTGGCAGAGAAGGAGGGCAGGAAGGAAGCATGCTGCTAAGAAAGAGAAGGAGGCATTTCATGCATGGGGAGGAAGATAGAGAAGGATGGCAGGAAGGAAGCGTGCTGCTGAGGAGGGAAGGAGGCATTCTGTGCATAGGGAGGAAGGTAGCAGAGAAGGAGGGCAGGAAGGGAGCGTGCTGCTGAGAGTGAAGGAGGCATCCGTGCATAGGGAGGAAGGTAGCAGCGAAGGAGGGCAGGAAGGAAGCGTGCTACTGAGAGTGGAGGAGGCATTCCGTGCATAGGGAGGAAGGTAGCAGAGAAGGAGGGCAGGAAGGAAGCGTGCTGCTGCGATTGAAGGAGGCATTTCGTGCAGAGGGAGGAAGGTGCCAGAGAAGGAGGGCAGGAAGGAAGCGTGCTGCTGAGGAGGGAAGGAGGCATTCTGTGCAGAGGGAAGCAAGGTAGCAGGGAAGGAGGGCAGGAAGGAGGCATACTGTTCATAGGGAGGAAGGAAGTGTGTTGCAGAAGAGGGAAGGAGACATGCCCAGCGTAGGGAGGAAGGTAGCGGGGGAGGGTAGGAAGGAAACGTGCTGCTGAGCGGCGGAGGAGGCACGCTGTGCATGGAGAGAAAGGAAACATGCTGTTGAGGAGGAATGGAGGCATGTCGGGCGTAGGGAGGAAGGTAGCAGGGAAGGAAGGCAGGAAAGAAGCATGCTACTGAGAGAGGAAAGGAGACGTGGTGAGCATGGGGTGTAAAGTAGGTTGGAAGAAGGGCTGGGAGGAACCACAACGCCGGGAGCGTGCGGTGCGGAGTGCAGAAGTGGACCAGAGGGACAGAGAGAAGGACACACACTGCTGAGGAAGGGGAAGGAGGAAGTGGAACGTAGTGTAAAGGGGGAGAAGCAAGGAAGGAAGCATACTGTGCTGGGGTGGAAGGAGGCGTATGATGGGGAGGGAGCGAAGAAGGCTGAGAAGGATGCATGCTAAGCCAAGGTATAGTGAGAAGGAGGGGAAGAGGCATGCTGTACGGAAACAGTGGAGGAGAAAAAGGAGGAAGATGGACGGGCAGATGGGAAGGAGGTGAATGGGAAGCTGAGCCGAGCAAGTGAAGGTGCAGGAGAGAACAGGGGAGGGAAGGAGGGGCGAGGCTGCAAGATGGAGGTCAACTCTATGTAAGCTGACATATGCTAGGAAGTAGCATACGTCAGGAGATTCGAAACAAAGGGCGATTTGGTGCAGGCATTCTGGCTTCCATGGATCCTTACTGCTGCGACGAGGCGGCTTGTAATGGATTGGAGTCGACACTTGGGGCAGCCATGACGGTGGACGGTGGATCCTGCCGTGATGGGGATGAACCCTTGGTGGAGGATTGTAGGTGGGGGTAAGATAAGTAGGTTGGGGGAGGCGGCATGCACAAGTTATGCGTTGAGGTTGAATAAACGGGCCTGGTCTGCCCTGGATGGAGTTAGCAGGTTTGCGGTAGCTTGATGGTGCAACCACTTCATGAAAGGTAGGCTGGTTTAATTATGAATGGTATCCTGAACGTGGGGAACGTGAGTGTTGCATGCTCGGGCCAGGAGATGACAACGGATGGAGTTGTCCTGTAAATATGAGCCTTACTGTAAGTTTCAGCGCGTGCACGCAACGATAAATGTTAATGGGCAGACAATGAGTAGTTATCAACTGTAACTAGCATGCAGCGGTTGACTGGGTGATACTTGCATGATACATTGATGTTAGCAAACAGAGAAGCGGTTTAGATGGTTGATGTTCGAGCTAACAATGGAAGCCCGGCATATGGGCAGTTATATGGGTGGCATTGATTCCTAGTTGGCAGTGCATTGATAAATTGTTATGCGCTAGATTGAATAAACGGTCCTGGTCTGCCCGGACTGAGACGTATGGTAGAAATAGCAGGTTTGCGGTAGCTTGATAGTGAAAGTGGTGCGACCACTTCATGAAAGGTGGGCTGGTTCAATCATGAATGGTATCCTGAACATGGGGAACATGAGGGATGCCTGCTTGGGCCAGGAGATAACGGATGGAGTTGTCCTGTAAATATGAGACAGCCTTACTGTAAGTTCCAGCGCGTGCACACAACGTTAATGTTAATAGGCAGACAATGACTAGTTATCAACTGTAAGTGGCTGATGATGTAAACGGATGACTAGCATGCAGCGGTTGACTGGGTGATGCTTTTCATGATACATTGATGTTAGCAAAACGGAGAAGCAGTTTATATGGTTGATGTTCAATGCTAACACTGGGTGCCCGGCATACAGGCAGTTATGTGGGTGGCCATTGATGGCCATTGATTCCTAGTTGGCAGTG
Source organism: Benthosema pterotum (assembly GCA_039105355.1). Lineage (NCBI taxonomy): Eukaryota > Metazoa > Chordata > Actinopteri > Myctophiformes > Myctophidae > Benthosema > Benthosema pterotum. The sequence goes on along the minus strand of CM076980.1, from coordinate 43,346,993 downwards.
CATTGATAATTTGTACAACCAAAAGGTAGAGATAAAGAAGGAAAAAAGGTGAGAGGCTGTTAAGTAGAGAAAGAGGGAGTGAAATCTTTAGGGCTACTGTATTATACCAATTATACCACTAGAAATGCATTCTGGGAGAATCTGGATGATGTGGCACTGTGTTATTGCTATAGGCCTACAGTGTTTTACTGTAGTGGCGATGTATTCTGGATGACAGTGGCAGATTGAACACATAATGGTTAACCGTCATTGGTAGTGAAAGTGTTAACAGTGTACTGCATTAGTTCTCATGTTATGCGCGATCGCATAGAGATGCGTGGGGGGAGGGGGAGGCGGCATGATAGGAGGGTGTTGTGAGGAAGATGGGGTGAGAGTTTGATGTTACTGTCAACATTGAAGGAGACTTAGCTTGTGTGTTGTGCTGCTGGGCGAGAAGATCACTTGTAGTTCAGTCAGTGCTGCGCAGGATCTGGGAGTGACGTCATCGAATCGGCGAAGGCAACGGGTCCCGTGTGTTATGAAGTGTGCCGGTTTGAAGTTGGAGCGGGAGCCGAGAGGAGGAGGAGAACCGGTTTACTCGAGTCGGATTGCGTTAGATGGTGGTGATCCGTTCGTGACGTTGAAGCTTCGTGGTGTTGGAATATTGAACTGGACGAGACGGCAATCACGGCATGGACGATGATGAGGAAGCGGTTGATAACGGGATGAAACAGACGAGTTGTGTTTGCTGTTCTGGATGTTGGATAGACGAGTAGGTTATAATGCTGGAATACGTGGATCCCGCGGCTGGCGAGAGCGACGACTCTCTCAGGGTTTCTCCAGTGTGTTAATGGTCTGATGATCCGTGATAACTCGAGGTAAGTAGCCTAATGATTATTTTGATAACTACAGTAGTTCGAGGCGAAACGAACGCGGAAGTTACTCGTGTGTGTGTCGCGGGACGGCGACGCTACGTGACGTGGCGTCACGTGAGTCATACGAAGAACAAAGCACGAATGATAGGTAGACGAGGCAGGTATATATACGTAGACAAGGGGGAGGAGTTTGGGCGGAACATTAGCGGTTACCATGGTAGTTAAGTCAAGGGGAGGTGCTTGATCGGGTTACCGTGGTGATCAGGGTATGTTACAGAAGTTAACCAAGAATGGCGTACAAGGTATGATAGAGAGAGACAGGGTAGTAACTATTAACGATTATTCTTTGAAGTGTGGTCTTCCTCCTGAACATACGTTGTACCAACTCCATTTGCGTAGACCAGTGGCATACCTACAATAAAGCAAGTGCACTTGCTATCTGGCCAAATCCATAACTTCTGCAGTTGTCAATATAATTTTACAAGAACATTTTCAATGAGACAGATTGACAGAAAGTAATATTGAAAGTAATGCAGAAATCCAGAAAGAAAAGTACCGGTATTATATATTAGGGTATGTTCGGAAATACAAACTGGGTGCGCACCGAGTTTATTTGGTTTTGTGGGCGTGTCGTCACCGAGTGCGTTGATTTACGAACGAGCAGTTAAAACCAGACAACACATCTCACTCAAAAATGGCGAGAATCACTGCCAAAGCCATATAAATCCTCTCTTAAGGGGGTCCCCCTGGAAAGTATTTTCAAATGGGGGTCCGCATGCATTTATTTGATAAATGTGCAGGTCCTTGACAGACATGGAAAAGTTGGGGGACCACAGTACAATGCTTAGCCATAGCCTAGCTTCCTAGCTCACAACAGTTGTATTGCTTTTCATTGAACGGCAGCGCTCGAGACACAGCTGTGACGCAATCAACCTTCCACACCGGCCAACCCCGTCTCCAGGGTAGGGTTGTTCAGTGCGTGCACAAAACACACCAGTGTGAATAAACGAACGAGGAGCACCAAATGCCCCAAATACACCAGGTATAAACGAACGACAACAGGGCAGTCCAGTGCGTTTAGGGTGTATTTCCGAACGCACCCTTAGATTGTTTTAGTTACTGTAAGTAATACATTTATATTACAAGTTACTGCATTGTGGTAATATATTATGTAATATATTAAGTTACGTAGTGCACATGTCCCAACACTGACCTGAAAACACCCACATGTGTTTTTCTGATTCTGGCCTTACCTTTTTGATTCACTGCCAAACGATCTGCCCTCATGATGTGACCTCGTCACTCTTTCAGAGTAGATTGCCGACGAGCGACGCTGCCTGGCCAGATAAAAAATAATAATAATAATAATAATAATAATAATAATAATAATTCATATAAGGAATAAAAGGTCCATAATAATTATACAATCCATGTTATGCCCATATATGAAGATCCCATATTTCATACAAATAGTTCAGATTTTTGGAACTTCAGTTGTATGAATTGTAATTAGTGGTGTCAACTGTATTAATGTGAGTTCTGCTCTGGTTTTCATGAATATGTTGCAGTTCTGGTCATTCTCTGGGGGTCAATGGGGCCAAGCAGTAAAAGTAATTGAGTCCACAAAACTAACAATTTGCATTGTTGTATTATTGGAATTGTTACTACTTTTTGGGCATAGTGGTATATATGGGCACAAAACGTAGGAATATGGGCAAAAAGTGTGTTTTGAAGAAAATTCAGAATCTCATGAAAATCTATCCTGGCAGAAATGGGCGTGGCCTACATGGGGGAGATGTGTCATGATCCAAGGAATCGTGGGGGGGGGGGGGGGGGGGATGTTGATTTTGATTTTACCACCACAAGGCCACTGTCTGGTTCTGGTTACAGTGTTACAATTACTATAGTCTCGTTGCCCGATTCTCGGTTCCCGATCCCTGAAAACACACTAGGGAAGTCAGTTTTTTGGATATATATATTTACTGTGTGGCCCCAGTGACCCCCAAAAATGAACTATACTTCATATTTCACCAAAACCAGAGCAGAACTCCCACCATGGGACTCTGGCAATCAATGAATACAGTGGTGACCACTATATTAATGGTAAGTATTTTAAGCTTAAAAAATCTGAACTATCCCTTAAGTTGCAAGCATCATGAGTCTGTCAAATGTCAGCTTTGTTACTTGTTGTTTTTAGTGCAAATTACCTAATGTGATCCTGGGCCCTATACCCTCCACCAACCTGGGGAGACTGGCCTCAGTGCATGAGGAGCTGCCTTCTTTCCACCTGATAGGAGGGACTTTGCCTAGTGGGACACAGTGCTTGGAAGGAACAAGTTATTCCAACTACTGGTAGTTCCCTTACCCTCCAGCAGGGGCAGGGAGAGGAAGATCAGGATTACTGCATGTTTCCGTGAGGGAACCTGCACTATGAGCACTATCAGTGATGGGCAAGTTACTCGGAAAATGTAGCTAAGCTACACTACAAGCTATCCCCAGAAAATTGTAGCAAGCTACACTACAAGCTACACAACAAAGGTAGCTTGCTACATCATCAACATTACTGCGTATATATATATATATATATATATATATATATATATATATATATATATATATATATATATATATATATATATATATATATATATATATATATATATATATATATATATATATATATATATATATATATATATATATATATATAATGTGTGTGGGAAAATGTAGTAAGCTACTTTCCTTGTTACTTGAAACAAGTAGTGTAGCTTCACCTCAAGCTATCCCCAGAACAAATGTAGTAAGCTACACTACAAGCTACGGGAAAATGTAGTTAAGCTATGTAGCTTAGCTACTTGTAAGTTACTGCCCATCACTGAGCACTATGAACAGTTAATGAATAGTTGCTCTCTACCATTGTATGCCACTGTGTTATATTTAATTGACCCTTTTTGTATGCCCTTGTTTTATACAGTATTTATAGTCCCTTTATATTGCTTTGTTCTGTTGTTTTTACTCTGTTCGGCACTTTGGTCAGCTGTTGTAAATGTCATATACAAATAAAGTTTGATTCTAAAGTTTGATTTGAGACCAACCTGCCATTGTTGTTGCGAGAGTTATCAGCAGGCATGTCTTCCAGCATGAAGGGCCGTTCACAGGGCTGAGCACGATAGCTATGAAAAAGAATGCTATTATTATGTAATTATTATGTATTAGTTGTCCTCCTCGCAAAATAAAACTCACAGCCACCTGGGCCAAAAGCTTTACAAAGGGGCGAGACCTACTAGGTCCCAACTAGAAACACTAATGTGTCTGTTCAGCTCCTCCTGTTGTTATAGAAAGTCTTTTTCAAGAAAGTCTTTTTCTTGTGCCTGCACTGGTGTTCTCTTGAACGCTCTCCGGTAAAACGATAAAACTATCGTTTTAGTTATCATGCTCAGCTTGTGAACGGCCCTTTGAGCTTCTTCTTGAATCCTGCAGATCAGTGAGCTGAGCTGTGTGCACACACACACACACACGCACACACACACACACACACACACACACACACACACACACACACACACACACACACACACACACACACACACACACACACACACACACACTCACACACACGCACACACACACACACACACACACACACACACACACACACACACAGTGTTGTAGTGGTAATTAGTGTAGTGGTAAGTGGGGGGACGCCCCATAAAACTCGTGACTACCGGTAATCTCTCTCACCCGTCACTCGCATTCAAATACATGAAGATCAAGCTCACAATGCATAGTGACCACCACTATGATGCGCAGTGCTTATACAAAAGCGAGGCTATGGGAAGGTGCTTAATATGAAAACAAAAAATATTGGCACGCAGTCCCCCCACTTCTCCCCATGAGCAGAAGTGGGGGACGCCGTCCCCCTGCACCCCCGCCCACACACACATTAGTGCGTCGGTATTTTGTTTCAGTACATTTCCTGTTTCCTGAGTCAGAACACAGTTATTGCTTTTAAAACATTAGAAAATTGGAATTCTGTAGTCAGAACTCTGAACTGAAATGAACTCATGAAACTGGTAAATAAGTTGAATTGCAAAGTTCTGCCCATGCTTTCACAAATTGAATTGCCTTAACATCAAAGATTATTTTTATTGCATCATGCATCATCTTGCATCATCTTCAAAATGGAGCTGCGTTTGGTTGCTCCAGTCATGAGACACGAGCCATGACTGTTCATAACATAAGAAGTTACAATAGAGTTGTACTAACTAAAGGCAAAACAGTTATCATAGAGTAGCACTTTCTATTGTCAAATGAAAAAAGTAAATACACTGAAATAGCATTTATATTGTTGTATTTATTCTCACACAGAAAGAATACTCACCGTCTCGGCTGGAGGACAGAGAAGTAATACACGTGGGTGGAAGCTCTTTCACCAACAGACCCTGAAAGGTGACCAGATGTTCCTGTTTGCATGGGACAGTCCCTCATTTCCAAGACTTTTCAAGCGTCCGACATTGTGACTGGGCAGGCATCAGTGTTCAAAACACCCTAATACTAGTAGTCCCCTAATAGTTGGCACAATGCATACTGTCTTATCAAAAATAGGTGATCTACAATCTCAAAAGGTATTGCAATGCGGCGCGTTTTGAGATTGTACAGTAGATAAGGTATTTTTGCTATATTCGAATTCAAATCCTGAAATATTTTTGGAATATTGACATAAAGATGTTAATAATTTGCTAACCACATTTTGACCCTGTTTCCCCACTCCACTTCTCCCACACATGCGACACTTCTGTCCCTCAAATGAACAGTTTGGATCTGGTCACCCTAAACTCAAGACAAGGAAATGATTCACTGACTTTGAGTTCGAGGTTCGAGGTTCACATTACAACTGTAATGTCTGTAAGGTCCCACTGTATTTCTTCATTTTCAGTTCATAAGAACTGATTTGTGACTTATGACATGCAATATTATGTAGAAAGTCTGAAAAACTAAAAACATAACAAACAAACAGGACAGAGCCCAAAATGGAATGTTGTATTTATTTATTTATTTATTTAACCCCACTATTTCGCTAAACCACACCTATACTGGATCACACAGGCAATTTTGTCACAGAACAGGCGTTCTTCTGTGACGTGACGTTTGTGTGCACACTTATGTGCATGTGTGCGATTGGTGAAGGGGTATACGCCTGCATGGCTTACGTTAGGGCATTAACGACTTCAGACAGTGAAGTTGTTGTATCAATGTGTCATTTTAGGAGTAAAATTATTGGTATGCACTACACAGCGAAACACTACAATCCAGACCTGCCATAAAATCACATAACATTAACACTACAAAGCACCCCACACCAGGGGTGGACTGGGAGCTCAAAACGTACCGGGCAATTTTGTCTCAGAGCGGCCCTCTGAAGACCCTTATAATTAGCGTTGCAATCTTTGTGGGGCTCCGGGGCCTGAGCCCCCATGAGAATTTAAGACATAAGGGGCTCTGGGGCTCGGGCTAACTAAAATTAGTTAGTTAGTTTTAGTTAACTATAAAAACCCTGCAATAGGCAGTCTCATTTGAAGACAGAGGGCCGCCAGCACTGATTCGTGGGCCGGTTTTGTGCAGATTTTTTTTTTTTTTTGATTCATTATTATTATTTTTTAATTAAAACACGACATTAACGGCCCCCGGGGGGGGTCGGCCCACCGGGAAAATGCCCTGTATGCCAGACTGTCAGTCCACCCCTGCCCCACACTTCAGAACGGCAAGTTCTTGTTAACAGGAAGTCTAACAGAGCAGGCACATCGTCAGAATACAATCTGTGCTTCCTGCTACCTGCTCAGTGGCGTTGTGGTTTGTGGTTGAGTGTTTGCCCTGAGACATTCATTCAAGTTTTATTTATTCTCGAAAATACACTGAGAGAACTCATTTTCGGTGTCGTCGAGAGTACACAATTTCGAACAACAAACATGACAGCACGTCAAAGGAAAATAAGAACAGAGGGTGAACAAAATACATGAGGTGCAAATGAAGGATAAAGCAAACAATATATACTGTACATACACTGTACATACATATATACACACACACACACACACACACACACACACACACACACACACACACACACACACACACACACACACACACACACACACACACACACACACACAGTACGTATATACATATATACATACATACAGTACATATACACAGTACATGTAAACATATAGACATACTGGTATATACATACTGACCCTAAAAATGGGACCCAATGGCTCCCTGCTTGGCTCTCAGCATCAAGGGTTGGATTGGGGGTACATACTAGAGTCAGGGGTGTGCTTGCGCATCAAGTTACCTCATGCTACAGAAACAGGAGATAGACTCCTGACCTATATGGGCAATGGGCATCAACAACATATTTACATGTATTACTCCTCCTCCTGCTTATCATCAACAATAACATAACATCCTTAAGCCGCTTCTTTTCTTTTCCAAGCCATTCAGTAAATAAAGGACAATCCGCACTGACTGGAAAAGTACAGTTCCATGCCTCCTGCGCATAACGCTGAACCAGAAACAGGACAGTCACTATAGCACTTGGAATGGTGACGGAAGTTTGGAGATGAAGTTTGCACAAATCTGTATTCGTCTGACACTGTGGAGTTCCCGTTCAAAGGGAAAGGTGGAACATACTTTTTTTTTTTTTTTTACTATTTGGAAAAAACATTTTTGAATATAGTTAAAATAGCCTACTACAAGCTCCTAAATTCTCAATCTAGATAGTTGAACTATTCAAATATGCTTCTCAATTAGAAGACGTTTAAGGATAAGGGGTTTAGTGAGTGATGAAAGTCATGGAGCCCTGTTTCTTGACCCCTGTTGGTAGGGTGTTAGTGTCATTGGAGCAAAATAGATGCAAAAAATATTGCAGAGTGCGGAGATCCTATACAGGAATGTTTACTTTTGATTTCGAGTAGCCATTTTATCACAGGAAAATGATGTATTGCCTGTTTGTTGCCTGCTCACCAGGGGTGAATAAATATAGAATGCAAAAAAGGACATTTCATGAGTGCTGGCATTTTCATGTTTCTGATTTACTGCTGGGCCTTGCATCTGGAAGGATAACTTTAGCATAGAGTATTGTGGGTTGTCTGCTTCAGCAGTCCTCTTTGTATTCTCAAAAGATTCAATGCCTCCAAGATGTTATAGGCCTAGGCCTACTGTAGGTAAATTGATGCTGTTAATGTATGCACTGAGACTAGTCCTTCTGACAAATTCTATATGGGACGTGATTCAATCTGTTATGATTAACAAGACAAATGTAAGTAGTCTTTGTTCATTTACAAGAATGTGTCAAGTATCTCTCTTGTTAAAAATACAAAGGGATTTATTTACTTTATCCCAATCAATACTGTTCTGTATCCACACATTAAACTTTACAAACTAATATATAGATATGAAATGCAGCATGATTAAATTTGCTATGATTAACAAGTCAAATGTAAGTATGTTCATTTACATGCTTATGCCAACTATCTCTCTTGTTAAAAATACAATAAAGTGTGCATTTATTTCTCAAATGGTGTAAGAGCCCAATGAGTGTAATTTGTGAAAATGAATGTTTGACCATGGTGGGGCGCTGTTGGTTTCATGAGTATCTGGTTCACTGGCACTGGTAGGGAGGCTTGACCATATTGACCCAGAAGGGCAATGATTTTTGACCGCAGCTCTGATGTCACCTCTGTTCAAATAATGTGGGGTGAAGTGTTTGTATCTGAAATACTTAGCTGATTGTTGTTGGTGTTTCTAACTATGGTTTGTTCATAAAACGCAGATGCTGTGCTGTAAGGTGAACAGGTGAAGCAATACATCTTTAAAATGACTCAGAAAAAGAATCAAAAATGATCATAATGCTAATGTATGCAAAACATGTTCATCAAATTGATTTTCTCAGTTCCCTGGCCTATAGACAGGTGCTACTACAGGTTTTATATTGTGTTGATCACCTGTGATGCAATACAGCTACCCGAGACTAAGGTAGTGTATATTAATGCCATAGGCTACTGTAGTAAAATGTTGAATGTGGGTAGAATTCCCCTTTAAGTAAATAATTCCCAACAGCTATGCCATTATCATGTTGTTTTTTGTGAGTAAGCAGTAGACATGCAAGTTCAAGTGACATTTGGAGATTGCTAGTTTGTGTATACATTGCTTAATGGCTAGGCTGACATGGAAGAATGAAAGCTTTTGTTGTGTGGACAACACTGACATCATGTGACTGTTTCCTGTATTGCACAGCTCTAATCAATCAACATTGTGTTGATGACCCTTGATGCAGTACAGATCCCTTCTTTTCTTTTTCTTAAAAGTATGAGTAGGTCTCTTAATTAAAAAAAATGAATTAATTTGAAGTGTTGTAATTAATTAATCTCAATTAACCGCACATTGGTATTTGACCTGAGAAGCATTTAAAACAGTTGTTTTGATCTCGCACCTTGCCTTGGCTGGAGTTCCGCAAGTTCCAAACATATGCCTACATCGCTAACCACTGCACAGCCTATTTTCATAATAATATATATTAACCAGATTGTAGTATTACGCGGAAGCGGGGATCGAACCCGGGACTCCCACTCGCCAGTCCAACGCACAACAAGTCGCGCCAATAAGGCTGAGCCCGATTGGCGGGGTTGTTGTCGCTGGTTCATGGCTGGGTGCTACATTCACCCCCTTGATCTTTTGGAGCGCGTCCTCGCGCTTCACACTTCACACCACGGACCCCCGTACGTGATGTCCCTCATGTGGACCCGCAAGGACGTATACGGGTATATTGGGGATAACACCCGCACTCCAAATCCTGCCGACTACACCAGATTGTAGTATTACGCGGAAGCGGGGATCGAACCCGGGACTCCCACTCGCCAGTCCAACGCACAACAAGTCGCGCCAATAAGGCTGAGCCCGATTGGCGGGGTTGTTGTCGCTGGTTCATGGCTGGGTGCTACAAAAGCAAGTACCGTATTTTCCGGACTATAAGGCGCACTTAAAAGCCTTTAATTTTCTCAAAAATCCAACCTGCGCCTTATAATCCATGTGCACCTTATATATGGATCGCGCGACTGCAGTAGCTTCTATTCTGTGTTAACTGTAGTAGCTTCTATTCTCTGCGCCTTATAATCCAGTGCGGCTTGCCTTATAGTGCAGAAAATACGGTATAACAAATCATTATTCAATAGAGTGGAGAGAGGTCTGTTAATGCGTTAAAATGTCCTAAAATGCCATAATTACGCCAATTTAACTGACCATGCAATCGGCTGTGTCAATGGAGCTGGATGGCCAGAGTGGTTTATTTAGAACTTAAATCCCTCCTTACTTGGTGGTTAGCCTACATGCGCTTTTCAGTCAATAGCCGTGTCTTCTCAGGCAGAGCATTGGAGTCAACGGGGAATGTCACTACTGAAAGGTTACCCTGATTGGCTCCTTCTCCTTGTCCAATGAAAAAGGTTCTGTGGTGCCAAATCTATGCGTGATTCAAATGAGTTATTATTATTTTTAATTGCATTATTGTTTCCGTTTTCAATAACCGGTATTTGAGCCGCCTTATTTGCTACTTTTCTATTTTACAGCATGAAGATGTACCATCATCAATTCATCATGTGTCTCTCACTTCACTCGGGTGTGAATGCTTGCATTTGGAGTTTGTACTGAGACATAGGCCTACTGGTGGCTGGATAGCAGTTTGTATGCAGAGTCAGATAGGGCTCCCTATCTGACTCCGCACACACAGGATTTAAATATGGAAATAAAAATCACATCAGTGTGCTGTGCATTAGTGAAACAGCTACGATTGTTAGTTGGCAAGCTAAACATAGTGACTACCGGTGGGTGTACATACAGCAGGACAAAGAGCTGGCCTTTGGGGTGGTTGCACCACTCAAAAATGTAACACTAGCCATACAAAACATCAGTCAGTGCCATCCAGGGAAGAAATGGCATGCCAGCTTGTATTTGCTGCAACATAGAAATAATCCATTAATCCAGAATAAAAGGATGTACTTAAACCATCATGATTCATGATACAGTAGGCTACATTACTGCAAGTGTTTAAACATTTTGCATTAATTTGGGTTTAGTTATTTTCTGTGTTTATTACTTTCAAGCAATCCCATGCTGTAAATTCTGCTGAAATGCCAGGCCGCGCTGGGAAGAACAATGCTCCAGTGTCGGGGGGGGACCCTTTACTTTGGCTGGCAGTGGCACAGGGGCCCATACTTTCTTAATCCGTCTATATATCAGGTGTGGTCAATGTAAGTAAGTAAAATGTAATGATACAGACTAATATTAACTAAAGTTCTAAAATAAAACTAAAGTTTTACAAATAAAGTAAAGGGGAATTCCACCCATTTTCTTTATTTTACTGTATTTTAATTTACCTCCACTGTGACTTGCTGCTTCTGACCTTACAGAAGTGATTTGATGTTTGGTGAAATGTACAAAATTGCCACAATCATAACTAAACAAGTATATTATTAAAGGTAGGGGAAGTGATTTGAAATTCATGGTGTAGTACCAGCCTGGTGCACTAGGGCCCCCCAAAAGTAGCTACACTATGTGAACCTGCTGCTCTCTCCTGATTGGAGGAGAATTGTGGTGACCTGGGGAACTTTTATTAGCTCCTCTGCTAACGTGGGGGAGGGGGAAACTCCATATGTGGTTTCCACACCTTATAATAGAGCATTTTAACAGATTTTTTTTTTGGGGGGGGGGGGGGTGATATCTGACAAAAGTGAAATCACTTCCCCTACCTTTAACTAGTGTGTCCATCCACACTTGCCAGCCCTGTTGTAGTTGTACTGTATGCTGCATAATTAAAATAATAATAATTCATTATCCATTCACTAAACGTTCCAACTCTTCTACTATGGCTCCACTGTCCACACTGGGATAGTTTATACATTACGACCCAATAATTTGGTTTCTCTGACAACCGACTATAGCCAATCAAAAGGCACTGCCCGTGCCTCCGGATAATGGGATATAGTTTAGTAAGCACAGAGCCCTACTCTATGACAGAGCCTCGTAACGACATCTCCGCTCACTTCCATGGAAAGGTCTAAGGGCGGTTGCATATAGACTTCTATTGAGCATGGGGACAGCCATCTGTGGCAAGTCCTGGATCGGAAGTAGGCAGAAATGCATTGAACTCAGGCAACCGGCCAGTTTTAATGATTTGAAATCCCTTTACTTTAGATCGTTTTGTCGTAATACTACAACACGAATCTCAAGTCACGGCGACATTAGTCCTTGTTGAAGACAGTTTGTCACAGTTCAATGCTGCATGCACAGGCAGCGTGTTTTCTGCCCCCTCGGTGTCGCAACTCTTCTGGTACCGTCCGTCCATGGATATACCGTCACGTGACTCTAAGCACGTCACGTGACTCCAAGCACGTGAGTCGCAACTACACCAGAGCCTTGGAAATAGACAGAGTTACGCCAACTCCGTTCACTTCATGGGACCAGTCTATCTACATAGACTTCTGTTGGATAGTGACATGAATAGTGACAGCCGGAAGTTACTGAATGCATTGGAGCCTATGGGCTCGCGCGAGTACATGAACCACATGACCAGGCTGCTTTCTGACCCCTCAATGTCGCAACTCTTTTACTAGATGGCTCTGAACTACACTACAGTAGTAAAGTTGTCCATGCAGCAGCACAAGCAGAGCACAGAACAACACAACACACACAGCAGCGGACAGGATGGTCCCTCCGCCAGCTGCACTGACCAGAGCTGTATTCCTGGCGGTATGTTCCCTGCTGTGCTGCTGCTGGTGTGATGACAGCTACGTACTGGACGATAAGGGCGGACTGGGACGACTGTTCGACGGGATCGGTGGTGTGAGCGGCGGAGGGGTGAGATTCATTCAACGTCCTCGTCTTGTTTATGACTGGAGCCAAACACTTCCTGGTCTCACTTTTTGGGTGGTTTGCACAGAATAACACAAGTGTGTGTGTGTGTGTGTGTGTGTGTGTGTGTGTGTGTGTGTGTGTGTGTGTGTGTGTGTGTGTGTGTGTGTGTGTGTGTGTGTGTGTGTGTGTGTCTGAGACTGTACAAATTGTACGAAAATGGACATGTCATAAATCGTTATTTGTTTTGTAATAATAACCTCAATCTGCAAAATAGGTTAGCTAGTGTCTAAAGTAGCCTACTAATGTATTTAATGCAATGCAATTACATTCATTCATTAATGTAATACACTATATTTTACTTTGAACCCCAGTAAAAAAAATATATGATTGTGAGAGAAGAATCCTATGAGATTTTGGAACAAATCCTATTGGACATTTTCTTATAGGATTAAAAAAGAAAGAAAGAAAGAAAAATCCAATAGGATGTCCCCCAAAACCTTATAGGATTTCCCCCAAAAATAAAATTCATATTTTAATCATAATACAATGTAGATTCATTGATTTATGACAAAATAAGGTATTTATGATTGATGCCATTTTGATTTATTTGTATGTTGACCTGATGTATGGACCGATTGTTCATGTTAGTGCCTCTTGTTTTTGACTTATAGAATTAGCATTCTATATAATAAGAAGATAAGAGTTGCTGCTGCTAATGCCTGTCATTATAAAGTGTGTGTGTGTGTGTGTGTGTGTGTGTGTGTGTGTGTGTGTGTGTGTGTGTGTGTGTGTGGAATGGAATGGAATTGATTGAAATCAGTCTCATTCCTGGAGACTGATTTCAGTCCTGAGCATTTCTTAAGGGCCATTTAATGACATCAGTTCAAAATGAGCTAAAAAAAAAAAAAAAAATCTTTTGATGTAGTTGTGTTATTGTTTTGTTATTAATGTGTCACTGTCTTCCATTCATACAGGCGACGTCTCGACTGCTCGTCAACTATGCCGAACCGTACCGCAGCCAGATATTAGATTACCTCTTCAAGGTACAGTATGATCAGCTGGCCTTTATCGTGTGGATATCCATGTGTCAATATTTCGAAACTTATGTTTTGTAATTTCTTATTTTTTTATGCAGCCAAACTTTGGAGCTTCTTTGCACATACTGAAGGTGGAGATCGGAGGAGATGCTCAAACTACAGGTGAGATGTAGTAGATATGCGGTGTCTTTTACAGGCTCCAGGTATCTGGGTTATGAGGCCAGTGAATACATACTGTAATGTCATAAACTATGGGATATACAAGGTAGTCAAATGACACCGAGGTCACAGCACTCTAGGTGATAACATGGATATCGTCTAGGATCTTAGGTATAATAATGTCTTGTGACATGTTGTGTTTTCTTCACCTGATTCAAAGTCAAAGTCGTCAGATTAGTCACTCACGTTACCGCAGTGAAATTAGTTCTCCGCTTTTGAGTTCTCTTGGAGCGGTGAGCTGCAGCGTGCAGCCGCGCTCGGGAATCATTAGTTGATTTGACCCCCAATCCATCCCTTTGATGCTGAGTGCCAAGCAGGGAGGCATTGGGTCCCATTTTTTACAGTCTTTGGTATGACCCGACCGGGAATCGAACCCCGGCCTCCCAGTTCCAGGGCGGACACTCTAACCACAAGGCCACTGGTCTGGATTGTATAAACTCCAAACAGTAAAGTGTTGCACGTACAGTACTTGCCTTTTTCGTGTTCGTGATCTTACAATTTAGGCATTAAACAAAAGAAAATGCATCGCAATAATATATCAAACATATAAAGGTTAGTTCATACTGTATGACTCATACTCATGATACTGTACATAAGCTAAGAACATAACTGTAAAGACTATATATAGGCTAATTAAACTGCATGCAATGCTCTATGCATACTGCATACAATGCTGTATGCTATCAAGGCCAATCTACATGAAATGCTACAAGGTCTAAAAACACTGCTATATAAGTTTACATGAAAATGCTATCAAAGATACATTAATTGAGACTTTTCATGTGTCTATAAGAGGTTGAGGCTAGGGCAAGTACTACTGCAAGTGTTATTGTTTAGGATGGAGTCTGAAGATGTGGCAGAAGGTCGGGAGTGCAGCCGCAGTTCTGATTGCAATGGGAAGTGTATTCCATTCGTTTGAGGCCCGCAGGGAGATGTGTGGAGCGCTGTCCTTGCCGTTTTTAGCGAGGGTACTTCCAGTTTCCCGGCGTCGGCTGATCAGAGCACCCAGGAGGGGGTTGTAGGGTGCAATCAGACTTGTACGATATGGTGGTGCCGTATTTTGGTTGCTTTGAATGTTATTGATGACATCTATGGATACATTGCGTTGGTTAGCATAGTATACTACTATTGCGTTGGTGTGTGTTCTTACCTTCTGTCCGGGCAGTGCTGCCATGTGTAACATTTGAGCAACATTTGACTCGTTTTTATTCTGTTGTTTAAACCAGTGGTTCCCACATTTCTTTCTACATCAAAGAACCGCAGATTGTCCACACTCGTCCTTCTGAAAATGTTTTGTGCCTTCTTTATTCAAATGTTTCAAAAGTATTCCAGGTATTTCATTTTAATCAACGTGGGTTTAAATTACAGATGCACAGCCTCATGATGTGTCACTGTGAGCTTGTAGATCAGCTAGTTTTGTTTGTGCATGCTTTCATACACCTGGTCACTTGTTTCTCTTGCAAAATCTGGCAACAGATCACAAGATAACAGGGACTTCTGCACACACAAACGCAAAGACTTATGGGTTGTAGGAAAGTTGTGGTATAAGCTTGGCCTGATGGATGTTTATATGGTCTGTGTGACTAAGTTAGTGTTCATCTTAATATTGACTTCGTTTAAAGATCTTTCTGTTTCACCAGACACCCCGTATAGGCTAAGTGATATACAGGTATTCAATATGCTATCTATGCAGTGTGAGCACCCTTACATAAAGTCATTGACTTTTATCTGTGCTTCTTTAGACGGCACGGAGCCATCTCACATGCACTACGACAATGACGAGAACTTCTTCCGGGGATACGAGTGGTGGCTGATGAAAGAAGCCAAGAAGAGGAATCCAAACATCACGTTGATGGGTTGGTAGTTCGGCAAATGATTTAAAGAAAGTCATCTGCGTTGTTTTTTTTTTTTTTTTTTTTGTTTTGTTTTTTTGTTTTGTTTTTTGCACTATATTCTCATCATAAATTCACATAACCAGGGAGGGAAGTCAACCATCTTAAAATCGGCTTGTATGACAATTGTGATCCGAACATGAACAAACTATCTCAATGATGTTGCCGGGGAGGTGTCTCCACATTGCGTACGGTAGTCAGACACTCGTATTTTGGACTGTTGCAAGAGAAAATTCAATGAATTCAGCATCAGCACTGTTAGTGTTTTCTCTCAGTCACTTTATTCTTCGTATCGTTAGTGAAACCCTTGTGTGATTGGTATCTTTCTCAAACGCAGTGTTTACATGGGACAACTGAGGCGATTACAAAGTACATGAAGCCGCGGACTTAGCGCCCTCTATGGATTTTAACGTCAGACTTTGGCGCTAAGATTAGTGCTTTGCATACGCAGTGGTTCACAATGTTCTGTTTTAGCTCTAAGACCTCTAAAGATACATTATATCATCCCTGGGCCTGATATAATTAAATCAAGCCGGTGCAGTCATTATTTTATGTCAAGCCTTTTCTCCCACACAACACTGATTAATTCAAATGTTTTCCTAACATTTGACTTATGAAGTACAGTACGTTTTCATATAGGACACTTATAGAGCTGAGTAAAACCGGCCCTTTTGTGACATTTCCCGTGGCCCGGGAGTAATTTCCCCCTTCGTATTCCTATATCAAGACAATGAACACAATTTTAATATATATTTAATGAACACAATATTTAATTAGTTTTTGATTGTTCAAAAACAGTGTTTGTTGTCATGACCCGATTCGTCTTTGTCCGTGGTGTAACTGTCAATCAGTAACAGTAAATCATTTTGCAAATCAGAATTTAATCTGCTATGCTTATTCTGTATTGTGTATGAATTCTATACACTGTGCTATATTGTCTAAAGATTTCTTTTGCTTTTGTCCACAATTCCAGGCTGGATTTTGGAGAAAACCTACAGATCAAAATGACCATTAATCTTCTAGTGTGTAGAATTGGGGCTAATTCAGATGGTGAATATTTTAACTCTTGAGAGTGTAAACTTGAACCCATGTTTACGCTCTCAAAGAGTTACATCTAGTTAACTTTCCATCATTTAGACGGGTGGAATGATCACCTGCATGGGGAATCCTCTCAGGCACCACTGGTGGTACCTGGACCACCTATTGAAAACCCCTGCTATACTGCAATGCAAGCGATTGCAAAGGCTGGTTGTGCTTTAGTCATTGTTTGATGTGTGTGCGTGTCCAGGTTTACCGTGGGCCTTCCCCGCTTGGGTGGGAGGTGGTAAGAACTGGCCGTACGACTTCCCCGACATCACCGCCTCCTACGTGGTGTCCTGGATCATCGGAGCCAAGCAGTACCACGATCTGGACATCGACTACATCGGGGTGGGTGTTGTTTCCGGACCTCATCCGTTCTACGCTAATTACTCAGGCTTCACAATGAATCAAAATCAAATCGAAATTGAGGTTTCAGATTTGGACAATGTCAAAAAAAAAAAAAAACATGAAATTTCCTCTTTCCTAGCACATTTACGGTAGAACTGTGTCACACTCACTCACAGACTACATACCATAAAAAGTGTTAGATTAAATAAGAAAAGAAAACGGAATTGTGTTCTGCTGTTTACTTTAGGAAAAGGTAGTCCAAGACTCCAATAAGGGAAAAGAAATACTAGGGTGAAAATTAAAATAAAAAAGTTTTGCACTTTATCCATCATATTTGTTCAATAAGAACCACCCTATTCTCCAATGTTCTCAATCCTAAAGCATTTGCCGGAAAACCTGTGTCGCTATAGAGTAAGGCCGTCGAGTTAATGGCATTAATTAATTTTCTTGATTGATCTGATTAAAACCGTTCATGCAATTAACTCATGTGCTCATTGACAAAAATCTACAAGCATTGGAGGCTTGTGGATCACCTATTCTGATAAATTAAAACAAAATAAATAAATAAATAAATAAAAATAAACAGATCTTTTTTTTTTCCCAGATTGCTTTTCTTTTTAAATGTATATATCTTGTACAGGAAAACATGGCATATTTTGGATATAGTTTGAATTGTGATTAAACTTTGTGAATTTGATTTGATATAGCCTATGTGACCGACTCCCCCTGTACTGCTGGACAACATGCAATTGCATGCCCTCCCGCATCCTGAGTCTGGCAAAATAGTAATGAGGCATCTAGCTGGAATCAGATTTTGATTCCAGCCGTTCCAGGCGCTGATTGGCCGAAGGGGTTGTCCGTCAACACCAATACTCCCGCCTAGCTCCCGCCCCACTACTAAACATAGTTATAGTGGCGGATATGCCAGACCCTCCTAAGACGGCATGGAAATGTTGGTGGGGAGAGGGGCAGTTCACGAGTCTAACAATAATAGTGATTATTATTTACTTTTTGACCAAATCATGTTTTTTTTTGCCATATATCATGCTTTTTGCTATAAATCAGGTAGTTTTTAAGGTGCAGCCAGGACAGCAATGGCAGCAACAAAAAAATATACTAATCATTTTGGATATTCGATATTCAGTTTTGTCCAAGAATTTCCCTTTTGGTGCATCCCTACTGTAAAGCTAAAATCTAAAATGTCAGATGCTTTCTCAGGTTTAACGGGGTAAGCACTTGTCAACCCGCCCTCCTACTAAACTTTTCGTTTCATCAACAAATCTAGATTTGGAACGAGCGGAACTATGACTGCAAGTACATAAAGGTAAGGATCACCCTGCCATATCATCAAAACATCTCACTGTGCAGGAATAGAATAGTCTGGTTGTTATCAATGGATACGGATTAAAACAAACAAACAAACAAAAAACAGCCATCAACATTTGGTTCCAAAATACATCAACCTCGGTTAGCTGCGCCCGCATCAGGTTATGTGGTTTTGTCACGAAGGTTCTGCGGGACATGTTGGACAAAGTGGGCTTCACAGAGATTGGTATCATCGCGGCAGATGGCGATTGGACCATTACCAAGAACATGGCCTTTGACTCCTACCTCAACGATGCCGTTAAGGTGGTTGGGTAAGTAAAAAAAACAAAAACAACAACAAGATGGCCTGGATTAGGCCATGATTCTCCAAAGTGGTCACAATTTACAACTTGGCTGTCACTCCGAACTTTGAATCTCACACACGCCAATAATAATCACTCACTGTGTCAGTATCACCTGCCTGGATTGATGATTGAATACTCAAAATGCTGATTCGTAGATCTTGTGATGTGCGTAATCTGTAAAGGGATTTTGTGACTTGCGCGTGGCCAGTCATGCCATTTGAGTTGTTTTTTGCGGATTGGACTTGCTGTTTGATGACGTATCGATTATCATATCAATAAAAGCCAATAGAAGTTACGCTGACCTGTTTTATCCCATTTCTGAATCCTTTACAAACACAGGCGTCTTAATTGCAGTCAGAAATAGTTTTTAATCTCATCCAGACAGTACTACTGAGTTTAAACTCACTCATCACATTAGAATATACAGTATATCTGAACACATAGTGGTAGAAGTAAGCCACATAGCAGTACAGTGGCAGAACTGAGGGCCGTTTGTACCGTAAACATCCATGCGTCACATGTGTAGTATATAGCTCATTGTACAGCTGTCCTTCGCTCTTTGCGCCCCATAGCCTGAAGGGATGCAAGCTCTGATTGGTTCAGAAGCTTAAATCAGTGTTTCCGGTTCACAACACCTTCAACCTTCTCGTGGATCAAGATAACTGAATGTTGGTGGCTGTTGCTTGTTTTTTTTTTTTGTTTTTTTTTTTCATTTCATTTCATAATGGTGCGCATGCCACCATTTTTTCCCAATGCATGACTATAAACTTAACTCGGAAGCCTGACTTTGGGAATTGTTTTCTCCACCTTAATAAATAATACCAATTGGTGTGGTATTGTTACCATTAACCATTGATTATCACCTTTGCATTTGTCACCTGCAATGAGTAACACCCCCAAAAATGGCACATTCAACCTTGCTTTGAGGCAGATTCTGAATATATGGGGGCCATAAACGGCATAAACAAAGTCAATAAAGTGACAGGACCCATGCTTATGTGCCTGGCACACACCTGTGATTGACTGGTACATGCCTGTAACTGTCACACATTTTCCCGCACTGGAAGTTCAAAACAAGAGTCAATGCCAACAGAAAAAAATGAAGAAAAAAAAAAACAAAAACATTTTGGCGCATGTTTTGAGGGTGCAACCCACGCGCTTATCAGCGTTACTCGTTCCAGCAATGTCCGATCTCTACACGCCATGCCTTGTTGCAAATGTGACTAATCAATCGATTAAAACAGTATAAGACACGATACAAATTGATATTATTCACATGGAGAAAATAATTCCCAAAGTTAGGTTTCCGAACTTTTTGTAGCCACTTTTAGTACAGGTACATGATGTCAGTAGCTAACATCTCATAACTAATAGTCAAAGCTGTCACTCATGGATTAAAGTTCTCAGTCGCCATGACTGATTCCAGTCCTTTGGATTACATAGAAGTCAGCATATCTTCTATAGAAGTGTGTCCTGTCTTCCACCCTAATGATCTCAGATATTTCACAAGTGCAGTCGTCAAACTGCAAAATAAGGATGGGTAACAAATGATAACAAATGGGTTTAAGTATAGGACACACAGTGCTAGTATTAATTATTAATATCGTATTACTAGTGATAGCATTTATTCATCTTTGCTTTGATCCATGCATCACTTCTCATTCCTGTCCTCTGTATCTTGCTATTTCTGTGTGTGTGTGGGTGTGGGTTGCTGTGTGTGTGTGTCTGTGTGCGTGCGCTAGTTGCTGCGCTACACCCTGGATAAGGGGGGATTGGAGAGGGTCAGAATCATAGCCAGTGATAACCAGTGGGAGCCCATCTGTTGGAATATGCTGGTAGACCATGAGCTGAGCAAGGCCATAGACGTGATAGGGTAGGCTCACCTCTCATGCGTGCCATGTGAATGGACCTAATCAATAATCATGGAGCGATTGTCTTGTTTGTCTGTCTCTGTCCGATCACATCGCGTTTTGGGCACCTCGCCGTCACTAAACCTGATGTTTCGCCACATGTTAGATTATTCCAAATGCTTGATCCCTTTTTTATTGTGTTTTTGAGTGCATGGCCCATATCTGTAAACTGTGTTGTGTTGTGCTAACTTGTCTAATGTACGCCTCTCTTTGGGTGTGTCACTTCACACCCAAATAAGTGGGTATGGATTGTCAATGCATTATTGCTGCTGTTAAATGCAGTACATTGTCAAAATGGCTATTTTAAAGAACCACTTCATCTCTTTTCAGACTATCTTGATATAATAGACCCTGTAGTAAGCTCTGCCCTCTCCCCAGTGTCCAACCATGGCTTGGACACTTTTCCATCTCATTCCTTCCAATGTAGATATAACGGACAATCCACATGCGATACTGGCTCATTTTTGTAACCAGACCTTCAAAATCTCTTCCGAAACTGTCAACAAGGCCTGCTATATGCAGTGGAAAAATGTGTTTGTGACATTATTTATTAAAATAATAATAATAATAATAATAACAGGAAATATAGGAAAACTACTGCCGGAGACGAACATCACATGTTATGCGTAGCTGCAATTGGACCACAAAATATCAGGCCCGGATGTAACATTGGGGGGTGGGAGAAAATGGCATGATGGGGGCTCATACCATTTTCATTTAAATTATTTAGCTCTGTGACTGGCAAGATTTATGTCTTGTACAGGACTTGTATGAGGCAAGCAAAGCATCAATAATAACATCAGTTGTTGTTGAAGTTGCAACAGACACGCAGCATGCATAAAGCTAAAGGTCTGACTCAGAGAGTTTTCTGTTTTCAATGATGAAATGCTGTTGGTTTAGTGGTGACACAATCAATTGCAGTTAGTTAGTAGCAGCAGTAGTGTTAATCATTTTAAATATAAGCACTTTAATTTGAAATATCTTTGAAATATGGGTTGTTTTGCATGTGGTCATGTTTGGTGGGCCAGTCAGGGCCCTCGGTGTGAGACACAGAGTCAAAAGAAATGCTGCCATTTTATCATTGTCATTTCAGTATTAGTGAGGATCTACCACATGAAGATAGGTTTGTGCTGAAGTGGTCCTTTAAAAGAGAATTCCACCCCAGAAGGCTGCGGTTCAGCCGCACAGTTTATGGCCGAACCACAGCTGAACCGAAAGTGAAAATATGAGTGTCAACACACTATTGACATGGTGGAGAGACAACATATAGCAAAAAAAAGTGAGTATTTTGGAGCGATTCAAATGGATGAATTTGAACAGCATCCCACAGCCCTGTTCTAAGCTTATGATGGGGTAGGGGAAACATTCCAATATCGGCCAAATTATTTCTTTTCCTCACAAAATAACAACTGGACTGGAAATAAATCCACGGTAAGTATTAGTAAGCCTTCTAGGGTGGAGTTATCCTTTTGCTTAAAGATATTTTTTTTTAAGTTAAGCTCTATGAAATACTTGCCATTTAATATAGTGGTGTCAACTGTATTAATTGATGTCCAGAGTCCCATAGTGAAAGTTCTGCTCTGGTTTTGGTGAAATATGAAGTAGTTCCGGTCATTTTTGGGGGGTCACTGGGGGCCATGCAGTGAAAGTAAATGAATCCAAAAAACTAACTTGCTTTATGTTGTTGACCTATTTCTAAAATATTAGCACATCCTTTGTTCATTTTTGACCCCTCTATCACAGGGAACTATGTATTTTGTATCCATATCACTACGCCCCAAAAAGTAGTTCCATGTGATAGAGGGGGTCAAAAATGAACGAAGGAGGTCCTAATATTTTAGAAATAATTCAACAACACAAATCGTGTTAGTTTTGTGGATTAATTTAGTCTTACTGCGTGATCCCAGGGACCCCCACAGAATGACCGGAACTACTTAATATTGACCAAAACCAGAGCAGAACTCCCACCACAGGACTATCCGGACTATCCCTTTGAATTGTAATTTTTAGAAAGTGGGACATGTAAGTAGTGTGTGTGTGTCTGTGTGTGTCTGTGCGCGTGCGTGCGTCAGGGCCCACTACCCAGGCACCTTCTCGGGGGAGGACGCCCTGAAGACGGAGAAGAAGCTGTGGTCGTCAGAGGACTACAGCACCTTCAACGACGAGGTGGGCGGAGGCTGCTGGGCACGCATCCTCAACCAGAACTACGTCAACGGACGCATGACGGCGTAAGTGCAGTTGTATTTTTCAGATATGTGTAACTAAAGGGTTAAACTGAGAAGTTAAAAAAGTTAACGCACATCCCCAATTGGTGCTGAGCCAAAAACTGTAGAAGTACAGCAAACGTAGAAAAAAGGGAGAGTGGGCTCGCAACTCACTTTTAGAGTGCTCCAAACTTTATTTATCGACAATGGCAGAGCAGCGACGTTTCAACCTATTTCAGGTCTTCATCAGGCATAACTAAAGGGTTAACTCACACAGGAGAAATGGTAGGACGTTATTATGCCAAAATTAATCATATTAACTCTTTTACTGGCCATGCCATGCATTAAACTGTAATTGGTATTGTTGAATTATTTCTAAAATATTAGCATATCCTTTGTTCATATTTTACCCCCCTTATGACATGGAACTATGGGAGTGTGGTTTTACATGGACATATAGCTGTGTCTCCCCTTAAACCAGAGCCATCTTAAACACATGTTAGATATATTTTTCATTTTCAAATGTTCAAATCCTGTAAAGGAAAACAGACAAAAACACATATATATTTTTTTTCTCATCATCATGATCATCATGATTAATCATGATTAAATTAATTTTGAAGCTGTGATGAATTTGATTAAAATTTTCATTCATTCAACAGCCCTATTTTTTTTTAACAAATCCGTTTACAAACAGTGTTTGTAACACACTAAAGTTGCCTCGATTACCTTTAACCTTTTCACCGTAAATATTTCGACCGACGACTTAAGACCAACTTTTAATAATTTGGATTCAATTAAATTCACACTAATTACCGTGTCTCACTGACGTCGGTGTGGTTGTTTTCATCCAGAACGCTATCATGGAACGTGGTCGCCAGCTACTACGACGACCTGCCGTTTGCCAGGGACGGCCTGATGACGGCGAATGAGCCGTGGAGCGGCAACTACGTGGTGGAATCTCCCATCTGGATTACAGGCATGTTGTTCCACGCTGGTCTGGAACAAGACTGTCCTCAGTTTACTCATGGAAATCGATTTCAGGGGGGGAAGCACAGGAACCACAACAGTGGTTTTCAACCTGTTTCATACCAGGGGCCCACCATTTATTCAGCATTTTTAGCCACAGACCACTATTTGATGTCTGGTCTTGATGTCTCTTGGACCCGAACGCAAGGATTTTCAAGTTTTTGTCCACGATTTTAGTGAGATAAACTGGCAAAACAATGGTCAAATATAACAATTCTACATTTTCTAATTGTGTACATTCATGACATTAAGTAATTCAGATGTTAAATCAGTGTTAAATTATATAATTTAACACTGATTTAACACTCATTTTAACACACCAAATGCACCCTCACGGGTACAGATCTATAAGGGTCCATTTGGTTACCAAACTGTCTATCATTTAGCTGGAAACCACCTGGAGTCCTCTCAGGGAGCACTGGTGAAAACTGTTGAAAACCCCTGCCTTGGTGTCAACCCCTGTGTGTCCTATACATGTCCACTTCCAGCCCACACCACCCAGTTCGCCCAGCCAGGATGGAAATACCTGCAGACTGTGGGACTTCTAGCCCACGGTGGAAGTTACGTGGCTCTGACCGACGGCAAAGGAAACCTCACTGTGGTTATTGAAACCATGGCAAGTTGTATTTTTATTATTATTTTTCCCACCTCAATGAATTAAATTCGAGGTAACTTCCATGTTCGGCCCTGAATTTGAAACCTGAGCTAATGGTTGCTCTGGGGATTCATTCATTTCTTGCCAAAATGTGCGGAAAACAAGTATGATCTAAATGTCTCAATAACAGAAGAGCAGCGAGACCAAATACATGCCATGTATTAACATGCTCTACCGTAAAGAATTGACAAAATCTTTGACAAAAAACACAGAGAAAAAGTAGCAGCTTTATAAGGATTCCGGTAGTTCACCCCTGTTTATTTGCATTCCCAAGCCACTGATTTAATGACCACCCCTATGTTCCCTATGGAGATACAAAGGAGATGCTTTTTGCCTCTATTGCAGACCACTGCTGGTCATCAATTTGTCGGTGACAAAAACAAGTTACATGGAGTGAGTAATCAATAGAAGAAATCTATTTTTTGAGGTGAACTATCCCTTTAAGATCTTTAGAAGGCTGGGTGACGTTCTATAATTTGTTCAACGAAAAAGTCTGGCGCGATTAAAACCAGATCACTGGGTCTTTTCAAGCAATTTATGCGCTGGATCCATAAGTCATTATTTGCTATACACGATGTTCGTAACGCTCAAGAGAGCTTACATTTTGTACAGTGACTTGCTTGCTGTGTAGTGTGTACACAAAATATTTCTTTCTTTCTTTTTTTCTATAATTTCGGTATGTTGGTGTAGAAAAAACAATTTGTGTTCCAAGGTCAAGATATCACGCAGGTGGGCGCAGTGGTTCATAGTGCTTTCCTGTTTCCTTTCACCCCAGACTCACGATCATTCAGTGTGCATACGACCTCCGCTGAAGCCCTTCGACGTCGCGCCCCAGAATGTGACGTTCCAGCTGAAGGGCTCTTTTGTAGGTATCCCTCTGAGATTAGTGAAATTAGTGAAAAACTCCTGGCGGAAAATCTAGTGCTTTTTTTTGCTGGTGAGTTTGGGCTAAATTGGTTGACAGGCGCCAGAGATAAAACCTTGTTTTTCACCATTTTTCCTCCTATGATAGAGTCCTCCTTCCTTCCTACACAGGACCATTGGTAACCGAATGGACCCTTATAGATGTGTTATTGTTACTTATAGATCTGTTACTCTTGAGAGGGTAAAATTATTTGTTTCAATTATATTTAAACAAATAAATTATATTTTTTTTACATCTGAATGACCTAATTTTCAAGAATCTACATATTTATTATCATTACTACATGATGGTTATTTTGGCCAACATTTTGCCAGTTATCTTATAATAATACGAGAGACTAAACTAAACCCTCTAGCGCAGGGGTTTTCAACCAGTGGTCCAGGTCTACCCAGCTAAGTTGGTTAACCAGATGTAACTCTTGAGAACGTAAAACATGAAACCAAATGGACCCTTGCGGGTCTGTTTGGTTTCATTTTTGCACCCTCAAGAGTTAAAATATTCATTATCTTAATTAGCCTACACAACTAGAAGATGAATGGTCATTTTGGTCTGTATGTTTTGCCTGTTTTGTTGCCCAAATCCAGTCTTGTATTGTGGACAAAAGCAAAATAAATATTTAGTTTTGGGGCCTGTGGGGCTAAACTGTCCTCAAATGGTGGTCCGTGGCTCAAATTCTGAATAAATGGTGGGCCCTGGTATGAAAATTGTTGAAAACCCACTGCTCGAGGCATTCTAGTGCATTTTGGATTTTGGCAGTTGGCAACACTGGCGCCGTCGCCTCATGCAAAGTGCTCCCTCTCCCCGTCACCGTGTCGCCTGCAGGTATCCGTCAAGGAGCTCCAAGTGTGGCAGTCGAGGTTCGACTTCAAGACAAAGAAGCCGTCCTTCTTCAAGAAGCTCGCCCCACTGAAGGTAAAGGTCCCTGCGTAGAAATGGTTACGAGAATGCAAGCAGCACCTTTTAAGTCCCATTCTGGCATCCAGTGTATTACTGGGTTTACACTCAATCGAGTCGAAATAATCCACTTAGCAGTAAAGTGGCAGAGCTGAGTGACTATTGTAAACAGACAGTCCATGTGTCGTGTGTCGTATAGCTCAGCGCAGAGCCGTCCCTCAATCTTGGCACCCCATACCCTGAGCGGCCGAGAGCTCTGATTGGTTCAGAAACTTCAGAGCAGTGTTTCAGGCTGAAACTTGACAGTGAAATGCCCTCCATTTTTCTGTTCAGTGCATCTTAAAAGCTTGTCTTCTTTCCATTAACGGCGGCTGACCGTGGCAGCTCCGGGACGGCCTGTTCAGCGTGAGTCTGGACGTGGACGAGGTCTACACGTTCACCACCGTCACCACAGGCCAGAGGGGGTACTACCCGGACCCCCCTGCTTCTAAACGCTTCCCTGCCAACTACATGGACGACTTTAACGTCGGTAAGTAAGGGCTTCACTGTGAACAAATGCATTACTTAGAATTATTAGCATTACCTACCATTATTAGCATTATTAACAAATTAACAATACTAAGCATTAGCATTAGTTATCATTGGCATTACTTTTAGTTATTGAAAAATATCAGACCTACAAGCTCGTAGGTGCCACGGAGTGGCGCGCTATGAGCTTGTAGGTCTGATATTTTTGAAAATGGTGAAAATGAGGCGAAAACCTTTGAATTATTTTTCAATTCAGAATGGGTTTAAGGGATAGTTCTGATTTTTGGAAGTTAAGCTGATAATTTAACTAGATGATAATACATATACACTGGGCATAAAAACGACAACAACATTTTCATACTACTCAATAAGCTACTAATTTAGGCTGGGGTAATATACACTATATAATAATTTAGGCGTGCCATGTTTGCTTCAAATTGTAACAGCTCAACCCTTTCAAGACGGGAATCCATATTTGGATTCTGTACAGTATGTACAGTATTCCAGACATAACTTGTTTTGAAGCTGATACATATATATTTCAAGTTTTTCAGAAACCTTAGGTGAGGCCTAAATGGGTTAAATCACTATTATATCCCATAATAACTTGAGGGCCACATTAAAGGGGAATTCCACCCACTATCAATACATTACAGGCATTAATATACTTACTAGTATAGTATATTAATATACACACCAGTGATGCGTGTAAATAATACAAACATACCCTCATTCTGTGTTTTCTAGAAATGGATGAATGAAAGAAAATTAAATTAAATTAAATTATTTTTTATTTTTTGTTTTTTTATTAGTGTTCAGAATTTACAGCTTGGTAGACTGCACATGACTAACAAACCAACATAGTCAATGCCATCGCCTACTGCCATCGG
Organism: Benthosema pterotum; assembly: GCA_039105355.1. NCBI lineage: Eukaryota > Metazoa > Chordata > Actinopteri > Myctophiformes > Myctophidae > Benthosema > Benthosema pterotum. The sequence goes on along the minus strand of CM076980.1, from coordinate 43,318,951 downwards.
TTATTGTCAGTTAGTTTTGCAGATACCGATATTGACCGATAACAAATATCAGCCCGCCCAAATATATGTGGAGCGATACATGGGCCTGTTGCTAACGAATACCCACACCATTCCACCGGAACGCGGCCGAATTAAGCTGCATTCAGAGGAAGACTCAGCATAAAAACTAATCGTCCAATCAACGCTCTGCTTCTCCGTTAGTCAATCCGGCGTTCACGGAGGCGCCGGACTTCGCCGACCAGGCGGGCGTGTTCGAGTACTACATGAACCTGACGGACCCGGGCCCACACGTCTTCACCATGCGCCAGGTGCTCACCATGAAGCCAATCACCTGGGTGGCAGACCCAGATCAGACCATCAGCGTCATAGGAGACTACCAGTGGTGAGACTGACTGACTGACTGATCACAGATCAGCATTTTGGCTGCATATGGTCAGAATGTAACTTCAATTTAAAAGGAACCCTGCAGGGCTTGACACTAACACTTGCCCGCTTGCCCGGGGCAAGTAAAAAAAAATGGTCGGGCAAGTGAAGACTGCTACCTGGTTGCCCGATTGGGCAAGTGTGCAACTTATAGTGTCACTATAACACAACACAAGATAAATTTGTCTTGAAAGTAAAAAAAAATGGTGGGGCAAGTGAAGACTGCTACCTGGTTGCCCGATCGGGCAAGTGTGCAACTTATAGTGCACTATAACACAACACAAGATAAATTTGTCTTGAAGGCAGTCATTGCACTCTGCCTCTGTGTCTTTCCCTGCTTTCTAGCTATTCACAATTCCAGGCTGGATTTGGGAAACAAAACAGGCAAATTAACATACACATCAAAATGACCTAATCTTCTACATTCTCTAATTGTGCAGACCTGGGCTAATTAAGATGATGATTTTTTTTTGTTTCATTTTTACATTCTCAAAAGGTACATCTGCAAAATTTACAATATATTTTTGGGGGGCAAGTGACCATGAGCTGAGGGCAAGTAGAACCTGACTTGCACTTGCCCGATGGGCAAGTGCCTCCGAGACCTTAGTGTCAACCCCTGCCCTGGCTAATGAGACAAACTATGGATAATACATTATACTTGCCCTCTATAACTAGAATTGAACATTTAAAACGCATAGAAGAAGCTCTTTAGTTTAAAAATAGTTGATGTTTTTATCCCATGGGGTCCGCCTGTCACATGACCTGTCATAGTGATGACGTCACAGGAGATCTGTTGTATAGAACATAGTATGGAACGTATGCAACGTAAAACATCGATGTATATACACTTTTCTGTTTGTAATGACAATGGCGACCCCCACTGGTGAAATAAAGGACTGTAAAACAGACAGGAACTAACTATAAGTGGAGATAATATGTAGTTGTTTGACCCATTCCATTAGTTGTTCTGCGGAGCGATCACTATGACAGGCCATGGTACAGGCACAGTAAAATAGCGGCCCCCATGGGATAAAAACTATTTTTAAACTAAAGAGCTTATTCCATGTGTTTTAAATGTTCAATTTTAGTTATAGAGGGCAGGTATAATGTATTATCCATATTTGTCTCATTAGCCAGGGTTCCCTTTAAAGCACAACTTGTTTTTCAAACAAGGTTGATGCATTTCAACCTTTTTCATACCAGGGCCCACTGTTTATTCAGCATTTGAGCTACAGACCACCAGCTGATGACATTTTAGCCCCACAGACCCCAAAACTGAACATTTCTTTTGTTTTTGTCCACAATTCCAGGCTGGATTTCAGAAACCAAACGGGCAAACAATAGATCAAAATGGCCATTAACCTTCTACATTCTCTAGTTGTGTAGACTAATGAGTCCTTCGTTAAAACCCGCCCTTTGGGGTGAGGTTTAGTGATTGTCCAATGCCAGTCCAAATAGTTTAGCAATCTAGTTAGTATCAGCGGTAATAATGTATGGAATTGGTTGAGTTCTTTCCAAAATGTGAGGGACAGGTGCTCAATATGGAATGAATCTATTAATCTCTCATACATTGTGTTTTACTAAAACATTGAAATTATTTTAAGCACATTACATAGACTTGGCTAACACAATATTTATTTATTTATTTTTATTTTTACACAATAAGTGCTCTAAAACGTGGCAAATTCCAGCCTTGGCGACCATGACTTATTCTCAAAAGCCACGTGTTGGATTTTATCGAATGCAAGTCTGCCTTGTGCGGGCCTTAAAGACGAAGTGCAGTGATTTTTACTATTTTTCTTATTCCAGTTTTCTATGCGTTCACGGGGAGACAAATACTTCATGACCCCATGGTGTGGTTGTTTATGTGGAATGGTGTCTTGCCTTTGCAGTTAGGGTTTCCTTCTCAAAGCTGAAACCTTGACAATCAAATGTGCCAGTGACAATGACACAAAACATAATATGCAGGTCATAATATGTAGGTAATATGCAGGTCAAGCTTTATTCTACTAACATGCCAAATGGACCCTTGTGGTTCCATTTGGTTTCATTTTTACTCTCTCAAAGAGTTACATCTAGTTAACCCTAGAGGGCTCACGTATATTTCTACTTGAAAAAAAAAAAAAATTTTCAACCTTACTACCATGATCTATTAATTTTCCCTGAAAAATATTTCATTTATGTTAATTAATTAATTAATTAATCAATCAATTAATCAATTAATCAATCAATTAATTAATTAATTAGCATAAATGGCACAATAGCACAAGCACGGTGGCAATAGCACAATACCACAATTAGGCCATGTCCTACTTGTGCGTGAGCAGAGTAACGGGATATGATGTGTGAGGATAGCGCCCCTCACTTCACACAAGTGCTTCATTTGTAATTTAATTTAAAATGTTATTTAAATTCTTCATTTTTCAATTGCATGTATGTACAAATTGTACATAATTGGATTAATAACATTTTTGCACAACTCTAGTAAGGAGCATATGGCTATTGCACATTTTGTTATGTTGTATATTGACACGCAGTTAAATTACCATTCATTAATGAAGCTGCAATTCAGCCTACATACATATATTGGATGTCCAGGACAAATTATCAAAACTAACCATGTAAATAAAAGATGATCAAAGAAACCCAGGAAGGGGAAAATGGACCCCATAACCCATATTAGAAAAAGACACATACCCAAGTCCGGGAACTTGTATACAACCACTTTTTAAACATATAATATGTAGCCTAAACAACCACTCAAGTAATTATTTTTCATATTTTCCCAGTGTTCTATTTGGGTGCAGTACCGGAAATGTCCACACAAACGGCCCTCCTGTCTCTCCTCACTGCTTCCCAAGCCCGGCCCACTCTTTAAAATATGCATGATCTATCTGGTTTCACTCGCTTTCATTGGGGCTTCTTCTTTGAGAGCGAGTGTGAATCACATGCATACCAATGACTTAAAGTGTGGAGGCAATTTTAAAGGGGAAGGGATTATTAAAATTGGTATTTTTAGTAACATCACAACTGGGCGAATCTTACGGCTCAAACATACTCCAGGGTGAAGTGAGTGTAGGTGAAGAATTTTCACCACGGTGTTGTTTTTTTAAGGCTTCACCTTGGAGTATGTATGAGGCAGGGTGAAGCTTTACACAACTACACCGTGGTGAAAACTCTTCACCTAAACTCACTTCACCCTGGAGTATGTTTGAACCTTTAGAGTGCCCATTCTTGTGCCACCATTCAGACACATGCAGAAAATCACAGATATCTCAATAGAGGTCTGACTGGTTAAAAAAACAACTTTTTGTGGTGTAAGAATACACTGGGGACGGTCGATACACCAAAATCTTGAAAGATGTAAAAAATCACGGTGGAGCCTCTCCTTTGAGGGTCATGCCTTTCTTTTCTCAGTTGACTACGGGGGCGGCGGCGGGGTCCTGCGTGGAGAAGATGTCGGGGCACATGTCCCACGTCCCGCGGGCCTTGGCCTCCCAGTAGCCGCCCTTGTAGACGTGCATGGCGTCGCCGGTCACGGGGCAGACGGCCCTCTCGAACCACACGGGCCGGTAGTCGCGCTCCTTCCCCCGCCAGGCGGCGCGCTGCTTCTCCTCCAGGCGCTCCTTCTCCACGTTGGCCCGGTCCCAGTGGCCCGCCTCCATCAGCCGCTGGTCGGGGCGCCGGCGGCTGTCGGTGGGCGCCACGCCCTCCTCGGGCTCGTTGAGCGTCAGCGCCAGCGAGGAGAAGTGGTACATGTTGGCGGCGCCCTCGGGCAGCGGGATGGTCCGCCACAGCTCCTTGGCCTTGAGCGTCTTGTAGACACTGCCACTGCTCTTCCTCGGCTTGCCTACTTCGGCCTCGGCGTCGCTCGCGTCGCTCGTCTTGCCGACGACCCGGGAGCACTCCATCTTCTCGCCCCAGTTCCCCGACAGCCCGTAGCGCACCACGCCGTCCCTGTCGGTCACCACGCCCGTCACCTTGCGGTTGATGTCCCGCGAGAAGTAGCTGCACGGGGAGAACTTGAGGCGGCAGCGGTCGCCCGTCCGGTGGTTCACCACCTCCGTCTCGCCCGACTGGTAGATCCACAGGCGGCCCACGATGATGTTGTGCACCGTGGTGGTCACCTTGGTCCAGGAGTAGTGGTCGCCGCTGTCGGCGAAGAGGCACTGGACGGGCCCGAGCGGCGAGATGGTCAGGTACTTCGCCCGGAACTTGCTCTCGACCGTGATGGTCTGCCGCAGCGTCCAGCCGCGCTCGGACGCGGCGTGGTGGGCGGCGGACGGCGGGTGGTGGCTCACCTGCTCGCAGACGGAGCGGTAGCCGCACTCGCGCCGCCGGTCCAGCTCGAAGGTCTCGCCCAGCAGCGGGTTGAAGGGCTTGCCGGTGCGGTGCGCCGTGGTGGAGTACGAGGCCACGGCGAAGGCGGCCACGTGGCACAGGCGCTCCAGCGGGCAGCGGCAGGCGGCGGCGCGGTCCAGCAGCTCGTGGTACTCCAGGTCCTCGGACAGGCGCTGCAGCATGGAGAGCGGCTCGTTGAAGTGCACCGGCATGGGGATGCGGTACACGTCCTTGTGGAGGCCGCTCTTCACGATGTTCCAGAGGTTGAGCGGGTGGTTGGGCTTCTCGGGGATGCGCGTCCGCCGGCGCTGCGTCGGCTCCGGCTCGGCCCCACGTTCGGCGGCGGTCGAAGGGCGCTCCTGTTTGTCGGGCGAGGCCCACACGGCGAGACGTTTGTCGGTGGCTTCGACATCGACGCCGTGGACTTTGGCCTCGGCTGGAAGATGGGAGAACTCCGCCAGGTCCTCCATGGCGTCGAAGAACTCGTTCTCGTCGTCGTCGTCGCTGCCGCCGCCACTTTTTGCCGGACCGCCGGAAACCTTGTCGTCTGCGTCGCGGAGCGACGGGGACGACGACGGCGCCGTGTTTTTCCTGATGGACCTCTCCAGCTGGTTATGCCTCTTGGCCAACTGCTCCAGGGTGTCCTCCAGCATCAGCCTGCGGTCCCTCTCGGCCTGCAGGGCCTTCCGCCAGTGCTCGCCGTGGGCGCGTGCCGAGGACAGGAAGTCCCGGCACGCGGCCACCATGGCGTTGGAGGTGATCCGGAAGAGCGTGACCCTCTCCGCCGCCGTCGCGGCCGCCCGCCTGAGCTTGTCGCCGCCGCCCGCGTCCGTTCCGTCGCAGGCGGCCACGTCGTCCACGCCGTCCAGCTCCGACAGCGCCTTTTGCAGGACGGAGCCGTGCTTGACGACGAGGTCGTTGCAGGCGGCGAGGTCCTCGGCCTTGCCGGCCAGCGCGCTCAGCGTCCACGGGACGAGCTCGGAGGACGCGTCGGGGGCGAGGGCGGCGGGGGCGGCGGTGCGGCGTCGCCGTCGGTCGGGACAGTAGTCGCTGTCGTCGTCGTCGCCCGAGTCGTCCTCGGACTCGGCGCGCAGCCGGGCGGCCTTGGACTTGGCCAGCTCCAGCGCTGTGATCCAGCGCTGGCGCTCCACCTCGGAGCTGGCCTTCAGGTGGTAGGTCTCGGCGCCCGTGTTGGAGATGACGAAGCTGCAGGAGTCCTCCACGGCGATGTTGGCCCGCGTCAGGACGATGGCCGCCCGGCACGTGTGGCCCATCTCTGCCTGGGTCCGGTAGTAGGACAGCAGGCCGTTGATCAGGACGAACCAGCGCCGCTGGTAGCCCCGCACGTAGTTGGTCCACTTGAAGAGCCAGCCCTTGTACGTGTCCGCGGGGACGGGAGGGGGCGGCTCGGACATCGCGCCGGCAGTTTTCACGGATTGAAAAGACAGAGGGCCTTCGACGCACGTGGCTTAAAACCTCCTCTACTGTCGTTTGACGTGGTTTCCCGTAGAACACGTTACAGCAGCCACAAAATAAAAATAGGCTCTGTGTCAGACTAATGGCGGGGTACAGTAACCTCTACTGGAGTATGCACAAGGTTATTCCATGATGTCGGTCATCACTGACATCACGTCCATATCCTCATGGCTTATTGTTGCATGATGAATGCAGAGAAATAAGGGTAGGAGATGATATTGTGATCTCATTGCACTATATGTTTTGTGTCATTGTCATTGGCACATTTGATTGTCATGGTTTCAGTTTTGAGAAGGAAACCCTAACTGCAAAGGCAAGACACCATTCCACATAAACAACCACACCATGGGGTCATGAAGTATTTGTCTCCCCGTGAATGCATAGAAAACTGGAATAAGAAAAATAGTAAAAAATCACGGCACTTCGTCTATAAGGCCCGCACAAGGCAGACTCGCATTCGATAAAATCCAACACGTGGCTTCTCATTCCATATTGAGCACCTGTCCCTCACATTTTGGAAAGAACTCGGCCAATTCCATGCATTATTACTGCTGATATTAGTATCAGCCTTACCGCTATTAGTATCAGCTAGTACTGCTGATATTAGTATCAGCGGTAGTAACTAGATCTGCACTCTGTCGAGTGCCAACTTGCACATAACAAAGCAGGCCATGGCCTACTTGTGTGCAGGCAGGGTGAGCGAGTAGAGGGCTAGTGTGCCCGACACCTCCAGGAGGTAATAAACTCATGACAATACTATAAAGTACCTCAAAATACTATGAGGTACCTCAATTACATTGCCATTACATCATCAACTAAACCAGCCAATCAAGAGTTTTCAAAACGCAGTCACTGACTGATCGAAAAGGCTCTGCACTAAATGTTCAGACTTAGGACACTTTGTGCGGATAGAGCCCATTTCACATTAAATCTGCTTGAAATCCTTTATTTCACTGTGTTTTTATTTTAATGGTCACATACTCCTTCAATACGAATAACGTGTTCAAAGATTGAGCGTTGCTTAAAGGGGTATTCCACTTTCAAAAAAAAAAAAAAGCTCATTTTATGGTCTACTCAGTCTCATGTGAACACACCAGACAGTTTATAAGTTAATCCATTCACTATTTAGATATTTGATGTTCATTTTAGCTGCCCCGCCCCCTTCCTATACAAACCCATTATAACTTAAAACTCCATTTTAACCATAACAGATTATTTGAAAACAACCCATCTTTTTCTGGTGACTGATATTGTCCTCGTAATATGTGAGAGGGCCGTGGAATTTCATTTACAGTTTTCATTTATTTTTAAAATATTGTTTCATTCATTTGGGTGGGCATCCCCAAATATGGAGGCTGGTACATTTTCCAAAACAATATTTTAAAAATAACTAAAAACTGTAAATGAAATTCCAGAAAAAAATATGGGTTGTTTTCGAATAATCTATCATGGTTAAAATGGAGTTTTAAGTTATAATGGGTTTGTATCGGAAGGAGGCGGATACACTACAATGAACATCAAATATCTAAATACTGAATGGAGTAACTGATAAACTGTCTGGTGTGTTCACATGAGACTGAGTAGAACATAAAATGACCAAAAGTTTTTTTTGAAAGTGGAATACCCCTTTTAACCTCGGGTTTGCAGCCCTGTGCAGAATGCTTCCAAGATACTGTAGGTATACTTTTCACAGTATATTCTCTGTACTTACTGCATCTAACACAGACTTTGTCCATGTCCACGTCGTGTTGCAGGCAGAACCTGACCGTCTCGTGTGATGTTTTCATGGAGACCGTTAACACCGGTGGCGTCTTCATTGCTGCCAGGGTGGACAAAGGTGGCATGTTCACCCGCGGTGCCAAGGGAGTTTTCTTTTGGGTGTTCGCAGACGGCAACTACAAAGTCACCAGTGACCTCGGTTAGTAACGCTGAATACACCCCCCCCCCCCCCCCCCCCCCCCTTACGGGCCCATTTGGTTTCATGTTTATGCTCTCAAAGAGTTGACAAACTTTCCATCATTTAGCCTGGGGACCACCTGGAATCCTCTCTGGGACCCCTGGTTTAGAGCCTATTGAGTGACTGAGTGAGTGTGTGTGTGTGTGTGTGTGTGTGTGTGGCAGGTTTAAGGGCAAAGAGAAAAGTACCAGCTGAAATCTTTATTGATTAGCCTGTGACTGTGTGGTGGTTAACGTAACTGCATGTGACCAGTTACAACCAATGAGGTTAGTTCCTTAAAACGACCTGTGGTAGAATACGCGGTAATATAACAGGAGTTGATAAGCTGCTAAGCTAAACAGGACTTTCCAGTATTATACAGAGCCATATTCCAGGTTTGTTTTTGTTTTTTTGTTTGTCTTTGCACAGTGCATTCTGTGTGTTTTGCCTTTTTATAGGTTGTGCCTAATACCTTCCTGTTTTTATGAGATTTCCCACAGGAGTTGAATTTCAATCTTTTCAGTACCCTATACTGTACTTTTCAGTACAGTATGTTATTAGTAAGGCTGTTGAAAATAACAGATCACCTATTTTGATAAATATTTATATTTTTTTCCCAGATGCTTTTTCTTTTTTAAATGTTCAAATCCTATAAAGGAAAACGGGCATATTTTAGACATAGTTCGAATGGTGATTAATCATTATTAAATTAATATTGAAGCTGTGATTAATTTGATTAAAGTTTTTAATCATTCAACAGCCCTAGTTATTAGACACCATTGGAAACACATTGGCAAAACAAATTTCTTGCTAACGAGTCACGTGATTGGTCAAATAAGGTAAGAGCAGTTAATCCAATGACGCTTGGGCCGACGGTTCGAGGTGTCCTTGGGCAAGTGTGAATGGGTGAATCTATAATGCACTTGGATAGCGCCTTGGATAAAGGCGCTGTGAAAAACGCACCATTTACCGAGCCTCGCGTGCATTTTGGCGCTGAACAGCGCGAATGTTGTGTATTGCGGTTTGCATCCTTGGATCAAAATTCACACGTTTGATGAATGATTTAACGTTGTGCCTCCTCTCTCCCCTCATTAGCGGGTCAGACTGTGTTTGCCGAGGGCAAGTCTGGCACCAGAGCATACGGGTGGCACACACTGACGCTCACAGTCAAAGTAAGTTCACAAACCCCTCATGGCCACGTCTTGCAGGGACGGATCTAGGCATGGGCATGCCTAGATCCGTCCCACTCTGACCCAACAGACATGCAAAACAGCCCAAGATATTTCAAATTAAAGTGCTTATATTTAAAATGATATGAAACACTACTACTGCTACTAACTGCTATTGTGCCACCACTAAACCAACAGCATTTCATCATTGAAAACAGAAAACTCTCTCAGAGCTCAGAGTCAGACCTTTAGCTTTATGGATGCTGCGTGTCTGTTGCAACTTCAACAACAACTGATGTTATTATTGATGCTTTACTTGCTTAATATAAGTCATGTAAATGAAAATGGTATGATTTCTGATTTTGCCAGTGTGAGATGATCTGTAATGATGCACATACAGTAAGAGTGACCCTGACTTCCAGGGGCAGATGTAACATTTCCCAGCATCAATAATGCAACAGACACGCATAAAGCTAAAGGGCTGACTCAGAGAGTTTTCTGTTGAAATGCTGTTGGTTTAGTGGTGCCACAATTGCCCCCCCCCCCCCCCCATGCCCATGCCTAGATCCGCCCCTGCTGACTTCACGTGGGTGTGATTTTTTTTTTCCAGGGCCAGTATGCTTCAGGCCTGCTGAATGATAATCCCCTGTGGAAAGACGTTGTGGTGAAGTCGTCACCCACCAACGGCTGGGCGGCCATCGGAACGCACTCCTACGAACTGGCCCAGTTCGACAACTTTGCGGTGCAAGCGGACATGTGATCGTATCGCGTCGCGAATGTGCCTTGACCAATTAATTTATTTCCACTAATTTCACTTAATTCCAGTTTTATGCCCTTTTTAATGTGATGTCAGCAACCTGAGGTGGATCTGTTTTATTAATATTAGTCTGTTTTACGACGGGGGATTGTGATTTGTGAATAGGGGTTTACAGAAACAACACTTGAAAAGACAAAGCATTTCTCTTAATCGATGTAATGAAGGACATGGATGAATGATTTTAAAGTGTTCTATTTTTTTAATTTTTGTTTTGTTTTAAATAAAGTGATTTTCTTAATGTGTTTTAATTTATTCGATGTAATGGTTTAACCATATACAATTGCTATTTGAAAATTGCTGATTTACAGTAATAATGTAACAAACGTGACCAAATGGTACCGTTTTTTTGCCTGGTCTGTGTCTCATGGGACGGCTGTAGGCAGTTCAGAAAGCCGTCCACCATGTGCAATGAGCCCTTCACTAAGCCCCTCCCCAATCCGTCCTCGTCCAATAGGCACATTAGAAGAGCAAAGCTTGACCTGCATAGCAACAGTTGCTAACCTATTTGGACTGGCATTGGACAGTGTCTAAACTCCTCCCCAAGGGTTTAGTTTTGAGAAGGGCTCATTGCGCATCATTGATTCTCATCAAAGTGCACCTACAGGCAGCTGCAATTTGAAACTGGCCTCTGTTAAAAAAAAAACTTGCCGTTTTCCCCTGCTTGTATATTTCTCTTTTCTCTTTTGCCTCCATTATGATCTGCTGCTTTCTGACTTCAGGGAAGTGCTTATTTGTATATGTCTCTAAATTTTTGATAAAATGAACAGGGTGGTTGCCATTGTAATTGTAAACAGATGTATTTTCTTACTGATTTGCCCATTCACAGTTATCAGTCATCTATTGAGAGATGCTTGAGTTGTACTGTAAATTTGGAACCAGCCACATCGCTCCTACTATGAGGCACAGAAAAAAAGGTATTTTATCATGAACATTAAACGTTAAAACCAGGGTTTGGTCCCTCAGAGCTGAACTACAGCTGCTGTTATTGTAGTATGTGGATATACTAAAACTTCATACAAAATTACAATAGTATAGGCAAGGTATATACTGTGTATAGGGTACCACTACCAATAGGCCTTATGGGCTGTTTTCATTGACTATCCATGCAGATAATAAAGGTATCGCCTCTATGGTTTTCAACCTTTTTGATACCACCATTTATTCAACATTTGAGCCGCGGACCAATGTCATTTGAACCCCACAGACCAATGTCATTTGAACCCCACAGACCCAAAACTAAATATTTGTTTTGCTTTTGTCCACAATTTCAGGCTGTATTTGGGGGAAAAAATAGGCAAACGTACAGATCAAAATGACCATTGATCTTCTACATTCGATATGAATATTTTAACTCTCGAGAGTGGAAACTTGGACCTCTCCCAAGGACCACTTGTGGTCCCCGGACCACCTGTTGAAAACCCCTGCTCTATGGCAACCAAAATCAAGGCCTACATGTGATCTCCATTCTCCACTGGGACATTCTCACCATGAGCATTGCGAATGGGGACAACAAATATAGGGACAAGTCCTGCACCGCAAGGAGATGGATTGGACTGGAGTCCAACTGGTCTGTAGGCTACAAAGGCTCTGGTACACAAACTAACTAATTAACCAACTGTCCATCATTTTAGCTGGGGACCACCTGGAAGGACGACTGGTGGTGCCCGGACCGCTGGTTGAAGACCACTGAAGTAGGTCATTTAGATATGTATTTTAGTTGTATTGCTGTAGGCCTACAATACGTTAAAAACAGTTGGCGTGTTGCACTTGCACACAATGTCGAAAACCATGCATTTCCAACTGCAGAGCGCTCAATGTCTGACCCCTCAATGTCGCGCCATCCTGCTACTAGACGGCTCCTCCGACACTCGCTTTGCAGGTGGTTGGTTGCATAGCAACGGGGGAAACGCCAAACATGGCCGAACGTCAAGTCTCCGACAGGGTGCGGCAAAGTGGGAATAAGCGAGTTTTTATCAACAATTTAGATTCCTACGCATCCAGATGTATTGCCAAGGTAAGCATTTGATTTGTGTGCAAGTTGGGAGTGAATAAACAGCGTTTCTGTCTGCGAAATGTGCACGTCGACGTTGAATAAGCAGAATCTGCCTATTCAACTATAATATGTGGACTGATACACAACGTACGTAGAGAGGTCAGAGCGAGTTAAAGGGTAATTCCACCCATTTTCAATTTTACTATAATATAGAGCAGTGGTTTTCAACCTTTTTGATGCTTGCCAGGGACCACCTTTTATTCAGAATTTGAGCCACGGACCACCACTTGAGGACATTTTAGCCCCACAGATCCCAAAACTAAAGATTTCTTTTGCTTTTGTCCATCTTCTAGTTGTGTAGACTTTGGGCCAATTCACATGATGCATATTTTAACTCTTGAGAGTGTAGAAATGAAACCAAATGGACCCGCAAGGGTCCATTTGGTTTCATTTTTACACCCTCAAGAGTTACATCTGGTTAACCACCTTAGCTGGGGACCACCTGGAACCCTCTCAGGTGGTCCCCGGACCACCTGTTGAAAATCCCTGATATAGAGAGCATAGGCCTACCTAAGAGGTGCTGTGTGGAAATAAAAAAAAAGGCCCCCCATTATGAAAATAATTCTGTTGGAAAGTTGATGTTTTATTTGGGTTGTAACCTACTGTGCCATGAAAATAAAATGAAATTATCCAGTGTTTGTCCAGATGTCTCCCTATCTCTTATTTTGAGTTTGGGATATTACCAGTATGGATACAGTTACAGGGAAACAAGTGAAATTGTGGTGAAAAGTGGTGACACAGAAAGGAGAGCAAAAACAAATAAATACATAAATAAATAGCCTACACTGTAGGCCTATTTATGTATGTGTAGGATAAGGCAAAGCCACCCCCTATTTTTTGTGTTTATTTCTTGTGATGATTTCTTTATAACCCATTCTAATAATCCTACACAAGTTCATAATGGGAATACAAGTTAAAATAGTTAAAAACACAATAGTTAAAAAGGATAAAAGTTCATGCATATATGTATTTTGTTTTGCCATTGTTTTATGTAATGGTTTAAATAGTAGATTTCTTGCCTGCTTGCAAATGTAGACAGTGCAGTCGCACTTTTCCGCCGCTAGATGGCAACACACTCCAGTGAGAGGTGGGTTGCAGACAGTCAGGTCAAGCGGGAAGTCAGTACATTCCTGTAGAGTGAGGGCTGGGCAAAACATGTGTCTCATCATCGTTGTGTGTGAATATCTATGTTTTGCAGAACTGTCCAGTAAAAGCTCAACATCCACTAATATGGACTGATTAATTCATTGAAGTGTGTAACATATGTATGTATTTATTTATAGCTCTATTTATGTAGCCTGTAGGCCCTACATTACATAAATAGAGAGAACACAGATAGATCGCTAGAAAGAAAGATGCAGGACCCCCCTTATCACTGTTGCTGAACTAAATGATGTAGGCCTATAGCTCTCTAGCTTGGTTTAAGAGATTTTAATATGTGATGAGGTCTAGTGCCAATGTATTCTTCTTTGCCGCCTCCTCCTCCTCCTCCTCCTCCTCCTCCTCCTCCTCCTCCTTCTTCTTCTTTCTGAACACCCCCCCCTTTTGTTGCATTTAACCGTGAATTCTCCTCTGTGTAGTTCCTGTCCTCCTGTGTGGTTGGGGCGTCCCTGGTAGCGGACGGGGAGGGGGACGTCGGGAAAGACGAACCAAACAGGCCAGGAGGACCTGCAGGAGGAGACAGCTTTGACATTGTTGGGACAGTTTCTGACCCATCCGCAGAGAAACCCTCGCATGTTCTGGAGCAGTATTGTGTAAGTTAAGATTCGCAACTATTTAAAATGACAAATTAGACCTCCAGTGGTTCCAAGGTCCAATGACAATTTAATTTTATTTTGAAGGTTCCCATGTAGATGATATGGTAGCTTAACATTGCAACATTTTTGTCACTCACCTGTAAACAAACTCACTGACACTGCAGTTTCTGTATATTTCTATAAGGGTGCCTTACCGTATATTCAGCTAATAGTGTCACTCTGAGCAAATAGTTAGTTAATTAGTGCACATTTTTGCACACATGAAGTAAATCCCTTTGCAAAGAACGGATATCTCCTGTCCATTCACATATTTCCCCTCATCGAACTGAAAATATGCATATTTGCTTGTTCATAAGCAGAAACTCCAAATATCACCAATGGCTCCGTATCAACGCAACAAACATGCATTATGAAGTCACGTGAGCCATGATAAAGTATTCAAAATCAATCCATCATGTGTCTCAAAAATTAAATGCCTTTGACAATGAAGGGACGAATTACGTCACGTAGACGAGCAAAATGGCAAACCTATCACATCAATTCAGTTGTTCATGACATGATGGTGGATAAGGATAAGAGCGTCCCTCACTTCACATACAGTAGACATGTAATTGTCCTTCTTGCAGCTGTATTGGCATTAATTATCCAATATTTCTGTCGAAGCCTGTGCAACATGTGATTCCTCCCAGCGTGCCCTAGTTGTTGATGGATATGACGCAAAATGAGCTGGGAGACATGCAAGTCCTTAGAAAGTATGACAGGGTGCTTGGTTTCTGATGGTAGAGCAGATTTATGCAAACGACCTCCAACTCTGAGAACATCCTCCTCCAGTATGGGGTCTAGTTTATATAATGGACTGTCCTTTGAGACCATCTTTGATCCTTGTTTGAGAGAGGCAATTTCACTTTTGTACTTGTGTTTCTGAACAAAACGAATGATCGCCTTCTCCGCTTCCTCAAAATCATCTGGAACCAGATGTTTTCCACCAAGTGTGGCTTTAAAGCTCTTAAGTGTCTGCTCCAAAGTACTTCTGACTCCAGCATCCTTATCACTTTCAGCAGCTTTTAGTTCCTTTCTTTTTTGTCGTAGAAGCAACAGAGTGTTTTTCAGTTTAAGGAACCAGGCCACAGACACTTTAAGCTTCCTCCAGGATGAGAAATAGTTGATGAGATGGTGTGTTGGGCTCTCAGGGTCCTTTACAATAGCATTCACTGCTGCTTCTTTTTTGACCTCGGGGTCATCAGTGGGAATCATGTGATCCACTACCAGTATAGGCCACTCATTCTCGGGCAAATAGAGGAAATCTGGGCCTTTAATCCATTTTCCATGTTTGAGAAATTCCTCTGCTCTCATACCACGTGATGCTTCGTCAGCAGGATTCACCTTGGAGCCCACATACCTCCACTGGTCCACATCTGTAGCTTCTCTGATTACAGTGACTCTGTTGGCAACAAATGTATGAAATCGCCTGGTTTCGTTGGAGATGTATTTGAGGACAGTCGTGCTGTCGGTCCAAAACACAGACTTCTCCATTTGCCACTGTAATTCCTTTTGAAGCATTCTATCCATTCTAACAGCGAGGACTGCTGCTGTGAGCTCCAACCTAGGAATGGTGATGTGCTTCAGAGGTGCAACTCTGGCCTTTCCAGCAAGGAATGAAACATGCACTCTATCGCCATCTGCCAGTCTCAGGTATGACACTGCACCATAACCAGCTTCACTGGCATCAGAAAAGGTGTGAATTTGTGCCTTCAGAGATGTTTTGAATTTCAGTGATTTGATACAACGTTCCACCTTGAATGCACTCATCATTTGTAGATCGCCCAGCCAATCAGACCACTGCTTGGAGAAGGAGGGGGTAATTTGTTCATCCCACTTCAGGTTTTGCCGGCAAAGCTCCTGCAACAATAACTTGGCTGGCATAGTAAAAGGAGCCAAAAATCCTATAGGGTCATACAGAGAGCTGACCACCGACAATATACCTCTCCTGGTCTGTGGGCGTGGCTGCAAGGAGGTCCAGAAGCCGAAGCTGTCAGTCTCTACGCACCATTGCAGTCCAAGTGCTCGTTCCATAGGTAGGTGGTCTTTATCCAAATCCAATTCTTTCATCTCTGTTGCTCTGAGGTTACTTGGTATCGACGCCAGGACAGAACGGCTGGTTGTCACCCATTTTTGTAGGTTGAATCCTCCCAGACTACAGAGCACAGTCAAATCCTTTACAAGCCTAATAGCATCTTCTTCAGTGGCTATACCGGCCAGACAGTCGTCCACGTACATGTTATGATTGACAGTTTTAATTACTTCAGGAGGGAAGTGAGCTGCATTGTCCTCCGCAGTTCGCCTTAGTGCATAGTTGGCGCAGCTGGGGGATGAAACAGCTCCAAACAAGTGTACCCTCATTCGATATTCAACTGGCTCTTGCTTGGTGTTACCTTCAGGCCACCAAAGGAAGCGAAGAAAATCAACATGTTTATCCGGTACCCTCACTTGATGAAACATGGCCTGGATGTCGGCCATGACTGCGACTGGCTCCTTTCTGAAGCGAATGAGGACCCCCATGAGAGTGTTTGTGAGATCGGGGCCCTGCAAGAGCTGACAGTTCAGAGATGTTCCTTTATATGAGGCACCGCAGTCATATACAACTCTCAGCTTTCCTTTAGTGGGGTGATGTACTCCGTGGTGGGGAATGTACCACACCTTTCCCTCCTCTTGTTCCAGCTGTTCAGTGGGCACAACTTCAGCATAACCTTGAGCCAGCATATCATTAATGAACGAGGTGTACTCTTCTTTAAACTTGATGTTCTTTTCAAACTTTCTCTTCAGGCCTTGTAGTCGCTGCTCTGCAACACAGCGGTTATTTGGTAGGACCGGATTCTCTTCTCTGAAAGGTAAGTCAATATTATAATGCCCATTTTTCAATTCAGCTGAGTTTCTCATTATGTCCATGAATTTAATGTCCTCTCTGGACATTTCCAATTGCCCCTCTGACATTTTTTCATTAAAATCATGGTTGTATTGTTTAATGAGCATCTCTTCCAGATGTTCCACTGATATGTGGTTTACTGTAACAACAGAGCATCCGGTGTTAATTCTGCTGTTGTTTCCACTCCTCAGAGGTCCATTTATGGCCCAGCCAATTCTTGTTCTCACTGCGTATGGTCCTTCATTTTGGCTATTAATGAGCTCCCATGGCTCCATCACCTTTGCAGCATCAGTACCGATGAGCAAGTCAACATCTGCATCCAGGTCATATAGCTTGATGTTTCTCAAATAGTGCCATTTGTCCACATCTTCCTGTCGAGGAATATTTTCCCGTGACACTGGCATGGCATTTTGTGTCAAGACATTAGGCAGTTCTATGAAATCATCCATGTCCATACCTGCCACTTCCAAGTGAGATAATACATTGGTATTCACAATTTTCTTTTGCCCCATTGTTCTTAACAGTATGCTGGTTGGCTTGCCACTTAGCCCCAGTCTTTTTGCCAGATTATGAGTGCAAAATGTACCAGAACTCCCTGGATCCAAAAATGCATAGGTCTGCACAACTCTGTCACTCTTTTTGTTTTTCACTTGAACTGCCACAATGGAAAACACAGCGGTGTCCTGGTCTCCGGCCCCTATATGGCCACATGTTTGAGACTGACCAGATGCATCACTTGCAGCCTTTTGAACTTCTTTATACTCAATATGAAGGATTGATGGATGCCTTTTCTGACACACACAACATTCCAAACGATGCTTACAAAATTTGCTTGTGTGTCCAACTTTCAGGCATCCAAAACAAACACCACGTTCCTTTATGAAACTTATTTTATCCTTTTGTGTCTTGAGTTCAAACTGTGAGCACTTGTCCAGTGAGTGATTGATTTGTTGGCAGTATAAACATGATTTAGTGTGACTTTGGGTAGAGACAGGCTTGATATTATCATCCATGTGGCTTTTGTTTCCTTCTTTCACGGCAGTGACACTGGTGGCAAAGGTGCCCTGCTTCTTATGCTTTAGTTGACTGACAGTGGGGGACGCCTTGTTGTAGGTGCCGTGTTTTGGATCCTGAATATTTCCAAACAGTGGGTCAGAAACAATTCTCACTTGTTTTTCCACAAAATTGACAAGATCAATAAACAATGCTCTGCAACCACGTTGCTCCTGTAAGTCACATGCGACATTCCTCCATTTCTCTCTCAATTTATAAGGAAGTTTCATGACCACATTTCTGAGGTTTGATGGCATATTCAGCTCATTCATGTGCATGATCTGTTGTGTTAGATTCGAACATTCCCTCAAGAAAAGAGAAAATGATTGCAATAATTTAACATCTTCCGTCTTAATTATGGGCCAATCATGAATCTTGTCCATATAAGCAGAAGCGATTTTATATTCATTTCCAAAGTGTTCAGACAACAAGGCTTTTGCTCTTTGATAACCTTGGACAGGGGGTAGGTGCTGACAACTTTTCACCAGATCTTTTGGCTGCCCCCTGGTGTACTGTTCCAAAAAATGCAAACAATCACTTGTGTTGTTAGTTTTAGCTTCCACACAGCTTTCAAAAGATCTTATGAATGAGTGATATTCAAGGGGATCACCATCAAAAATGGGTATGTTTCTCACAGGTAGAGAAGAGGCTAGATTTTGCTGTACCAGCATATTAGTAATTTCAGTTTGCCGTTGCATGATATTCACAAAATCATTTTGGGTGCTGCTGTTAGGTGCCATATTTGAGATGGGTGCCTTTCCTCCTCGTGGAACATCATGAATCATTTGTGTTACTGGTGCTTGAGTGTTATTGGTTGTTGATCTGAGGTTTGTCCGTATGGCTGCTGTTTGTGTTGTTTCTGTAAACCTGATGGTCTGAGATGTTGTATTTGGCCTTACAGTGACAGCCACAGAGTGATATTCATTTTGCATTTCATTATTAGTTCCCTGTGGGACAAACTGATTTGCTCGTGGGTTGAGTTGACTTGTCATTTGATTCTGAGCCATGTTTCTTTCCAGGTAAGAGTTCATTGCATTAGATCTTTTTGAACTGCATTTTGAGTTGATTTCCAGTACATTGAGTTTGGCGTTAGTCGCAGCGAGCTCACTCTCCAGAGCCAGCTGTTCCTTTTCCTTTCTTATTTTGTCTCTTTCCTTCCTTAATTCTTCCTCTTTTTCCTCCAACTCATGTCTCCTTTTTAATGCGTTAAGTCGCTCCATGAGTGCTGCTTTGTCAGCCTCCACTTTCAACCTGGCAGATGCCGTAGAGGAGGTCTTAGAGACACTTGAGTTTGTTTTGTGTGACTTTTTCTTTTGACATGAGATGTTTGAGGCACTGTCCTCTGGATTGATATCATCAATAACATCACTTTGTTCAGTTTGAGCTTCAAGGACATCATTGTCAACCTTTTCATTCATTTCAACCCCATTTTCATTTGTTTCAGCACCAGTTTCATTTGTTTCAACACCAGTTTCATTTGTTTCAACACCAGTTTCATTTGATACCACATGAGGGTGCCCTGCAGCGGACAACCAACTCTTAACCTCCTGAGTGAAACCATACAATGTCATCATTTTTGCATTGACATATGTGTTTTGCCTTTCAACCTCCTCCTCAGGCAAATCCATGTTTATGAAAGATTCATGTATTTCCATAGCCTGCTCATAACATTTGATGAAGTCACACAAATGACCTTGAACAGATTTCACATTTTCAGTAGTCTCCATTAACTCACGCATTGGTTCAATGTATTTCATGGCCTGTTTGAACTTGGCAGATCTTTTTTCCTGGCATGTTTGCATGAAGAATGCCAAACCCTTTGCTGTGAACTTCATGCCTCGTTTTGCAGAGGGCTCTGGCTCTGGCCAAGCAGCATTCTCCAACATTGCCACATTTGATTCACCCACAGTCACTGTCTCATTTGTCTCAGCTGAATCCATTTTCTTAG
Source organism: Benthosema pterotum (assembly GCA_039105355.1). NCBI lineage: Eukaryota > Metazoa > Chordata > Actinopteri > Myctophiformes > Myctophidae > Benthosema > Benthosema pterotum. The sequence goes on along the minus strand of CM076980.1, from coordinate 43,299,055 downwards.
TGTGAATGAAGGACATTTAAACGTATGGCTCACACATCCAATAACTCCCAATAGGCATTGACATGTAATGGGACAATAATGCAGTCACTCCGATGAGTTTGCCTTTTTCCAATAAAGCCGACAGATTATTTTCCACATACCAAGTGTCGTTGCGTAGGGCTTTGTGCAAGTGTGATGACCATTTGGGCCACTTGGTCCTCCTTTCTCCTTCTCTTTAACAGCTGATCCAAACTTCAAAGTGGCAGTGCTTTGTGCAAGTAGGCCGGGTGTGGCTAGTAGCTTCCTTGACTGGTTTGTTTGAAAGTGCAAGTGCAACAGTGCGTCCACTCCAACTCCAAACATCCAAATGGTGCAAAAATCCAAAACATGAATCAAAATATCCGCTTCAAAAAAGGGAGGTTTTTTACTTTATGTAGTGGCTAACTTACACCAACAATAAAACTTAACTTCAAAGGCCACTAAAGGGCACCAGGTAAGCAGATCTTACGCAGAGATCAGGGTAAAAAAGGCCAATGTCCAGTCAGGCAGCGTCATTTTGTTGTCTTTTATTTAGCAGATGTTAATACAGCAAAAGGATGGTCATATTTGCTATTTCCCTGACCTGCTGGTAAAAAACCATATGCCCTGCCCGGTCTACCCATCTACCTGAGTGTGCTCATCAGATAAGTAAACTCAGCTGTCCACCCAGAGTGCCTGTTGCCTTTCAAAATAAAAGCACATAGCTGCAACTTAACTAAAGGAAACCAAAGACAATAATAAATGCATTAAATTGATTAGAAAGAAAAATACCAAAATACTAAATAGCTCCCACAGTGTCGATGTAGAGAATTTGGTGATATTTGTAGTTTCTACTAATGAAAACTAATTTCTACTAATGAACAAGCGCTCCCTCGCCTCGATCGTGTGTGTGTGTGTGTGTGTGTGTGTGTGTGTGTGTGTGTGTGTGTGTGTGTGTGTGTGTGTGTGTGTGTGTGTGTGTGTGTGTGTGCGTGCGTGCGTGCGTGCGTGCGTGCGTGCGTGCGTGCGTGCGTGCGTGCGTGCGTGCGTGCGTGCGTGCGTGCGTGCGTTTGTGCGTGCGTGCGTGCGTGCGTGCGTTTGTGCGCTGTGCATTCCAGCAACCGGAACAGCCGGAGCTTCTCCAGCGACTGATGGATTGCGATGTCGTCATCTACAACGTTACCCAGCATGCCGAGCAGTTGGAAGAAGCCTCCTGGGCCGTCTCAGGTACAGTATATACAGTATGTGCTACACAAACGCCTTGCGCGAGGGTTTGGCTGTGCAGACAACACTGCAGGGCCGGGGGGATGTTTCATCATATTCTGGCTCAGATCATCATCGGTTTCCCATGCAGCAGTGATTCTCGAAATATTTTTTCTCCTCCATTGTTATTCCAAATTTGGTATTAAAGCATTATAGGACAAGAACCCCTGCAACTCAAAAAGTGTACAGGTGAAACCAGGTGGAGTACATACAGTTGTACACTCTCTGACCTATACAGAAACATAAGGGTCCATTTGGTTACTAATTAATCATTTAACCTATTTCGTCCTGACATTGTGTAAATTAAAAATAAAACATTCACTCTGAAAGAGTGAAAGACTTGTGCTGCATTCTCACATTCTCCCCCTAGCCTCGACACCCAGGCTTTCATTTTCGTTCGCCTTGCGCGAAAACGGAAAGCCTGGACTAACGCACGTTGGAAAGTGGCCTTCAAGTGGGACTGAACCTTCCGGGGTGGGCGTCGCTCTAAATAATGTGACGTAGAACAGCAGTGGACGGGCGCGGGAGGGGCCGGGGATGACGACACGTTAGTGAGATCAAATCAGAGCGCAGCACTTCCGCCGTGTGGATCCCACGACACCCCTCCCCCCCAAGGCCAAAATCATTGAGGGCTAGACCAGGCTATTCTCCCCCCAAAATAGCAGGCGTTCACGGCTGCTATTTTACAATGAAAGTTAAAGCATCACAAGCACAGTACAGAATGGTTTAAAGTATAAGCAATAATGTGTCAATGATATACAGTATTTAAAGTATTCCGACAGCCGACGATGAACAGCTCCCCAAAAAATATCACATTGCATTACAGGTAACGTGGGTGAAATGCTTAGTTGTGCATCGTTGCAGTTAAAGATAGACACAAAACACAACGTGCTTAGAATGTGACTAATCTACGTGATGCAAAATGTATACATATATATTAGGTCCGGGGTGGGCCACTGGTGGCCCCGTGCTGGGGGCCGCATGTGGCCCGCACCATCCCACCATAACCCATTTGACCTGACACAATAGATTCTTTGAAATCCTGTTATCTAGTTCCCAAATCTATTTGACGAAATTAGCAATTTAAGGGACTGCGTGACAAACACGCCTATGACCACACCTCCAGTCACAAATAAAGGTGTCGGCAAAAAGAATAGTGGCTAAGGCATGGAGCGAAAATGGAGTCCCAAATACTGAATAGAGTAACTTATAAACTGTCTTATGTGTTCACATGAGACTGAGTACAAAAGTTTTTTGAAAGTGGAATATCCTTTTAAGCTTGTATTTTTTTTTGCTACAACAGAAATGTTCAGTGTGGCCCTCTGCCCTCCTGATGTGTTTTGCGTTGTGCTTCTTCCACCCCCAGCCCTCCATCAGGACATGAGCAGGTTTGGCGGTCCAAAGACGTTCATCCTCCTCTCCACCGTGATGACATGGGCCCTCAGCAAGCCTGTGGATCCTGTGAGTGATGATGTGGAACAGCAGCAACATGTACACCCAGCGGTGGGGGGAAAAAAACAACCCTGGCAGTCTCCTATCGCAGGGGTTTTCAACCTTTTTGATACCAGGGACCAGCATTTATTCAGCATTTGAGCCACGGACCACCATTTGATGACATTAAGCAGAACCAGAAACCCCAAAACTAAAGATTTATTTTTGCTTTTGTCCAAAAACAAAACAGCCAAACATATTCAACATAATGATGAATATTTTAACTCTTGAGAGCGTAAAAATGAAACCAAATGGACCCGCAAGGGTCCATTTGGTTTCATTTTTACGTTCTCAAGAGTTACATCTGGTTAACCAACTTAGCTGGGGACCACCTGGAACCCTCTCAAGGACCACTGGTCCCCGGACCACCTGTTGAAAACCCCTGTCCTATCGGAATACAAGAGCACTTGCCCCCCAAAACACACCTAATGGGCTTTAGTGTTATAGAGGGTATACCCATGCATGAAGTGAATGTAAACAGTGTTTAACATACTTTAGTGCAATTAAATAGGACCTTTTATGTTTGGATGAAAGGGCCGGAAAAGGAGATTTTGCCATGTCACATGCATACTCTCTATAGTAAATTCTGATTTGCGTCTTTGAACACATTAGTTTTAGCCCTGTTTAGGCAATTTAAAATATTATGACTGTATTATAGTCTTAATAAAAAAAGACAAAAAGAAATGGCTCAATTTTCGTTACCCGCTCCCAAACCCCTCATCCTTTTTTTTTACTATTTTGATAAACGTTTTTGGAATAGTTCAAAATGCCAATGTATTGACACATTGTGAGTTTGCAGACCATTTTAACTATTGATTTTTTTTTTTTTTTTTTTTTTTACTTTTTTTTTAATAGTTTAAAAAGTCAACCCAGAGACATAAGTCATATCTGGTATCTGGTAATAGTAAAACTACCGTTATCACAATAGAGAAAATACTCAGATACAAGTAAAAGTCCTCCACTCAACATGCTACCTGAGTAAAAGTACACAAGTTATAGGCATCAGCATGCACTTGGAGACCAAATATAGGGTTGTGAATTTTGACTATTATTGTTTTGTCCCTGGAACCCTCTGAAGGTGTCTGCATTGTGATGTGTTATTCTGTAACAGGAGGACATAGACATTCCGTTCACCGACGAGGACTACCGCAGGAGAAGAGCACACCCCAACTTCAAGAGGCACATCGACCTGGAGAAGCTGGTGGTGAAGATGGGGAAAACGGTCAGTTTTTTAGCTCCCTGCTCATGTAACCGGGATGTACGTCCAAGCCTTTGTGTAAATCACGAATACCGTAACTTCCTCCGCTGCACGTGTCTATTTAGATTTTATTCACGCTGTCTTTATACAGTATTTCTTTCTTTCTTTGCCCTCCAGAAAAGGACGTTGTTCACGACATATGTGGTGGCATCAGGACTCCACTATGGAATGGGAGAAGAAATCTTCCACTTCTTTTTTAAGGTCTGTGCACCCGCTTGTCCGTCCATCAGTCCATTTTATTAACTGTAATGTATGTTATTTTTAGGGCTATTGAATGATTAAACATTTTTTAATCAGATTAATCACATTCTGCTACTACTGTCCAAAATATTCCTGTACAGGATTTGGACATTGATTGTTTTTTTGTTTTTGTTTTTTGTTTTTTTGATTTTTTAAGAAAAGGAATGTGAGAAAAAAAAACAAATAAATAACTGTTTATTTTTTAATATTTATCGAAATAGGTGATGTACAAGTCCCCAATGCTTGTAGATCCCTCCAGCTATACTTTATGGCTCTGAATACAGGGAGACACACAGCTATGCAGATTTTTTTTACTTAAACAGTGAGTCAGAGTGCACATGAGGGAATTGCGTTACATTTTAATCAGAATAATCGACTAAATGAATGAATACCATTTACGCATTATTTTCATCAGCCATAGTTATTATTATTACTTTTTAATGGTACTTATTTCCATGCGTGTTTCCAGACGTCATGGCTGGGCCATGCTCCAGTAATACCTGTCTTTGGTGAAGGAGCCAACATCGTCCCCACCATTCACATCCACGATCTGGCAAGGTGGGTCCAGTATCATAGTGCGTGCCTCCTCCCCCCCCCCCCCCCCCCCCACACACACACACACACACACGCACATTTGTCACACACACACTTGTCAATATTTTTTTCAAAACAATTAAAGAATAGTTCACAAAGCCAAGACAATGCATAACATAAATGGTCTGTTGGCTTTGTTTTCATGAGATAAGATTACACCCTGTTGGTTCAGCACTATATTTCCAATTGGGGTTTAGTGGCTGAAATGGATTTTTTTTTTTTTTTTTTTTCTTGACTGAATTACATAATGCTGTAAGATGTTTGGCAGGACATTAAGTTGAACGAATGCAGTAGTAGCACTAGTGTTTACTTAGTACTAGTGTGTACTGTATCTATGCATTGTGATATGAATACATAGATTGTGGTCTTTGTCACAATTGCTATTTCTGCTGGGGCCCTGTGAACCAATCGCATGCATATACTGACAGAGTGAATCGATCCACATTGTATTTTCCCCATAATACTATTGTAATTCATGTGCTCCCACAGTGTGATCCAAAACGTGATTGACCATAAACCCAACATCTACTACCTGCTCGCAGTGGACGATTCCAAGAACACCATGGAGGACATTGTTAAGGTGTGTCTGGTCTGCCTCTCTGTGCCAGGGGTTTTCAACCTTTTTTATACCAGCTGGGCCCACTATTTGTTCAGCATTTGAGCCACGGACGGCCCCACAGACCCCAAAACTAAAGATTTATTTTGCTTTTGTCCACAATATGGATTCAAGAAACAAAACAGTCAAACATACAGAGATACATTAGTTGTGTAGACTTAGATTAATTCAGATGGTGACTATTTTAACTCTTGAGAGTTACATCTGGTTAACCAACTTATCTGGGGACCACCTGACACCCCCTGCTCTATGTGATTGTTAAGGTTACACTGTGTGCAGACTGATACTACATATTGCACTTGTGTTGTTAAATGCAATGCCTCTAGTGCCTTTTCAATGTCCAAAACTCACCAAGTATATTGACACACCTCACAAGTGTTGGTCTGGTATGGTGATTATGTGCAAAGTAAACAAATGTTTTACCGTATTGTCGAATATAAGAAAGCTCCGGTTATAATATGACCCCCCAATTTTCAATATTCATTTGTGGAAAAGAAACATTCAATGTAAAATAGTTTACCCGATTTTTAGGACAGCTCCGTGGGGAAAGAATAACACAAAAAACATAGTCAATATTCAGGGCATCAGGGTATATGCAAACTATTAAAAGTAACACCTTTCACCTTACAATGCTCATATAATAGAATAAAGTCAATAGAAGATTCATAGTATTTTTTTGTAAAGTGAAACATATAAAACACATATTATTTTGTAATTCATAAGACATTCAAAACAGAAACAGAAGATTTATAGTATAATTTTTGTAAAGTGGCATGCATGAAGGGTGCCACTTGGAAAGGTTTATGCACATATAAAAATGTCCATATGGGCTCTGTCACATGGATGGAACTCATTATCACTATGCCAACACCAAAAAAGCTAAAGGAATAGTTCCATATGTCAGAGCCGTCGACGCTGAATGAAAGGCACACTATTGTATGTAGTGTATACTGTATAGCAGGGTTCCCCGATTAATTTTCCCTAAGGGCCATATTTTGGCGAGGGTACCAGGCCGAGGGCCGAATCCATGTGCACGGAAATGTGGGGTTTTGATTCTTATCATTTTAATTTGAAGGATGTCCAGTTTGACATGGATAGGCTAATGCCCCTATTTAATGCCATTTATATCCAGTAAACCAAATTATTATTATAACATTTATTTAGTTTATTTTGTATCATAAAAGCATGTCAACTTAAATCTAAGAGTAATCTGAGTTACAAGAAGTTTTAGTCTGTAGGCCAGGCAGGATGTCGGTATCACTTGAGGCGGCAAAACCTTACCTACTCTAAAATGTTTATAGGGTCAATATAAGTAAATTAAAATATGATAGACCTTCCACAGGAGTAGCTTTTTATATTTTGGGGGCATTTCGTTATTTTTCTCTATAGGCGGATTTTCATTAATTCCAAATAGAACTCTTACACTCAATAGCACATTCAGATCTCTTTTTGGACATTCCTTATTATAGATTAAACAAACCTGTGTCCAAAAATGGTTGGTTGTGGCCTATGTGGCCTATAATTCCTGAAATAGCTGGTATTATTTGGTGGTGGAGCAGTTATTTCAGGAATTTAAACTGAATGGGACACTGCTATCATGTGGTATCATGCAAGCAAGCCAAGTCAACTTTAGATTTAAAAGTGTGTTTCTCTTGTCACTGGGACATCCACCTGACAGCAATAGGAGCAATAGGACAATGTGCTGAAGGAAGTTAGGGCTAAGAAAGTGAGGAAGGAACTCGCATTGAGGACCCTGAACGGCATGGCCAGTGTAGCCTCCCTGTCAAATCAAACACAGCTCCTCCCATACAATGGTAGTCTTTTATATGGCAGTGAATGCTGGACAATGAAGGCAACCCTAAGAAGTCTGTAGACCAACAAGACCATGGGCGAGGGAATACCAAGGATGAGACAGAAAATAGCAGCCATTGGAATAAAACAGGACACAGTCCAAACCCCTGTGGGGACCATCACACAGGCTCCAAACAAACAATATACTACAAGATTCCTACATAGTTGGATGCAGGAACTCAAATCACCAATAAACTGGCCAGATGCATGGACAACAGGTGACTGGGATTGAACATGGAGGGTTTGTCCACTGAAAACTTCATTCTGACTCATACTGCAGATAACTGGTGCATTTATATAGTGACTTTATCCAAGACACGTCACACAGATTGTACAATACATTCACCCACTCACAGATTCATACACTGATCAGAGACAAAAAATGCAAGGCACCAACCTGCACATCAGGGACAATTAGGGGTTCAGTCAGTGTCTTGCTCAAGAACAGTATCTACCTATAGTCTCAAAAAGATAGTGTAGAACAGAGTTTCTCAAATGTTTTCATTTCAAGGAGCAATGCTTCCATTTGGTTCCATTTTGTACACTCTCAGAATTCAGCCGCTTCGACCTCTATCCATCGATTGAATAGACACTTATCAACAGAAATGTTACGATCCAATCGTGCCGGTATAGCAGATATTCAGATACCCGCCGGGCAAGTAGATATTTTGTATTCATTGCATCGGTGGATCACGGATACTACTAGTAGGGCGGGGCGAAGCATAGTTTTACTGAAGTTTTGTTTAGGGTTAGTTACCGCATAAAGCACCGTCTAACCCTAACCCTAGCCTAATCCTAAACCCTAAACATAACCCCAGTAAAACTAGGCTATGCCTACACCTAACCCCAACCCTAAACTTAACCTCAGTAAACTTATGCCTAAACCTAACCTAACCCTAACCATAACTTCAGTAAAACTTTCTTCGCCCCGCCCTACTAGTAGTATCCGTGATCCACCGATGCAATGAATACAAAATATCTACTTGCCCGGCGGGTATCTGAATATCTGCTATACCGGCACGATTGGATCGTAACATTTCTGTTGATAAGTGTCTATTCAATCGATGGATAGAGGTCGAAGCGGGTGCAGCCGCAGAATTGCACATCCGTAAGGGGCTCTGCATCCTCAACAGCTCAGTTGGTGTCTGTCCCGAGACTGGAAGGTTGGGGGTTTGATATCAAAAAGGTTTGATTAGGGCCCCTGTGACATACTAGTCATGTCCAGCGAGTGTACTGGTACATCAAGTTGCCTCACAATACAGCAACAGCAGATAGGCTCGCATAGCTTGGCAAGACTATAGAGCATCAGCTTGTTGCGAACAAGCTGAGTAAGTTATTGTGATGAAACCTGTGATGAAGGGCAGGGATGAGTGAAAACCATTAGGGATATGAATACAGTGTGGTTCTACAGTACAGTTCTACCAACAGTACAGTTCTACCTCACTGGTTGATCTCCTTGTCACTGAAGAGCATGGACAAGAAGACAAAGACTCGAGTTGTATGAACACAATGACTGTGACTGCATTTCTTTCGGCATCGTGCAAGCTAGTGGTCACTGCATACTGTTGCTTACATATTTCTGATGTTTGCCTGTGAGCATGTACTTACTGTAGTTGAATGCGGGTGTTTTTGAACTGGCCTATACGATTTTTTAGTGAGGATGTTTTTTGTTTATTTGCGATGTTATTAGTGGAGTTGCCAAGGGGAACCCCACTACTGTTATTGTGATGGCTGTGAACTTTTTTCTAGGGGAACCCCACTACTGTTAATGTGATGGGCCATCACATTAACAGTAACGGTTTTCTAATATTTATTTTGTAAACTTCCAGCCAATGAGAAACCACTGTTCTAGATGACTAAAACATGTTTCAAAATTGGTAGGTCATTAGGGGGCATTGTATGTATCGGCTGAGAATGTTTATGTTGCTCTACTCCACAGGGTTCAATGAATGAACCTAGAAAATTACAATGTTATTGGAGCAACCCTACTTTGCAATTGCAAAATTGCATTCATTCTAGTTATATATGCTATAAAGCAGGGGTTTCAACCAGTGGACCGGAGACCTTCAGTGGTCCTTGAGTGGGTTCCAGTTGGTCTCCCAAGCAAAATAATGCAGAGTTGATGTTAGATAGATATTTACCGGTAACACTTGAGTGTAAAATGAAAGCAAAGACAACTGTTATCTTTCCTATGGTAGTAGCACTACCAACATCAATACAGCATGGAATTGTGGACAAAATGTATTCTTTATGGGAAAAAAACGCCTCTCCGACCAAAAACAGGTTTTGGTCTGAGAGGTTTTTAGTCTGGGGGCCAACTCAATTATCTTCAGCCCACGGGATGATATTTAAGTACTTTTAGAACTGGCCATATTGCACACATCATGATTAAAAATGAATGCAGCTAAATGTTTTACTTTTGCAACAAATGATTTACTTTCTCATTTTACTATGAAAGCAGTGCTGGACTGCTGGTGAAGATCATAGAACAGGAAACGGAACATTTTTAAGGATTCTTATCTCATCCTCGTAATCAGTTGCCCGTGTGTTGAAACCCCAGCCCTTGACTTGTTATTCTGCCCCACTGTTTATTTGAGTTTGATACCCCTGCATTAGATAACTAACACTAGGTTATAAAATGTGGGTTTCAAAAGTGTGGACTAGGGTGTTTTTGCAGGGATTTTGCCTTTATTGTTTGATAAGGGGGGGGGGGGGGGGGGGGGGGGGGGTGCAGCAAAGGGCTCGGGAGTTGAACCCACGGCACACAGTCAGCAGTTATTTGTAAAGTTACTTTACAGTATACTTATATTATATAACAATATTGCATACTGTTAAGTATACTGTAAAGTGTCTTTACAAATAACAGTATGCAATATTGTTATTGGGACTTGAGAAAATACCAGCATGCCATGTGTTATTAATTTTAGGAATGGTTGCACTGAGATCCTTGACCCTGTGAGTGTTGCATAATTGCAACACTCATTTTCATAAAAATGATAGTTGGGACATTCTGACAACTTTTTATCATGGCTCATTCAAGTAAAAAATATTCCACAATGTGTATGCAGTTCATTCCAAGTCATTGATTTGTTTATTCCATATGTATAGCTGATATTGACTGAATATACAATTTCACAGATTTGAGGTATAGTGCAGAATTCTGGCTACAGAAAGCATAATTTTCAAGATAGAAAGGTAATCTTGGAGTCAAATTGAAGCTTAGGGGCAGGGGATGTTTTTTATATACAAGTGAGGCTGTGATAGTCACCATAATGTGCTGGTAAATAACCATCTTTGTTGTTATTTTTTAGGCGGACAGTATATTTTTTTGTGTTTCCTGGGATGATGCAGGTCATATTTAACAATACAGTGGTAGCAATCCCCAAAAACCTATTTTACCAGTTACCCCTATGTGTCAGGATACTCCATGACAAATTTTAGACTACCAAGTTGATTTATGTAATTTTAGCGAATTAATATATGCCTTTATACAATTTCGCCAGAGCCATATACCCAAAGGGGGGGTTTGAGGTGATAACTACTATAAAGCTACCAGTCAGAAATGTCTATCATATCAAAACCTAATCTAGGGATGTATAGGAACAAAAAAATCACGACTAGAATTTGCCGCCTCAGGTGATACCGATATGTCCTATCTGGGGCCTTGGCCCATGTACTATTTTATTTGTGGTTACTAGGGGGCTAGGAACTGAGAGTACAAATGGAACAATAATTAAGGATAGGGAGCCCCCTAGTGGCCCACGGAGGGCCACTAGGGGCCCTAACCCGGAACAAGGTAGTATTCACTCCAACCATGCGAGAACTCCAACCACTTGACTCAGTTGGTTTCAATTGCATTGAATCTGATTATATATTTAAGTCCTATCTTTTCATTTAAATGTATAAATGTCATATATGTTCTTGTTGAAATGTTTGTCCCTGCCACGCCTTAGCAGGAAGACAGGAATGGCATTTGACACAGTGAAGTGTCTGATAAAAAAATAAATGAACGTGTCTTATGTTAATGGTAACGTAATTAAAGGGGAATTCCACCCATTTTCATTTTTTTAAGAGAGTGTACAAATGCAACCAAATGAACCCTAACGGGTTCATTTGGTTCCATTTGTACGCTCTCATGAAAAAAGAAGCGTCTAAAGAAATCCATTAACATGGTGAAAATACATCTTGATGACATCATGGTTTTCTTCAGACCTCCATTTCTTGGGAACACAGAATGGGGGAACTTTTTTATCGTGTCCACACAGCACCTCTAGGGTATACTAATGACATATTAGAATGTTGAAAATGGGTGGAGTTCCCTTTTAAGCCATCTGGCTGAAGCTGAAATAGAATGTCCCTCTACGGTCGGTATTAACAAAAAACCTCTTATTTCTGTTCCATCTCACCCAGAGTGTGTCCTCGGCACTTGGACCAGGAAAGATCCAGAAACTTCCGCCGGAGGAGGCCTTCCTAATCCAAGACTTGACTGTAACGTCCCTTGTTCCATTTTCAACTTCAGAGAGTGCTAAACGCTATTGTTACTCTGTAGATCAGGGGTTTTCAACCTTTTTGGCACGAGGGCCAACTATTTTCTCAGCATTTGAGCCACGGACCATCATTTGAGGACATTTTAGCCCACAGACCCCAAAACTAAAGATTTCTTTTGCTTTTGTCTACAATTCCAGGATTTATTTTGGGAACCAAAACAGGGAAACATAGATAAAAAATGACTATTAATCTTCTACATTCTCTAATTGTGTAGACTTGGGGCTAATTCAGATGGTGAACATTTTAACTCTTGTGAGTGTAAACATGGAACCAAATGGACCCGCAAGGGTCCATTTGGTTTCATGTTTGATTATTATTGTTTGGTTCCATGTTTGATTATTATTATTACAAAACATACATTAACCACGTCATAGCCCCATATACGCATGTCCATTTGAAAATAGCCAATCTACCACCATGGCCACAATGTGTAAACATCATGTGAGCTTGTTGATCTGCTTTTTAGAAACTGAACTGAGTGGTGCTGTACCGTGCTGCTTGTACTGCGTGCGTATGTTAGGCTGTGCAATAGTGGCACTTACTGATAGGTAGTGAAAAAAAAATGTGAAAAAAAAAAAAAAATCTACTGTGCTCAGACACAGCCTGGCTGCACCACTCAAACAAAAAAAAATATATTTAGAGTAGATGTTTCTATACATTCTTCACAACAAACTACATCTTGAATTCCCGATTTGTACTTTGCAATTTTCACACATCTGGTGGAAGAGATGTGTGGAATCCCACCCATTTTCAGGATTTTTTTTTCCCCTGAGAGCGTACAAATGGAACCAAATGGACCCGCTAGGGTCCATTTGGACCCGCTAGGGTCCATTTGGTTGCATTTGTACGCTCTCAGGAAAAAAAAGGTCCTAAAAGAAAAATCACTAACATGGTGAAACACAACTTAATGACGCCATCAAGTTATGTTTCACCATGTTAATGATTTTTTTCAGACCTCCTTTTCTAAGAAACACAGAATGGGAGCTGGATTTTTTTTTTCATCCTGTCCCACACAACATCTCTAAGGTATATTAATGACATAGTAAAATGTTGACAATGGTGGAATATTCCCCTTTAAAAATAAAGTGCTATACTCTCCTCCTCCACACAGCAAGCAGAGATAGACTCCATGCTGGTAGACCTCCGCATGGAGGCAGTGTACGCCAAGGAGCAGCTGAACGTCCGCTGGGTGTGTGAGGCAGGCCTGGTGGAGAACATGGACACCGTGGTGGAGGAGTACAAGCACACCAGGGGACTGCTGGTATGGGCTCTATATGCAATGGGCAATGCCCCCCCTAAATGCCCAGACTGCCCCACCAAACATGAGGCATGCAAAACAACCCAGGATATTTCAAATGAAAGTGCTTATATCTAAAATGATTTGAAACACTACTACTGCTACTAACTAACTACAGCAGTGTCACCACTAAACCAACAGCATTTCATCATTGAAAACAGAAAACTCTCTGAGTCAGACCTTTAGCTTTATGCATGCTGCGTGTCTGTTGCAACTTCAACAACAACTGATGTTATTGTTGATGCTTTACTTGCCTAATAAAAGTCCTGTAACCGAAAATGGTATGGGTGCGGCTTCATCGCCCGTGGCGCGAAGCGGCACGGGCGATGAAGCCACACCCATACGATTTTTACATCCGCCCCTGACGCCCAGCCTAGACTTCCAGGCTGCCTTCACCGATGTTACCGAGCGCATGTCTATTCTGCGTTCCGAGCACAGGCCAGTGTTGTCAACTGCCAAAAATCCAAAATGCACTAGTGGCACTTCCAAAATGCACTAGAATGTGCTAGAGCAGTGGGTTTTCAACCGTTTTCATACCAGGGCCCACTATTTATTCTGCATTCTAGCCAGGGACCACTATTTGATGTTGAGTTTAGTCTCTCAGACTAGAATTTAGGAGAGATAACTGGCAAAATGTTGGTCAAAATAACAATTCTTCTACATTTTCTAAATGTGTAGATTCTTGAAAATGAGGTAATTCAGATGTTTAAACATACAGTAATTTAACTCTTGAGAGCGTAAAATGAAACCAAATGGATCCGTACGAGTTACAGATCTATAAAGGGTCCATTTGGTTACCAATGGTCCTTTCTAGGACCATTCTAGGTTTTATCTCTGGCGCCTGTCAACCAATTTCACACCAACTCACAACAAAAAAGCGCTATAGATTTTCCACCAGGAGTTTTTCTTGCGCCGGGGGGGGGGGGGGGGGGGGGGGGTGTCTGGAAAAAAAGCTAAATATAGCGACAAATCTGCCAAGTTGGCATCATTGGAAATTATACATGCAGGGACGTCTGTCTTCTTTAGTGGTGAGGATTTGTGTTGAGTTGAAATCAGGTGATATTCTGGGACAGATTTGACTAGTCTCGGATCTGGCCACAATCAAGACGTCACTAATTTCGACTCCTGACCGTGCTTACTGGGAAGCTTTTGCGTTTGGATTTGGGTGTGTGTTGACCTGTAACAGTTCCATGCTCTTCTCCTTCCAGCCCATCCGCCTGTGTGTCCTGGGTCCGCCGGCGGTGGGGAAGAGCACCGTGGCACAGAGCATCTGTCAGCACTACAGACTGCACCACCTGAGACTAGAGGACGTCATCACAGAGACCCTCGCCCACCTGGTCAGTGGTCAGGTCACCTCCCTAACCATAAAGGCGCTGATACACAATGTTTTGGTCAATAGGCTATCAACAAGCAACGTCAACTATCAACGTTGACTTTTCACCTTTCTATAGAAAATGATCAACTCCTGGTTGTTCAGAAAAGTCAGATCATTAACGCCCTCTACTGGTGAACATTTCACAGACTCCCACAGAAACTTTTCTGAAAACAAACATCGCTGCTGCTGCTTCACTGGACAGAATGTTATATAACTTTTTTAGTCTGCTAAGTGAACATGTGGTTGAAAATGACTCAGTACAAACTAAAAGCAAATTGTAAAAACAATTTGATTTATAATTTTTAATAATACTTACTGTTATAACTATTTTTTTTTACCATTTAGTGACACGATTTGGTGACATCATCAAGTCGTGTATTCTTTTATGACTTTTTTTCTGAGAGGGAAAAAGGAAAAACATTTGTTGTTGTCAACAAATCATGAAAACAAAACATTCGTCAGATTCATAATGAGCCAATGTAGTGGAGTTAGATTCTGGTTTTAAACAAATCTGTTTACAAACACAGTGTTTGCACACACTAAAGTTCTGTCTGTTTTTAAATAACTTTAAATAACTTTTTTTATAACTTAATTTACAAGAAGTCTACAGTGTTAGAAATGTAGAATTGCTATTTTGAACAACACATGCCTGTTATCTGACTTAAACACAGCATACAATTGAGGAGAGAAACAAAAACAACCTTAGTTTAGGTATCAGGCAAACATTTACTGAAGTTTCTCTTTTGGGACTTGAAATAAAACATTTGTGAACCACTGAAACCACAAAAAACACAAAAAACTGTCTCAGGGCTCATAGCCTACCTTAGTAGACATTTTTTTCTTCCAGAGCTACTTGCAAGAATGACGTATATTAGACACATAAGCCGTACTTCAAAGAAACTAATAAGACACCGGGTGAACATCGAATTATCCCAGCATCTCTCTAAGCAGGTTGCTCTCTACCGTGAATACGTTTCTTGGCAGTGTGTTTGATGATGGATGCATAGCAATTGCCCCCGAAAGGACTTAGAGAAAGGAGCTATCACGGGGAAAACGACTAAAATAAAACCATATAGAAATACATATATACACAGCGTACAAGACCAGTGTTGACCAGTGTTGTAGTGGGCCTTTTAGAAGTGGGGGGACGCCTCTTAAAGGGGAATTCCACCCATTTTCATTTTTTTTTTCTGAGAGCGTACAAATGTGAACCATTTGGTTCCATTCGTACGCTCTCAGAGAAAAAAGCAAGATGTACTGTATTTCACCATACTAATGATTTTTTTCAGACCTCCATTTCTAGGAAACACAGAACGGGGAAAACTTTTTTTTTTTACCATGTCCACACAACATCTCAAAAGTATATTAATGACATAGTAAAATATTGAAGATGAGTGGAATTCCCCTTTAAGACACATGAATGCACAATTGCATTTGCGGGCACCTGCGCAACACACATAGACACGCTATTCAAACAAATATAGCATATTGAGAGAGATTGTTTACAATGCCTAATTGTATCCATAAAAGTAAATGACAAGACAAAAAAAAAAAAAAAAAAAAAAAAACAGGCCTACTTTTGCCCCAAAAATATTTTAGTTGTGAGAAGTGAGGGGGCGCTGTCCCCCCGCATCCAACCTCCACTGTTGACTCAATCCTTCATGGCCCCCCAGGAAGCCACAGTGACCAGTGCAGACCCAGAGGAGGACAGTGAAGACTCCATGGCAGCAGCTCAGGAGCTCCTGGACACACTGAAGGACAGCATGGAGCAGAACGGAGGTACAGTACAGTACAGTACAGTACAGACAGCAGCTCAGTGACGTTGGGTGTTCAGTGATCCTAGAGGGCGCTCTTCTCCAAGAGCAGTAGAGGTTGCTAGGAGATGAATACTTCCAGAAATTAATCAGATGTGATGTGGAAAAAAGAAAAACTTTCATTGGGTGGGCATAGGATGCACGTTTGGGTATGTGCTCTGCCCTCCCCTGCCCCCCCTTTAGATCCGGCCCTGAGTACCAGTAGCTATAGGTGTAATGTATGCAATCCAGAATCACTCAAATGCCTCGTTCAGAAACGGCCACATGCCTTGCTCTTGCTTTAACTTTTCCCACCACTGGTTGGTACAGTAAATGGTAAATGGTGCATTTATATCGCGCCTTTATCCAAGGCGCTTTACATAGCTTGTGCATCACATTCACCCATTCACACACACACATTTATCCAATGATGGCAGTGGAAACCATGCAAGGTACCTACTAGCACATCAGGAGCAATTAGGGGTTCAGTGTCTTGCTCAAGGACACTTCGACACTAACTCTTCGGAGGAGAGCCCGCAGTTAACCTTGTGGTTACCATCCGGTGACTCTACCCCTGAGCCACTGCCGCCCACAAAAAACAAACATTCATGGTTCTTTCCTATCCATTAAATGCACATTGCTGTTCACTCCAGGCCGCATGGAGGAGCATCACCTGATCCGCGTGATGAGAGACAAGCTGAAGTCGTCAGCCTGTAGGAACCAGGGCTTCGTCTTGGACGGCTTCCCCAAGACCTATGACCAGGCCAAGGAGCTGTTCTGTGGTGAGGCGTCCCCTTCCTCCTTTATAGTTCACTGCGGTTCGATTCCCATCACTTAGCATAATTAGCATTACTTGAGCATTATTGGCATTACTTACTTAAAGGACAACTCCACCCGATTTCAACATTTTAATATGTCATCAATATACCTTAGAGATGATGTGTGGGCATGATAAAAAAAAGTTCCCCCAATTCTGTATTTCCTAAAAAATGGAGGTCTGAAAAAAATCATTAACATGGTGAAACACATCTGATGACATCATCAAGATGTGTTTCACCATGATAATGATTTTTCTTTCAGACCCAATTTTTTTCCTGAGAGGTTACAAATGGAACCAAGTGGACCCGCTAGGGTCCATTTGGTTCAGTTATTGAAAAATACCAGATGTTGAAAATGTGGCACAAATCTTTGAATATTTGTTTCTGTTCACAATGGATTGAATCTAAAAATTGAGTATGACTGACTATTCATATTCTATTAGATTATAAGGGTTTGTAGTTTAGGGCCATCTCGGAGCTCTGTCTTTGCTTTGCTGTCGCCTCGTCATCAAAGCAACATTTTCTCTCCTTAGCGGAAGAGGACGAACCGGAAGATGTGAATTCCAAGGTCCCTCCCCACAACAAGAACATCATTCCAGGTGCGTCTGTCGATTATATCGACACATGGTATCCCTAGGGTCGAGGAAACATGGGCATGGCCCCAGCAGAATACAATAGCACAACAGTTAACTGCTGGATTTGTTCTGTGTCAGGTCATGCAGGCACTCGAAGGACTCGGACACAAAAGACATGCACTGTAATATGTTCAGTGATGGGCAGTAGCTTGTTATAAGTAGCTAAGCTACATAGCTTAACTGCATTTTCCTGTAACTTGTAGTGTAGCTTACTACATTTGTTCTACTTGTTTCAAGTAGCTTGTAGTGAAGCTGCACTACTTGTTTTGAGTAGCAAGGATTGTAGCTTACTAGATTTTCCCACACACATTTTCAAATTCCACCCATTTTAATGGGTAGAAAACCTCTAATATACATCCCAAAACTTAAACATGCCAGCTACTTTTGTCATGTACCTTGGCTTTTAGTGAAGCTTGCTACAATTTTCTGGGGATAGCTTGTAGTGTAGCTTGCTACAATTTTCTGGGGATAGCTTGTAGTGTAGCTTGCTACAATTTTCTGGGGATAGCTTGTAGTGTAGCTTAGCTACATTTTTTCGAGAGTAACAAGTAGTGTAGCTTACTACACTTCCCAGTAACTTGCCCATCACTGAATATGTTCATAAGTCCACATATCTATTTCACATATCTATTTTATTTTTGCTGTAAAATATTTGGGGGATGCATTCAAACAGCACCATGGACAGCGACCAGTCCCTGACTGTCTATATACAGTATATACAGTATTTATATACTAGACTTTTCTTTGCCAGTGAGTTGGTAAGGGTTAGGGATTTTCACAATATTTTAAACCAGGGGTTTTCAACAGGTGGTCCACTGGTGGTCCCCGGGGGGACCACTGGTGGTCCCCGGAGAGGATTCAATATGGTCCCCAGGATAAATAATCAAATGGTCCCTTGCGGGTTCATTTGGTTTAATTTTTACGCCCACTCAAGAGTTAAAATAGTCATCATGTGAATTAGCCCAAGTCTACACAACTAGAGAATGTAGAAGATTAATGGTCATTTTGATCTATATGTTTGCCTAATTTGTTTTCTCTGAAATCCAGCCTGGAATTGTGGACAAAACTAAAATAAATCTTTAGTTTTGGGGTCTGTCGGGCTAAAATGTCCTCAAAAACGTGGTCCGTGGCTCAAATGCTCAATACATGGTTGGCCCCTGGTATATCAAAAAGGTCGAAAACCAGGGGCGGATGTAACATTTCCCAATTGGGGGGGCAGGAGAAAATGGTAGGGGGGGCGGCTTCATGGCCTGTGTCGCTTCGTGCCACGGGCGATGAAGTCGCACCCATACCATTTTCAGTTACAGAACTTATTAGGCAAGGAACGCATCAGTAATAATAGTGGTGCCACAACTGTAGTTAGTTAGTAGCAGTAGTAGAGTAATGATTTATCATTTTAAATATAAGGTATCTTTAAAATATCTTGGGTTGTTTTGCATGCCATTGTGTTTGGTGGGGCAGACTGGGCATTTAGGGGGACATTGCCCCCCCATGCCCATGCCTAGATCGACCCCTGTTGAAAACCCCCAATATTATACGGCTGTGCTGTGTGTGTGTTTGTGTCCAGACTGGGTGTTCTGCCTGGACGCGTCCGACGGCCTGCTGAAGGAGCGGGTGCTCAACCTCCCGGAGAGCCTGGTCCAGCAGCGGCCGGCGGCCTACGGCCAGGAGACGTTCCCACGGCGGCTGAGCCGCTACCGGGAGAACAACGTGGAGGACGAGACGGTGCTCAACTACTTTGACGAGCTGGACGTCCCGCTGCAGCACATGGGTAACAAAACACTCTACACCAGGGGCGGATTGGCCATCTGGAGTACAGGGAGTTTTCTCTGTGGCTTGCACCACCTAGTGGCCTGGATAAGATCCAAAATGCACTTAGTGGCACTTCCAAAATGCACTAGAATGTGCTAGATGCTCGCCTGGAACATACAGATCAAAATGACCATTAATCTTCTACATTCTCTAGTTGTGTAGACTAAGTTGGGCTAATTCACATGATGAATATTTTAACTCTTGAGGGTGTAAAAATGAAACCAAATGGACCCGCAAGGGTCCATTTGGTTTCATTTTTACGCTCTCAAAGAGTTACATCTGGTTAACCTGCCCCCCCCCCCCCCCCCCCCCCCCAACGGTGGCCTGGCAAAGGCAAAATTGTCCCGGTGGGAAAATATGTGCCAATCCGCCCCTGCTCTACACCAGGGGTTTTCAACCTTTTTCACACCATAGGGACAACCATTTATTCACCATTTGAGCCACCGAGCGCCATTTGATGATCATTGTCCAGGTCTTTGGGGTGATGACCATTTTCACCCCAAAGACCTAAAATTAAAGAATTCTTTTGATTTTGTACCACAATTCCAGGCTGTATTTTGCCAACAAAACAGTGTAGACTTCTTAATTAAGTGGTGCTAATTCAAATGATGAATATTTTAACTCTTGAGATTGTGAAAATGAAACCAAATGGACCCGCAAGGGTCCATTTGGTTTCATTTTTTACATTCTCAAGAGTTACATCTGGTTAACCAACTTTCCATCATTTAGCCTGGGGACCACCTGGAACCCTCTCAAGGACCACTGGTGGTCCCCGGACCACCGGTTGAAAGCCCCTGCTCTACACCAGGGGTGCCCACACTTTTTTGACTCGAGACTTTCAAAATGACCGGCTGAACAAGATGTGATTTTTCCATTATTGAAAATTCATTCAAGGCCCCTTAGAAAGTTTAAGCTTTGAAATAGTGGTGATGGTTTTACTTACTGTTATTAGTGTTTAAAAATAATGCACTTATAATGACAAATGAAGGGGGAGAAGTGGAAGGTTTTCTTGTATGCTACTACTACTGACGTTTGAAAACAGTATTTGGGGTTTGAGTTGACAGTTTGTGATGTTGAATTTAGTCTCTTGCACCCAAAGCTGATAACTTTCACGTTTTTGTCTACATTTGGGAAAGAGAACTGGCAAAACATTGGTCAAAATAACAATTATTCTCCATTTTCTAATTGTGTGGACTCTTGAAATTATGTAATTCAGGTGTTTAAATATAATTTAACTCTTGAGAGTGTAAAATGAAACCAAATGGACCCGTAAGGGCCCATTTGGTTTCATTTTAACGCTCTCAAGAGTTACAAATCTATACATTTTAGGGGACTGTCATGTGATCTACCTGCACAGCTCGTGTGATCTACTGGTAGATCACCATCTACCTTTTGGGCACCCCTGCTCTACACTATAGGACAGTGGCTCACAAAGTGAGGTCCCTCGTTGTGGGAGTTCCAGGGGGTCCCCAGAAAATCTAAAGGATAGTTTGGATCCAAATGGAGCATCTGCAACTCCTTTATATGTATAATTGCTTACCTTTTAGCCAAAAATCTAAATATATATACTGTAGCTGTATTATTTTGCCTTTTTCCCCCCTCTTGCTTCTACTTTGATGCTGCAGCTGTTTCACTGCAAACAGACACTTGCTTTGCCCTTGCTTTGTCCAGAACTTTTTTTTTTGTTCCAGGGGATCCAATTAGAAACCAAATTGACCCTCAGATAGTGTACAAATGTAACCAATGGACCCTAACGGGTCAGTTCATCTTGATGACATCATCATCACAATATGTTAATGATGTTTTTTCAGACCTCCAGTTTTAGGAACGACTCTAACAACTTTAAGCATATCATTTCAAATGAGGGAAGGGCCGCAGTCTGCCGGGGATGGATTAATTTATTTAGTTTCTGTGATGCGATCTAAGGTGATGGGCTGCATTTTTGTCACTGCTGTTTTACGATTTTCAAAGACATTTTTGAATACCGGTAGTTCTACAAGCTCAGAACGTGTCAATGTAGATTGGCTAGGTGAATTTTCGGTTACGGGACTTTTATTAGTCGAGTAAAGCATCAATAATAACATCGGTTGTTGTTGAAGTTGCAACAGACACGCAGCAGGCATAAAGCTAAAGGTCTGACTCAGAGAGTTTTCTGTTTTCAATGATGAAATGCTGTTGGTTTAGTGGTGACACAGCTGTAGTTAGTTAGTAGCAGTAGTAGTGTTTCAAATCATTTGAAACACTCCATGCCCATGCCTAGATCCGCCCCTGATGTGCAAACCTCCTGTCTCTCTAGAGATCACCAACTGCGATGACCCCGGCTACCTGCTGGTCACCCAGAAGGTGATCCAGACGGTGGGTCAGCCCAGGAACTACGGCCGCAGCAGCCAGGAGGTGGAGGAGGAGGAGCGCGGCGCGGCCGAGCGCCGGCTCCGGCAGCAGGAGCAGGAACGGGCCGAGACGGAGCGCCTGGAGGCCCAGGAGACACAGCAGAGGACCCACCGCTGGGAGGACTGGGTAGGTGTATAGGTTTTCAACCTTTTCCAGGGCAGGGGTGACCACACGTTTTTCACTTGTGAGCTACTTTCAAAATGACCGGCTCAACAAGAATGTTATAGTGTTGCGGATGCAGATTTGGCATAGTACTCGGAACAGGAGAAATAGACACATTAATAACGAGACAACACACCAGAGCTTAAATATGAGTGATTCTATTACTATATACAAGAGTTCTTACCAAGTACAATTCACTTACCCCACGGACAAATTATTTTGTTTCTAGTACCTTTGCATTCAAATATACTGTATATATATATTTTTCTTATATTTAGACCTTTTTTTTTGCAGTGCGCTGCTCTGATGTAGACATATCTTGACATTTTCAACTACCATAGTGAATTCTGCAGACTAATTATAGTCTTCTAAGACGCTATTTGGATAATCATCCACAAATACATGACATGACATATGAAACAAAAACATGGTAAATATTTATGTACATACTGTACATACATGTTTTATTATCAGTGTTTTGCAACGTGATAATAGTGAGTAGAACAAGTGAGTGCTATACTGTAAAAACTCACTTCAACTGCTCCACCTGCTGGCTGTTTTCGGAACAGACTTGCACAATGTCTGCATCATTTGGATGGCTTTGCAGAGGAACAGCCCAGCAACTTGACGCATTTGTCGCTATATTTTGAGCCACGGACCATCAAATGGTGGTCCGTGGCTCAAATGCTGAATAAATGGTGGTCACTGGTGTCAAAAAAGGTTGAAAACCACTGATGTAGAAGATTAATGGTCATTTTTCTCTGTATGTTGTTGGATGTTTTCACCTCCACCTCAGAGCAAGCAGCTGGAGGAGGTGAGGAGGCAGGAGGAGGAACTGATGGAGGTCCAGTCTCTGCCCATGAGGAGCTACCTGATGGAGCAGGTGGTCCCCACCCTGGCTCAGGGCCTCATGGAGTGCTGCGCCGCGCGGCCACAGGACCCCCTGGAATACCTGGTAACTATGACACCACCTTCCACTGCTTTACCTTTACCTGACACAGGGGAAGTTTTCCCCTGGTTGGACGTATAGCGCACGGAAGGAACACGCTATTCCAGTGGTTTTCGACCTTTTTTCATACCAGGGCCCGCTATTTATTCAAAATTTGAGCCACGGACCATCATTTGATGAAATTTTTTTAGTCACACAGACCAAGTGTAAAAATGAAGGGTCCATTTGGTTTCATTTTTTACATTCTCAAGAGTTACATCTGGTTAACCAACTTTCCATCATTTAGCCGGGGGACCACCTGGAACCTTCTCAAGGACCACTGGCGGTCCAACCGGACCACCTGTTGAAAACCCCCTGTCATAGACAGTTTAAAACAGGTGTTTTTAGCACCACAAATGATAATAATGAATCACAACAAACAACAGCTTACATAGACCAAACCCATGCACCCCTCTGAAATCTGAGATGGTGCAGCCCAATCTCAGTCCCCCACCTATAAAAGGAGCAGTGGAACAGGCTGGGACTCTTTTCTGAAGCCTTGACCAGGAAAGAGCTGTGGTAAGTATGAGTGTTTGTAGAGGATGATGTTTTTAAACTGTTTGGAATTAATAAAGGTTTGTTTTATCAACCAATTGTTCTGTCGTTTTTTTAACCCATTGTGTAACTACAGTAGACTGTACTTTCTGAAGTTAGATCCCAGTTTCTGACACTAGATTCTAGTCCATGACACTAAATTCTAGTTTGTGACACTAAATTCTAGTCCCTGGCGCGAGATTCTAGTTTTTCTGAAAAAATCTCTTTGTGTCAGTGATGCTTAACATATTTCATAGGAAGGACCCCAGAAATATCTATTATTTAGCTGCAGAACCTCATCTAAAAACATGTTGTTCTAGGGGATCCCCCAGAAGCAAAGATTTGAGTTAAAAATGTTTGCTTCCAAAATGTATTAAGAGATTTGCAGCACATTTTCACAATTTTTCAAAAATAGCAGATCTACAAGCTCATATCACGCCACCGAGTGGCGCGATATGAGCTTGTAGATCTGCTATTTTTCAACAGCTAAAACACCAAAACGCGTTCAGTACATAAAGGGTTAAGCCAAAAATGAAACAAATTGAATATATGAATGCTTGAACTTTAACTGTAAATTAGTTGGGGACAAACTCTGGTTGCTATAATAACTCCTGCTTGAGTAGCAAACAGTGTTTGTTTGACGTCACACTGACAGTATGGAGAATAAATGGGCATTTGGGAATATTGAATATGAAATGACATGAGCAGTGATAATAAAGTTTGTCTTTCTCACAGTACAATAGGAGACAGAACAGGCAAATGTTGGAATCAATATTTGACTATGTCATTGATGTAGCTTCAAGGTGTTGGGTGGACATGATAAAAAAGTTCCTCCATTCTGTGTTCCCAAGAAATGGAGGTCTGAAGAAAACCACTAACATGGTGATACATCTTGATGACATCAACAAGATGTATTTTCACCATGTTAATGGATTTCTTTAGACACTTCTTTTTTTCTGAGAGTGTACAAATGGAACCAAATGAAGCTGTTAGCGTTCATTTGGTTGCATTCGTATGCTCTCAGAAAAAAAATGTTAAAACTGGGTGGAATTCCCCTTTAACAATAATATAACTTTATAGTTATCTTCCTCCAGCTCATTTGTGCATGCTAGACGCTTGACAAAGTTTGTCAAAGCCAACCACCTCTGTGGCAGACTCTACTTTATACCATTTAAACTTATGACTGAAGCGTTTCAACTGCATTCTTATTCTAGGGGGTGAATGTTGTGTGGAAATAGATGATCTACAAGCTCACTGTGTGGTGTGACACATTGTGAGCTTGGAGATAGACTCTTTGCTACAGACATATTTATTAAACCAGTAGAATGAAGGTGGTCAGTTATGTAGTACCAACAGTGGTCAAAAACTGTGGGCCAGGCGCAGAGTCAACGCACCTGTATACATGGTCAAAATATACAATCTACAATAAAGTGATCAAAACGATGTATGGTATACTCTTGTCTTCATGGTGTAGAATTTGCCTCTGTCTTTGGAAATGTCCACAAAGTACTCGGAGTGTAAAAGTGACAAGCGGCTGACAAATTAATAAATTGAAATAAAATAAAAAGTAAAAATGTGTTCTTGTGTTCTGCTTCCAGGCAGAGTACCTGTTCAGGAACAACCCCATGAATGGCTGAGATTACTACAGCAGACAGACATCCACCAGGATTCATCACTCCTTTTCACTTTACAGGTCGGACTAGATTTATTTTTTATATTTTTTAAGCTGAGCTAATGAAGGTACGTGTTGAACTAAGACCAGCCAAGTCATGGCTCTTCATACCTTTTTTTGTCATAAATATACCTTAGAAATTGTGTGGACATGATACCCCCCCCCCCCCCCCCTTGCTTATGACCTCAGCAAGTTGTGTTTCACCATGTTATGTTTTTTCTTTGAGAGCCCTCGGGGTAAAAAAAAAAAGAAAATGGGTTGAATTCCCCTTTAAACCAGTAGAATCGGTGTCTTGAACAAGTGTCTTTGTTCACTCTTACTGTATATTAAACTTGGCATGTGATAAAGTACAGTATTTTAAAAAGGAATAATGATTTTGCATTGTTCATTTAAAAAAATGTGCTGTCCGTGGAGCAATCAATATGCTTCTGTTTTTTTTTAATACATAAAAATGCATAAGATGTTACTGGTGCCACGGTACCTCAAACCACGCTGGTACGTCGGACCAGACGAGCGGCCATTTTCTCACGCCTCAGTGTTGCATGTACTCCGCTTTGTTTGTGCACTCATGTGGCCATCGTTTAAAACTGAATAACAGCATGGCGGTGTGTACGTGAAGCCAAAAAGCTAATTAGGAAGTTAATTTGCGTAATGAACTCGGGGTGCGCTTAGTGGACTCCAAAGTAGACACACTCGGGTCATAATTGCTGTGATTTGGCTCGCGATTTCCACAAAGGATAAATGTTACCAATGGCGACTAATTTGCGACTCTCTCTGTGTGTTGTCACTTGCGTGTCCAAAGTGTGCGTAATTGGCTGCTGCAGAACAGGGGCGGATCTAGGCATGGGCATATGGGGGGCAATGCCCCACTAAATGCCCAGTCTGGCATGCAAAAAAAAAAAAAAAAAAAAAAAAAAAAAAAACACAAGATAATTAAAATTAAAGTGCTTATATTTAAAATGATCTGAAAAACTCTACTACTGCTACTAACTACAGTTGTGTCACCACTAGACCAACAGCATTTCATCATTGAAAACAGAAAACTCATCTGAGTCAGACCTTTAGCTTTATGCATGCTGTGTGTCTGTTGCAACTTCAACAACCGATGTTATTATTGATGCTTTACTTGCCTAATGAAAGTCCTGTAAATGAAAAAAAATGGCATGGGTGTGAAAATGGTATGGATGCGGCTTCATCGCCCGTGCCGCTTCGCGCCACGGTCGATGAAGCCACCCCCATACCATTGATGCTTTGATGCTTTACTTGCCTAATGAAAGCTTTACTTGCTTTACTTGCCTAATGAAAGTCTTGTAAATAGAAAAATGGCATGGGTGCGAAAATGGTATGGGTGTGGCTTGGGCGATGAAGCCGCCCCCATACCATTTTCTCCTCTCTCCCCCCCAAATGGGAAATGTTACATCCGCCCCTGCAGCAGAACAGCCAAAGTATTCCATTGTATGCAATTCATCAGCGCATGGGGAAATCATGGTTCTGGTCTGTTTGGGAACATTGTGTGACGCAAGGTGCTGTAAGACAATCTCAGTGCAACTGTCCTGGAGGCCTGCAGTGACTAATTGATGAACGGATGAGTGTATTATTGCAGAACGGTCCAAACACTCTTGTTTATACCGCCATCCGAGTGTGGGTGAAGTTACGAGGGGTGGGAGGATTCAGATTTACTGTGTAGGCCAGGGGTTTTCAACCTTTTTGATACCAGGACCACTGTTTATTCAGCCCTTGGGCCACGGACCACCATTTGATTACATTTTCAGCCCCAAAGACCCCAAAGACCTAAAACTAAAGAATTCCTTAGGTTTTGTCCACAATTCCAGGCTGGATTTTGCAAACAAAACAGTGTAGACTTCTTAATTAAAGGTAGGGGAAGTGATTTCACTTTTGTCAGATATCACCCAAAAAAATTTTTTTTTCTGTTAAAATGCTCTATTATAAGGTGTGGAAACCACATATGGAGTTTCCCCCTCCCCCACGTTAGCAGAGGAGCTAATAAAAGTTCCCCAGGTCACCACAATTCTCCTCCAATCAGGAGAGAGCAGCAGGTTCACATAGTGTAGCTACTTTTGGGGGGCCCTAGTGCACCAGGCTGGTACTACACCATGAATTTCAAATCACTTCCCCTACCTTTAAGTGGTGCTAATTCAGATTATGGATATTTTAACTCTTGAGAGTGTAAAAATGAAACCAAATGGACCTGCAAGGGTTCATTGGGTTTCATTTTTACACTCTCAAGAGTTACATCTGGTACATAAGCTTTCCATCATTTAACCTGGGTACCACCTGGAACCCTCTCAAGGACCACTGGTGGTCCCCGGACCACCTGTTGAAAACCCCAGGTGTAGGCAAATGCATGCATATTTGAGTATATGTACCACAAGCGTATAGGAGGCATGTACAGGTATAGACATGAAAAGTATGAAACCCTAGAGTACGTCAGCATTTCTCAGCTGGATGTGAGATGTTTGTGTGTATACAAATGTACACTATGAACCATATTCACATCATGGCATATTTATATGGCATATACTGTAGTGTATATACTTGCACCTTATAAGGTGCAACTTCCTATTATAGCCCATTCATCCACGCAATCTGAGTTTATTAGAGGAGATCAAACTCCTAAACTTGGTAACTGTAGCAAAATCTTGAATTATCCTCTGTCTTTCCTCAAAGTTTTTTTTTCTATGAGCTACTTTCTGTCCTTGCAGGTGATTATTTTTGTTGCAGTTTGGGAGCGCTCGTTAGATGTCACTGAACAGCCCAGAATTTGCACACAAAACAGGAGGCAGCAGGACGTTGCTTTACTGAAAACGATTGTTTGAAAATCTGATGGCAAGGTGACTGCAGTCTGAATGTGGTCAATGTTGTCCCAATTTGTCTGAGTTCAGCATGGCCGGTATAATGCATATAATTCTACTGAGCAGATATTTTCTCCTCCTCCCGGTGACAACAGATATAGTGCCTGACAGTCAAACTGGCTATCAGCTCCTGCAGTCTCAGACAGTTACATTATACAGTGCTGGAGAAGTACTTGTGCCATTTGCTAGTAAGTAAAAGAATCATTGCTGCAATATAGGCCTAGAAATACTTTTGTTACAACACCGAACAACCGGAATTCAGAATATGCGTGAATAATCGTAAAAGTATTGGCATGAAATATACTTCATATTAAAAGTAAACATATGTTAATTATGCAAACAGTGACAATAATATTGTCACTACTTAGAAATAACTTAAACTTTAAAAAAAACAGGTTAAACTTTAAAGTTTAACCTGGGGCAAGATGTGATCACATACTCTTAATACAAAATAACTAGCTACTCATAGGTTAATAATGCCTCAGATGGATGACTGTGCACTATTGTGCAGTCTAATTGCATGGAAGTAGTGACGTCCTTCTACAGCTTGTACACTCTGAGATTGCTCATGCATCTACCCACCAGTGCTTATTGATAATACAAAAATGTACATTGCAGAAATACACACACACACACACACACACACACACACACACACACACACACACACACACACACACACACACACACACACACACACACACACACACACACACACACACACACACACACACACACACACACACACACAGTAAGCCTTTTATCAACCTGTTATAGGGTGTTCCCTGTTATTTCTGCCCTTGTGACAAATAATTTAATTCATGGGAGCATTTTTTCCTGTGCCATTTGATTACTGCAAGGGGGTACATTTTGCATTTTGCATAGTTTGTGTATTTGTTGTAGTTGTTTGCTCATTGGTGTGCTGTTTGAACACAAACACTTGAGTGTATAAGTATAACAAATCCTGACCTGCCCTGACCGGCAGGACTGTCTCTGTTGTCAGTGAGTGAAAGGGTTATGGCTCCATTTTCACCACAGCTAAAGCCCTTATCCTTAAACGTCTTTGCCTTTTTCACCATTTGGAAAAAAACATTTTTGAATAGTCAACAAACCAATCGACATTTACACATTGTACAGTTGTATATTGGCCAGTTCAGAAAATGAATGTATTCATGTTTAACCTACATTGTAAAGTGCTAGAAACGTACAGTCAAAAGTTCAGTCTAAGGCAATAAAAACTAACTTTCTATTGCAACCGTCTCCCGTGACACGCTTCATAAACCGTATAGCAATACAGAAATCATTCCATATATTGGTCTGGACCTCACCAAACCTTTACATATGCAAGGTTGCGTCTCATCCTCGGATTGTCTTGACTGTGAACTTGTTCCATTATCTATTGTTTTTGCATTGTGCTGACTTTGACATCTCATTCAACAAATCGTGTGTGTGGCATGCGTTCATGTGCAGGAGTGCAAACAATGTGTGACAGAGAGTGAACTTTGTTACATGGCTATATAGATAGTGTGTCAAAGCTCCACCTCTTGCCAGCCTGATCTGAGATGATAGACTGTCATTCAGATCAAACAACACTTTTACTGAGAGGGAGACATCCTTCAATCCACAGCTATACAGGAGGGAACACTGACCCAGACCACTGGAACAACCTGCTGCTCAATGGACTTCATCAACAACAACAACCACTTTAACTGAACGTGATCTGCATTAGAATCATTTTAAAAGAAGTGTTACCAACGCTGACACTTCAACAAGGACTCCATTTCCTGTCTCAAGCAGGACACGTGCATCTGAACTGAGACAAAATGGCTTCCAACACGCCTTTCTCAGAAGAGGATTTTTCCTGTACCGTGTGTAGTGACATCTTTAAAAATCCTGTCATACTGTCGTGTAGCCACAGCTTCTGCGAAGCCTGTCTGCAGAAATGGTGGAGAAAGACGGAAAAAAAGGAATGTCCCGTTTGTAAGAAGAGACATTCAATTAATCCTCCTCTTAACCTGGCTCTGAAGAACCTCTGTGAGACCTTCGTACAGGAGAGACATCGGAGAGCTTCAACTGGGCCCGGGGTTCTCTGCAGTGAGCACGCTGATGAACTCAAACTGTTCTGTCTGGAATGTCAACAGCCAGCGTGCCTTGTGTGTCGAGATTCTAAAATACACGCCAATCACATTTTCAGACCCATCAAAGAAGCTGCACCCGAACGCAAGGAAGAAGTCCAGAAATCGCTGAAGCCTTTACAGGATAAACTGAAGGTTTTTAATGAATTTAAAACAAAATATGACCAAACGGCAGAACACATTAAGGTCCGAGCCCGGCACACCGAGGCACAGATGAAGGAACAGTTTAAGAAGATGCATCAGTTTCTACACGATGAAGAGAAGGCCAGGATCATTGCACTGAGGGAGGAAGAGGAGCAGAAGAGTCAGGTGATGAAGAAGAAGATTGAGGGTCTGAATAAAGACATATCAACCATTTCAGACACAATCGGAGCCATCGAGGAGGAGCTGAGAGCCAAAGACATCTCGTTCTTGCAGAACTACAAGACCACAGTTGAAAAAGTCCAGCTCACACTACAGGACCCACAGCCGGTCTCAGGAGCACTGATAGACGAGGCCAAACACCTGGGCAACCTGGCCTTCAGAGTCTGGGACAAGATGAAGGACATCGTCTCCTACACTCCTGTCATTCTGGACCCCAACACTGCCCATCGAGAACTTATCCTCTCTGATGATCTGACCAGTGTGAGATGTGGACCTGTACAGCAGCTTCCTGACAATCCAGAGAGGTTTGATAGGCTTTTCTATGTCGTGGGTTCTGAAGGATTTAACTGTGGGACTCACAGCTGGGATGTTGAGGTTGGAGACAATGCAGACTGGAGGGTGGGTGTGCTACGAGAGTCTCGTCAGTGGAAAGGATACAGAGTGGGTCGACGTTGGGGCATATGTTATGGTGGAGGTAAATACAAAGCAGAGTACCGTGGTGTGCCACTTAATTCACTCTCATTGAAGCAAAACCCCAAGAAGATCAGGGTCCAGCTGGACTGGAACAAAGGCACACTGTCGTTCTGTGATCCTGATACTAACACACACATACATACCTTCCCACACACTTTCACTGGCAGACTCTTTCCATACATTGGTACTAGTCATACTGTCCCTCTGAAGATATTACCCTGCAAGGTCAGTGTGACTCTGGAACCACATAGATAGACATGATGATGATGATGATATGTTATGGATATACCGATAGCCTGGTTATCGGACTCACAGTCCAGGCCAATATGGATACATTCTGCTGCCTATTGCCAATAATCAATAATGTTATAGATAATATTTAGTTTCCATTGTCTGCTCTTAATTTTCAATAGTTTAGTAATATCAGTAATAGTACTAATACGCCAACAATAATATCAAGATTATTTAAATAATTTAAAAGGTGATTACTATTAGGCATTCATGTAGAAATGTATTGAGGAATTGAGATATTTTACCATAACAAGCAAACTATTATATACTGTTCAGGGGGAAAATATTTCAAAAGGAAATGAAAAAGATACATTTATCAAGAAATGATAAACATTCTATTTTGAAAACAAAGCATTACTGCCTCATCGCATTGCGACTTGATCAATGACTTCCATAAGAAGTGGAGAGGTGGTGGAGTTAGTTGGTTTAGAAGACCCAGGTCCAATGGAGTTGAGAGGTTTTGTCAGTAGCAGTATTTACTACTTTTCATTGGCCATAATCCATAGATGTAAATGAAAGAGAGAAAATCAAAGACTGTAGACTGTAGAGTGTAACTATTAGTCAAATATCCTATAGGCCCATTAAGTGCTTTTGCCATTCTCTGTCTATGGTTTTAGGTAAACATTGACCACTTATTTGTAGGTCCGTGGCAAACATTGAATTTCAATAAAACCACTACAAGATGGCATGGTGGTGACCCCTGGGGTTTATGTGGATAATGGGATTATGCTGCAACATAAAATACTGAACTGGTCTGAAAAAATGTGGGAATGTGAGTGATTTGACCTCTTGAGGCTGGTGCAAAATGTGCTGCTGCTCTCATGTTCTGCACATGTATGCTATGTATGCTGGATTTGGGGTCTATCACACTGCACCCATAACATGCATTTGAAGACTTAGCTCTTATTTAGTTGATTTATTTTTTGTTTTTTTTACCCATGTCTAATGCCATCCCACTGTAGGATGGGGGTTTTGCGTGTCAGAAATGCCAGATCTACAAGCTCACAATGTGTTGCAATATGGTGTGTATATAGAAGTAGAGAATGCTACAAGGTCACTGAATATTCAGTGTTGTTGTGTTGGTGGTTTTCGGCAAGCCACAGAAAGGACATTTATTGAGTGCTGGCGTTTTTCTCTTTTTAACTCTGCATTTTTGAGCCTTGCACCTCGAAGGATTTTTATTAATATGGAGTGCTGCAGGTTGTCTGCTTCGGCAGCCCTCTCTGACTATATAACTAAAATGACTTTGTCAGCACTGACTAAATCTGAACAATGCATAAACAACACTAGTGTTGCTTTTGTGAGGAAAAACGCAAAAATGCATTTATTTTAGTAAAACGAGACTAAAGGTTTTGAGTTTCTAACAACTTAAACAGAGTAAAACGTCTTTGAGTTTCTGTCGACTAAAACTAGACTAAATCTATCAAGGATACAAATGACGTGGCTAAGACTGATTAAGCATTTTGTCCAAATGACTAAAATGTAACCAAAAGACTAAGACTGACTGATCTTGTGCAGACAGAAAGCTTTAAACAGAGCAAATATCTAATTTCCTCTTTAAGATTGTTTCCCTGGGTATAGTGTGCACCTTCTTTAGTTAATTTCTTTATCGTCTGTGAGGTCATCAGAGATGTGTATATGCCTGATGTGCCTTCAAATTTGCACTTTGTAGCTTAATGGAGGCCTGTTTTACCACACACTGTTGGTATTTGATATGTTTTCTTTTATTTTTTTCGGTAACCAGATATAAACCCCACTAGCAGATGACCTGCTTCTCTGTACATTGTTGATTCCTCTACTTATGTGCAGTGTTGGGCAGTAACGAATTTTAGATTACATATTAATGTAATATTACTTTTGCTCCAAAAAGTAAAGTAACGAAATTACTCTGAAAAAATGGGTAATAAGTAATGCATTACTTTGCAAGTAACGCCAAGTTACTTGTTTTAGAATGAGCTTGTTGTTGCAGAGACAAATTTCGAAATCTGGTTTTGTGTTCTGTGATTCAAGGTTAAAATGTCCCCATTGCTTCTCTCTGCTCTTTTATTTTTATTTTTATTTTTTATCTAAGGAAGAATTACAATGTCGGATTTTGTTGGCTTTGTTTTAAGGTGCAGTTTGTGGGATTGGAGACTATTATTATTCCAATAAATTAGATTCAGTTCTAAAATGAGCTCGCTAAACAGATTATGTTGTACATCTCTATTTTTTCAAAGGTGGGAGTTGAGAACTTGGGAAAGTAATAATGTAGCGTGTAATATATTACTCTTCGATTCCAGGAATAATAAAGTAATGACATTACTTTGTCTAAGGGGTAACGAGTAAAGTAAAGAAGTTACTTTCCTAAGTAATATTGACCAACACTGCTTATGTGTCTCAAGTTATGATTCCTTGATAAATAATGAGTTGTGACATTAGTGTTGTGTATGGTATACAGTACATGTGATTTCTCTAATTACCTTCTTGTCACTTTACTCTGATTTGCTGTACCACCCCCAATTTGTATGTGGGAGTGGTCACAGCAGCCATCACTCTCTGTGATCATTGTAATAAGGGGTTGCACTTAAATGTCTACTCCTCTGTGTGCACCTTCAGTCGAAACGTCTCTCATTCACCTTTATGGTGCAATAAAAGGTACCAGTCCAGTATCTGAGCCCTCAGTGTGTGAGCTTTTCTTTATCATTTTTGTTTCAACTTTTTATTGCTCAGCACCTGCCCTAATTAGGGTTGGATGTGCATGTCTTTTTGAGCTTTTTCATGGTCATCAGAGATATATAAATAATGACTGAGGTACTTAATCTCACACATACAATGAGGAAAAATTGTTATCCTCTTGCACAATCAGGATACTCCTATTCTTGGTGTTACTTAATATTAAAATCAATGCCATACTACTAGGAACCAATCTTCAGAAGCTGCGTTGAGCAGGGGACATGATGACCAAATTGTCCGGCGCATACGTAAGGTGCTTCACAATGGCACAGCTAGTTTTTTCAGAGGTTCAAATTCCTAGATCGATCATCCATCTACAGATTAAATGTCATATGGTATGGTTTTATTCTTTAATCCCAGAGGGGAAACAAGTTTTGCCACCAGAGCATCAGAAACAAAAAACAACAACAAACAAATGGCAACAACATACAGTACGAAAACAAAACAATCATTAATCAAGGGGGAGGCAGTTTAGAGCCCAGGATTACTGCATGTTTTTGTGAGGGTACCTACCCTATAGGGGACACGGTGGAGAACATGCAACATGCACCCCACCTAGGGTATGGGCACTGATGACACGCCAGAACCCACAGCCGCATCCATAGTGGGAATCGAACCTGCAGGAACACCTGTGAGGCGACCGCACTAAACGTTGTTCCACCATGCCCCTGTTTCTTTATTTCATGCTTCAGTCAGTGTCCCATCCCATTGCTACAACATCCCCATTAGAGATGTCCAGATTCTGTATTGGGACTTCTGTAATCAGCACTTAATTGTTACATCGGTTCATATCGGTATTGGCAAATATACTGGTCTAACTAGCGACTCACACTATGGCAACTATGGCAAGCAAGGTGCAATGTGGAATTTGAGTTCACATGATTCACTTCATCCAATCTCACATGCTATTTAAACTGGAAGTTCCTGCTCTTCCTGCTTGCTTGCTGCTGCTGATCACTCTGATACTGCTGCTCTGCTTTATGCTTATCATTTGCTGCTCACTCACCAACACCCCAGCTACCACCTGACGAGCAGGACTTGCCTCTGTTGTCAGTGGGTGAAAGGGTTGTGGCTGAACTTCTTTACTATTTTGCAAAACATTTTTGAATAGCCAACTAGCCAATCTACATTTACACATTGTGAGCTTGTAGATTGGCCAGTTTAGAAAATTAAGCCATTACTGTTTAACTTACGTTGTAAAGTACTTCAAACATACAGTCCAAAGTTCGGTCTGAGGCAATAAAAAACCTAACTTTTTATTGCGACTGTCTCTCAGTCACCCCTTTTGATACACTTCATAAACAATATAGCAATACAGACTTCAGACTGCTTCTCACCCTCAGGGAGTCTTACTGGTTGCTAGTGTTGTAGTTCTCGAGACATTGTCTCGTCTCGAGACCAGTCTCAAGACAAAATTTCATTGTCTCTGTCTTGTTTTTGTCTTGCTTTGTTTTGTCTTGGTCTTGTCTCGACCTTGCGGCTCTCCACTTCATTTGTCTTGTGGTCTCGTCTTGTTCTTCTCGTATAATTTTGTCTTGGTCTTGTCTCGACCTCGGAGCCATTGTCTCTGGTCTTGATTGCCAACAAGACCTCTCGAGACAAGACAATGCAAAAGTTCTATTCATTGTGCGGAGCGAGGACCCATTTATAAAGACAGCTGCAGGCACAAATAGTCTGTAAATATTGAAAAGAAAGAAGACAGACACTGGGATGTGTCTGATTAGGGATCTTTTATATTCTTGTTATCAACCATATCGTAGTTTTGTTTAAAAATGTAATGGTGGACGGGGGCAAAACAATCAAATTCAGTGTTACTAATAATAGAAGATTGAAAATCATTAAGAACGTTATTATATGTTAAAATGGGCATGACAAGACTAGGTCTTGGCCTCGGTCTTGACCAGTCTTGGTCTTGTCTTGTTCTCGGCCCCACTAGGTCTTGGTCTTGTCTTGATCTCGACCCTCTAGGTGCTAGTCTCGTCTCGATCTCGTCTCGATCAAGTCCGTGGTTGTCTTGGTCTTGTCTTGATCTCGACCCCTCTAGGTGCTAGTCTCGTCTCGATCTCGTCTCGATCAAGTCCGTGGTTGTCTTGGTCTTGTCTTGGTCTCGATTTAAGTGGTCTCGACTACAACACTAGCTGGTTGCATTATCTATTGTTTCCGTTCACAAATAAGACTGTGCTGACTGACTCATTCTCTCTCGGTGTGTGTGTGTGTGTGTGTGTGTGTGTGTGTGTGCGTGTGCGTGCGCGTGCGTGCACGCGTGTGTGTGTGTGCGTGCGTGTGTGTGTGTGTGTAAGTGCGTGCGTGTGCCTGTGCCTGCCAACACGCCTAGATATGTGACAGAGAGTGAACTTTGTTACAATATAGTGTCAAAGCTCCACCTCTTGCCAGTCTGATCTGAGATGATAGATTGTCATACAGAGCAAACGTCGATTCCACTGAGAGAGAACAGACATCTTTCAATCCACAGCTACACGAGAGAACACTGACCCAGACCACTGCAACAACCTGCTGCTGAATGGACTTTAATAACAACAACAACAGCAGCCACTTTTACCGTGAATCTGCATTAGAATAATTTTAAAAGAAGAGTTACCAACACTGACTCCATTTCCTGTCTCAAGCAGGACACGTATCTAAACTCTGAGACAAAATGGCTTCCAACACGTCTTTCTCAGAAGAGGATTTTTCCTGTCCTGTGTGTACTGACATCTTTAAAGATCCCGTTCTCTTGCCGTGTAGCCACAGCTTCTGCAAAGCCTGTCTGCAGGAATGGTGGAGAAAGAAGGAAAAAAAGGAATGTCCCGTTTGTAAGAAGAGAAGCTCGATGGAGCCTCCTCTTAACCTGGCTCTGAAGAACCTGTGTGAGACCTTCGTACAGGAGAGACATCAGAGAGGGCCTGGGGTTCTCTGCAGTGAGCATGCTGATGAACTCAAACTGTTCTGTCTGGAATGTAAACAGCCAGTGTGCCTTGTGTGTCGAGATTCTGAAACACACACTAAACACACTTTCAGACCCATCAAAGAAGCTGCACCAGGATGCAAGAAGGAAGTCCAGAAATTGCTGAAGCCTTTACAAGAGAAACTGGAGGTTTTTAATAAAGTTAAAACAAACTATGACCAAACGGCAGAACACATTAAGGTCCGAGCCCAGCACACCGAGGCACACAGTTTAAGAAGATGCACCAGTTTCTACACGATGAAGAGGAAGCCAGGATCATTGCACTGAGGGAGGAAGAGCAGCAGAAGAGTCGGACGATGAAGGAGAAGATCGAGGGTCTGAACAGAGACATATCAACCATTTCAGACACAATCCGAGCCATTGAGGAGGAGCTGAGAGCCAAAGACATTTCATTCCTGCAGAACTACAAGACCACAGTTGAAAGAGTCCAGCTGAAACTACAGGACCCACAGCCGGTCTCAGGAGCACTGATAGACGAGGCCAAACACCTGGGCAACCTGGCCTTCAGAGTCTGGGACAAGATGAAGGACATCGTCTCCTACACTCCTGTCATTCTGGACCCCAACACTGCCCATCAAGAACTTATCCTCTCTGATGAGCTGACCAGTGTGAGATGTGGACCTGTACAGCAGCTTCCTGACAATACAGAGAGGTTTGATAGGCTTTTCTATGTTGTGGGTTCTGAAGGATTTAACTGTGGGACTCACAGCTGGGATGTTGAGGTTGGAGATAATGCAGACTGGAGGGTGGGTGTGCTAATACAGTTTCATCAGTGGAAAGGATACAGAGTGAGGAGTCAAAGTTGGGCCATATGTTATGGTGGAGGTAAATACAAAGCAGAGTACCGTGGTGTGCCACTTAATTCACTCTCATTGAAGCAAAACCCCAAGAAGATCAGGGTCCAGCTGGACTGGAACAAAGGAACACTGTCGTTCTGTGATCCTGATACTAACACACACATATATACCTTCCGACACAGTTTCACTGGCAGAATCTTTCCATACATTGGCACTAGTCATACTGTCCCTCTGAAGATATTACCCTGCAAGGTCAGTGTGACTCTGGAACCACATAGATAGACATGATGATGATGATATGTTATGGATATACCGATAGCCTGGTTATCGGACTCACAGTCCAGGCCATTATGGATACATTCTACTGCCTATTGCCAATAATCAATAATGTTATAGATAATATTTAGTTTCCATTGTCTGCTTTTACTTTTCAATAGTTTAATAATATCAGTAATAGTACTAATACGCCAACAATAATATCAAGATTATTTAAATAATTTAAAAGGTGATTACTATTAGGCATTCATGTAGAAATTAAAATATCTCTGTAGTAATCATATTGAGGAATTGAGATACTTTACCATAACATGCAAACTATTATATACTGTATGTGCTATCAGGGGAGAAAAATATTTCAAAAGGAAAAATATACATTCATCAGGAAATGATAAACATTCTATTTTGAAAACAAAGCATTGCTGCCTCATCGCATTGCGAAACTTGCACTGTAACTGTACTGTACCTTTTACACAATGTCCTAAATGGAATCTCTTTATGGCATGATTGTAAGTGTAACTATTAGTCAAATATCCTATAGGCCCATTAAGTGCTTTTGCCATTCTCTGTCTGTAAACATTGACCACTTATTTGTTGGTCTGTGGCAAACATTGAATTTCAATAAAACCACTACAAGATGTCATGGTGGTGACCCCTGGGGTTTATGTGGTTACTGGGAATATGCTGCAACATGAAATACTGAACTGGTCTGAAAAAATGTGGGAATGTGAGTGATTTGACCTCTTAAGGCCGGTGCGAAATGTGCTGCTGCTCTCATATTTTGCACATGTATGCTATGCGTGCTGGATTTTGGGTCTATCGCACTGCACCCATAACATACATTTGAAGACTAAGCTCTTATTTAGTTAGTTTTCTTTTTTTCTTCTTTTAG
This sequence comes from Benthosema pterotum, assembly GCA_039105355.1. Taxonomy (NCBI): domain Eukaryota; kingdom Metazoa; phylum Chordata; class Actinopteri; order Myctophiformes; family Myctophidae; genus Benthosema; species Benthosema pterotum. Next base: position 43,259,942 of record CM076980.1, on the reverse strand, counting down.
GACAGGGGTTTTGCATGTCAGAAATGCCAGATCTACAAGCTCACAATGTGTTGCAATATGGTGTGTATATAGAAGTAGAGAATGCTTGCTACAAGGTCACTGAATATTCAGTGTTGTTGTGTTGGTTGTTTTCGGCAAAGCCTGACTATATAACTAAAATGACTTCGTCAGCACTGACTAAATCTGAACAATGCCTAAACAACACTAGTGTTGCTTTTTTGCAGAAAAACGGACAAATGCATTTCTTTTAATAAAATGAGACTAAATGTTTTGAGTTTCTAACAACTTAAACAGAGTAAAACGTCTTTGAGTTTCTGTCGACTAAAACTAGACTAAATCTATCAAGGATAGAAATGACGTGGCTAAGACTAATTAAGCATTTTGTCCAAATGACTAAAATGTAACAAACAAATGCATTTCCTCCAAAAGACTAAGACTGACTGATGTTGTGCAGGCAGAAAGCTTTAAACAGAGCAAATATCTAATTTCCTCGTTAAGATTGTTTCCCTGGGTATAGAGTGTGCACCTTCTTTATTTAATTTCTTTATCGTCTGTGAGGTCATCAGAGATGTGTATATGCCTGATGTCCCAATTAGTGTCATTGTAAGCCAGACTTGCAGCTTGAGTGACTGGCTCTCTGTTGTATATATTGTGCCTGAAGATGCAGCTGACTTATACCTGGTCGAAACGTTGTCTCTCCTATACTAATTTCCTGGGAGCTACTATACGGTGTGCGAACTATTTTTCTCCTTTTGCATATATGCCTGATGTGCCTTTGATCTGCACTTTGTAGCTTCATGGAGGCCTTTTTTTACCTCACACTTTATGACAGCCTAACCAGCTTGAGGGTTTGTGTGTTGGTATTAGATATGTTTTCTTTTACTTTTATTTTTTCTCTATAATCAGATATAAACCCCACTAGCAGATGACCTGCTTCTCTGTACATTGTTGATTCCTCTACTTATGTGCAGTGTTGGGCAGTAACAAATTTTAGATTACATATTACTGTAATATTACTTTTGCTCCAAAAAGTAAAGTAACAAGATTACTCTGCAAAAATAGGTAATAAGTATTGCATTACTTTGCAAGTAACACCAAGTTACTTGTTTTAGAATGAGCTTGTTGTTGCAGAGACAAATTTCGAAATCTGGTTTTGTTAGTTGCAGGTCCGTTTTGATTCAAGGTTAAAATGTTCCCATTGCTTCTCTCTGCTCTTTTATTTTTATTATTTTTTTTATCTAAGAAAGATTTACAATGTTGGATTTTGTTGGCTTTGTTTTCAGGTGCAGTTTGTGGGATTGGAGACTATTATTATTCCAATAAATTATATTCAGTTCTAAAATGAGCTCGCTAAACAGATTATGTTGTACATCTCTATTTTTTCAAAGGTGGGAGTTGAAAACTTGGGAAAGTAATAATGTAGCGTGTAATATACAGTATTACTCTTCGATTCCAGTAATAATAAAGTAATGATATTACTTTGTCTAAGGGGTAACGAGTAAAGTAAAGAAGTTACTTTCCTAAGTAATATAGACCAACACTGCTTATGTGTCTCAAGTTATGATTCCTTGATAAATAATGAGTTGTGACGTTAGTGTTGTGTATGGTATACAGTACATGTGATTTCTCTAATTACCTTCTTGTCACTTTACTCTGATTTGCTGTACCACCCCCAATTTGTATGTGGGAGTGGTCACAGCAGCCATCACTCTCTGTGATCATTGTAATTGTCCAAGGGGTTGCACTTAAATGTCTACTCCTCTGTGTGCACCTTCAGTCGAAACGTCTCTCATTCACCTTTATGGGTGTAATAAAAGGTATCAGTACAGCATCTGAGCCCTCAGTGTGTGAGCTTTTCTTTATCATTTTTGTTTCAACTTTTTATTGCTCAGCACCTGCCTTAATTAGGGTTGAATGTTCATGTCTTTTTGAGCTCTTTTTCATGGTCATCAGAGATATAAATAATGACCGAGGTACTTAATCTCATGCATAGCCTACAAGGATACAATGTTATCTCTGAGAATACAATGAGGAAAAACGGCCCTTTTATCCTCTTGCACAATCAGGATACTCCTATTCTTGGTGTTACTTAATAATAAAATCAATGCCATACTACTAGGAACCAATCTTCAGAAGCTGCGTTGAGCAGGGGACATGATGACCAAATTGCCCGGCACATACGTAAGGTGCTTTACAATGGCATAGCTAGTTTTTTCAGAGGTTCAAATTCCTAGATCGATCATCCATCTACAGATTAAATGTCGTATGGTTTTATTCTTTAATCCCTGAGGGGAAACAAGTTTTGCCACCAGAGTGTCACAGAAACAAATAACAACAAACAAATAGCAACAACATGCAGTACGAAAACAAAAGAGTCATACATTAATGATGTATAAACAAAAAACAACATACAGCACAGACGTCACATAGAACAACAACGTACAATACAAGCCACACACAAAAAGTAAGAGTCCTCTTGTACAACACAGTGTTTTGTTAAAGAATTTAACGGCGGCGGGTACAAATTGTTTTTTCTGTATGGCTCCGTGGAGCAGGAAGACATGCGAAGTCTGCTACTGAACGAGCTTTGCAAAGCATGAACTATACTGAAAAGTGGATGACCTTCATACAAAAGGATCCCTCTCAAGGACCACTGGTGGTCCCCGGACCACTGGTTGAAAACCACTGTTGTAGTCGATCAACATTCTTTTTTTTTAGTCTAAAATCTGCAAAATATCAGGCACCAGGCAGGCCATTTCAGCAGACTAAATCGACCTGTAGATTAACTAAAATCTTACGGTAGCCTACACTCAAACATTTCAGATAACCCACTGTATTTACTATTAGTATTGACTAGAAACAATCAAATGAATCCACTGTCCAAATCAAACACTCATACCAAACTTAGCACAGCAATTGTATGCAGTGTCACCATTGCAGCAGTAGATGGCAGTCTTTCCTCAGCTATTTAGCCTGTACATGCATAAGGCCCTCACCTGGAAGAAGACAATTGTGGGATTTGCAATCATTTCCATGCCTTTGATCATGATGTGAATTAGTTGGGTATAGAGCCACGGTGGTAAGCCCTGCAGTGTGTTATAGCCTGTAGTATAAGCCAGCTATATAATTTATATATACAGTATAAGGCTTAGTGGGTGTGAGTGCCACTGTGCCCCTGGACATCGCTGCATGCAAGGTGCGTTGTCACGTCGGCGGCGGCAGGATCCATTATCACTGATGCTGGTCACTGTTCTGCAAAGCCCCACCTTTAAGCCACAGAGATGTGGGCCTGCACGTGTACTCTATAGCATGGGTTTGACAACAGGTGGTCCCGGGGACCACCAGTGGTCCCTGAGAGGATTCCAGGTGTTCCCCAGCTAAATAGAAAGTTGGTTAACCAGGTGTAACTCTTTGAGAGCGTAAAACATGAAACCAAATGGATCCTTACGGATCCATTTGGTTTCATGTTTACACTCTCAAGAGTTAAAATATTCATCACGTGAATCAGCCCCAAGTCTAGACAACTATAGAATGTAGAAGATTAATGATCATTTTGATCTGTATGTTTCACTGTATTGTTTCCTGAAATCCAGCCTTGAATTGTGTACATCTTTATAGTTTTGGGGTATGTGGGGGATAAAATGTCATCAAATGGTGGTCCGTGGCTCAAATGCTGAAGAAATAGTGGGCCCTGGAATCAAAAAGGTTGAAAACCCCTGCTGTATAGCGTAAGCGAAAACAACAACCAGTAAAATCTAAAACAAGGCGCAGGTCCGCTCTGAGTGCTCCATCGGAGAGAGAAAGAAAGAAAATGTGTTTTGTTGCTTAGGAACAGTTTGCCTTCCGTCTCTGCAGGGGGCCCTCCTTGTGAATATCATTATGATGTACCCCCCCCCCCCCCCCCCCCCCCCACCCACACACACACACACACACACACACACACACACGCACCGTCAATCGGAGAGGAGGAGGACGACGACGACGACACATTTTTTTTCTTTTCTGCCAATATTTATTGTCGGCTTTCGCTGGGCTCTCGGGAGGGCCTCCGCGCGAAATCGTCCCCGTTTATTAAAGGGGTTGGAGGGGGGCAGCTTTGGTGCGTGTGTGTACATGTGTGTGTGTGTGGGTTGGGGGGGGTTGTGGGTGCCAGTCAGCCTGCGCATACAGTGCCAGACATCTCACCTCCTTCGATGTAAACTCACCCCGGATGGCTGCGTGTTCGTGTATATACCGGTCTACGCACCGGGGCAGGTATACAGTATATAGCAAGGTTACCTGTATTTTCAGAGGAATATGCCCAAGCCCACCCACCATACATGCTTTCTGCACTTGTAGATCTGGTGTTATGCTTTTGGCAGGTGCAGGTTTTGGCCAGGAGTACATTAACGATGTTGGTACAATGAGCAACTGCTTTTTTTTTTTTTTTTTTTTTTTTTGTACAAAGCGCAAACATGTGAACACGCAAAAGTGCTAGTTAGGATGGTTCAGCCCATATACGATGTTTAAAATAATAATTGCAATAGGCAATACTGACTCCGATGTTTATTTAGTGTTTGTTTTTTATCTACCCCTTTTGGGGCAACAATGCATCTTCAATACAGGAAATAACTTTTCCAGAATCTACTGTTTTGCTAAGACTACAGATGCATCAACATACCAACGTAGTCGATGCAAAATGTGTGATAACTGTCATTAGTAATGTCCGTTTTATTTGCCAATACCGATATTGACCGATAACAGCAGATATCAGTCAAACCGATGCGTGAACAGATACATCGGTGCATTAGAAGCAACTGTTTTATTTGTGGAGAAAGCTGGGACAATTTAAAGGGGGGTTCATACTCATGTCCGACATATGTGACTACAGTAGGTCTGGTACTTTCAGGCTCAAGTAGGCCAGGGTCAATTTTCTGTCTTTTTACAGATTAATGAAGTACACAATGTAAGCTTTCTTATGATGTATCATTCAATGAAATTGGAAGCAGCTTTGAGGGAGTTATAACCATTCAAATCTGAGCGTTCCAAAATCCCCAAACTGAGGTACAACCCTTTTTAAGTTTTAGAAAAATCTCACACCTACAGCAGCAGTTAAACGTGGGTGTAAGAATGGAAGGTGACAAATGTCATCATCATATAGGACCGAAGTTTAGGGTGGCATCCAGGGGTGTAGTATCTTATCTTACATCTAAGATATTTCTTGGGGCAAAAGTAGGCCTATGTTTTTTGTCTTGTCATTTACTTTTATTATGGATACAATTATGCGTTGTAAACAATCTTTCTCAATATGCTACACTTATTTTAATAGCGTGTGTGTGTGTGTGTGTGTGTGTGTGTGTGTGTGTGTGTGTGTGTGTGTGTGTGTGTGTGTGTGTGTGTGTGTGTGTGTGTGTGTGTGTGTGTGTGTGTGTGTGTGTGTGTGTGTGTGTGTGTGTGTGTGTGTGTGTGTGTGTGTGTGTGTGCAAGTGCACGCAAATGCAAGTGTGCATGTGCGTGTCTTAAAGGGGAATTCCACTCGTTTTCAATATTTGACATCATATGTCATATACCTTAGAGATGTTGTGTGGGCATGGTAAAAAAAAAGTTAATGAGTTTCATTTTGTTGAATTGAAAATGGGTGGAATTCCCCTTTAAGAGGTGTCCCCCCACTCCTAAAAGTCCCACTACAACACTGGTGGCATCAACCCCGCGAGAGGTTAGGGTTAGGGTTAAGTTTGGTGCATCGGACCAGTGATATTTCAGACAAAATGCTAGTGGTGGTCGTAACCCGGGTTGAAACCGGGATGCTCCTGGGCCAATTGGGACGTCTGTTTTATTTTTTTTTTCCAGAGAGAGAGAGAGAGAGAGAGAGAGAGAGAGAGAGGAGTTATAAAACGTTCCCTGCCGCAAAGAGCCACAAGGTGTCACATGTTTGAGAGAGAAATAAATATTAATAAAAAGAAAGTTAAAAAAAAGATAAGCACACCCACGATCCTCAAAACTTAACACGGAGAATCACAAACGGCAGAATTAAAAAAAAAATAAAGATAAAATGAAATGAAAAAAAATGAGGGCTTTCGGTATATCCTCGACTTAATTCCGCTTTCATTTCTCGGGTCCCCCAACAACGCAGGCACACAGATCTCCCCCTTCCACCCGTCCCTCGCACACACATACTGTACACACACACACACACACACACACACACACACACACACACACACACACACACACACACACACACACACTCGAAGACGACTTCTAATTAACGCTCGGTTGCATACCTTCATGTATCTTTTTTTTCCCGCCCTTCCCTCTGCACACACATGCACGTGCGAAAAGTGGCACCTCTGGCTGTCTGTGTGTGTACGAACGAAACCTGGGTATATGGAATGAACAAACGCAGGCGGGCAGGCAGGCAGGCAGGCCTGCACTAAGTGTCTCTGCAACAGGGGCGGATGTAACATTTCCCAATTGTGGAGAGGCAGCAGAAAAAAATCGGTTACAGGACTTTTTATTAGGCAAGTTAAAGCATCAATAACATCAGTTGTTGTTGTTGAAGTTGCAACAGACACGCAGCATGCATAAAGCTAAAGGTCTGACTCAGAGAGTTTTCTGTTTTCAATGATGAAACGCTGTTGGTTTAGTGGTGACACAACTGTTAGTTAGTTAGTAGCAGTAGTAGTAGTGCTTCATATCATTTTAAATATGAGCACTTTAATTTGGAATATATTGGGTTGTTTTGGATGCCACGTCACATTTGGTGGGGCAGTCTGGGCAGAGGCGTCATCTTGCGTCCGTCCTCATGTAACATTCTAATTAGTAATGCAAGAAAGAGAAATGTGAATAAAACGCGCAATGCAAGTATATTTAATGTATTGCATATGTATGTCATTGTCAGTGTTGGGTATCGTTACTTTATAAACTAACGACGTTAGGTTATTGGACTACTGCCCCCTAAAACTAATCTCGTTAAGTTACAAGTTACTTTCTATAAAAAGTAACGTAATAGATTATTTTCCGTTATTTTCCGTTCCTGAACACAATTAAAATACTCCTTTTCTCTTTGTTTTTAACGTATGCACAATTTAGTTGCATTGTATTACCAGTGCATGAGTCGCACTCCATGTTGCACACATGAACCACCAACACCACCGACAACGACAACAACTGTACTGACACCATGTCACCCACTATGAACTAGGTTGCTACAAAGTAGGCTATGCATCTCAGATGCACAGTAAGCCT
>CM076980.1:43225215-43247715 GCA_039105355.1 Benthosema pterotum | reverse complement strand
ATCAACGTAGAGGGGAGGGAGGGGGGGGGGGGTGGCAAAAAATGTATAGCTACAGTATATGTCTATTTAGATTTTTGGCTACCTTTAACACAATACCATTTCTGTATTACTTTGCATTTTTTTATATACAGTATATAACTGTATCCAACAGCAACTAGTATTATTGAGCTCAACTGTACACCATACTATTGTGTTGTCTTCTCTGGAAGGTTTGACAGGAACCTCATGCAGTTTATCATTCGGGAGAGAATAGCGTTCATGTTCGTTCTAAGCCCTAGTGCAGGGGTTTTCAACCTTTTTGACATGTGCACAGCTGTTTTTCAGCATTTGAGCCACGGACCACCATTTGATTAAACTTTCACACCAAAGACCTAAACTGAAAGAATTCTTTTGGTTTTGTCCACAATTCCAGGCTGGATTTTGCCAACGAAACAGTGTAAACTTCTTAATTAAGTGGTGCTAATTCAGATGATGAATATTTTAACTCTTGAGGGTGTGAAAATGAAACCAAATGGACCCGCAAGGGTCCATTTGGTTTCATTTTTACATTCTCAAGAGTTACATCTGGTTAACCAACTTTCCATCACTTAGCCTGGGGACCACCTGGAACCCTCTCAAGGACCACTGGTGGTCCCCGGACCACCTGTTGAAAACCCCTGCCCTAGTGTACACCACACAAACCCACAAACCTCGGTTGACCAACTAAAATGACCCCTGGCTAATAAGGCACATATGCCGTGAAAACATTATACTTATGCCCCCTGTAACTAAACTAAACAAATACAAACACCTTAATTGTTTAATTTCTTTAATAAACAGCAATATCTTTCACTCAATAGCCTATGGCCATGTGCGGCCCAGCTTTATATGAAAGGCATAACAAACAGCGTAATACTTTGTAACTTTAATATGAAGATAAAAAACGATATTTTAGATATTTCGAAGGTGGTTTTATCTTTATGTTTTAGTAGTTACAGAGGGCAAGTATAGTGTTTTTAAGGAATATTTGCATTGTTACCTAGGGTTACTTTTAAAAGTTGCTGCAGTAAACTTTTGCTAATGGCCCTATAATTCCTTGACCCTGAACTGTGTGTGTGCGCTCATATGTCTGAGTGTGTGTGTGTGCATGCGTGCGCGTGTGTGTGCACATCCTGTACATCTTTGCCATCAGCCTGTCCAAAGCCATGATGAAGTAGTGCTCTCTCTCCTGCTCACATGGACCGGGCCCTACTCCCACTGCCCATGATGCAGCTGCTGCTTGCTTCCCCTTCCCCTGTGTTCTGGCTGCCATCAGGCCCTGGATCCTCTTCCAGCACAGGGTCGGATGCATGCATGAGGGGGGGGCAGGGTGCACAGGGCTGGATGGAGATGGGATGGGATCGGATGGGACAGTAACGGTGGAAGTGCATGTAGTGACTTGAGTTGACTTTGTTACTTGAGTAAACGGAATAACAGTAGATGGAAGGAGCGCTTTCGACGTGTTCGTGCATGGCGTGTTTCGAACTTGCCGGACTGTTCTATGCTTGATGCGTAATCCATTTCTGGATGTTCTAAATCATTATTAGCATTACTTGGCATTATTAGCATTATTAACAATACATAGCATTAGCATTATTTAGCGTTATTATAATTAGTTAGAATTAATTAGCATTATTGGCATTCCTTTAGTTATTGAAAAAAAAAAACAGACGTACAAGCCACTCTGTGGCGCGCTATGAGCTTGTAGGTTTGATATTTTTGAAAATGGTGAAAATGTGGCGCAAATCTTCAAATTGTTTCTATTTATAGATTGAATCAATGTTGTTTCAACATACTGTACATTTATAGACTAAACGTCATTTGTATAAAGATACATTGAAACAACATTGTTTAAACATCTATTCCGAGCCTAGGCAGATATAAAAAAAACCTTTCATTCTTACCCAATTTTCGACGTCTAAAAGACAACTTTTGCTCAGGAGTGATTTTGATTGTACAAAGATTGTAAAAAGGTGTTAACATCGATTCTTGTGTGATCTTCTTGTGGTTATTATAAGCACTTATTTGTAACCCAGCTGCAATTGGACTACACTCATTGATGGTTAAAGCCAGATAATCACGTAGCCTATATGAAAACATTGCCAATTAAGCTGCAATCATAATTTGATTAATAACTGATTAATATAACTTTTTAAATCTAGAAAATAATAGGGTTGTTTCAGTTACGTTTAAAAAAAAGTAAGGGTAGTTATAGAGGTTCATTTTCTGAAAAAGTAACATGTTACTTGTTACTAAATGATGAAAGTAACTACTTTTATACTTGCCAATACAGATCAATACAGTAATCGCGGTACTTGTTACCTTATGTTGACCAATCATCATCATTATGGTGAGGTTATGCCCTGTGGACACTTTGTTTCTCATGTGAAATGTATTTCACTCTAGGGGCACACTTTTAGGTTTGTATACAAAAAAAGACGTTGCCTGGTTCTTGTGTACACGGACCGTTTGAATGTTCCATGGTGTCATGGCCGCCCCCCATAAAAATCTAATAATACATTATGTAACCTAATTAACTTCTAATTCACCCATTGAAAACACTGTACCCCGTAGTGGCATTACTGAGTGGGAGGAATATAATTACTTTACAAGTTACTTGTCCGACGTTTGGCTGAAAGCATGCCGCCCCCGGGGCCGGGGCCCCTTTGGCTGGAGCCTCTGGGGCCGCTTTGGCTCGGAATAAGGTATATGGAGGAGAGGAGAGGGATCTGGGAGGACCGCCATGCCCACATGGGCCGTGATGAAGGAGGCAGGAGGTGGAGGAGGAGGAGGAGGAGGAGGAGGAGGAGGAGGTGGTGGTGAAAGATGGGAGTTGAAAATGATCAGGTGAATCACACCACAAAGCCTCCGCCGGGAAGGGGTGGAGGTGCCGAAGCCACATGCCGTCTCTGTCAGGTTGCCTCTTGTGCCCACACACACGTGTGTGTGTGTGTGTGTGCGTGTGTGGCAGGGGCGGATGTAACATGTCCCAATTGGGGGGGAGGGGGGAAGGAGAAAATGGTAGGGGGGCGGCTTCATCGCATCCATACCATTTTCAGTTACAGGACTTAGTCAAGTAAAGCATCAATAATAACATCAGTTGTTGTTGAAGTTGCAACAGACACGCAGCAATGCATAAAGCTAAAGATTTGACTCAGAGAGTTTTCGGTTTTTAATGATGAAATGCTGTTGGTTTAGTGGTGAGATGATTGTAGTTGGGTAGCAGCAACTGTTTCAAATACTTTTACATATAAGCACTGAAATATCTTGGGTTGTTTTGCATGCCATCGTGTTTGGTGGGGCAGTCTGGGCATTTAGGGGGGCATTGCCCCCCCATTCCTAGATCCGCCCCTGGTGTGTGTGTGTGTGTGGGGGGGTGATAGGTGCGCGTGCATCCGGTGTGAATCCCACATCACACCACCCCCCGCCCAGAGAGGGAGGATGGGGGAGTGGGAGGGGGAGCATGTCTCCTGTTAAACGCGCTCGTCTGATCTCATCCGTCCATCATCGCGTCTCTCTCTCTCTCTCTCCTCGGTCGGCAGGTCCGCGCCGGCAGCGGTATACACCAGTTCCCCTAGCGCCCGTAGATGCCCTGTATGAGGGTCCGCTTGGTTTAGATTTGACGGTCCTTCGTATGTTCTGTAGCCTTTTGGTGTGTTAAGCATTGTTTATGCTTTAGGATATTGAAAAACTGCAGATTTACAACTAGAGATGCCTCTATACTGTATCGGTATTGCAATAAGTATTGGTATCGGCCCTTAATTGCCATTATTGTGCCCAAGTGTGCACTTGAGTGGGAAGTCTGCTCTTCCTGGTTGGTGAACTTTTTCTTTCTTGTATTATTATGTATGTATATTATTCCCTAATATCGGTATTTGGTATCAGCTAACACAGGAACGGTGGCAGGAAATGTGAAGCAATTCTTTGAACACAATCTTTCGGGGACACGTTTTTGTACACTAAGTCAAATCTTTGCTTCATGCATGGAAGGTCAGTTGACAAGATATTTTGAGATTGGGGTCAGGAGGTGATCGCCTGTAATTCTGGGGGTCCTTGACATGAAATAGTTTGACAACCACTGACAGAAACGTGGATTTTCTGGAAACTCATGCTTTTTTTCGAAGACATTCATATAGACCGGTTAAAGATAATGGGTCCATTTTGTTTCGCCGTCTCTCCATTGATCTGGCTGCGTGGCGGAGGACGGGACCGGGACAACCGCCGATCTGCCGGAGGAACCGTTTGTCAAAGTGGCGACGCACAGATGAGACGCGCCGTTTGAGAACCTCACACGTCCTGCCGTCGGTGATTCAGTTGATTGTCAGAGTTAGGGTTAGGTTAGGGCACAGTTTTACAGAAGTTATGTTTGTGGTATAAGACTTCAGTGTTTTGTATCTTGAGTGCAATACTGATAATGTTTGCATGCGCCATCTTTGTTGAAGAGTCTATGTCTGAGATAACTAATCTTACTTATTTTCATATTGGTTTAAACCCTGTGGAAATGTTGTATTAAGTTTTAAAATCCATTGTTTTTCTGCAAACTTCCTCTCTCCCTCTGTCCACGTTTGGTCAGATTCTAGTCCACACACTTCCATTGCCCCAATTCCATGTCCCATAAAATGCTGTACTATTAGCGACATCTCCTTGGCATTTTTGTTATATCTAGTCTGTCTGCTATGGTGTTTCTGGTTTCCCCTACATATTGTAGATTACATGTGTTACATGTGATTTTACTATAGGTAGGTGTGTGGTGGGTGGAAAGGTGTCTTATGTAAAACATAAAGGCCTATGTTTAGGGTTAGGTTTAGGCATAGCCTAGTTTTTTTCTGAGTTCATGTTTAGGGTTAGGTTTAGGCATAGGCTAGTTTTTTCTGAGTTCATGTTTAGGGTTAGGTTTAGGCATAGGCTAGTTTTTTTCTGAGTTCATGTTTAGGGTTAGGTTTAGGCATAGGCTAGTTTTTTCTGAGTTCATGTTTAGGGTTAGGTTTAGGCATAGGCTAGTTTTTCTGAGTTCATGTTTAGGGTTAGGTTTAGGCATAGGCTAGTTTTTCTGAGGTTATGTTTAGGGTTAGGTTAGGCGTTAGGCGGTGCTTTATGCGGTTATTAACCCTAAACATGACCTCAGTAAAACTATGCTTCGCCCCACCCTACTAGTAGTAGCCAGCAGGGTAAAACAAGCGCTCCTCCCCAAACCCCCTGCTGTTTTGCAGTTATTTCATTCGGTTCCGAGCGTCGGGGGCGGGGTTTTCCCCCGGTTTGCCCACAGCTGGCGTGGGAAATAGAAGCAAGTGTCAGTGACAATGAGGGGTCACTTGCCGAGGCGTTGTATGTTAATTCTGCAGTCGGATTCCCTGTATAGGTATATGAGTCAGTTCCTCTGCCGAGTGGGTAGCAGCGAGGCTGATCAGTGAATAAGACTGCATGCGTCTTCACCAAAATCTTCAGGAATAAAGTGTGAAGGAGTTGGAGCGGCACTTCCGGAGGCCTATTATGTCTAAACGTTAATTTAATTACGTTGCCAAACAAGTAGGTGAATGAACGACAAAAACGTCAACATCGAATTTTATTGCTTTTGGAGAATCATTATTACAGAGCAACAAATAACAATGTGGGAGAGACCTGCTATATTTTGTCATTTAGTGGAGTTCATTTGCACGTCACAATATAGCAGTGGAACTGCGAAGGATTTTATTGCCAACCTTTTTGTTTAGTTTCGTTTTTGGTGGTGTGTGTGTGGTTCAGATCTGCAAAAACTCTGTGCAACTTCCGTAGCACGGAAATATGCACAAGCACAGGGATGGGATGGAGTCTATCTTTCCCAGACAGATTAACTAAATCCTAACTATACGATTTCTGGCATCTCAACAAAAGGTTGGAATATGGAGATGCAAGGTCTGACAGCAATAATATAAAGCAACGATTACCAGTAAGACACCTGTGGGCTTAGAGCAGCTGTGGCGACAGTTGCATGTACTGTAGTCAGTGGCCATACATGGAGCGTGTCTTGAGTGTACAGGGTTTGATGACGTCAGATTAACATACAACATAGCAACAGTTCAGTTCCATGTATGGGCCGGCATCTAAGGGTGGCAGCGGGGATCAGTGTCTTCAGTGTACAGGGTTTGATGAGGGGCCCAGACCTTAATTGTCCTGGCTGCTGTCTGCCAGGTGCTTTAAATGGACAGGTATCGGTCAAAAGGTTGACATCGGAGAGGAAGCGTGAATGGAGAACGATGAACATATGGAATGTCAGGTTCCGACACGTGTCCGTATACTATAAGATTGCTGACACTAGAGATCTCCATGTCTCATTTACTACCCTATGTCCCGGGGCACGATATCCTGGGGCGTTCACGATTTATGGGGATTTTGAGTGACCAACAAAGCGCAAGTTTTAACAGAGAAATGACATGCTTGTGAGGTATAACAACCAGTTATTTCAACCAGTGGTCCGGGACGACCGGTGATCCTTGAGAGGGATCCAGATGGCCCCCAGGCTAAATGATGGAAAGTTGGTTAACCAGGTGTAACTCTTTGAGAGCGTAAAAATAAAACCAAATGGTCCATTTGGTTTAAAATATTCACCATCTGAATTAGCCGAAGTCTACAGAACTAGACAATATAGAAGATCCAGCCTGGTATTGTGAACTCAATCTTCGCCGTCGGTAGTGGGCCACTGTGAAATTGCTTTATGGAAAACGAGAGAGAGAGCCTCGACGGGAACATTCGGTGTATAAACAGTAGGGGGGAGTGGGGGGCGACGTTTCATTAGGGAGGGGGGTATTACCCCCGAATTTGAACAGTTTTATGGTTATCATTATTTGCGATGGAATTATCATCCGCATAGATCTCGCTCGTCGGCTACTTTGCGAGGTTGGGGGGGGGGGGGTGGGGTGGGGGGGGGGGGGGGCTGGGGGGCTGGAATGACGATGGGGAAAGGAGCACCGCTCAAGGGTCTTTGGCGCGTTTGTTCGCCACAGCCTGTTTTCGCGCACCCGCCTCCCGTCCCCAATAATGTGCTCCCCTGTTGCATCTTCGCGGTTGTGGCCTATACCGAGTTTCGTGGGGCTTTTCGTCGCCTCACACACCTTACACACCTCACACACTCCCTTCATTTAAAGGTGATACAGGGAAGTTTTATGTACTGTATATACTGTATATCTATATATTGTGCGCTTTTTTCCCCCTCTACTTCGCTTGTACTTTGACGCTGCCTGTTGTCTGCTGTCTGTGCAGCCCCTTGCCTGTTTGCACATCTGTAAAACTTTCTAAAAAATCAATCCCCAGCAGTTAAGAGCGTTAAGTTTTGCACCCCTGAAAATAGCCGATCTACAAGCTCTCGACACGCTGCACTGCGACCCGTCGAGCATAGATATATATATATATAAGAAAGCGAGATGGCTTGAGGTGGAGCCTCTGACGTTGTTCACGGCGGCCATCTTGTGAGAGGTGCTCAATACACTATGCTCTATGGCAGCCCAAACAAAAACAGCTATAACTCGCTCAAAACTTGACGGATTTACAAACGGATTGCATTATTATGAACGTTATCAACGTGGCTATGTTTTTTGCTAAATTTTATTTTTTTCTGAAAAATATCATAACGGCTCTATGTATGCGGGCGTCTCTGACGTTTACAACAAACCAATCCGTTTGAAAATCGGTTGAAAAATAAGCGAGTTATCGTCATTTAAAAAGTATATGCTCATAGACACAATGTTATGCTCTCCTCTCACAAGATGGCCGCCGTGAAAGACGTCACTCCCGATTGGCCAGCAGCGCGGCGAGCCATCTAGCTTTCTTATATATATCTATGCCATTGAGACCTTGTGGGTCCGCTATTTTGGCCATTTTTTTTTTTTGTCTGAAAGTGCCCCCTCTAGAGGAATCTCATCCCCGCTTCTCCTCAAGCACTCTCTAAAGCACTCTCTGAGCGTTCCTGGTCTAAAACAGCAGCTGTGGCAGCCGGTGGTGCCGGGGGGCGGAGCTCCGGTCCGTCTCCAGAGGCGGTGGTGTCGGTTGTCGTCGTCGCAGAGGGGGGGAGGAGGGGACCTCCGGAGGCTCCGGTCCATCCGCCGCCGTCGCCGCGGCGGCTGGGAGTGATGGTTCCTGGGGCGTGGCTCCGTAGCAGGCGATCCGTCGGTGGCAGTGGCGGTAGCGGCGGTAGCGCACCTCGCGTTGGCCGCGCACGACTCGGCGATCTCGGCCCGGAGCCGCGCCTGCGTCGCCGTCAGAAACTCCTCCTGTGACGTGACAAGGGACACGCGAGAGGAAACGGTCTTAAAGGGGAATTCCACCCATTTTCAACATTTTACTATTTTATTGATGTACCTTCGAGGTGCTGGGTGGACATGATCAAAAAAAGTTCCCCCATTCTGTGTTCCCAAGAAATGGAGGTCTGTAGAAAACCACTAACATGGTGAAACATCTTGATGTCATCATAAGGATGTATTTTCACCATGTTAATGGATTTCTTTAGACGCTTATTTTTTTTTTCTGAGCGCACAAATGGAACCATTTTTATGAAAAAGCCAATCATGAAAATTACATATACGTATAGCCTACAGTGCATGAATATGAACATAAGGTAGCATCCGGCAGTTTATACATGCTGGAGAACCCAACACAACATTTCTAACATCAAATTTCATGCCTGGAAGGTTCACATTCTGAATATATGTCCTCTTTTTCTCTCAAAACGTCCAAACTGTAGGCATATACGGCAGTTCTGCAGTAAGATGCTCACAATAGACCTTGCAATAGACCTTTCAGTAAGCCCCGCCCTCTCCCCAGTGTCCACCCAAGAGCCAGGACACTTTCCATCCGGGCTCATTCATTCCAACGTAGAAATCATGGATATTACACATTAAATACTGGCTCATTTTTGGAAGCAGACCTTCAAAATCCATCACCCTATGCACACACACACACACACACACATTTTGCCACTACATAGAGCTGCGCAGTGACGTCACCACCCCTGTTCCGGAAGTCTTTTCCCAATTCATTTTTCTCATAGACTTTTCGAAAATAATTTATATCAAGACGATTACGCCGCGGACAAAGCCAACTCGAGTCGTGACGAATCATGATGACACACACAAACTTTTGGGACAATAAAATAATTTCTAAGATGAAAAACGAAACAAAAAGTCTTGTATCATGCCGTTTTCTACTTCTTCCCAATTATATATTATATGACGATATTGTGTTTGTTGTCATGATTTGTCACGACCTGAGTTGGCTTTGGCCGCGGCGTAATCGTCTTGATATAAATTATTTTCGAAAAGTCTATGAGAAAAATGAATGGGGAAAAGACTTCCGGAACAGGGGCGGTGACGTCACTGCGCAGCTCTATAGGGCATGCCTGATGGATTTGAAGTTCCAAAAATGAACCAGTATTGTGTGTGTGTGACATTTAGTTACAAAAAAAAAGTTTTATCTTGTCTTAAAATTTTCTTTATTTTTATCTTTATTTTTGTTCTATTGGTGGAAAGGTTTGTCTATATTATGTTATGCTTAGCTGTGATGTTTTAGAGACATTTATACTCTCACATTTGGTCGTAAATCATAACAGCACAACTCTGTTACACCGAATAACGATGGAAAACAAAGTTTTAAAGATAGGCCTACTGCTTGTTATTTCAACAATATACCTGATTTCATAATCTCATTCATGGCGTGTGTTCGCCTTTTACTCAGCACAGGTAGAGCAGTGTATCTTTAGTACAAAAATCACAACCCTGTTAATAAATTAATTGACACAACGTTACAACATTAACGGTCAATTTTGAACTGTGTGTTTGACTGTTTGGTTTCTTAAATACAGCCTGGAATTGTTGGACAAAAGCAAAAAATAAATACATAAATATATAAAACTTTAGGTGTTTTGGTGTCTGTGTAGTGAAAATGTAGTGCAAATAGTGGTCCTCCGTGGCTCAAATGCTGCATGAATAAACGGTGGGCCCCGGTATCAAAAAGGTTGAATCCCACTCAGGGGTTGACACTAAGGTCTCCGAGGCACTTGCCCATCGGGCAAGTGCAAATCAGTTTCTACTTGCCCTCAGGTCATGGTCACTTGCCCCCCAAAAATATTTTGTAAATTTTGCATTTAAGTTTACTTCTTACTTGGGTAGGGTACAGTGGTCCCTGAGAGGGTTCCAGGTGGTCCCCAGCTAAGTTGGTTAACCAGATGCAACTCTTGAGAACGTAAAAATGAAACCAAATGGACCCTTGCGGGTCCATTTGGTTTCATTTTTACACTCTCAAGAGTTAAAATTCATCATCTTAATTAGCCCATAGTGGTCACAGACCCAGTGGTCCCTGACCCCAGCAAAATGATAGTTTGGAACCAAATGGACCTGGGAGAGAGATAGGTAGAGATAGCTAGAAAGCAGGGAAAGACACAGAGGCAGAGTGCAATGACTGCCTTCAAGACAAATTTATCTTGTGTTGTGTTATAGTGCACTAAGTTGCACACTTGCCCGATCGGGCAACCAGGTAGCAGTCTTCACTTGCCCCACCATTTTTTTTACTTGCCCCGGGCAAGCGGACAAGTGTTAGTGTCAACCCCTGCCACTGTGTTAGAGGACAAATATTATATACACGAATTTCTGAAACTCTCAGGTATAGTGAAAAAAAGAGAGAGAGAGAGATAGAGAGAGAGAGTAAAGAGCGAGTCAAAGACAGAGGGCGTCCCGCTGGTTCCCAGGCGGCGCGCCCTGTCTCCAGCAGGGGTCCTCGCTCGTTCACCGGCACGCCAGCCAGCCAGTCAGCCCTCCCAGCTCCGCTCGCTGTTGGCTGGCGGTCGGCCGTATAGCGATGCGATTTCCCGCCTCATAAATTATCGCCGCGACGACGGGACCCGCCTCCGGCGTGGCAGGGGAAAGGGGGGGGGGGGATGCGGCATGACGCTGTCAGGCGGAGTGCAACCGGAGAGGCGGGGACCCGCAGGGGTCCCCCATCCCCAATACCTGCCTCTATATACCTCGCCATGCGTTCTGCGCCTTCCCGAAAGACAACATACTGTACGGTATAACTTTCAGGGCTGGGCGCCCACCATGTTACTGTGTGTGTGTGTGTGTGTGTGTGTGTGTGTGTGTGTGTGTGTGTGTGTGTGTGTGTGTGTGTGTGTGTGTGTGTGTGTGTGTGTGTGTGTGTGTGTGTGTGTGTGTGTGTGTGTGTGTGTGTGTGTGTGTGTGTGTGTGTGTGTGTGTGTACAATGCTGTGTTGTACAGTATATGCGATGTGCAATACACTTTCTAACTTTTATATTGTTGCTGTCGGGCAGAAACTTCTCATTGGCATGGTTTAACACTTTGTAATGCACTGTAAAACGTAGTGTTTAGATTTTAATCACAAGTAACAGTTTTACATGCGTAAACGTGTTTTGTTTTTTACAATCGTGTTTGCGTGATTTAACTCGAATTTTGGCCACGCCTGCGGTGTCGTCGGAACTCGGCTGTAGCGCGAGTTCCAAAAGGTATCGCAGAAGTTACCGTTAAAACTAAGAGAATCGCTGAAAAATACTATTTTCAATGACGGACATTGTCACTGCGACCAAAAATGTCCCAAGAAACTGCTGTCTGCTGCGCTCTAACCCTACGTTTTAACGGCGGGGTACGGTGGGCGATGGACGATGCCGGAATGTCGCCCGACGTCGCCCGTTCTGCTGCTGTCGCCTGAAGCAGCGGCTCCCATACAGAAATAATGGATGTCGGGCGACGTTGCTTTATCATCGCCCGAGGTCCCCCGCCATCAAAACGTAGGATAAGAGGAAAAACCCCAGCTGAAATACATTTGCATCGATTAGGCGCGACTGTGTTGCTGTGTGTTGGTTTTAAGTCACAGCATGTGACCTAGTTTCAACCAATCAGGTGAGCTCCTCAAAACGAACCCGTGGTAGAATTAGAATTTGATCAAGCTTGGCTCAAATACCCACTAAATTAGTGTTCGCGTTGGTGAAATGAAAATGGTTGAAAACGACTAGACCAAAGGCGTTAATTTTTATTTTTTAAGTGCGTGGTTTCACAGTGTATAGTAATATGTCAGCCTATAAAAGCAAACCCCCAACTTTCTTCTTCGCTCAGAGGACGAAAGCAGCGGCAACAAGGAACTCTCCCCTCTATCCTTTTCTCCTCTGCTCCCTCCCTCCCTCTTTCTCTCTTTTTCTTTCACTCCACCCCTTATACACCCCCCACACCCCCTCCCTCTCCTCCCCACCAGCGGCGGTGGTGGTGGATGGCGGCGGCGGTGGCAGTCTGCAGCAGTGCAGTTAATAAAGAGATTGATTATCGGCCTGTCAGGAAGTGACAGTTGGACAGGGCTTGCTCTGCGTGAGTGACAGAGGGCACGCTCGCCACACAGCGGCAGCCCAGCCCGCCAGCCAGCCACACACACACACACACACACACACACACACACACACACACACACACACACACACACACACACACACACACACACCCCACCGGATGCGCCGTGCCAACAACCGGGGGTAGGCTATATAGCTGGTAAGGTGGAGGGGAGGGGAGAGGAGGGGAGGGGGGCTTGCTGGAGGGCTACGCAGGGTGGAAAGGGGTGAGAGGCGGGCATGTGGCGAACAGCGCTCCAACCTTCTGGGGGGGGGGGGGGGGGGGGGGGGGGCGAGGGGGGGATTGGGCGGAGGCGTGCGGCGGCCGAGGAGTCGGAGTTCACAGCCGTCGCCTTCTGGAGCGAGAGAGAGAGAGGTAAAGTCGTGCCAGTGCTGACATCCCACGTTGACAATGAGGGGTCATGCGCACAGGGGCGTTTTTTGGTATTAGGTAGACTAGGAAGTTGCCTGGGGGGGCGGGGGCACCGCGGCGACCACCAACATGCTATAAAACAGGGGTTTTCAACTCTTTTGACTTTTTGAGCCACGGACCAACATTTGATTACATTTTCACACCAAAGTTTTTGTTTTGTTGGCAATTCCAGGCTGGGTTTTGCCAACAAAACAGTGTAGACTTCTTAATTAAGCGTGCTAATTCAGGTGATGAATATTTTAACTCTTGAGAGTGTAAAAATGAAACCAAATGGACCCGCAAGGGTCCATTTGGTTTATTTTTTCAATTCTCAAGAGTTACATCTGGTTAAGCAACTTTCCATCATTTAGCCTGGGACCACCTGGAACCCTCTCAAGGACCACTGGTGGTCCCCGGACCACCTGTTGAAAACCCTACTTTAAAAGGATCCCATAAGGACGCCTCATATGGATAAATACAATATACTTGTCCAACTGGAATTGAACATTTAAAACACACATAGTGTGCATATGCTCTTTAGTTTAAAAATAGTTCATATTTTTATCCCTTGGGGGGCGCCGTTTTACTGTGCCTGTCATAGGTATGACGACACAGGGGATTTTCCCTGGACGGGTCCATTTGGTAAGGGGGGTGGGGGCAGGGGGGCTCCAGGAAAATCTTGCCTGGGGTTCCGAATTGCCTAGAAACGCCACTGAATGTGCATGCAGGCGCACGTCTGCGCAGGCCTGTATACGCGCGCAATGTATGGCAGCACCGACGATGCGCAAAACAAAGTGGAACTCGCAACCTCACAAAAAAAACAAAACATGTGCAGTTTGTCCACAAAGTCATGATGAATATACCTCACACCTCAAAGAGTCCAAATAATACGAATGGAAAAATGTAGTGCTCAAAAAGGTTGAAAACCCTGCATTAGACAATGGAATCCTTTTAGACAATGGTGCATGCAGGTCCTCATAGCTTATCGGCTGTTTCCGCACAATCCAAGCTTAAAAAAAATCCAAGCTCCACACTCCAGATGCTGTCGTATTGTGACTGAAGTTCACCACATGAAGGCCCTACTACTCCAGGTTTGAATCGAAGCGCGTGTGTCCCCAGAGTTTACTTGTTCTGGCAAGAAATTATAGGACTCGGGTTATAAAACAAACAATCAATCGAAATAAATAACTGCAGAAGAAAAGGAGAGGGAAAGAAAACATTCGAAATGTTTGCCCTTCAACGTCTTAATAGGATTTTTTTTTCTGAACATTTCAATGCAACTTGTCTTGTATTAAGCTAAGAGATTTGAGACCCATTCATCCCCGGGGGAGGCAGCGTTTAGTCATTTCAAGAGGCATGGTATAGTGGGAATCAAGGAGTAGTGTGCGGTAGCCAGAAAACAAGGGCGGATCTAGGCATGGGCATGGGGGGGCAATGCCCCCCTAAATACCCAGTTAACGTGCTTCATCATTGAAAGCAGAAAACTCTCTGAGTCAGACCTTTAGCTTTATGCATGCTGCGTGTCTGTTGCAACTTCAACAACAGCTGAAATTATTATTGATGCTTTACTTGACTAATAAAAGGCCTGTAACCGAAAATGGTATGGGTGTGGCTTCATGGGCATGCCCCCCCCCCCAAATGGGACATGTTATATCTGCTCCTGCCAGAAAAAAAAAAAAATGAAATAAAGCAAAGAGCTAACTAAGACATCCACATCTGGTCTACTAATTGTGATGGAGATGTTGTTTTTCTTTTACTGCGATTGATTGATCGATCACAGCTGTGTGAAATTGCAGGACTTGTGTTTTAACCGTTTTTACTTCGGGGGCCCACTGTCACCGAGTGGCGCGATATGAGCTTGTAGGTCTGATATTTTTTTGAAAAACTGTGAAAATGACACTATAGATTCTAGTTTTTGGCTAGTTTCTAGTTTCTGTTCTGATGCTATAGTTTTTGACAGATTCTAGTTTCTCTGAAAAATCTATGTTCCTGTGTCAGTGATGCTTAGCATATTTCATGCCATGGACCACCAGAAGTATCTATATTTGGCTGCGGACCCACCATCTGAAAACGTGTTGTTCTATAGGGATCCCCCTAGAAGGAACGGTTTTAGTTAAAAGATATTTTCTTCCTGAAAGAATGTATTCAAAGATTTGCTTCACATTTTCACATTTCTTCAAAAAATTGATATTTTTCAATAGCTTGAGTGTAACATAATGCGTTGAACACCAAAATGCGTTCAGGACACAAAGGGTTAACCTCTATCAGTCTGTGGACCCCTCATTTAAATAAATGCTAATAACACAAACAGAGCGTATATAACACAAACTTTCATTTAGCTGCTGGGGACCCCCCTGGAACTCCCCGGCACCCAACTTTGGGAACCACTGATGTATGCGATCTCGGCGCATACATCAGATCTTAGCGGTAACGAGCATATGGCGCATAATGGGGGGGAGAGCCGGGCGACATGGCGAAAACACAAAAGAACAGCCCACCCTGCGTCTCCCTTGGGAGACTTCTAATACCGGTCTTCCTCGTGGGCCTTCCCTTTGC
Source organism: Benthosema pterotum (assembly GCA_039105355.1). Classification (NCBI taxonomy): domain Eukaryota; kingdom Metazoa; phylum Chordata; class Actinopteri; order Myctophiformes; family Myctophidae; genus Benthosema; species Benthosema pterotum. The sequence goes on along the minus strand of CM076980.1, from coordinate 43,232,377 downwards.
CATGAAAGCATATACCTCAGCCACATGTATCTAACACAGGGGTTTTCAACAGGTGGTCCGGGGACCACCAGTGGTCCGTGAGAGGGTTCCAGGTGGTCCCCAGCTAAGTTGTTTAACCAAATGTAACTCTTGAGAACGTAAAAATGAAACCAAATGGACCCTGACGGGTCCATTTGGTTTCATTTTCACACTCTCAAGAGTTAAAATATCCATCATGCGAATTAGTCCAAGTCTACACAACTAGAAGATTAATGGTCATGGACAGAAGCAAAAGAAATCTTTATTTTTGAGGTATGTGGGTCAAAAAATATCCTCAATTGGTGGTCCGTGGCTCAAATGCTGAATAAATGGTGGGCCCTGGGATGAATAAGGTTGAAAACCCCTGATCTAACACATTGCACCCCCTCCTCCCCTTTCCCCCCGGTAAGGTATGCAAGGTCATAGGTGACGCCAGGCAGATCGACGATTAGTATTATGCAGATTATGGAGAGCATCATTAATTTCCCCTTAAGCTTCCACTTAAGGTTTCCTGTGCATTCATGTGCGGGACTCTGACAGACCTGGCCAGGGTGATGGTTCATTCGGGGCACTTTATTTTGAAGTTTCAGCTGCAGCACCTGAAGTTTCTGAACCGGAATCGGAATGCACTCGCAATGTGTGCCGCACACATGTGTGCTGATAAAATTAGGATTCTTTTTTAAGTTAAAGAGGTATTCATTCCACTTTCAAAAAAAAAAAAAAAAAAAAAAGGTCATTTTATGGTCTGGTCTCAGTCTCATATGAACACACCAGACAGTTTATCAGTTACTCCATTCAGTATTTAGATATTTGATGTTCAATAAGCTTCCCCAATGTCCTTCCTATACAACCCCATTATAACTTAAAACTCCATTCTAACCATGACAGATTATTTGAAAACAACCAATCTTTTTTTCTGGTGACTGATATTTGTCCTAATACGTGAGAGGGCCGTGGAATTTCATCTGCAGTTTTCTTTTTTTTTGTAGCCGCCTCCCATTGTATTCAATTTCATGATTGGGATATTTTTGAAGAAAATATGGCATACTGTAGTTCGGCTTTCACAGTGCTGTACGACGTTCGCTCAGTATTAAAGGTAGGGGAAGTGATTTCACTTTTGTCAGATATCACCCAAAAAAAAAAAAAAAAAATCTGTTAAAATGCTCTATTATAAGGTGTGGAAACCACATATGGAGTTTCCCCCTCCCCCACGTTAGCAGAGGAGCTAATAAAAGTTCCCCAGGTCACCACCAATTTCTCCTCCAATCAGGAGCGAGCAGCAGGTTCACATAGTGTAGCTACTGTTGGGGGCCCCTAGTGCACCAGGCTGGTACTACACCATGAATTTCAAATCACTTCCCCTACCTTTAAGACAAATAAACATGTATGTAACCTGCATGCTCAAGCTTCCCAAAGCTGTGTATTTATTTTCAACACACAAACACACTTGCACCGATGCAACTGCAAGAGCACGCACACAGACACAGACCCACACACACACACACACACACACACAACACACATGCACGCACACGTGCACATGCACCCGCACACACTCCGTCAGTCAGTCAGTCCTCCTCCCCCACACATCCCTCACTACATACTCGTTTTTGCACTCGATTGACTACTGGGAGCGATCAATACCACTTGATTGAGTAAGCTGTGTGTGTGTGTGTGTGTGTGTGGTGTGTGTGAGTGTGTGTGTGTGTGTGTGTGTGTGTGTGTGTGTGTGTGTGTGTGTGTGTGTGTGTGTGTGTGTGGTGTGTGTGTGTGTGTGTGTGTGTGTGTGTGTGCCTTCACCAGGAGGAGAACATTTCACACATTTAAAGAGAGCCAGACTGATATACAAGACCAAACATTATGGTCATATTTTTACCTTTTTACGATGGGCCTTGACGACGAATCAAAATGTACTTAAAGGGGAACTATACCTTAATAGTCCAGGATAAATAGCATTTCAAGTGGAATAAATTGTAACATGGGATTTTTCTTCACAGATCATTTCTTTGAGGTCTCCAGAACAACATATTAAAAGTCCCGAAAAATCCCAGTTGCGCAAATATGTTTAATTTCATAAAGTAATAGAATATATAGGCTCCAATGGAGTGATAGCCCCGCCCCCTCCTATACAAACCCATTATAACTTAAAACTCCATTTTAACCATAATGCATTATTCAAAAACAACCCATCTTTTTTCTGGTGACTGATATTGTCCTCCTAATACGTGAGAGGACCGTGGAATTTCATTCACAGGTTTCAGTTATTTTTAAAATATTGTTTTGGAAAATGTAGCTGCCTCCATATCTGGCTATGCCCATCCAAATGAAAATTAAAAAAATAAATAAATGAAACCTGTAAATGAAAGTCCACTGCCCTCACCTTTTTCTGGTGACTGATATAGTCCTCCCTAATATGTGAGAGGGCAGTGGAATTTCATTTACAGGTTTATTTATTTATTTTTTTAAATATTCATTTGGGTGGGCATGGGCCAGATATGGAGGCAGCTACATTTTCCAAAACAATATTTTAAAATAACTGAAACCTGTGAATGAAATTCCACGGTCCTCTCACGTATTAGGAGGACAATATCAGTCACCAAAAAAAGATGGGTTGTTTTTGAATATTCCATCATGGTTAAAATGGAGTTTTAAGTTATAATGGGTTTGTATAGGAAGGGGGGGGGGGCATCACTCCATTGGAGCCTATGTATTCTATTACTTTATGAAATTAAACATATTTGCGCAACTGGGATTTTTCGGGACTTTTAATATGTTGTTCTGGAGACCTCAAAGAAATGATCTGTGAAGAAAAATGCCATGTTACAATTTTATTCCAATTTTAGGTAAAACATGAGCTAAAATTACTGGCCTATAAGGATGTTGTGTGGACTTGAGAAAAAGTTCCTCCAATTCTGTATTTCCTAAACATGGAGGTCTGAAAAAACATGGTGGAATACATCTGATGACATCATCAAGATGTATTTCACCATGTTAATGATTTTTCTTTCAGACCCCTTTTTCCTTAGAGGGTACAAATGGAACCAAATGGTTCACATTTGTATCCTCTCAGGAGATTTTTGAAAATGGGTGGAATTCCCCTTTAAAGAACTGAAGGTAAAAGTACTGAAGGTAAAAGTACTCCTATTATTGTCCCATTCATAAATGGATACAACGGCAGAATCTTTTTACTTTGCACCATTTTGACAAAGTTGAAAAAGAGCTAAAGCAAATTCACTTCAGTTTATGCAAATGGTATTGATAAATGAAAAACTACCCCCCCCCCCCCCTCCCCTCACGTATCGGTTACCAAAAAAAAGAGATGTTTTTGATGATTCCAGCATGGTTAAAATGTAGTTTTGTTAGTGCGTTAGTGCTTTTGTATAGGGTCTAAAATGAAAATACGGAATTTTACGTACTGTAAGGCACACCGGATTATAAGGCCCTTATTAAAGTTTTGCCAGTTCTCTTTCCCAATTGTAGACAAAAATGTGAAAGTTCTTAGTTTTGAGACTAAACTCAAGATCACAAACTGTCAACTCAAACCCCCGGGACTGTTTTTAGTAGTAGCATACTGTATTCTACTGAAAACAGCACGTCAGTAGTAGCATACAAGAAAACCTTCCAATTCTCCCCCTCAGTTTTTCATTATAAGTGCATTATTCTTAACACTATAAACAGTAAGTAACACCATCACCACTATTTCAAAGCTCAGACCTTTCTAGGGGGTGTTGAAATGGATTTTCAGCAATGGAACGATCACATTTTTAATATGTAGACCTTGTTGAGCCGGTCATTTTGAAAGTAGCTTTCAAGTCAAAAAAGTATGGGCACCGCTGATATATACTGTAATCCCGGACGAGGCCCCATTATGTTACAGTTTCCAAACAATAAATTAACAAAGCAGGAATGGCTCAAATGGAAACTCCAACAAAAAAGAAGGAAATCAAGAGAATGGCTCCGGGTGCGCCGGATCCTAAGGCGCACTGTTGTTTATTTTCCTTGAATTCCGAAAAAACGGCACTGTGAATACCGAATCGTGCTGTCTGCGCTGTTCTGTGCTGTCTGAGCGTAAAAAAGATGGACCCTTGCGGGTCCATTTGGTGTCATTTTTACACTCGCAAGAGTTAAAATATTCATCATGTGAATTATCCCCATGAAGTCTACACAACTAGAGAATGTAGGAGAAACTGTCATCTTAACCTATGTTTGCCTGTTTTGTTGACCCAAATCCAACCTGGAATTGTGGGGGGAAAAAAGCAAAATAATTAAAATCATTAGTTTTGGGGGTCTGTGGGGTGAAAATGTCACCAAATGGTGGTCCTCCGTGGCTCAAATTCTGAATTTCTGAAGTAGTGCAGGGCACTGGTATGAAAAAGGTTGAAAACCACCGATTTAGCATGATGGGGAGCAGCTGGAACCCTATGCCCCCCCCTCAAGGACCACCGGTGGTCCCCGGACCACCCTCTGGTTCAAAACCGGGGGAGGGGGAGGAGAGACAGACAAACAGACGGACAGACACACAGATGGACAAGTGCTTTTTACGGCGGAATCCTCTTTTTGGCGTGCTGCCACGGGCGGGCGGCGCGGCGCAGCCTCCCTTTGTTTGCCCGGACTACTAAACTAATAGAGATAAAGACAGGTTCCTGCTGGCCTCGAATTAGAAAGTCATTAAGGAATACAAACACACATGGGAGCGTGCGTGCGGGTGTGTGCGCGCGCACGAGTGCGGTGCGGAAACGCAAAGCCACTCGTGCATAAGCAAAGAGGCAAATATGCATAGAGAGAGAGTCGTATTGCTGAAGCCGATATGAGGACATTTCTGATGAGTGTGTGTGTGTGTGAGTCTGTGTCAAGGGCGGATGTAACATGCCCCATTGGGGGGGGGGCAAGAACATGTTGGAGGGGCAAGAGCAAATGGTATGTGTGCATCATTTTCGGTTACAGGACTTTTATTAGGCAAGTATAAGCATCGATAATAACATCAGTTGTTGTTGAAGTTGTAACAGACACGCAGCATGCATAAATAGCAGTAGCAGCATAGCAGTGGCCTAGTAGTAGTAGTGTTTCAAATCATTCATTTAAATATAAGCACTTTAATTTGAAAGATCTTGGGTTGTTTTGCATTGCATCGTGTTTGCAGGGGGGCAGACTGGGTATTTAGGGGGACACTGCCCCCCCCCCCCCCCCCCCCCCCCCCCCCCCCCCCCCCCCTCTCCATGCCCATGCCTAATCCGCCCCTGGTGTGTGTGTGTATGCGACGCGTGTGTGTGTGTGTGTGTGTGTGTGTGTGTGTGTGTGTGGTGTGTGTGTGTCACTGTGTGTTCAAGGCATACAGTCCTCTAGGTTCATTTCGCTCTACACACACAGGTTTGAGATGTCTCTCTCTCTCTTTCTCTCTATCTAAACCGCAAAAACCCTAAACACACACACACCTACACATGCACGCACACACCACACAACACACACACACACACACACACACACACACACACACACACAACACACACACACACACACACACACACACACACACACACACAACACCACACACACACACACACACGTGTCAACGCTTCTCACTCCCCGGTGTGGTAGTGGTGAACGAATCGATACTAAGCTCTTTCTCCTCTTGAGGGGAGAAGAGAGAGAGCTCGGGGAGAAAAAAAAAAACTCCATCCTTTTTTTCCCCGTCGCTGCCACCGCGGCGTTATCTTTGTTCACACGTTCACACCTTCGGCCAAGTGGCCGGACGCTCTCTACACATAACACCCCTCACCTCACCTCCACCTCCCCAATCGCCATCCTGACACCTGCCTTCCTGTCTGTCTGTCTGACTGTCTGTCTGTCTGCCTGCATGGACACAAATCAGGCACCACTAAGCCACTCAAAGTTTTAGAAGTTTTTCACGCCTACAGTAGGGTAGAATTTTTTTTAGCTATTTTTTGTTATCATTATAATTGTCCAAACAAATGTACCGTTGGTTGAGCCAGCCATTAAAATTAACAAGAAATTGAAGAAAACAAAGGTGGTCTAATAATTTTTTCCATGAATGTACGACGTGTTGTTTGGCATCGCGTTCCGATGCCGTGTTCCGAAAAGGGAGGCCGACCGCACCGGATCGGGAGCACAACAACAATACCTCGGGAAGGACGGGTCTAACCGCTCTTGTAGAGCGGTATTTTTCGATTCTGACGCATCACTCTGAGAATTTAAGTGCACGTATGATGCAACGTCTAACACTGCATTAAAAAGGAGGGTCTAATTAACAGGCAATTCTGGGCACTGGATTTGCCCGTAAACGTCAAGTTGTGATGGTGCAATTCAGGAGTATACAGTAGTATATTGTCAGTGATGGGCAGTAACTTATTACAAGTAGCTAAGCTACATAGCTTAACTACATTTTCCCGTAACTTGTAGTGTAGCTTACTACATTTGCTCTGGGAATAGCTTGTAGTGAAGCTACACTACTTGTTTCGAGTAGCGGGTAGTGAACCTACACTACTTGCTTCGAGTAACAAGGAGTGTTTGTTTTTCAGCTGCAGTTACAGTATCATGATATATTGTTGATGAATGTCATGCAATATATTGATATATCACAAATATTGCAATATATCAGATGCCGTGATATATATTCAGGCCTAATATCGCCACCGATATTGTATGGTGAGGTACCGATATCGTCCCAGCCCTAGTGACTATATACTTCCACGCCTGACCCACATGAGCTACAGTATAGGCCCATGGAGGGGGTCTCCTTTCTTCTACCCGTCCTCTCCTCCCGTCTCCTCGGCATAATCTCGGCATTAGTTAAAAAAAGCGGCGCGTGCCGAGAGTGGAGCGGCGGCGGTGGTGGCGGCCGCGGCTCGTCGAGAGAATGGGAAAAGGCGTTTAAGGCTCGGGGCGACGCGGAGGAGGCTAAACTAGCTCATTTGTTAGGCTCCGCGGTCCCGACGACAACCTTACAAATGGAGCCACTATCCAATTATTACCGGCGGAAGAGAGGAGAGAGAGAGAGAGAGAGAGAGAGAGAGAAGAGAAAACCTCGGCCGCCGCCGCGAATCCGAGCTCCAATCTATTACCGCCGCGCGTGCAGCCTGAGCGCCGCGCTGAGAACCGACCGCTCTCCCGGTAAGATGTGTGTGTT
>CM076980.1:43105926-43224715 GCA_039105355.1 Benthosema pterotum | reverse complement strand
CAAAACAACCCACGATTTCAAATTAAAGCGCTTATTATTTAAAATGATTTGAAACATTACTACTGTTACGAACTACAGCTGTGTCACCACTAAACCAACAGCATTTCATCATTTAAAACAGAAAACTCTCTGAGTCAGACCTTTAGCTTTATGCATGCTGCGTGTCTGTTGCAACTTCAACAACAACTGATGTTATTATTGTTGCTTTACTTGACTAATACAAGTCCTGTAACTGAAAATGGTATGGGGGCGGCTTCGCGCCACGGGCGATGTTACATCCGCCCCTGAGCGCATCCGTTCAAGCCTTGCTCTGAAGAGTGCTCTGAGCAAAAATAAATGTCATTGTTTTCCCCATACACCTACTGTACTTGAACCCTGTTCAAACACAGCCAGTCTACGAGCGCACAGCTGCATGTCACAAAGTGCCTTGCCGTAATCTTGCAGTTTAGCTGTTTTCGCTATAAGGGCTTGAGCACAAAAGGACCGCAATGGAACGTCATCGTAGGTTTTCTTGGGTAGAACGCAGGGATGTCCCTAATCTCCCGATACACTTTTTCTTGCTTTCAATGCTATCCAGATGACCTCGATTCCCACTGGCGTGCACAGAGAGTTTCAAGGGCAGGTGCTCAAATGTAACCAGGAGGGCACTCTGGGAAAATTGAGTTTTGGGGGGTTAAAAATGCATAGAAAACAGCATTTCAGCATCTTTTTGCTCTTTTAAAAAGGGCATGTTGGTCCAGAGAGGGCCACTAGGGGGTGCTCAAACCCCCCTTGACGTCTATGTGTGCACGTCTATGTCGATTCCTGCGTTAGCAGATACTGACAACAATGTTGTGATCTTGTGCTGCGTTTTATCTAAGAAATATACAAGAAAACTCCACATGCCCCAGCATTTTATTGGCCTGCTCCGTATCTGATCGGTCACTAGACTGGCGGATTTGTCGATAGCGATATGAACCGGTATGACAAATGAGTGCCGAAGCCAATACTTTCCCAATGCTGACACAATATCGGAACATTAGTTAAAAGCCTCTTAGCAGAGCTTGCATTGTGCTTTTATTGCAAACTACTTAAAGGAGTACTTCGCCATTACGAAATGCCTTTAAATGCTGTACAACGGCATCCAAATGTGTGAAAAAAATATATGTAAAAAAAAAGTCACACGGTGGCGCTAGAGAAAGTATATTCTGTGCGTGCCTGCTGCTCTCCTCTGTGACTCCCTTACTACATTACCCACGATGCATTGCGCGGCATCCCCCCCCCCCTCACTGCTCCAGGAAGTACAAAAGTTTTTCCACTATGGTTTTCCCTTTCTGTTGTTGTTGTGCGACAGCCAGTATGAGGTTTTCAACCTTGTTGTAAACGGCCAGTATTTAGCTCCAGTAGTAAAAAGTAACAGCAGCAGTCGTCGTGTATTAGTAAGAATCGGCGATTCATTTCATTTCGAATGTGTCGGTGTTGGATGAATTTGCGTCGGACTGGAATGGAATCCCACCCGTCAGCATCGAGTCAGTGATGTCTTCCAGCAAACCAGCATCGGTAAGCTATACTGTGTGAAAACAATACGATTTCCCAAAAATGCATGGTCACCTGGAAATGTAAATGTATTCTTTGTGTTGGAACTGGGCTTTTCACATACGTCCAAAACATACTGTATTATTGTTTTGTGAAGTAGGTTACCACAAATGTACCACAACTCCGTGAATAGACAATGTACTGTACATCTATTATTCGTTCATAGTACCAGTAATCATGCAGATGCTGTTGTAATGCCAAATTCCTGGTGCTGCCATTATGACAGTTATGGCCCTAGCTATAATGCTACATTTTCTGGTTGAGAATGCTAAAATAACCTTTTTAGTTGTAATTAATACCACCACAACATAGAAACCACTATAGCCTACTGCACATTTGAACTACAGTCAACCAGTCAACAGTTTAAAACCAGGGGCAAAGCATAGATGTTTGGTTTGGTTATTACAAAATAAAAGAAATACAAGCTCAGTGTGTCACTTGGTGCTGTGAGCTTGTACATCTGCTATTTTTGAAGATTTTCGCACTAAAATAAAAACCTTATTGTTTACCATAGTATTGTCTCATGGTTGTGGCAGAAGCTAATAATTGGATCTTTTATTTGCAGGACTCTGAGCTGAGATCCCGGTGGGTGTCATAAACTCAAGATGTATAAGTGTTTTTCAAGGAAGTATACTATAGTTTACTTTGTATGTTGCTGTAATTGCTATAAAGATATCTACAGACAATCCTGATCAATATTTAAAAATCAAATCACATTGATGTATCAGACATGTACTGCTCTAAACCTTCTGAAAATGTAGTGTTGCATTTACCAATGTACATTTTAAATTACTGATTAGAGGGGACAAACTTTACCTGTATACGACGCATCTTGGTTTTTTTTTTCTTTTCTTTCTTTTTTTTTTTTCCTCATGTTACAGTTCAATAAACAAGTAAAGACTTATTTCCATCGTGGTCTTGTTTGTATAAATAGACATGTGAATGGTTTGTAGTTCTACAGTAGTGTTTGGTGACAATTTCAACCTCAGAGTAGTAGGAATTGCTCAAAATGTATAAATACAATAACCCACATGAATAAAACAAACTTCGAATCAACTATATTTTATTATTTTAATAATACTGATTTTACACAAGTCTATGGAACATGTGACTCTTACAAACTACATACTATAATACAAGTGCATTAGTCAGACTCTGAGGTCACTGCAGACAGGGGTTTTGCTGACTCGATGACCCAGCGTTGGATGCACACACTGTAAGAGAAGACAAGAATGAAAAATGGTGAAAACACTCAAGGATTACTGCCATGGATGGAGTGTGTATGCTATGTACAGTGATTTATGATTAATGTGTATGCTTGTATATTGGACTAGTCAATACTTTAAAAATTAACAGACCAAATTAGGCTACAACTGAATGGCACATATGAATCATTTCACATTAGAAATATTGCATGAATCAGAGAGCCTGTCTGTTATTGCGAAATGCAAAAACACCGAGGTGTGTGTATGTTTTACTGATGAAAAAAAAAGATGCTTGTGTGATTTAACAGATGCAATATTGGACAGTGAGACAAGGGACAGGGACATTTTTACAGAACTTGGTCAGACTAGTAGGGGAGAAAATAGAATACAGCTAGTAGCTTGCAATGTGCTTTATGTATAAAAGTTTGAGTTGAGTATGCAGAGCTCACCATTGTGTCCATGAAAAGATCAGCTACGGAATCTGCATCTGCACGGGTTGACCTGATGAATACAGGACACAGGTATTTATATATTGCTGAAACATAACAAACAAGCATGACATGAACCATGGCAAATGTGTGGTTTACAGCAGTGGTTCCCAAACTATTCCATGTCAAGGACCCCCAAATTTAGTCTGCAGACCCCACTAATAGAAATGCCAGGGACCACCATGATAGATCTTTATTACGGTTCGAGCAGTGATTCTCAACCAGTGTAATTTCAATTCCCCAATTTGGTATTCAAAAGGCTACAGACCCCCTTTTAATGGCATTTCTATCTCTTTGGACCAATTTATATTGTAGAATGGGGTTAGGCAACTCAGATTTCACTCAGCTACTGAGTACACATAATGGTCTATTGGGTAACTACAACTATCATTTAGCAAGGGACCCCCAGAACTCCCTCAATTACCCCTAGCCCAGTGGTTTTCAACCTTGTTGATCCCAGGGCCCACTATTTATTTATTCAGCATTTGAGCCACGGACCACTATTTGATGCATTTTAGCGCCACAGACCCCAAAACTAAGGTTTCTTTTGCTTTTGTCCACAAATTCAGGTTGGATTTCGCAAAACAAAACAGGCAAACATAGACCTCTAGTTGTGTAGACTTGGGTTAATCCAGATGAAGGAATATTATAACTCTTGATAGTGTAAAAATGAAACCAAATGGACCTGCAAGGGTCCATTTGGGTCCCGACCACTGGTTGAAAACCACTGCCCTAGCCTAAAGTGAATCACTATTTGTATAAACAATACGTTCGTGGCGACACACACAGAGAGAGAGAGAGAGGGAGAGGGGCGGACGCTGTAGGTCCTAAAATACATTGTACACTTACTTCATGTCCTAACTGAATGTCCCTCTTGATCCATTCCTGTGCAGAAAAGTTTGCGTGTGCACTGCAGCCAGTGATGTGATGGTTCCCCGTGTGTGTGTGTGTGTGTCAGCTTCATCCAAGACAACGTTTACACATTAGCTTAGCCGTGAGCTACGTCGCTCCCTGGCTGGCCAGAGCCATCTAGTAGAAGAGTTGCGACATTGAGGGGTCAGAACCTGAGCGCCCGAGCTGCTGTTCATGCAGCTGAATAGGGACAAATTGGAGTTGGAAATGCATTTGTTTTCAATGAGGGAGGCGCAAAAAGACCTATTTTATGCATGTTTTCAACATGTAAACGGTATTGTACAGTAACAATGTTACTGTACTGTACAATAATGTTTATGTTGTGCTATTACTAAAAAAAAACGTTCGGCTGTTTCCAATGCAATTCTGCCTACTTCAGGTCCAGGACATGTCCCTATTTGTTGTCGCCGTTCTCTATTCAAGTCTAAGTAGAAGAGCCGCCATTGAACTGGCCCCATGAAGTGGACGGAGTTGTCGTAACTCTGTCTATACTCTATGGCTCTGTGGCTGGCACAATAAGCTCCGTGGCTGCTACGTGGCTGTTGTAGGCTACTCCACTGCCCGCCTTCCACTTGCTTGCATTTTTCCGTGTATTTATGATTCTTATAAGTAGGAGCCTATCACAGATTCTGCCAATATGTAAAAGTATTAATAATCTCCTCAACAAACGAAAACCTCCCCTGGGCGGTCACACTGGCGTGTTTCCCTGTGTTTTGTTTTTGTGCTTCGCGAGCAAACCTGGCAGCCCAGTTTCTGTGCTTCGCGAGCAAACCTGGCAGCCCAGCTTGTAGTTTAGGCTCTTCCGCCTACTAACCGGCAGAGAGCCGGAAACCCCTCCTCTGGTGTTCCAAGCTGAGACCCGGACACAGAGGCACGGATGCACGATAGTATAACCATACAGACGATGTTTAATTTCGGCGAAGTATCCCTTTAAGTATTCAATGAATCAATGAACCGCCTCCGCACCAAGTGCGAGTATCACGTATATATGTCTAGCCCAGGGCTGCCCAAAAGGTAGATGGTGATCTACCAGTAGATCACACAGGCTGTGCAGGTAGATGACAGTCCCCCCAGCACTTTGACCCTTATAGATATGTAACTCTTGAGAGCGTTAAAATTAAACCAAATGGACCCTTACAGTTCTCTTCCCCAATTGTGGACTAAACGTGAACCTCAAATACTGTTTTCAAACATCATTATTAATAGCATATACAGGGTTTCTGAATGCTGTCACGGCAGCGTCGGACGACCGGACGAGATGAAAAATTAAAAGAAAAACAAAACACTGCAGTGCAGTCTGGGCTTCAGCCAGCCAGCAGGCGCCCTCATTCCCTCCAACTACCCCCCCCCCCCCCCCCCCCCCTTCACAGCTGATGAGCAGCCCTCATCAGCTGTGAAGCCTGTGACGAGTCCGACTGATTGTGTGTGTGTGTGTGTGTGTGTGTGTGTGTGTGTGTGTGTGTGTGTGTGTGTGTGTGTGTGGTGTGTGTGTGTGTGTGTGTGTGTTAAATACAACCACCTTACAGTAGTAAGAACAGGGAATGCAGGCGATACGTCCGCAACAGGGCTCTATCAGTTTAAAATGTGTTTCAATGGGTGGTACACATGGGAGGCTATTATTTGGTTAAATATGTTGTGGGAAAATGAAAAGAAATAACCGATTTTTTACCGATATATAATGGAAAACTAACCAAAAATAACCGTGCACGCGCGCGTGCATGGAGGGGCGCACTGTTACTAATTCGCCCGGGGCGTCATAAAGCCCAGAAACGCCACTGAACACAACACTACTTTGTTTTACGATTTTACTTTACGTCCATATAAGCATGAAGTACAACAGACTTGTCATAAGTCTGTTGGTCTACCGGTATACCGTGGTCCCCACGTTGAGCAGGCCTGATCTAAGTGAGACTGAGTAGACCATACAATGACCGAAAGTGGAATATCCCTTTCAGACAGCATGCAGATAATTCACAACACCGCGGTTTGCCGGATTTTGCAATGTTCCGTGCCTGGCGTGGGCTTGCCATGATGGAAGGTTGTGCGTACGTGTGTGTGCGTGCGTGCGTGCGTGCATGCGTGCGTGCGTTTGCGTGCATGTGCGCACAAATTCCGCAAGCCCAAATAATGTTGACCCTACTGTATGTTGGATTTTTTTTCCAACCCTGCACTATGCGGAGAAATTATCGCTGTCATGATGACCTTGAATTATTAATTCAATAGTTTAAATTAGGTTGGTGTACACCACACTTTTCCACAAAGTAGAAAAGCAGCAAGTAGTAATGTAGTAATGTAACAGTAATGTAGTAAGGGTACATTTGGTGAGGGGGGCTCCAGGGAAAAAACTCCTGTAAACATGAACAATTTTTAACTTAAAGAACATATATGCGTTTTAAATGTTCAATACTAGTTGTAGAGGATAAGTATAATGTATTATTAGCCTGGTATCCTTTTTAAGCATGTCTGCTAGAAATCTAGTCAGTGCAAAAAAAGGGGGTCAATAAAGATAAACAAAATATTTGTAGTTTTTTCACAGTGGCGATTCTTTGGAAATCCTCAGGAAGGGAAAGGTGGCGCGCGGCGATCGGCCCGGCGGGTTTCGCCAAAGACAAGCTGCAGGGAGGCGCCATGAAGACAGTTCTAACGGCAGACGGCTATAGGCTCCCTGCACCCTCGGAATAAAAAACAAATTAAATCGATCGGAGGGAGCTGTGACCTCCCGCACGGTGGAGAGAACTTCACAAGAGGAGGAGGACATGCGGCGCCGATCGAGGTCGGCGGATGTGCGCATTTCACAAGCCCCGGCCGCGCGTGCAAAGGCCTGTGAGCACTTTTGTGTGCGTCGAGTCGACAAACTCTTTGTCGCCGCGCCGCGATATTTATCAGCGTGGGCACTCTATAGGCGCCTATTCTCTTTGCCATCGGTCTCTCCTGCATGCTCTCTCTCTCTCTCTCTCTGTCTCTCTCTCGTCTCTCTCTCTTTCTCACCACCTTGACCTCTCTATATCCGGTAGATGGGGTGAAGGTAAAAAAAAAAAAGGAACCAAAGAGACTTAAGATGTGCAGGGAAGAAAAACAAGGAGAGACAGAAGCACAGGATGTGTCATCCGCAGAGTGAAAGAAAGCGAACATTCTCATGTGACCGTGATCGCTGAAAAGACCGCGGGGGAACTGCCGGAGCTCGGCAACGTGCCGCGAGAAAGAACAAGACATGGGGGGGTTGGGTCTTCCGTACATCAACCAAGCCAACCTAATTAAAGTGTTAAAGGGGAACTCCACCCATGTTCAACATTTTAATATATGTCATTAGTATACCCTAGATTTGCATTCTGTGTTCCCAAGAAATGGAGGTCTGAAGAAAACCACTTACATGGTGAAACATCTTGATGACATCATCAAGATGTATTTTCACCATGTTAATGGATTTCTTTAGACGCTTCTTTTTTTCTGAGAGCGTACAAATGGAACCAAATGAACCCGTCAGGGTTCATTTGGTTGCATTTGTACGCTCTCAGAAAAAAAAAATGTTGAAATTATCCTTTAAAGGGATCCCTGACTAATAAGACAAACATCGCTTAAAACATTACGTATACAACTAAATAATCAAATAAAAACATTGGCATCTCATTTCTTTCATAAATACAGAATATTTCACTCAACAGGAACTGCTCCTGTCACAGGATGATGATGTCACATGTCCTTGTGTGGTCTAGCTCTATGGACAGGAGCACTTCCTATTGAGTGAAAGATTCTCCATTTATGAAAGAAAAAAAAGCATCGAAGGTGTTTTTTATCTGCATGTTTTAGTTATAGAAGGCAAGTATAGTGTTTTAAGGCATATTTGTCTTATTAGCGAGGAATCTTTTTAAGACAAAAACCTAAACAAAACAAAAGAGTTGAAAGAGATGCACTCAAGTATGATGCATCATGAAAGTGTAATATCCTTTATCTCCATAATGGACGCCATAAAAGTTCAAAATCCCGACGATGACGATTCACCTCACGATACGATCCAATATCGCCATTTAGGGTTTTAAATAGATTTGTTGTATATTGCGATTCGTAATTATGCTGTGATTCGATTCGATACATTGCGTTTTTTTGCCACAAATGACTAGGCCTGTGAATCTTTCGTTGTCCCACGATACGACTCAGTATCGATTTTCTGGGTCACGATTTGATTCAAAAAAAGATTTTTGCGATTGTTTTTGATTCTCGATTCAAAAAGATAGTCGTGACGTGACGACTGGCTGCTCCGCTCTGGTTTCTGACCCCTCACTATCGCAACTCTCCCACTATAAGGCTCTGGAATGGACCACATCCTGTGCCTTGATATAACTTGTCCCCTTCCAGTTGGAACTTGGAAACATGGCTCTATAAAAAGAGTTCCACATTGATAAATGTTGGTGGCAGCCAATAAAATAAACAAAAACAAATGCTGGCGTAGTAACAGTTAAGACATAATCCTATTAACCAAAGAGCAATTCAACATTAACTCCTACTACTCCTAAGTAAGTAGCCTTGTCAGGCCATGATGTTCAGGAGGCCCGGCTGAGATTGAGGCCCATATAGGTCAGGAGCCTATCTCCTGTTTCTATAGCGTGAGGCAGCTTGATGTACAAGTACACCCCCTGAACATGACGCTAGTTTATCGCAGGGACTTACCCCCAACCCTTGATGCCGAGTGCCAAGCAGGGAGGCATGTGGTCCCATTTTTAGAGTCTTTGGTATGACCCGGCCGGGAATCGAACCCCCGACCTCCCAGTCTCAGGGGGGACACTCTTAACCACAAGGCCACTGAGCTGGTCCTACTACTCCTAACTAGAAACAAACATTGTCAAAGTGGCGGTGCTTTTTTTCCAGGGACTGCTGTCGCTGCAGCGCAGCCTGCCTGGGCTGTGCCAAGCCGAGTTGACGTTCTGTCAAAAAGGTTTGGCTCGCATAAGAGCTCGCGCGCGCGGTCCAAAATCCCTTGTAGACCCGCGCGGAGAGCTGCACTCCCGCCAAGCGTGCGGGGAGGAGCTGTTTGAAGACACAGCATGCGCTGCTGCTGGCTGCCAGCCAGCCTCGACCGTTAATTCCACGTATGTTCCGTTAATTCCACGTAGTTCCACAGCAGAACTACAAACTCTCGACACGCCATGGATGCCGGGTGTGTTGTAGGCTTGTAGATTTTGCCATTTTTTTTTGTCTCCACCAGTATGGTGGTGACCATGTTTCAGCCCCTGTCCGCCCCCACGTCTGTCCGTCCATCCGTACGTCTGTCTGTGCAACTGTTGCCTGCTGGGGTAAGACATAGTCGCCACCATACTGTTGCTGACTCACCATTACTGGCAAGTAATGATAACTAATTAATTACCATCATTGGCATTATTTTAGTTTGAGAAAATATCAGATTTGCAAGCTCATAGCGTGCCACGGACTGGCGCGCTATGAGAAAAATATCGGACCTAGGTCTGATATTTTTGAAAAGAGTGAAAATGTGGCGCAAACCCTTCAATTATTTTTTTCAGAATGGGTTAAAATGTGGATGATTGGGACGTCATCTTGTCCTTGAGTGTGTCAACTCTCAGAGAGGATAGAACAGAAAGTGTTGTCCGTGTTACTTCGTAAAACCCCTATAGCCAACACACTACAGACTATACTGTACTAGTTGCTAGATGCAGTTCACGTAACGCCGGCCCACAGAATCGCGCGCAGGCAGAATACGGCAAAATAACAAAACAAAAAAAAAAACACATCCCATTTCTCCCCAACTCTCGACCTTTAACCTTTCGATGGAGTGCTTGCCAGTCACTCGGTACACGCCGGTAGCAGGGGCGGATCTAGGCATGGGCATGGGGGGGTGGGGGGGCAATGCCCCCCTAAATGCCCAGACTGCCCCACCAAACATGATGGCATGCAAACAACCCAGATTTCAAAAGGTATTTCAAATTAAAGTGCTTCTATTTCAAATTATTAAAACCAACCACTAAACCAACAGCATTTCATCGTTGAAAACAGAAAACTCTCTGAGTCAGACCTTTAGCTTTATGCATTGCTGCGTGTCTGTTGCAACTTCAACAACAACTGATGTTATTATTGATGCCTTTACTTGCCTAATAAAAGTCCTGTAACTGAAAAAGGTAAGGGTGCGGCTTCATCGCCCATCACCCATACCATTTTCACCTACCCCCAACTGGGAAATGTTACATCCGCCCCTGGCCTATGGGAACCACAGTCAGACCTGTCAGGTCCAGGGTCCAGGTCTCGGAGGCACTTCCCCATCGGGCAAGTGCAAGTCAGGTTCTACTTGCCCTCAGGTCATGGTCACTTTCCCCAAAAAATATATTGTAAATTTTGCAGATGTAACTCTTGAGAACGTAAAAATGAAACCAAATGGACCCTTGCGGGTCCATTGGGTTTCATTTTGCACTCAAGAGTTAAAATTCATCATCGTAATTAGCCCAGATCTACACAACTAGAGAGTGTATAAGATGAGGTCATTTTGATGTGTATGTTAATTTGCCTGTTTTGTTTCCCAAATCCAGCCTGGAATTGTGGATAGCTAGAAAGCAGGGAAAGACACAGAGGCAGAGTGCAATGACTGCCTTCAAGACAAATTTATCTTGTGTTGTGTGTTATAGTGCACTAAGTTGCACACTTGCCCGATCGGGCAACCAGGTAGCAGTCTTCACTTGCCCCACCATTTTTTTTACTTGCCCCGGGCAAGCGGGCAAGTGTTAGTGTCAAGCCCTGAGCTCTCACTAGTCAATATACTTTACAGCTGCTCCTCAAGCGCGTGCAGTGCACAGGTATGTTATGCATGTTTTAAAACTACCTTTTAAAAGGTAGTTTTGCTCTACTTGAGCATTTGAGTATTTACTATGCAGACTACTTGGCTGTAGTAGGCTCAGGGGCGTTTTTTGCCATTAGGCAGACTAGGCAGTTGCCTGTGGGGCACCACACCATGAGGTGCCCCGGGTGGGCCCCCTGATTGATAAACCATGATAGACCCAGGAGACCTCAAAGGGTTTTCTTTTTTTTCCTGCTACGCTATTAATCAAACTCCTCTCTGGGAAAACAAACCGCGGTTTTGGGCTGAAGAAAGCGACGGCGTGACGAAGCCTCGCCGTGTTTTCTATTTATTTATTTAAATACTGTATATTTGTCGTTTGTTTGTTTGTCGTCGTCCCCTTTTCTTTCATTCATTCCAGGGAATAAAGCGTGAAACGGCGACGCTGTCAGAGGCGCTGATGAATGGCGACGCAGCCTCGACAGCCGCAAACGAACGCCACATCAAAACATGTCCTGACTGTCCGCCGTGATTGTTGTGATATCTCTCTCTCTCTCTCTCTCTCTCTCGGCACTCGAGTGGAAAAACTTGGTGAAGAAAACAAAACGTGAGAACGTGAGAAAATATGGAGGGAGAGAAGAGGCGTCGGCACACAATGAGATAAATAAATAAAGTGATGAAATGCCGAAATGCGCGAGCTTATTATTGTCGGCTTTTTTTTGCAGGCTAGGCTTTGTAGCCTTTGTAAGTCCTTTTAAGCAGTGAGACTAGGGAGATTTTTTTTCTTTTCTTTATTTTGTTTCTTTCTTTTTTTGCTGAATGTGAAGAGGGAAACCGAGGACTTCAGTCTGAGAAACAACCACTCCAACATCCAGGAAAGCAGCGTTATACTGGCGACGTGGAGTAGAATATCCTGTATACTTGAAACAATTTCTTGTCACTGTCGATTTGCCAACACTACTCGAGATCCTCTCGATCACGTCCGTTAGCCTGTGCTCTGCTGCATAACTGTTATTATCCATAGCTTGTTATTGTGTTTCTATTTTTTTAATGACAGATACCCGCACAAGACCTGTATAACAGCACAGTATACGTATACGTATGTATGTACAAAAAGCCCGGTATGAGAATCAGTTGAGACAAATAAAAGCTAAGATTAATAACTGAGGATATACATTAGTACGCTCTGATTTTTACCTTTTAGTTTTTTATTCATTCATTAATTGTTTTTATTTTTTTATTTTTTCAGCTGCAATTACAGTATCATGATATATCGTTGACGAATTTCATGCAATATATTGATATATCGAAAACATTGCAATTTATCAAATATCATGATATATTCTATTAAATAAATAAAGCAGCCAACATGTTTCGACTCTGGCGAGTCTTCATCAGGGCTAGTGTGATGAATGACTCGCCAGAGTCGAAACATGTTGGCTGCTTTATTTATTTAATAAATTACAAAACTCTATTCATGCTCTCCTCATCCCTTTTTTTTTTTTTAAGTTTTAACTTTTTGAGTGCTCAGATCGTCGTTTTACTTTTACATTTTGGTACCCTTTTGATCTTAGTAGCACCTTTTTAAACGTTTTAGCCTACTTCTCCGTCGAGCACCTGGTTGTCCTTCTCTCTTTTGATCATGATATATTCATTATCGAAGGCCTAATAGCGCCACCTATATCGCATCGTGAGGGACTAATATCGTCCCAGCCCTAATGGACACTAAGGGCTCTTTTTTCGTTATATGCTAAACCCCTTATCCCAAACCCCTTATCCCTTTACCATTTTTAAAAACAGTTGGGGATATGTGCCAATCTATGGACATAATGTGAGCTTGTAGACTATTGAAAAAATGTTTTTTTTTTTTATAATTTAAAAAAAAATCAATGAAGTTAAGGGATAAGGGGTTTAGCGGTGACAAAATTCTAGGCCTAAATGTCACCATGTGATATGATACTATAGAAGCCAGTCACTGACAGACTGTCCACCGTCTTCCCTGTTTTCTGTAAGACACACCACTCTGCACACCTCTTCTCCCTATAGGGCACTGGTTGTCATCCTTTTTCACACCATGGGCCCACCATTTATTCTGCCTTTTGGCCACGGACCACCATTTGATGTTGAGTTTAATCTCGCGGACCCAAAAGAAAAGATTCCCAAGTTTCTGTCCGCAGTTTAGACGAGATAACTGGCAAAATGTTGGTCCAAAATTAACATTTCTTCTACATTTTCTAAATGTGGAGATTCTTGAAAATTAAGTAATTCAGGTGTTTAATTAATTGAACTCTTGAGAGCGTTAAAATGAAACCAAATGGACCCTCACAGGTCCATTTGGTTTCATTTTACCGCTCTCAAGAGTTACAGATCTATAAGGGTTCACCGACTGCAAATCACATTTAAAGGTATATTCCACTTTCAAATAAACTTTTGGTCATTTTATAGTCTACTCAGTCTCATGAGAACACAACAGACAGTTTATAAGTTACTCCATTCAGTATTTAGATATTTGATATTCATTTTAACACATCCGCCTCCTTCCTATACAAACAAATTAGAACTTAAAACTCCATTTTAACCATGACAGATTGATTGAAAACAACCCATCTTTTTTCTGGTCACTGACATTGTCCTCCTAATATGTGAGAGGGCCTTGGAATTTCATTTACAGTTTTTATTTATTTTTGAATTATTGTTTTTTTTTTTTTTTTTTTTTTATTCATTTGGGTGTGCATACCCAAATATAGAGGCGGCTACATTTTCCAAAACAATATTTTAAAAATAAATGAAAACTATAAATTAAATTCCACAGCCCTTTCACGTATTAGGAGAACTATATCAGTCACTAGAAAAAAAGATGGGTTGTTTTCGAATAATCAGTCATGGTTAAAATTGAGTTTTAATTTATAATGGGTTTGTATAGGAAGGAGGCGGATACACTAAAATGAACATCAAATATCTGAATACTGATCACATGAGACCATAAGTCTCATGACCATAAAATGAGCAAAAGTTTTTTTTTTTTTTTTTTTTGTGTGGAATATCCCTTTAACTGCAGCAAGAAGTTTCCTGGATGTCTTTGGTTTCGACCTGATGAAGATCTTGATGATCGAAACGTTGTCTTATTAAATAATCAAGATAGTCTTTTTGTACCAGTGGTGTGCGGGCCCCATCTCTTATCCGCTGAAGTCTACTTTAGCCCAGCACCCAGTCGATGTGCGTATTCTATGTTTACTCTTTGGTTTGGAATGCGCCATGCAGCTCAGCTTCGCGGCACTACGTTAGCTTTGATTTTGAATATTCAGAACGACAAGCGTTCTTCTGGCCTTCACTGAAGAGCAGCCATTGATCGAGGTGTCCGACTCAAGCCCTCCCGGATGAGTTTCGATTCGACGGCCATGAGCGACGGCTCGGCCACCCACGTGTCGTCCTCGCCCCTTAGATCGTTTGCAATCCCGCGGAAAAAAATGGAATCGCTGTTCTCCTAAGCGTCTGACAGGAAGAATTAAACGTAGTCTAAATATAACGTGGAAACGTTAACACTGTAACACCCAACGATCCTGCGCTGTTTCGGGACGTTTCGATGGAAGCATGTTCAATCCGTCATCGCGTTCTATGGAAAGAGGCCAAAGTGAATGGCTCTGCCAATAAATAAACGTCATTGTTCGGTGTAGTCTCTGGCGCGAACAGGATAGCCCAAACAGATTGCATAGGTTGCGTGCGGATGCATCACGTCCGCGGCCAAGAGCTGACAGGAACGTATCAATAATTTCAATTACGCCTCGCTGACCTGCTAAGCATGTGTTTCTTCAAACATTTCAATCGAGCCACCCCTAATTAAAATGATGAAAATGGTTGGTGTTCCCCTTAAAAAAAAAAAAAAAAAACGGAAAGTTTGATTGGATGCGCTGTTGCAGTTGGGCCTTTTGCCTTTGTTTTGGAACACGGGACATGCCAGCACTGTGATGGCCGCTGGCAGTGCAACACGTCTGCAGGAGCCCCCTGCTGCCCCGGCAGCTGTACAACAGGAAGAATACCACGTTGTTGTCCAGGGGACGGATCTAGGCATGGGTATGGGGGGGGGGGATGCCCCCCTAAATGCCCTGACTGCCCCACCAAACATGATGGCATGCAAAACAACCGAAGATATTTCAAATTAAAGTGCTTATATTGCAAATGATTTAAAACCCTACTACTGCTACTGACTAACTACAGCTGTGTCACCACTAAACCAACAGCATTTCATCATTGAAAACAGAAAACTCTCTGAGTCAGACCTTTAGCTTTATGCATGCTGCGTGTCTTTTGCAACTTCAACAACAACTGGTGTTATTATTGATGCTTTACTTGCCTAATAAAAGTCCTGTAACTGAAAATGGTATGGGTGCGGCTTCATCGAAGCGTCACGGGCGATGAAGCCGCCCCCTTACCATTTTCTCCTGCCCCCCAATTGGGAAATATTACATCCGCCCCTGTTGTTGTCTCTATTCAGAGCACAGTCAGATGAGGGATTCTACTGTCATGTCGAAATATTATTATATTATTATTATATTATTATTATTATGTCATGTCTTAGCCTAGGGCTGTCCCTATAGCCTAAGATTTAGATTCTGACAAATCACTTTGATTAAGTGCAACCCTTTTCTTGACGGCAGAGGGCAACATCTTAGGTAACACCTAAGGCAGTTGTTTGCAACCTTTTTGTGATGCCAGGTCCCAGTATTTGTTCAGAATTTGAGCCACGGACCACAATTTGATGACATTTTAACCCCACAGACCCCAAAACTAAAGATTTCTTTTGCTTTTGTCCACAATTTCAGCCTGGATTTGGGAAACAAAAACAGTCAAACATGCAGACCAATAAAAATGACAATTAATCTTCTACATTCTCTAGTCATTTAGACTTGGGCTAATTCACATGATGAATATTTTAACTCTTGAGAGCGTAAACATGAAACCAAATGGAGCCGCAAGGACATTAGCATTAGGTTCAGCTAGTGAAAGCATTAACATTAGCATTAGCTTTTGCTAGTGAACACATTGGCATTAGCCTTAGCTAGCTGTTTGCCTGTTTTTTTTTTTTTTTTTCCTCCCAAAAAAATCCAGCCTGGTATTGTGGACAAAAGCAAAAGAAATCTTTAGTTTTGGGGCCTGCATGCATGTGCGGGGCTAAAATATCCTCAAATGGTGGGCCTCCGTGGCTCAAATGCCGAATAAATAGTGAGCCCTGGTTGTCAAAACGCTTTGAAAACCACTGCCTCACATGAAGACAACTTTGGAGTTGCCCATACACTCTGCCATTCTTCCAGCCTTCCACCCTAGTCGGTCTGGCTGAATCCGGCCCAGGACCCAATGAGCTTCTGGCCACACAGCTGCTCTTGTGGGCATTATTGGCAGCCTCAGCAGTGACCGCACATCCCCCCCCCCCAGGCAGACAGGCCTGTAATGAGGGCACATTATCACGCTGCCACCAATTAACAGGAGGGCACGTCCCAAAGGCCTGATGATGTTGGGCGAAAAAATGTACACTAAAAACACGTGATGGCAAAAGCTATCTTTGCTAGATGATATTGTAGGTTCATTGAGCGTCAGGATAGCATCGTCATGGCATCTTTGTCAGGTTTGCATTCAAGCAGGCATAGTGTCGACGTGTGCCATAGCATTCCGCCCGCGTTGGTCTGGCCCTGTGGCTTTAGCGGTAACCGCCCGCCCAATCTGTCGCTTCGATTCTGTTCCTGTAGGCTATACTTTCTAGTTGCTCATTATATTGGCGACTCTACCATCATGTTGCGTGGAAATGACGTTTCTTCCAGGACCACTTTTTTCTGAGAGTGTACAAATGTGCCACCCACCCTACAAATGTGCCAAACGGAAAAGGGATTTATGAAGATCAGGGTGTTGGCTGATGTTTTTGATATATCCTATATTATTACAAAACAATCTAAAATAAAGATCATGAAGTCTATGTAGGAGACAGGGTTTGTGACAGCCACACCATGGCACGCTGTGAGCGTGTAGATCTGATATTTTATATCAGATCTACCAAAGTAATGCCGATGACGCTCGGTAATGCTAACTAATGCTAATGAAGCTAAGCAATGCTAATGCTAAGAATTGATAATAATGCTAAGTCATGCTAATGATGCTAATTGAGGCCAATAATGCTTAGTAAGTAATGCTGGTAATGCTAAGTATTGCTAATGCTAAGTAAGTAAGGCTAAGTAATGCGTACAGTGCAGAAGGGGTTAAAAAAAAGTGCAACATAGGACAAAATGAGGCCAAGATCGCATAGCAACATGTCGGCTATCACCACTGGGTTCTTGCATCAAACAAAATGCATGAATGCATTTCTTTTCCAGGTGCTTCTTGTACCGGCTACATCGAGGCAGGGGCGGACGTAACATTTCCGAATTGGGGGGGTGCGGGAGGGGTAAGAGAAAATGGTATGGGTGCGGCTTCATCGCCATGGCGCGAAGCGACACAGGACTTTTATTAGTCAAGTAAAGCATCAATAACAACATCAGTTGTCGTTGAAGTTGCAACAGACACGCAGCATGCATAAAGCTAAAGGTCTGACTCAGGAGAGTTTTCTGTTTTCAATGATGAAACGCTGTTGGTTTAGTGGTGACACAGCTGTAGTTAAGTTAGTAGCAGTAGTAGTGTTTCAAATCATTTTAATTTTATATGCACTTTAACTTGCAATATCTTGGGTTGTTCTGCATGCCATTGTGTTTGCCCCTGCCCCCCCATGCCCATGCCTAGATCTGCCCCTGGACAGAGCGAGGCGGAGAGGCCCACCGGCGGAGCGAGGCTCGTGGCGCATGACGCATTGCGCTGCGGTAGGGTAGACAGCGCGCTGTGGGTGGTGGTGGTGGGGGGGGGCAGCTCTCCCAGCGGACCAAATCCCCCCCCCCACACTCGCCGTGCTGCACACCCCCAGGGGGATTAGACAAATCAGTCCAAACCCCTCGGTCCTCCCTGTCTCTGCTGCTGCTTACCCCCCTGGGAAACCTGTCACATGTCTTCCCCAAAGCAGCTATGCTATACCAGCCAGCCGCCGTATGTGCAGGGGCGGATCTAGGCATGGGCATGGGGTGGGGGGGGGGGGGGGGGGGGGATGCCCCCCTAAATGCCCAGTCTGCCCCACCGAACATGCAAAGATATTTCAAATTAAACTGCTTACATTTCAAATTATATGACACACTACTACTGCTACTAACTAACTACCGTTGGCGCTGCTAAACCAACAGCATTTCATCATTGAAAACAGAAAACTCTCTGAGTCAGACCTTTAGCTTTATGCATGCTGCGTGTCTGTCGCAACTTCAACAACTGATGTTATTATGGATGCTTTTACTTGCCTAATACAAGTCCTGTAACTGAAAATGGGTGCGGCTTCATCGCCCGTGATGCAAAGCGACACGGGCGATGAAGCCGCCCCCATACCATTTTCTCCACCCCCCCCCCCCCCCAAATTGGGAAGGGTTACATCCGCCCCTGTATACATGTCACCCCTCACACAGCGCGAGTCCTCTCGTATCGCAATATATCTTCTTAGACCTTCCACCAAGTGTGGCTTTCCGACTGTGTGTAGGCCTATACGCGGCAAAATCCTGAGCGTTGTAGCTATTTTTTGGGGGCCGGCTATGGACTAAAAAAACTGCTTTGCATTTTCTGGGTGCGGTTTGTTTCCATAAGCACTATGTGGCTCAGTTACAGAGAAAATTCTTGGCCCTGCTTAACACTTTGAGCACAGTAAAAACAGACGTTTTCAGCCATTCAGTTTCATTTCTAGCATGCATGCCGGTATGCTACGCATACATTGGGACATAGGGATGGGTGTACTGTACATAGGGACAAAGCCTGGCCTCAGGGGTGGATGCAACATTTCCCAATCCCCATGCGCATGCCTAGATCCGCCTCTGCCAGGCCTTATGGAGGGGTTGCACCACTCAAAAAGCGTATACGCGTTAGGTTAACTCTGAACAGCCGGTCAATTCTTGCCACTCGTACAGAATTTAATTTATGTAGGAGCATGCAGATAAATGACCAGGGTGAAGCCGTGGCCTGTCAATGACCGGCTCCTCCGAGCGCGTTTACCCAGCGGTGTGTGTGTGTGTGTCAGGGGCGGATCTAGGCATGGGCATGGGGGGCAATGCCCCCCTAAATGCCCAGTCTGCCCCACCAAAACACATGGCATGCAAAACAACCCGACATATGTCAAATAAAGTGCTTATATTATATTTAAAATGATTTGAAACATTACTACTGCTACCAACTAACCACAGCTGTGGCACCACTAAACCAACAGCATTTCATCATTGAAAACAGAAAACTCTCTGAGTCAGACCTTTAGCTTTATGCATGCTGCGTGTCTGCTGCAACTTCAACAACAACTGATGTTATCATTGATGCTTTACTTGCCCAATAAAAGTCCTGCGACTGAAAATGGTATGGGTGTGGCTTCATCTTTCGCACCATGGGTGATGAAGCCACCCCCATTCCATTTTCTCCGGCCCCCCAATTGGTAAATGTTACATCCGCCCCTGGTGTGTGTGTGTGTGTGTGTGTGTGTGTGTGTGTGTGTGTGTGTGTGTGTGTGTGTGTGTGTGTGTGTGTGTGTGTGTGTGTGTGTAGCATACAGTAATTACCATCGATGTAAAAGGCCGGCCCCATTTGCTGTGTGCTTGCAGACGCATTAACTGAACGGTGGGAGATTGATTAAAACGAAAAGAGGTCTTTTCCTTTTTTTTTTTTTTTCCTTTTTTTTAGCACAAGGCTCCAAAATGTTACGGTATAACGCACCTTCTTTTTCACAGCATTATACTGTACACTTACATTTTAGGCCGTTATCTGGAACAGTGTTGTTTTTTGTCGAGTAAGACTAACGACTAAGTCAACTAAGGATTTGGTATTTAGTCGACAAGGAATAAACTAAAAAAAATACATATTTCAGAAGACTAAATGGGATTAGTCTTCTCAAATCCTTTTTTTAAGTTTAGTCTTTGTGTTTTTAAAAGACAAACACTAAATCATGAACTAAGCCTAATAGTATTTAGTATTAGTATTTATTTTCTTGTTTTTATTACTTGAACAGAACTACATTAGTATTGTATACAGAAGACAATTAATTGTTCCGACTTCAGAGTAATGTGTTGTGTGGATCCATTTTATTTATGCGCACCTTTTCAAGACAGAAGGTTCTAAGATCAGAGATATCACTTGCCATTACTATTTCTGAATACAATGAGACGTTTCCTAATAAAACAATGTATCTATTCCGGTATTGCAGACTAAGACTAGGCTATAAGGCGAAACCACCAGGACTAAGACTAAAAGGCTAAGACTAGACTAAGACTGAAATCAGACTAATGCAGCGGTGCCCAACCTTTTTTGACCCAAGATCTACTTTTCAGCAGCCAACCCATCCGGGATCTACCAGTCCAATATCAACATTTCAAACCACACGCATCGTTGCCAGCCTACAGTAACTTCACAACAACACAACACTACTTTGTTTTACCACTTTACTATGTCCATATAAGCATAAAGTACAACAGACTTGTCATAACTAGGCCTACAACAGTACAACATAAGTACAACAGACTTGGACAAACACTGCCTTTGCAAATGCAATTATAATAAGAACAGTCCAGAAAAATCCATTACACGTTGCAGAACAATATACTGTTGGCATAATTCACAGACAGCAGACAACAATCCTCCAAATGAGCCGCTTCGTAGAGACACACACACACACACACACACACACACACACACACACACACACACACACACACACACACACACACCAGGGCTTGACACTAACACTTGCCCGCTTGCCCGGGGCAAGAAAAAAAAATGGTGGGGCAAGTGAAGACTGCTACCTGGTTGCCCGATCGGCCAAGTGTGCAACTTAGTCCACTATAACACAACACAAGATAGATTTGTCTTGAAGGCGGTCATTGCGACCTGGGCTAATTAAGATGACAAATTTTAACTCGAGGGCGTAAAAACGAAACCAAATGGACCCGCAAGGGTCCATTTGGTTTCATTTTTACGTCTGGTCATGTGATTCATATGCTCGCGCGAGCCCATAGACTCCAATGCATTTAGTAACTTCCGGTTGTCACATTCAATAGGAGTCTATGTAGCTCCTTGACTTGAAAACCTTTGACTTGACTCGACCCGACTTGAAAACATTGTGACTCGACGTTACTTGACTTGACTCGACTTGACTTGACGAACTGTGTGGACTCGACTCGACTTGACTCGCCCACGCCCACGCCCAGCACCATAGACAGAGGCACAGCTAACCTCAGTGCAACAGCCTGACTTCAGCACCATAGACAGAGGCACAGCTAACCTCAATGCAACAGCCTGACTTCAGCACCATAGACAGAGGCACAGCTAACCTCAATGCAACAGCCTGACTTCAGCACCATGGATAGAGGCACAGCTAACCTCAGTCTGACTTCAGCACCATAGACAGAGGCACAGCTAACCTCAGTGCAACACCCTGACTTCAGCACCATAGACAGAGGCACAGCTAACCTCAATGCAACAGCCTGACTTCAGCACCATGGATAGAGGCACAGCTAACCTCAGTGCAAGACACTGACTTCAGCACCATAGACAGAGGCACAGCTAACCTCAGTCTGACTTCAGCACCATAGACAGAGGCACAGCTAACCTCAGTGCAACAGCCTGACTTCAGCACCATAGACCAGGGCTTGACACTAACACTTGCCCGCTTCCCGGGGCAAGTAAAAAAAAAAAAAAGGTCGGGCAAGTGAAGACTGCTACCTGGTTGCCCGATCGGGCAAGTGACCTAATCTTCTACATTCTCTAGTTGTGTAGACCTGGGTTAATCAAGATGATGAATTTTAACTCTTGAGAGCTTAAAAATGAAACCAAATGGACGCGCAAGGGTCCATTTGGTTTCATTTTTACGTTCTCAAAAGTTACTGCAAAATTTCTGCAAAATTTACAATATATCTGCAAAATTTACAATATATTTTTGGGGGGCAAGTGACCATGACCTGAGGGCAAGTAGAACCTGACTTGCACTTGCCCGATGGGCAAGTGCCTCCGAGACCTTAGTGTCAACCCTGCACACACACACACACACACACACACACACACACACACACACACACACACACACACACACCACACACACACACACACACACACACGAAAATCGCTCTTTTTTCTTTTCCACCCCATTTTTTTCTTTCCCCTCACATCTCCCGAGATCTACTTGTGATCAGGCCGAGATCTACCGGTAGATCCCGATCTACTGGTTGGGCTCCCCTGGACTAATGTGTCTCATTCGGAAGACACATACTGCTGCTGTACAGTACGCTTAGCTTCCCGGTAGACTGGCATTATGAGCGCCGAATGGTGAAATATCACCGACCGCGTATGTAAAACGGTAAACCCTCTCTTGGAATCAGTCAGAAATAGCAGAGGAAGTAACAGGGGCGGATGAAACATTTCCCAATTGGGGTGCATGATAAAATGGTATGGGTGCAGTTTCATCGCCCGTGTCGCTTCGCGCCACGGGCGATGAAGCTGCCCCCTTACCATTTTCGGTTACAGGACTTTTATTGGGAAAGTATAAGCATCAATAACAACATCAGTTGTTGTTGAAGTTGCAACAGGCACGCAGCATGCATAAAGCTAAAGGTCTGACTCAGAGAGTTTTCTGTTTTCAATGATGACATGCTGTTGGTTTAGTGGTGACACAGCTGCAGTTAGTTAGTAGCAGCAGTAGTGTTTCAAATTATTTTAATAAGCACTTTTATTTTGAAATACTGTATCTTGGGTTGTCCCCCCCCCCCATGCCCATGCCTAGATCCGCCCCTGGGAAGTAACCAGACACCTCCGCCGCGCCGTTTCACACTCTATTATCTTCGCTAGAAGAGAGGTGACTGGAGACGGGTGGAGCGCCGGTTTGGAGCGTTTAGCTTAAAAAACTCCTATATAAGTCTGGTACTACAACCAGCTAGTCGGTAATGTGGGGAAAAAAATACATATGAAGTGACAAATGTACAACTTCTACAAGGAGTTGGTAAGTGCGGAAAATGTCAAAACAAATGAGAGTCAAGGGGTGAGCAACAGTTTCTAAGGAAATGCCGCAGAGCAAGACTGCAGCCGGCTGCCGAGGACGTCGACTCGCAGGTTTCTGAAATGTCATATTATGCAAATGCGCTGGAATTTCACCTACTGCCCTTAAAGGGGAATTCCACTCATTTTTTAACATTCTAATATGCCATTAGTATACCTTAGAGGGGTTGTATGGACATGATAAAAAAAGTTCCCCCATTCTGTGTATACAAGAAATGGAGGTCTTAAGAAAATCATTAACATGGTGAAACACACCTTGATGACATCATCGAGATGTATTTTCACCATGTTAATGGATTTTTTTAGACGCTCCATTTTTCAGAGAGTGTACAAATGGAACCAAATGAACCTGTTAGGGTTTTGAAAAACTGTTAAAATGTGGTGCAAATCTTTGAATACATTATTTCGGAAGGACACATTTTTAACTCAAATCTCTGCTTCTGGGGGATCCCTAGAACAACAGGTTTTTAGATGAGGTTCTGCAGCTAAATAAGACATTATTTCTAGGGAGTCTATCCTATGAAATATGTTAAGCATCACTGACACAAAAAGATTTTTCCAGAAAAGCTAGAATCTCGCGCCAGGGACTAGAATTTAGTGTCAAAAACTAGAATCTAGTGTCGGAAACTGGAATCTAACTTCAGAAACTACAATTATAGGAACTAGAATCTACCATGGGGGACTAGAAACTAGCATGGGAAACTATAATCTAACGCTGTGAACTAGAATCTAGCATCAGAAACTAGAATCTCATCAGGACACGATGGGTTAAGAAAGAACGCAAACTTGTAGGTCTGCTATTTCTGAAGAGCCAATCTAACATCTAAAGGGCATGGATGTTTTCCCACTTTTAATAGGTTATTTATATTAATGTTGCAGGTATAGCAGCACAGAATATCCCTATCCTCATTTCCCCCAAACAGTTTTTAATGCATTTTTAATTTGAATAGTCATGCATAAATAGGAAGACCCTATAATAAGTGATCATAATGGAGGTGGTCACACACACACGCGCGCACGCACGCACGCACGCACACACGCACGCACACGCACACACACACACACACACACACACACACACACACCTCCTACACACCTCCTACTAAAAGACCGGGAATTGCTGCTCCGTGTTAAAGGGGAATTCCACCCATTTTCTTTTTTTTTTTTCAAAAAGGGTCTGAAAGAAAAGCCATTAACATGGTGAAATACATCTTGATGATGTCATCAGATGTATTTCACCAGGTTAATGATTTTTTTCCAGACCTCCATTTTTTAGGAAATACAGTATGTCCACATACACAACATCTCTACGGTATATTAATGACATAATAAAATGTTGAAAATGGGTGGAGTTCCCCTTTAAGCATACTGTGAGTCCACATAGATTTAGCTGTAGCGAGCCGTAGCGCTCAGTTACTCACAGGTGAGTAATAGAAACGCATTCCGCCTCTTTGAGGATCATCAGTAGAACACACTGCAGACATTTGGAGAATGAGAAAAGAGAGTGCCTCGACAGCCCATCAGTGTCAGGGGAGTTTAAATTGAAAACCCTGGACATCTGAATGAGCGCTGTCAGCTTGTGTGCACGTGCCAGCGTGTGTGCCTGCATAGATCTGTGTAGAAGTGTGTGTGTGTGTGTGGGGGGGGGGGGGGGAGGCACGGACAGAGAATGAGATATGGGAACGGTTCTGCCTTCAGCGCTATGCACGGACAACACTGACATCAAGGGGCAGGACCCGGGAACGCAGCTCAATGAATTGTCATCCCACCTCCAGTGTGTTGCAACAGCTGTATCACAGCAACAGTCAAATAGTGACTTTTTTTGTCCAGACCCCACACAAAGTCAGTAAATAGTGACTTTAAAAGTTCCCTGTCTAATAAGATAAACATCACTTAAAGAATTATACTTTCCCTATATAACTAAAATAAACAAATAAAAACACCAATGACATCTTATTTCTTTCATAAATAGAAAATATTTCACTCAACAGGAACTGCTCCTGGCGCAGGATGATGATGTCACGTGTCAATGTGTGGTCTAGCTCTATACAATATATGGATGAACATGCTCTGTGACATCAACCTGCGACAGGAGAACCTCCCATAGAGTGAAAGATTCTCTATTTATGAAATAAATAAAGTATTGAAGGTGTTTTTATCTGCATGTTTTAGTTATAGAAGGCAAGTATAGTGTTTTAAGGCACATTTGTCTTATTAGGCAGGGATCCTTTTAAGAAGAGGGCGCAGTTTTCATTTTGTCTTGCAAAAAAGAAAATGCATCAAAACAGTAGCAGCACTGATTCGAACCGCCAACCTACTGACTACTGGCCAACCTGCTTTACCTCCTGAACCACCGTGACCCCTGCGGCTTTCAGCATAGTTTTACTGAGATTAGGTTTTACTGAGGTTAGGTTTAGGGTTCGAGTTAGGGTTAGGCATAGTTTTACGACGCCTAACACTAATCTCAGTAAAACTACGCCTAAATCAGCAGGGGTCACGGTGGTTCAGGAGGTAAAGCAGCGATACATATTGAGGTACTGTTGTGTATTTATGAACCACATTATACATTGCACATTACAATATTGGCTATAATTACAATTGGCTGTTTCACTAAAATGCTGACAGCTTACTTGGGACAGTAAAACGAGACAGTCAGCTGTCATTCTACAGAAATAACTATAAGGCCACCTGGCTACTATGGTCAGGACTTGTGAGTGAGAACGTCATCTACTATAGCTTCTTCAGTTACAGGACAATGCCAATTACTGTATGTACTGCCAGTAGAGTTGGGAGAGTTGAGAGAGTCGAGTGTGTGTGTTGCCCCATCAGCCGTGAGTTTTCAGTCTTACTCCACTATATTTTCATCAGTACATTTTTTTAACAGTCTGCTCTGTATGCAAAATGTACAATTAGGCAGAGCCTCCAGAGTACAGGTCCCATTTATCCTATTTCAGGAGATTTTCTAATTTAATAAAATGGAGTACATCTCTAAACCAGGGAAGATGGGTTGGGGGAACATTAACACATTGACTGTGGCCGTGCGTCCGTGGTTTTCTGCCCTATGCCATGGCTCAAGCCAGTGCAATCGGTTAAAAACCCTTATTTTGAAGCGCCAGATCTCCTAAGCAGGATGTGTGATGACGTCATGCTGTTTCTTGGACTTGTTTCTTTCACAAGCCCATTTTTTATAGAATTTGGGGAAGAACATTTTAGTTGGCAGGTGCCTTGTGTATAGCGCCCCCTAGAAGGCTTCAGATGAAAGAGCTCCCTCACCCTCCTCTCCAACTGTGGTGGCTGTTGCTTTTGCCTGCGTCCAACATACCAAACACCTTTGACTTTGTTCCACCGTGCATATTACATAAGAGTAGCTAAAACAGGAATGTCCAGTAACTCTGTAGGGCGTGAGTGACAGTGAAAGCATGTGGTATAACGTTCCGCTGACTGGAAAGTCACAAGCATACTGCTGCGTCACATACACTGACTAGTTCTCAAAGTGGGGCCCTGGATTAGAGCACGACCGATGCCATATTTTTGTGGCCGATGCCGATACCGATTTTTGGAAAAAACTGCACCGATGTTACCGATGTTTGGGACCGATGTATAATAATGAATTAAAATAATTAAAAATACATTTGAAAAACTTCTAAACGTCAAATTTATTCTCTCTTTCAGGTAAACAATAGAATACGACATTGACATCATTTACTTTTGTGAAATAATTCCATTTGCTGTATTTCTTTTTCTGTTCCAGGCAAATATCGGCCGATATATCAGCCGATGTTACCGATATATGGGCTGATTTTACCGATATAATGGCCGATGTATCGACCGATATATCGGTACGAATATCACCGATACCGTTGCCGATATATCGGTATCGATATCGGCCGATATATCGGTACGACAGATATATCGGTCGGGCTCTACCCTGGATCCCCAAGGGGTCCTTGATGTGACACCCTGCTCCCCACTGAAAACCCCTATAGGCCAGGGGTTTTCACTCAGTGGTTCGGGGACAACCAGCGGCCCTTGAGAGGGTTCCAGGTGGTAGTGTAAAGGCGTATTCAGAGATGGATTTTAGGTGCCCACCGTTGCCTACAATATGACGTCATACCCAGGGGTGCACATACAGTAAGTGGTGCTCAGGTGCTCAGGAGCACCAAAAATCCTACAATGAGCTGTCAATCCAGGGGTGGAAAGCTCCTTTGAGCACCACACAGCTGGGGCTCATAATGACTGCCCGACTGGGCCAGTGAAAAAAAAAAGCCTTGAAAATGAAATAATTCTAACTAAAGTCTAAAATACTACTGGATGTAGAATGCAGGTAGTAGTACTACTACAGTACTAGGCTAGCCACAATTGCAACGCCCAAACTATCGCCTTGTACTGTAATACTGTACATTGA
The DNA here is from genome assembly GCA_039105355.1 of Benthosema pterotum. NCBI lineage: Eukaryota > Metazoa > Chordata > Actinopteri > Myctophiformes > Myctophidae > Benthosema > Benthosema pterotum. The sequence goes on along the minus strand of CM076980.1, from coordinate 43,197,223 downwards.
TCAGGCTGTACAGAGTGGAAAAAAGGGGTCCCAGGGCCCGGCGATGCGGGTCACCGCATTTTGGGAGCACCAAGTAACATCCCCAGGTGCTCCTCTGAGTACTGGACCAAAATATTTATGTGCACCCCTGGTCATACCACTGCAACCACCGCACTTTCCAGCCCTTCTCTCGGATTTTACTAACCACCGCACTGCACCGGTTGCTTGTTTTTAACGGCTGGTTAAAAAAAAAAAAAACACACACACACAAACACACCACAGCACGACGGGTAGGAGGAGAAGGAAGGGGGGAAATGAACAACAACGAGGAGAAGGGGGGGGGATGCTGGTAGTGGACTATGGAATAGCGGTGGTCGCGGTGCTCTGAGCGGTGCTCGCGGTGACCACCGAAATTCTGAACTCTGAAAGAGCCTTAACCCTGGATTGTAAAAGTGAAACCAAATTAATGGATTCTTCCATAGTGTTTTTGTAATGTGAAACATAATTTCGCAATCTATAAGAGTAGTATATGACATTCAAAACAAATATCAATACAGGAGAGGAGCAGTGTTTTTTTTTTTTTTTTTTTTTTTTTTGTAAAATGGCTTGTACCACTTTCATTTGCAGGACACTAACACTTGCCTGCTTGCCCGGGGCAAGTAAAAAAATGGTTTGGCAAGTGAAGAATGCTACACACGCACACGCGCGCACACACACGCACACGCGCGCACACACACACGACAGACGCGCAGATCCAAGTAAACAAACCTGGAGCCGGTTAGACTGGCTAAAGCACAAAAGGTTTGTGTTGCGATCATGTTCCGGGATGACACGTCATCACAGACAGTCGCGCGTCTTGCCGACGCATCGACAGAAAACCCCTTACCTCAGCAATGAAACCGACACCAGGTTCCAGTGAGATATATATATATATATATATATATATATATATATATATATATATATATATATATATATATATATATATATATATATATATATATATATATATATATATAATTTTCATTTTCCATGTGGCTATAACCGCTTCTTTTTTTTTACTTGTTTTCAGAATGGCTGTGTAAGAGCGGTCTGGCAGGTGGCCAGGAGCACCTGCTGCGTTTGAAATCAACGGCCTCCTCAGAATGCCGGAGGATCGCATGCAGCGGGATCGGTGTTTTTGTTTGTGGACACTGTTCGTCTATTCCATTAAAATGCTAAACAAATGCCAGTAATGTGCAGTCGCATTTTGCCAATGGTATAAGCTTCATTTCTGTATTGGTGCGATACCAGAAGAAATAATAGTGTTGATCAAAGTAATTATACTTTACATCAGGGGTGCCCACACTTTCTTGACTTTCAGAATGACCGGTTCAACAAGATCTACACAAAAAAAAAAAAAAAAAAAAAAAATCCATTTCAAGCCAAATGGACCCGTAGGGGTCAATTTGGTTTCATTTTAACGCTCTCAAGAGTTACAGATCAATACATTTTTTGGGGACTGTCATGTGATCTACCTGCATGGTCTGTGTGATCTACTGATAGATCACCATCTACCTTTTGGGCACCCCTGCTTTACATTATCTAACTGACCTGTGATGAAACCATTACGCGTCCATAAAGATCCATAAGGGTCCCGTTGGTTACCATTATTCAGGTAGGGACCAGCTTTAACCCCATCCAATTAAAAAGGTCCCTGGACGACTGATTGAAAACCACTGAATTATGATTTAGCTCATGTCCCATCTGCCCTGGTTTGTGTATAAACTAAGGCTGTATACCGAAGCTCGGGATTCGAACCATTCGCTAAGGTCACCACACAAACGAATATTAATGATGCCAAACCGCTTCGTCTAGCCAGCGTGTTACCCGTGTCGGATCGGTAGGTGATACATCAGAAAGGACAGAAAGGAGACGAAGCTCGAACCCCAAAATCAGGCCTATTATACAGCACTAGTATAAACCGAGTCATTGATCAGTCTGTTGGGATGACAATGACTCATCAGCTACAATGGCATGCAGGGTGGCAGTTCTACTGGATGGCTGAGCTACAAGACACTGCTACAGATTTAATCTTCCACTGACTTCTGTAATGTCACCGTGACAATGCTACCCTGCTACCCTGCTACAATGCTACCGTGACACTGCTACCCTGCAGCCTTCGGAGAATGACACGGTGTGAACGCCTGTGGCTCTAGGCCCAATGGAATAATACAGCTCTCCAATGCTGCCAGTGAATTGTAACGTTAGATTGGAAGTCAGGGGCATTAGATTGGAACTCAGGGGCAGATGAGGCAGTTGCCTAGGGCGCCATGAGGGGAGGGGGCGACCACCAGACATGCTTTAAAAGTATCCTAGGCTAACAAGCCTTGTCCTCTATAACTAGAATTGAACATTTAAAACACATATTTATTTAGTTTAGAAATAGTTCATAATTTCATCCCTTGAGGGGCGTCATTTTAAAGGCGCGCGCGCGCGCAGATTTTAAAATCTTCACCCCCCCCCCCCCGCCACTGTTGGAACTAGTATGTATTTGGTGGGGTAGGAGGAGCAGTGTTGCCAACTTGGCGCATTTGCCCCCCCTTCCCCTATTGGGAAATGCTACATCTGCCCCTGTGCTGGTATATGGAAAAAGCATGGAAGGTTGCAGTATTGACATATCATCACATTTCGTCGAGGCTTTAATTAAAGGGAATTCCATTCATTTTCAAGATTTTTCTTCTGAGAGCGTACAAATGGAATGGAACCAAATGGACCCCTTTTGGTTCCGTTTGTACGCTCTCTGAAAAACAGGGAAAAAAAAAAAAACATTAACATGGTGAAACGCAGCTTGATGATGTCATCAGGTTGTGTTAATGTTAAAGCTCTACTGACACGCCCCTCTGGGAGCTAATCAAATTAGTAAATTTCAATGATGATGTCATTGCATTAGGGAATGCAAAATTAACCAATAAGATTCATCCTGCCTCGACTGTGTTGAGATACTCTCTCTACTGTATCTCCCATGTAGCATCTTGTTGCTAAGCTAATGCTTTTACAGTACATACTTGCATACTTTGCCACACACACACACACACACACACACACACACACACACACACACACACACACACACACACACACACACACACACACACACACACACACACACACACAATTCGATGCTAGCCTAACTGCGGCACTTTTCAAAAACAGAACAAGGCAACTTCAGCGTAACTGCGGTACATTTCAAAAGGTTTAGGGAGGTGCGTTTCCAAAATGCGTGCTACAATGCAACTAAAGGGGGCGTGGCCAGTGCATGTCAGCAATTTCTGGAAACACAGAATGGAGGAACATTTTTTTTATTATGTCCACACAACATCTCTAAAAAGGTACATTAATGGCAGTAAAATGTGGAAAATAGGTGGAATTCCCCTTTAAAATAACAAATGGTAAAATTACATTCTTGGTTTATTGATCAATGTCTTTTCACCTGTAAAAAATCCAAGAAAGTTTATGTTTGTTAAAAGGATAAACACCAAAAAGAAAAAAAAAATGAGGTATTGTCATTGTGGCACCACTGTGTGAGTATACTGCGCGTTACAGTACCTGTTCGGGGGATGTTTCGAATGACTAGAATTCCTCTCAAGTGAACCACCGGCGGAGCCGCCCCCGTGTGAAGAAATCTAAAGCATTTTTAAAAAGTGCGTGGCAGAAGTGTTTGCTGTATTTCCAAAGAGAAACTGCACGCTGTAGCCTACTTGGTGGATTTATAGCAACTGCGGGCGTTAAGCAATGAGTGGAGGTAGGTTTGACTACATTTAAATAAATACTAGTGACATTGTTTCATGTAACTATTTGATTACACGAGACAATGAACCCAAAGTCTGATTTGTTTGTGTCGATTGTACGATTTACGATTCATGATTTAGCCAGCCCTACTAGGGTGAAAGGCTGGAAGAATGGCAGAGTTGGGCAACTCTAAAGTTTTCCCATGTGAAGCAGTGGTTTTCAATCTTTTTGACACCAAGGCATTTGGGCTACGGACCACCATTTGAGGACATTTTAGCGCCACGGACCCCAAAACTTCTTTTGCTTTTGCCCACAAGTCCAGGCTGAATTTGGGAAACGAAACAGACTATATTCTCTATAGTTGTGTAGACTTGGAATTCAGATGATGATTATTGTAACTCTTGAGAGCGTAAAAATGAGTTACATCTGGTTAACCAACTTTCCAACATTTAGCTAGGGATCTTTACGAAAACCGCTGATATTACCTTTCATTGGGTGGGTTAGGATGCACATTTGGGCCCACTCCTGCCCCCCTCTAGATCCAGCCCTGGTTAAATGATTACTGTAATCATTCAACATGGAATGTTAAGGTGTTCATAATAGCGATGGGAGATTATTCAGCAAACACATCGGCGTCAGCTGTTTTTTAGTTGTTTTTAGATAAATCAGAATTTTTAGCTTAATCTGCCAGATCAATCAACCATCACAATTAATCACAATCAATCCGAAAGCAACAACCACAGGTCGACAAGCTCACACAGTGAAATACGAAGGTATAAAAGTTAAATATGAATTGTCGCCTGCAGTGTAGACACACATAGGTGTATTGCTCAAATGGTCACAAATATTATATATTTTCACATACAGAATGGGATCGTATCCGTCATCTTTTTGGCCGAATCAGGCCGATTAATTATAATTCTGTGTGCCTGCCAGTATGGCAGAAGCACACAGGTTGTGGTTCGTCAGTCATACTTAACCCATAATCATCTTTATATCCGAAATTTTGACCACTATGGCCGGACACACGGTTTGCACAATCCCCGCAATATATACATACAATCGTGCGGCTCGGCCGGGAAAGGCCTTGTGCTTTTCTTTCCGATATGCGTTACCGTGCCAACGTAATTCGCAATAAACAACGCAAAGAATCCCCATTCGAAATGAATGGGGGCACACAAAAAATCAGCAAAAGAAGCGCTTATTTGGAGCCACATTACTCTGGCACACTGTGGCGTAGAAACACGATTTTAACATTAAACAACAGACACGGCTGTCGACTTCGTCACGTTTCAAAGTTTGGGTCATGACCGAACAAATCGTCCTTACGGCCACTATATTCACTTTACACGTGTGGTTTTCGGACATTTTGGAGAGAAACGTCTCGCCTTTCACCCAATGCCACAACCAAATCCCAGTCAGGTACAGAACCGGAGCTACGGGTCTCAGAGCGAGATGACGTAACCTCCCGTCACCATATTAATTACATTGTAATGTGCTGCATTTCGGTGTTTGACGTTTCTTTTCAAAAGCAAATTCTTAAATCGCCCTCACGACCACATCTTTTATCGTACCAATACCACGATCGCACACAGCATAGCTTGCAAAGTCGTAACGCCCACATCAAAAAAAGTAATCGCCTATGAGTTTTAATTTTCGCGTGAGAGGCCTTCGTTCCAAGAGAGTGCTTCCTGGAGGTTGAATATTTCCAAATAAACATACCGATTAAAAAAACAAAAAACAAAAAAAAACTGTAACCTTGTGATGTCACACTATCAGCCTCTCCCCATAACTCCTCCCCCTTTATCATAGTACTAAAGCTGTGGGAGTGGCTTCAGTTCAGGTGGACCAATCACCACCCACCAGCAGTGGCGGCTGCTCAATAGGGGAGCTAGTGCGCCGCACCACCATGCAATACCCCATGCATTAAACGTGAATAAGAATGACGGAGAAATGAAATCTGCAGCTCGTCATTTTCTTTAAATGAGCAATCCATCAGTGCAAATTGCATGTAATATAAATAACCGAAGCCCACTCTAACCACAAAGTGATTAAAAGTTGTAATATGCTGCCGTGAAATGTCAAAAGTTGTTTACGTTGTACAACGTTGCTGATAGGTTACTGAGTGAGTCTCACGTGTTGGTTCGCATTCGTCTTTAGACATTGAGCTCTGCACTGAAGGCCAATGCATTGCGGTCCTATTGACTTCAATGCAAACAGTATAAGCGATCCGAGGGCGCATTCCCATATGCGCGACCAAACCACTTGAGGGCAGCACACAACACAGTTTTGCATAGAGTTGAACACAACTCCACACAGATAGTGAAGAGACAGGTTGGCAGGTAAAGGGAAGAATATACAGTAGTTGAATTAATTTCGATAATGGAATAACAAGACAAAGTGAACTATGTTAAAGCAATGCAGAAAACACCAATTGAAAGCAGAACACTGCAGGCTTTTTAAAACTAAAGAGCTGGGAGCACATAAATGTAAGCATCACACAAAAATCCAAGGGCAGAGGAGGAGAGTATCCTACACCAGTAGCCTACCCAGGAGGCCCTGCAGGACCTTCTCACAGAGCTGGTAAGAAGGATTGGCTGACAACATCCATTCACACACCAACTGTTTTGCTAAATAAATGCATTCCATTGAATCTGATGATACCGGGTACATATGATTTTTTCCCCCAAGTATTATTATTACTATATATTTTTTTTTCATAGCGCCCCCTTTAGAGAAAAAGTCACCAGCCACCACTGCCCACCAGGCAAACCAGCCATACTTAATGAACTGGTGGGGGTGACCACATGAAAACCACAATTCAACAACTACTGTACGCTTCTTTAAAAAAAATCTTCCTGTTAATGAAACAATAATAAATGATGATCATGTTTTAGCTTGGAGAATAATCATGGCACTTGATGTTTAAGTAGTTCTGGTCAGTTTGTGGTTGTCAGGCATTAAAAGTAGGCCCTAAATTAATCCGCATAACTAACAACATTAGTATTGCTGGACATTTGCCCATTAGACAGAAATCAATGTTCCACATTAGGCTAATCCTTTGGGGTCTGCCAAAATAATGTGTAATTCAGATTATAGACTTTTGGATAATTATACTGTTATTAGTGTTTATATATTCTACTGTTAGACTGTTGATAGATTCTGGGGTTACAGATGTTCCTAGATGACTGTTTCTATGTGTAGACTGACTCCTCGGTTAGCTGATGATGTGACCTGATTGGCTGGTTTGTCCCTCTAGAGTGGGAGCTGTGTAAAGTCCTCTTCCCATACGACGCACAGAATGAGGACGAGCTGTCAATCAAGGAGGGCGAGATCGTCATCATCATCAGCAAGGTGTGTGTGTGTGTGTGTGTGTGTGTGTGTGTGTGTGTGTGTGTGTGTGTGTGTGTGTGTGTGTGTGCTTGGACCACGCTCCACACGTCCCAGACTCTTCCCCCTTCTCTAAAACACCCTGGACGATGCTCCACGCATCCCAGACTCTTCTTGCTTCTCTAAAAAACCCTGGACGACGCTCCACGCATCCCAGACTCTTCTCCCTTCTCTAAAACACCCTGGCCAACGCCCCACCCGTCCCAGACTCTTTTCCCTTCTCTAAAACGCTCTGGACAACGCTCCACGCATCCCAGACTCTTCTCCCTTCTCTAAAACACCTTGGACAACGCTCCACACATCCCAGACTCTTCCCCCTTCTCTAAAACACCTGGACGACACTTCACACGTCCCAAACTCTTCCCCCTTCTATAAAACACCCTGGACGACGCTCCACACACGCAACGACAATAGAAGAATAGAAGAACTATGAACTCACAGATTCTGTCTGTCTGTCTGTCTGTCTGTCTGTCTGTCTGTCTGTCTGTCTGTCTGTCTGTCTGTCTGTCTGTCTGTCTGTCTGTCTGTCTGTCTGTCTGTCTGTCAGGACTGTGCAGATGCCGGGTGGTGGAAGGGTGAGGTGGGGGGGAGGCAGGGGGTCTTCCCCGACAACTATGTAGAGTTATGGGTTCCAGAAGTGGACAAAGAGGTACACACACACACATGCACACGCACACATACACACACTCTTCCTGTCATAGTTGGCCTTTGAAGACTGAACAAATGCTTGCTTTGTGTGTGTGTGTGTGTGTGTGTGTGTGTGTGTGTGTGTGTGTGTGTGTGTGTGTGTGTGTGTGTGTGTGTGTGTGTGTGTGTGTGTGTGTGTGTTTCAGAGACCAGAGAAATCTCCTTCTCCTTCTGCCCCTTCGGCAAAGCTCCCTGCAGGTAACCTCTCCTCTCCTCTCCTCTCCTCTCCTCTCCTCTCCTCTCCTCTCCTCTCCTCTCCTCTCCTCTCCTCTCCTCTCCTCTCCTCTCCTCTCCTCTCCTCTCCTCTCCTCTCTAAATGCATCACTCCTCTTCCTCTCCTGTCCTTTCCTCTCCTCTCTAAATGCATCACTCCCCTCTCTCCTCTCCTCTCCTCTCCTCTCCTCTCCTCTCCTCTCCTCTCCTCTCCTCTCCTCTCCTCTCCTCTCCTCTCCATTCTAAATGCAACATAGCAGGTTAGCATGCCAACTTCCGCGAAGGTTTGCACACACTTGGCGAGTGGCAGGCACACAGTAAAATTTCTTAGAAATTTTGTTTCTAGTAGACATTAATATTTCTGTGTGCCTGCCAGTATGGCAGAAGCACACAGTTTGAGATTCGTCATACTTAATCCATCTTCTATCTATCTGATATTTCGACCGCTATGGCCGGCCGCACGGTTTGCACAACCCCCCGCAATATGTACATCAAAACGTGCGTCTCGGCCGTGAATGGTGCGCTTGTGTTTTTAGTTCTGATACGTGTTACCGTGGCGACGTAAGTCGCAATAAACAACGCAAGAAATCCCCATTCGAAATGAATGGGGGCACACTGAAAAAAAAACGAAAAAAATCAGAAAACAAAGCGCTTATTTGGAGCCACATTACTCTGGCATACTTGCTGTTCATGCAGCCAGAATAGGGACAAACTGGAGTTGTAAATGCATTGTTTTCAACAAGGACGGTGCAATTAAGAGCTATTTTATGCATATTTTCGATCCAAAATAAAGCTATATACCAGGGGTGGCCAACTAGTCAGAGACTAAGAGCCACTTTTTTACCGTGTTAGTGCAAAGAGCCACATCATACACATAGACACACGTGAAGATCACCCCATCCCTTCCACACACACACACACACACACACACACACACACACACACACACACACACACACACACACACACACACACACACACACACACACACACACACACACACACACACACACACACACACACACACACACACACACACACACACACCTCTGCTCACCCAGAGTTATTGTAAATGTGACACACCAACATGATAATGACTGAAATGGACTCCTAGCCCATGCAAACTGACTACGGATGATCGTTTGAAGATCGATGGATGTAGTATAGTCCAGTTATTCTCAACAATTAACATTGTGTGCACTGTATCACGCTCACAAACTCTCAGTTCAACAAGTCCACAAACAAAAATATATCATTGTTTGCACTGTTTCACCCACACGAAAAAATATATAATCATAATAGGGAATGAATGGCTGCGCCAGGCCAAGCAATTTTGACACTTGTCATGTGAAAGCCCCTTAAGAGCCACATGAAACCAGCCAAAGAGCCGCATGAGGCTCAAGAGCCACGGGTTGGCCAGGCCTGCTATATACGATCATTAACGCTGGGCTGTTGCCCGAGTCCGATGCATTAGCTACTTCAGGTCCAGGCTTGTCCCCATTCTCTATTCAAGTCTAAGTAGAAGAGACACCATTCAAATGGCCCAATGGAGTGGACAGAGTTGTTGTAACAAAGCGCTTATTTGGAGCCACATTACTCTGGCATACTGTTGCGTAAATTAAACCAAATGGACCCTTGCGGGTCCATTTGGTTTCATTTTTACACTCTCAAGAGTTACATGTGGTTAACCAACTTAGCCTGGGGACCACGTGGAACCCTCTCAGGGACCACTGGTGGTCCCCGGACCGCCTGTTGAAAAACCCCTGGTCTAAAGCACCCAAGTAGGAAGTAAACTTAAATGCAAAATTTACAATATATTTTTAGTGGGCAAGTGACCATGACCTGATTGGCAAGTAGAACCTGACTTTCACTTGCCCGATGGGCAAGTGCCTCGGAGACCTTAGTGTCAACCCCTACCTGTTCTGTAATCCAGCCCAGATGTCTGACCTCCATGCCAGGCTGCAGGCCCTTCAGCTCCTCCTTCGCCCTGGGCAGCAGGTTAGCAGAGCCGACCAGGACGGCGGAGTACCAGGACCGGGCCATCGCCGGGCCTTTGGCCCGCAGGAACACCAAGCTCCTTCTGTTGGACCCGATCACCTCGAAATGCCTGGTTAGAGGAGGGAGGGGAGGGGAGCAGAAAAATTCCTTAACCCATTGTGTCCCGATTAGATTCTAGTTTCTGACGCTAGATTCTAGTCCCCCATGGTAGATTCTAGTCTCATCTGCACATTCACAATTCCATATAGTAAGTGGTACAGTAGACCTGAAAGGAGAATTGCACACCAAAAGTTTTTTTTTTTTTTTAATCTTTATTTGCACTTAATTTAAAAGTGGTCCAGGTGTTTTTTGTGAAAACACTCCTTAATGGCTGTTTTCACTATCCCAAAATAAGCTTATAATGGGGCTAATGGGTCTTGTGCAAGTTCATCTATATACATCGCTCCAAAATGCAAGTTTTTGCAATATATATTGCAATATATATTCGCAATATATCTACACCATGTCAGTAGAGTGTTGACACTCACTTTCACTGTCACTTTCATTTCAGCAGTGGTTCAGCCACGCCCCCACCTTTTGAGACAGCTGAATCACTGCTGAACCAAAAGTGAAAGTGAAAGTGTGAGTGTTAACACACTACTGACATGGTGGGGAGACACTCTATAGCAGAAAATTGCATTTTGGAGCAATGTATATACTGTAGGTGATGTGCTTCCTGGAACATAGTAGTGTAAGTCCAGAAAAACAATCCCGAAAAAGGTGTCAGAGATCTTTGGACAAACAAACGCTTATTCTTTCAGAGGGAGGAAAAAAATGTGGGGTTGCGAAACAACATATTTTCAGATGGATGCCGGAAAACCAAAATACAGATAGAAAGATAGAAAGAAAGTCCGAGCACATAAGAACCACTTGGGATTCATAGGATTCATTTTTTAGACCTGTCCAGGGGTGTAGTGGAGGGGGGACGCGGGGGGTCGGCGTCCCCCCACTTCTCACATCTAAGATATTTTTGGGGCAAAAGTAGACCTATGTTTTTTTTTGTCTTATGATTTACTTTTATGGATACAATTAGGCATTGTAAACAATCTTTCTCAATATGCTATACTTGTTTTAATAGCGTGTCTGTGTGTGTTGTGCAGGTGCACACAAATGCAAGTGTGCATGCATGTGTCTTAAAGGGGAATTCCACTCATTTTCAATATTTTACTATGCCATTAATATGCCTTAGAGATGTTGTGGACTGGACATGGTAAAGAAGTTCCCCCATTCTGTGTTTCCTAGAAATGGAGGCCTAAAAAAATCATTAGCCTGGTGAAATACATCTTGACGACGACATCAAGTGTACAAATGTGAACCAAATGGAACCTAGCGGGTCCATTTGGTTCACATTTGTACACTCTCAGAAAAATGGGTGAAATTCCCCTTCAAAAGGTAGGGGAAGTGATTTGAAATTCATGGTGTAGTACCAGCCTGGTGCACTAGGGGCCCCCAAGAGTAGCTACACTATGTGAACCTGCTGCTCGATCCTGATTGGGGGAGAATTCACCCTCCACCTGGGGAACTTTTATTAGCTCCTCTGCTAACGTGGGGGAGGGGGAAACTCCATATATGGTCTGCACACCTTATAACAGAGCATTTTAACAGAAAAAAAATTTTTTTAGGGCGATATCTGACAAAAGTGAAATCCCTTCCCCTACCTTTAAGTTCCCCCACTTCTAAAAGTCCTACAACAACACTGGACCTGTCCAAACCTTCTCCAACTGAGCTCAAGATTCCTTTGTGTATATAAAATATAAAATGGCCTGCATTAAAAGGGGAATTTCACCCATTTTCAACATTCTAATAAGTCATTAGTATAACCTAGAGGTGCTGGGTGGACATGATAAAAACGTTTCCCCATTCTGTGTTTCCTAGAAACAAAGGTAAGAAGAAAATCATTAACATGGTGAAACACATCTTGATGACATCATCAAGATGCATTTCACCATGTTAATGGATTTCTTTAGACGCTTTTTTTTTCTGAGCTCTCAGAAAAAAAATGAAATGGGTGGAATTCCCCTTTAAGTTCAGAAAAGCTAACTCTGGGAATTATTTCCTCCAACTTAATAATGACAATTCGTATTGTATCATCTTAATTGTCGATTATTCACATTTACAACAATGTATGGCTTGCAGAGATCGCACATTCGTTGAATTGAGTTGCGCTGCTGAACATGTGGTTTGCGCCAAATAATTTGCCAAAATTATTTGGCAAATTAGAGAATTATTTTCTCAACCTTAATAACAACAATTCGTATTGTATTTTGCATTGCTTTAATTGTTGATTAGCCACCTTTACAACAAGGTATGGCGCGTAGAGATCGGACATTCCTGGACTGAGTAACACTGCTAAACGTGTGGGTTGCACCCTCAAAGTATGTGGCAAAACAAAATGTCGTTCCGTTGGCATTCACGGTTGTTTTGAATTTCAGGTGCTGGTAGTCACAGGTGTGTCCCACTCGGTCACAGGTGTGTTCCACTCAGTCACAGGAGTGTGCCAGACGCATAAGCATAGGTCCTGTTACTTTCACTTATGCTGTTTATGTCCCCACATCTTCAGACTCGGACTCGAAGCAAGGTTCAAGGTGCCATCTTGTCAAAGTTTTTTGGGGGGTGCACCCCAAACGTTTAGCAGTGTCACGTTGTTGTAAAGGTGACTGATCAACGCTTAAGACAGCATAAGATTACAATAGTCTAGGACCTGGCTAAGATTTGTATGCACTTCATTTCGCGGAGAATATCTCAACTGTTTTTGGCTAATATGGCCGCTGCGAACAACATGGGAACTGTGGCTAAGCCTCTATCCGGGACGAAATACCCGGAAATGACCACACCCCTTTTAACCCACCCCCTGCTGTCCACGTGGACTCGTGATCTTCTCTGTCCGTCCCCCCCGCCAATCACGACGATCAGCCCAATCACGACGATAACCATTTCCCCCATTATACATTAGATTAAACCCTTGTGCATCCACCCTGTGGATATCAAACGTCTACATCAAAGGACAACACCACAGCAGACGATCACAGCACACCATGCACAGACAGAGTAGCCAATTGTATCTAAAAATCAACTGTATATATAACTTGCTGTGCCCACCGCATGGCAGCAGCAGCAGAGAGAGAGAGAGAGAGAGAGAGAGAGAGCAGAGGCTGCGCACACACGCGCACACACACACACACACACACACACACACACACACACACACATACTTGTTTTTGCTACATGGTGGGGACGCATGACTGTATCCTCCCATGTGGGGACACCCCTTTCTAGACATGCTACAGCCCTGAAAAAAATCAGGTATGACCAGAAAAAAATCAGGAACAAGAATATAACGTTCAATTAGCAAAATTCAATACTTTTTTTCCCCAGATCCGTCTGGGTCCTCCCATGTGGGGACGTCAGATATTACTATCTTCGTGGGGACACACTGTCAGATACATCTTCCTGGGGACACCATAACACACTTTCAGATTATAGACTTCCTGGGGACACCATAACACACTTTCAGATTATAGACTTCCTGGGGACACCATAACACACTTTCAGATTATAGACTTCCTGGGGACACCATAACACACTTTCAGATATTACCATCTGTGGGGGGATACAATGGTAAAGGCAGTATTCATTACATTCATACACTGCATACAAGACACCAACCTACTTATTGGGAGCAATTAAGAATTCAGTGTCATGCTCAAGAACACTTTGACATCAACTCTGAGGGAGTTGAGCTACAACTGAGCTCAGGGACTTTTGTCAATGGAGGTGGAGACAGCTGATATGGTCTGTAGATTGGGGATCTACAGACCCTATCCCTGACCCTGACAGGGTCCCAAACTAAACCCTCACTGAAAGCATTGAGAAGCTTGAATTTATACATACATACCCTCTCGCTCAACCAGATCTGCCCATTTAGTTAGGGAATGTTAGCATTATGTTGGACCATCTGTGAAAAAATACTGTGTATAGAATCACCTCTCAATTAGTGCAAGCCCAAATCCCATGGGGAAAATCAATGTTATGGAGCACAGAGTGCCTGGGTGAAAAATATGAACAAAAATTAAAAGTCTAAAATTAACTTGTGTTGGGCATCTAACTAGGGGATTTTCAGGCGTGCAGAATCCATTAAAAACATCATTTTTTGAGTAAAGAATTCTCCCATATACAACCCCAGTTCCGTTGAACTTGTTGTGAAAAATCTAAATAAAAACAGAATACAATGATTTACAAATCCTCTTCAACCTATATTCAGTTGAATACACTACAAAGACAAGATATTTAATGTTCAAACTGATCAACATTATTATTATTTTTTTGTGTAAATATTTGCTCATCTTGAATTTGATCCCTGCAACACGTTTCAAAAAAGTTGGGACAGGGGCAGAAAAAGACTGGGAACCATGATGAATGCACAAATAACGGCTGTTTGGAACATTCCACAGGTAAACAGGTTAATTTTAAACAGTTTAATATCCTGATTGTGTATAACAGGACCATCCCAGTCGTTCACAATCAAAGATGGGGCGAGGTTCACCACTTTGTGAACAATTCTGTGAGAAAATCATCCAACGGTTTAAAAACAATGTTTCTCAACATCCAATTGCATTCAATTTGGTGATTGCATCACCATCAGTCCATAATACAATCAAAAGGCTCAAAGAATCTGAAGAACTTTCTATACTAAAGTGACAAGCCCGAAAACCAACAACCTGAATACTTGTGACCTTTGATCCCTCTGGTGGCTCTGCATTAAAAACTGACATCATTGTGTAAGGGATATAACTGTGTGGACTCAGGAACACTCAGAAAACCATCGATAGTTTACAGAATTTTTCGCTACACCTGTAAGTGCAAGTTAAAACTCTACCATGCAAAGCAAAGCCATACATCAGAAAGGTTGGTTTGAAAAACAACCAGAAATGCCTTCTCTGGGTCCAATACCGTTTGAAATGGTCAGACACAAAGTATTACTATTCAGATTGTTACCAGTGCAAAGTTCTAAAGCCAGCATCTGTGATGGTATGGGGGTGTGTTAGTGGCCATGGCATGGGCAACTTACACATCCGTGACAGCCACCATCAATGCGGAAAGGTTTTGGAGCAAGTTCGGAACACATGCACAACGTCCCAACTTCAACGGAACTAGGGTTGTAACATTTGGTATATGGGTTATTAAGCTGTAATGTAGGCTAAATAGCATAGTGTAAACTAGAGGATGCTGCTGCTGATTATAAACAAACACAAGAAGCTATGTATTCTACAGCCTGTACTATATTATGTATCATATAGTATATTATACTATGTATCATATAGTATTTAGGCTGTATGGGCCTATAGAATATAACAATGTTTCATTTCTGATGTTTTGAGGTGTAAAGATATTTACATCTATCTAGATATTTTCCTACCCAGGAATCATAGTACCCTGTCCCAACATAAATACCTCCTTAGATGGAGACTGATACTTTGTATTTGTGCTTATGTTGCAATTAAAAGTAGCAAACATTTTGGTCATGTGACCTTCGCCAGTACTATGCTGCTAATTCTGTACATATTTTAAATATATGTACAAATGCCAATGTATTGTAACTAAGTAACTTATGGGAAGTGAGGGGAAACATACTGTATACTGTATGCTGTACAAGACAATAGTCATCAAATTAAAGGAACTGCAACTTAAATATGTATTTACATTAAAACCATTGAAACCACATATAGAGCACAACATTGGGCAGACTATGTGTGTTTAATCAGCCTTTAGTAGGGATCAATGCAAACTACCACTGGTGTTCTCTGAAATGGGTTATCCTATTATGTTGCATGGTCAAAAAAACTTTGGGAAGTGGGGAATGTCTATCCCATTGTTAATGGCAGGTGAGAATTGGTTAGGCCAGGTGTGTAACCCTACTGGATGGATGAGACAACCAATTTGCATGAGGCCCTTTTAGTATGATAAGTTGAGTGCTTACAACCGATACTCCTGCAGTGTCGTGTGCAACATGTATGGAAATCCTTTACCTTTGAGATGTTGCTAAGCATTTCAACTTGAATGCAAACTATTGAGTCAGTCCTGGAACAATAAGAAATTAGCAAATTCCACCAAACAACCATTCACACTGTCTGCTGTCCATTCACTCTCAGTCTGACTGATCAGAATGTGTGAGGCTCATCACCAGAGGACACCTGTATTGTTCTATACTGTACAAGTTTTCCAAACGATTTGCATATGCTCCTATTATGCCAAGTAAGTAGAGTGTATGTAGCTCTGGTCCAGAGCTCCGCTGCTTCTGAGTCTGACTTGCATCGGAGCTCTGCTCTTCTCTGTGCAATTGGCCATTAATCCACCCGACCAGCCTCTCTTCTCTAGTGGTTATATAAAGAACGTTGTACCTACTCACCAAAATAAATACGTCTTGTGTCATTAGAAAGCCTATTTACCTTAGTGGAAACACTCTGAGCCCCCCACCACACGGATGAACTGGACTTTTTGGACAGAATGCCTTTTTTTGTTTTTTGTTTTTTGTTTTTTTTTGCCAGAATGCGATTTTCACTGAAGGATAGATATCGGTAGAGGGCGCAAATCCTGGTTGTTTTTCCAGTGAAAAATGTCCTGGCCAAAAAGTCCATTTTATCTGTGTGGTGGGAGCGTTTCCACTAAGGTAAGTAGGCTTTCTAATGACACAAGACGTGTTTATTTTGATGAGTAGTTAAAACGTTCTTTATATATCCACTAGAGAAGAGAGGCTGGTCGGGTGGAGTAATGGCCAATTGCACGGAGAAGAGCAGAGCTCCAATGCTAGTCAGGCTCAGAAGCAGTGGAGCTCTGGACCAGAGCTAGCTGGACCAGAGCTAGAGTGCATGTGGAGTGGAATATTTATGTAGTATAGGGAATCGTTTGACCAGGACATAATTAAACTAGACATACAGAACGTGTTAAAAAACACATGCACACAACATCTTACATTCTAGCTTAGTGAAGTGTTGATTTTGTCATTTCTGAAACACTTGTACAGCAGAGGTGTCACCATAGTAGTGCAGCTGGAATTGTACCTTATAAGCTAGATAGTACCACTTAATAGGAAGTACGGACTGTCCAAGACAGTAGCCTAAATTTAACAGTGCATACAGTAGTGCAAATAGTCAAATATTTCAATGAGTTCACGCCAAAACAAAAGCCTACAATAAGATAACAATGGCGCGTCATAGCACCTTCCACTCTCTGATCTCGGCCCCGTCATCCATGCTGGTGGGCAAGCTGAACCATAATTGAATGGTGTGAATGACAATTCACATGTTTTTAATTTGTAAATTTAGGCTCATTTGCAGACTGAAGTTTGCATGGAAAGCTAATGAAAGATGAGACTCAACATACCATAAGGACAAGATTAACAATAAAAATAGACCAACCTTGTCTGTCATTTTTTCTATTATCATTGGTAGCCTATTAATGTTTAAGTTAACTTTGTTCAGTGAAAAAAACCAACCTGCAAGCTCACAACTTAACAATAGAAACCTCATAGATTGTATACATCTGTATGTGGTTTTATTCAGTGGTTTTCAACCTTTTTCATACCAGGGCACACTATTTGTTCAGCATTTGAACCACAGACCACCATTTGATAACATTTTAGCCCGACAGTCAAACATACAGTTCAAAATGACCATTAAACTTATACATTCCCTAATTGTGTAGACTTGGGCTAATTCACATGATAAATATTTTAACTCTTGCAAGCGTAAAATTGAAACCAAATGGACCCGCAATAGTCCATTTGCTGGCCCTGCGGAAAAGAAAGTGCTGGCCCTGCGGAGAAGAAAGCAGTGTCTATTGTGCCCTATGTTAGTCAAATTTTGAAGCAAGCTTGCCTCTTAGCTTAAGACACAAGTGAATTAATACACACTGGGAGGTCACAGGACTGTCACGTTTGCTCATTTTGGACGGCCATGTTTACGCTTCGCAGGATGACCGCAGACTAACTCAGTGGAGGTTAGACACAAAAGATGCTTTCTGGGCTGGCCTTGGCCACACTTGCGAGGTTCAACCACCATGTGATCTAGAGAGGGGAGGGGGGTGTCTTATCTGTCTTATTGATCCTGTAAAATTGAACATGTTGTCAAACCATCACTAAAGTCAGATTTAATGTGTGGAGGCCGAAAACAGCAAACGTGAGTCAATGGCAAGTGGTGCATTTATACTGTATAGCACCTTTATCCAAGATGCTTTACAGGTAGATCCTAATTACCAATAACACAACAATGGCAGCAGAACAGCACATCGTAAGCAATTAAGGGTTAAGTGTCTTGCTCGGAGACACATCAACACTAACTCTGGGGGAACCCGGGTTCGAACCGGCAACCCTGAGTAAGACCAGAGTTAAGAGGCATAAAGAAGGGTGGAAAAAACACCCATCACTCAGTACGATGGCATCAAGGTCCACCAAATTACATTTGAATCAACTAAATCAATCTGTAGATTTGTTGACTACAACTAGCCTAACACTTGTGACTCAAATGTGACTGAAACTAAATCTCTTCTGAAAACTTTTCTTGCCATAACACTCCACCTCAACCTAATGTGCAATTTAAACAGCCATTTGGAAATAGCTGATCTAAAAGATAACAAACACAAATCTATACACATGGCCACTTTCACAACAAGTGCTGTTTGTAAACATGTGCCATTACTGGAACCCGCTTTGATGTTGCAAACAATGCAAAGCTGCTGTAGTTAGGAGCACTGATGCTGTTAAATATTTTAATCATTTTCTTGCTGCATCCACTCATGCAGTGTGAACACAGCAGAATTGGGGATTTACTCAATCAGTAAAAAGCTATAGGATTGAGCAAGATTACCATGATCAACATTTTCAACATTTGCAAAGTAAAAACACATTCATTCACCCTTAGCAAGTGTGAAATCACTCAATACAATGAGTCAAGGTCCACCAAAATACATTTGAATCAACTAAATCAACTGTAGATTTGTTGAATCTACAGTTGATATCAACTTTACCATTGTAAACAACTGTAAGCTTTAGTGTCATCCACTCAGTTATCAGTTATTGTATTCAATTGTGCTTAAATTGTACTGTAAATCTACAGCCTCTTAAAGGGGAATTCCACCAATTTTCACGATTTCTTTCTGTGTAGGCTACAAATGAACCTCAATGGGTCCATTGGGTTCCATTAATACACTCTGAGGAAAATACATACACAGTAAAATCATTAACATGATGAAACACGTTGATGGTGTCATCAAGTTGTGTTTCACTATGCTAATGATTTTATTCAGACCATTCCTAGGAAACACAGAATGGGGGAACTTTTTTTGTTTTATTGTGTCCACACAACATTTCTAAGGTATATTAATGACAGTAACACGTTTAAAATGTGTGGAATTCCCCTTTAACTTAAAAGAAAAAGCAGCAAGACCACTGACTGCAGTGTCAGTCCACAAAGAGTTTTGGCTGGCCCAAAATCTGATCATATAGCCTATGTGAGCAATTCTGCTGAGGCAATCTGTACATCCATGTGTGAGCTTTGACTAATTGTTTGAAACAAGAAGCCTAATAAAATCTTTTTTGTCTAATGTCCACACATGACACATCTGACATTACATAGCCTACCTGACTGGCTTCACTTCAAGATCAAACTCACAACAACAACATACAACTGGCTGCACAACTCAGCCACACCAGAGAGAGTACACACAAACTCGTTCAGTTGAAGTGGTCAGTCCTATGGAGGCTCTTCTACATAGGATTCTAGTGAGAACGGGGACAGCATATAGGTACAAGTCCTGGACCTTTGCTCTTCTGGGATATAGGCACACTACCTGTACACAATCTGTGCAAATATGATGTAAAAATAACCATCAGGTAAAAAATGGCAAGTATTGACAACTTTTAGTTTAGGCGTTTTTTGCTTAGGTGTTGAGTAGCTTCATGGATCAATTTCATGACCTTTGCAGTAAAAGTAAATCTCGGGAGAATCCATTTCATAAAGGGGACATCATAAAGTTATGAAAAAACGGTGTCCCGTTTTGTTATACCCCAGGGAGGGGTACCTCAAAAACTAAGCCTCTTTTTGAGCGTTTGTTGCTCCACTAATTTGGGCTGCATGCAAACATCAGCTCAGCGCTAAATTTCTGATTCCCCAAGAAAATAGTTGTGTGATAAAACCGAGCTCAGAGCGTTGAGGAGGAGGAGGGGGGCGTGCAGTGTTTACAGACAGAACAAAAGAGGCTCGTTAAGAGAACAATAGACGGCCATTAAGGGCCATCAGCGCAGCGGCTCAAACTATTAACCCTTAGGCTACTCTCCAAAGAAAGTCTTGAAAATGGCGTGATTCTTCTCGGATTCAACCATAGAGTAATAAAATAACAGAGACCTGACTGGAGCGACAGCCCCGCCCCCTTGTTATTCATTTCAATACAAGTTGCTCATTGGCGCATGAAGCACCCGGAAGACCGCCGGAAGTGCGCCTATTTCCGCATTGGGGCACCAAAATTTGGTGCCCCAATGCGGAAGTATTTCTCCATGAACGCGCCCGACGCAAGGGATTATGGGAACCATGAACGAGCGCCGTCGCGCACGCGCAAAGGAAAAAAAACATCAAAAAGCATCAAAAACAAGCTTTTGGGTTTGCATTGAGCTTATTATCTGTCATATAATACATACGTTATGTTTTGAGAGGTAGTATATGACGTGAGGACCGCTGGTTTATTCAGAAAACAACTTAAATACAAACTGCCCTGTCCGCGTGCACAAAGCAAACGAGCGTGCGTGCTCTCCGGCGGTCGTGCATGGATTCCACCCGCCTGCAGTACCAGACTTGACCACCAGGCGCCCGCCTGCTTCAAGCCTGGAGCCGCTGACTGACGGTGTGGATTCAACACATTAATTTAACTCACTTCATCTCTGTAATCTAACCGGCGGCGGCAGCTCTGATCAGACTCGTGCTGTCTGCACCCCCCCTCATCCTCTAAAATAAAAATTATCCTCATCCTCATCCTCTAAAATAAAAATTAAAATCGCGGATGTTCTTTCTACTCCACTGAAGTGTGACTGACATCAGCATGCATTACACCAGTCAGAATCCAGACACAGCTGTCCTTTCCCTGATTCTGTTGCGCTCGTGCAAGAAGCAGGGCCGGATCTAAGCATAGGCACGGGGGGGGGTAATGCCCTCTAAACACCCTGACTGCCTCAACAAACATAATGGAACGGCTCAAACTTCAAAGACATTTCAAAGTGCTTATAGTTAAATGATTTGAAACAGTACTACTGCTACTAACTACAATTGTGGTACCACTAAACCAACTGCCATTTCAGCTGCCCCCCTCACAGGAAAATGTATATCCGGGCCTGCAGATCTGAACAGCAGCAGCTTTGAGACCCGTAGAATCTGACGAGGTGTTTTAGCAAAGTCATTCAGAGCGGTAGAAGAAAAGGGACATTCAGCTGCTCTGTGCTATATGCAATAATTTTAATTCTAGACTACATTATACCACGGAGCCCGAAAACAACACTGTTGGCCTAAACAACATGAAAACTAAATGAGAAAGTTAAACCATGCCGTGCTTAGGCTACTGGGCAGCCTCCTCCTACCTCTCTGTCAACGTGAGGTCTCCGACTGTAGTAAGCTTTGCACATTAAGGTGTCAGAAAATGAGTGCTTGAGCTGCTAGCCCGAAGAGGGACAGGGACACAATGATGTTTCCAGCAAGGGAAACGTGAAGAATTATTTTAGATGTGCAAATGTTTTAAACTGCGGCTGTCGCCTGCATCCAGTGCATTTCTGCCTACTTCAGGACTCCCTATATTGTCCCCATTCTCTATAGAAGCCTATGAGGAGGAGCCGCCATTGCACTCACCCCATGAAGTGAACAGTTTACAAAACATATCTAAGGCTCTGGTCAGCAGAGTCTAAATGATATCTAAATGACATTCTAAGTGTTACAATGCAACACATTCAGCAAATGTGTCACATTCTAATAGTTAGTTGAACTGTAGAAACAAATCATTTGAAAGTTACCTTCAGCAGACTTCTCCTCTCGTCTCGGTCAGACTCAGTACTGTCTACAGGCTTAAATGTGCAAATTCTCCACTGCTCAGTTCTTCCTTCCTTGTTGTGGAGAGTACTGCGGTTTGATTGGCTAAAAGTGGCACGTGATGGGCAGCACGCCATATGATTGGCTACAGGAGTGTGTGAAGTGTGTGAATACACACACTTTCACACACTTCTGCAGTTGCATGGTTTTGACCACCAGGGCGGCGGGATTTTCACACACCTTAAACACACTTGTCAGATGGATCCCGTCGTGGGGACTTTTTTAAAACCCCAAAATATCAGCACCAGGCATGTTGTAGAGGCTATAGGTGGATGGTGGCCTATGCGGCTCATATGTATGAGCTCCCAGGTACGCCTCCCGGCTGAATACAACATCAGCAACAGTTTTTATATCGATTTAAATGAAAATCCTCGTGGGGACGCTGTTTTTGGTCCCCACCAGGATTTGGGTCCCCTGATGGTGACTGTGTTGTCAGATGTCTGTCCCCACCATGTAGCAAAAACACACGCACACACACACACACACACACACACACACACACACACACACACACACACACACACACACACACACACACACACACCAGTAGTCCGGGGACCACCAGTGGTCCCTGAGAGCATGAGGTCCATTTGGTTTCATTTTTCTGATCTCAAGAGTTACAGACCCATAAGGGTCCGTTTGGTTACAAAGGATCCATCATTTAGCTGGATCTAACTAGCTCAAACAATCAGTGCCGCCATTACAAAAAAAAAAAAAAAAAAAAAAAAAAAAACAGCAACCAAGGCTTTTTTTAAACCTTACCTTGTCTCCAAATAACAGGTCAACCACCAAAGATCAGGGAAAAGATCGCTATTAGATCCAAAAGTCAATAAATCCAAGCTCCTTCAGTGTACAGATCCATAAGGCTCCCTCTACTACACTCTCTCGTCTCTCTGTTTGTTGTGTGGTTGCTATGGAAACCCGTAGCTGACACATGTGGCTCTCCTGCCACGTGGCAGGGAGAGCCACGTGGGTGAGGATGAGAACCCTGTAGACTCAACTACATGCAACACATTCTCTCTCTCTCTCTCTCTCTCTCTCTCTCTCTCTCTCTCTCTCTCTCTCTCTCTCTCTCTCTCTCTCTCTCTCTCTCTCTCTCTCTCTCTCTCTCTCTCTCTCTCTCTCTCTCTCTCTCTCTCTCTCTCTCTCTCTCTCTCTCTCTCTCTCTCTCTCTCTCTCTCTCTCTCTCTCTCTCTCTCTACAGTGTTGCCAGGTTGTCGGAGAGAAATAAGTAACCAGGTCTCAAAATAATACTACTTTACACATGAAATAGTTCAAATCCATCAGGCATTGAACATGGCAGTTCTTCAAGCTCGTTGTGATGTGTTGTGGAAGTAAATGAAAAAAAAAGTTGTTTGAGGTTGGCATGATTTTATTTATAATATTATTTTGATGTATTTATATGGTTATGGGTATTGTATAGTACATTTTGGTATGGTGCCGTTCAAGTTTAGTACAGTACATCACAGTGTGTGATGTGGATGTGAGTGTGGTATATTTCCCTAACTGTGCTATATCATAAACTGATTTCTGCAAGAAAATGCAGCCACAGAACATCATCTGTGGGGACTACATGAACATGCGAGTTTCTAGCATGTACCATTTTGGAGTTATCAGTGATCAAAAACAGATTGATGTCACATAATTCAGTCACTATTGAGTAACAATGCTGCTTTCCAAGGCTGATATTTACATAACGGTAGATGCTATTTTATTATTTATTTTTTTAGATTCAAGCAGGCATCATGAGGTTTAATTTGATATATGGCATGGATGTGTAGCAGTAATATTACCTAATGTTAAATGCTAAATAAAACTTTGAATTGAGTTATTGAAAATGGCCTCTGGCCTGCTGCATCATCTGCCATTATAACGCACTGTATTCAATTGCTAATATCTACAAAACAGAACATGTTATCAACTCACATTTTTTTTTCCATGAAAGCAAAGAGATGGAGGATTTTTTAAGGTATTCCGTGTCTCGAACGGCCCACCATAGATTTTTCCATAATTGTCTAAAAGTCAGGTATTTCTGGCAGTGACACTTACTGTCCCCCTTTCTTGCAGCAGCGGGTGGGTTAAAATGACCCCTAATTCAAACATGGCTCTAACCTACAAATCGTTGCAGCTACAGATTTTCTGAGGTGCTCAAAATGTTCAGAATACTCATATTTGTGGTATCTGTGCCTGAGTCAGCAACACTCCATAGTCTTCATAGTGGCCAAATCCAATATGGCCGCCAGCCCGCCACCTGAAATGCATTTTATCTAGAACGCCTGAACCAGAAGAGCTATGAATGCAAACCTTGTGTCTAAATCATGTGTTTTGACAATTAGAAACATGCTGGGGTGCTTATCTTTATGAATGGGTGTGGCTAAACATCTATTTTGCATATTTCAAAGATGGCGACCATCTGACAA
Organism: Benthosema pterotum; assembly: GCA_039105355.1. Lineage (NCBI taxonomy): Eukaryota > Metazoa > Chordata > Actinopteri > Myctophiformes > Myctophidae > Benthosema > Benthosema pterotum. Next base: position 43,172,607 of record CM076980.1, on the reverse strand, counting down.
TTTGTTTTACCTATGTTACTTTTGTCATTATTTGTAAACTTGCTGTCAATTTTGTGTTTTTTGAGCATTAGAAGCACATTGGAATGGAAAAAAAATACATTTTTTGTGCAATTTGGTGCACCACAACCAGTGCACATATACTCTCCTGACTTTGCAGGTTGGGGGTGCAATACAAGTATTCAACACCACAATAACATACAAACAACCAACAGACCAATTATCAATTAACATTTTGCCCAGACTGGCCCAACAGAGAGGTGGCCCACCAAGCATATGCCTAGTACTTCCTGTAGACAGTCCAGCCCTGTTATGCTTCGTCCTTTTGATTCCTAGGACCTGGCCAAGATTTGTATGCACTTCATTTTAGGAGAGAATATCTCAACTGTTTTTTGCTAATATGACCGCTGCGAACAAGACACACACACACACACACACACACACACACACACACACACACACACACACACACACACCGTGTATATTTGTATAAGTCTCAAAAAGTTTGGATGACCTATTTTAATAACATAAGTGTAATGCTCTATGGCATTGTCCAACAGTTTTTGTATAGTTGTACTTCAAATGTACCAATTCCACATACTGATAAGTAGCATGGGTAAGAGGAATGTTCTCAATGGACTTGTTTGACCAACATCAACCTTCCATTACTGTGTGAAAAGGAGCCTAACAAATCAACTCTGGTATTTATACAATATTGATGTATGGTCATCATCGCATACAGCAAGAGCTTAGCAATAGTAAAGCCATACAGTGACTTTTCCAGTGGTTGACAGTGACAGTCAGAGGCACTTGCCTGGCAGGCAAGTATACAGGTCAGGTCCTACTTGCCCAAAGGTCATGCTCACTTGACCATTGACTAGCCTGTACTATAAAAAAATATAAGCAAAATTCATGAGTGTAGCAACAGTGAAAACAGCACATCAGAGTTAAAGCTTGCTCTTATTTTTATGTCATATACCAGAAAACAGACAAAAGTTTCATTTACCTGCCAGGGGCACGTGGGCAACCATTAATGTCAGAGATCAGATATTAGACATAATAATATTGTGCACCACTAATAATAAGACAAACACACTTGGCCAAAGGATATCTGAGTTGATCTTTTCAGGCTTCAAGGAGAAAGTGACCAGCGTTTCTGTGAGACTCCTTTTTCATTTGTCAGCATGAGGGACATTTCCGCTCCCCCACAATGTTTTATCTTTGACTGATTAATTGAAATTAATTAATTACAGGAAAAATGATGCAATTAAAAGAATTACCTCATTTAATCACACATAGATTTTGCACAACAAAACCTTTTTCACTGGACGAATTTCTACCTGCCAATCCTATCTCTAACCCTCAACATAACATGTCACAGTGTGGACACAGTGCTTAAAACAAGGTGGCAACCGTTATGCTGATGGTGGAATTCCAGTGCATGTTCAGAGTAATGGGACATACAGTATAGGATCTCTGGGACTTCAGATCTACGGACAGTCCCCACCAGTCAGACAATTCGTTATTGTATTTAAGAAAACTTACTAATTGATATGCTATATACCAGTCTGTTTTAATTGACAAAAAATACTTCTTGGGTCAAATATTGGTAAGCGATTAGTTGAGATTATTTAATTACAAAACTGCAAATTATTTGTTATCAATAGATTCTGAATTATCTGGTGATCAGTGTTCACAAACGAAGCTTGTTATCAAAGCCCAACTTGGCAGTTCTAAAACACTCCCTGAGCCCTTGTTAAGATGTTTAGAATTTAAAGATCTCCTTGAGCCCACAAGTGTTTTATTGTATTTGTGCAACATGGTCATTATTTTTGAATGAACGTATAATCAATATACTGTATATCGATAAATCAATACATATCTTATTGTGGTCTCTGTATCATATCTATACGTATCTATCATGAGATTGCAAGCAATATCCGCCACTAGCCACAACTTCTATTTATCTGCCCAACTTTAAACTATCTGCCATGATTATTACTTATCTACTGTGACGTTTAATCATTTGACCGACCAACACCTCTTTCCACATCTACTGCGGCCTTTTATTTACATGTGCTTTTAGTTATCTCCCTCACCTTTTATGCCAGTTACGTTCAGGCATTGTTTTACTGAGATGAGGTTTTGAGTTTTTTACTGAGGTTAGGTTTAGGGCTAAGGTTAGGTTTAGCATAGGCTTAAGTTGGTCACTTACTCAATGAGATCCTCACGGGATCTTGTAGATGCCAGTAAAGTTTGCAACATCCGACTTCACTGAGACTGCAAAGTCATGTAAGCAGGGCCGTTGCTAGCCATTTGGGTGCCCTAAGCACAAATGCTTTCTGGTGCCCCCCCACCCCCCACCCCCCACTCCCCACTCCCAACAAAAAAGACAAAAATGTTGTATTTCTCACAGGGCCACCGTTTCACATAAGCAGTGATGGGCCATTAGCCATCCTGTTGTTTTCAGAACGATCCAACACCTCCAGTCTCCAGAACCAGTTAAACAGGTTTTGACTCATTTGATAACAAAAGGCTGAATTAATGAAGTCTAACACCTTGGAACAACCTTCCTAATGCCATTGTAATGTATAGTTCCCCGAATCCCCCACCACTACTCATTGTTTCTCAGTTGCAAGGGCGATTTTTTTCATGGGTTGACACCAACACTTGCCTGCTTGCCCGGGGAAAGTAAAAAAAAAATGGTCGGGCAAGTGAAGACTGCTACCTGGTGTACAACTTAGTGCACTATAACACACCACAAGATAAATTTGTCTTTGAGGCAGTCATTGCACTCTGCCTCTGTGTCTTTCCCTGCTTTCTAGCTATAGGCCTACACAATTCCAGGCTGGGTTTGGGAAACAAAACAGGCAAATTAACATACAGATCAAAATGACCTAATCTTCATTCTCTAGTTGTGTAGACCGGGGCTAATTAAGATGATGAATTTTAACTCTTGAGAGTGTAAAATGAAACCAAATGGACCCGCAAGGGTCCATTTGGTTTCATTTTTACGTTCCGATGGCAAGTGCCTCCGAGACCTTAGTGTCAACCCCTGTTTTTCCTTCCCTGAATTCCTGGCCCAAGCTATAGCCTGGACCAGCAAATTAACCACAGCCCCTGTGAAATCCTACTGAAATTTTCATGTAGGCTGCACCCTTGCAGCCTACACAGAGAGGTGGGGGCGTGTGTAGGGTGAGGTGGTGGTGGGGGGCATCCCTGACCAGTTATACTTAGGGCCTCCAAAACCTAGTAGTGGCGCTGCGGCCCTGAATAAGCCCGCAGCCTGGCTGAGTATTTTAGTTCGTATTTTCAAACAATTACAGTTCGGTCAATTCTCGATCATTTCTTACCATTCAACATGTTATGTTGAAAAAACATGTTCCATGTTTTTTGCTGTATGTGGCGAGCATTTATCCCAAGTCTGCAAAACGTTATTAAACTAAACATTAGTAAATTGCAAAAAAAAGTCGGGAAATTCGCGGCAAAACAGACATCTTTTTGATCATTCATATCTCCTTCAATTCTGGACCATTTTGTACATTTCAAAATGCAGCGTGACGGGCAAAAATCATTCTCTCAGATGCTGTATAGGATATGCAGGTAGGTCTTCTCTACGAAGCGGAATCAAGACAAATGTAACCGTCGGGATTTCAGTGGAAACGTGAAAGCAGCAGCATTGTCACAAGTTAATTAATGTATTTAATTATATTATATGCCTTACCTAAACACAAGCAAGTGACCGACAGCAGGCAGCTGTCTAGAGCTGTTTATAGGACAATCCATAAATAAGGAGATGAATTGAACTGGCGGTTCTGTGGACATCTCCAATGCTGCGCAGTGCGCACAGTCTGTGCCCGCACGTGGCTTTGAAATCCCCTTATCTATTTCCCAAATCTATTTGACGAAATTAGGACTGCGTGACAAACAGGGGGGCACCATGTCTCTGGAGAGGGGCACAAAGCAGATTCAACAGTTTTCTCGGGAAAATGCATATTTATAGATTTTTATTTTTATTTTTAATTGTGCCCTGCCGGTCACGTGGGGCCCAACGCACTGCGCGTTATGCGCGTTGCCCTCCCTACGGCCCTGCATGTAAGCCTATTGGACATAAAGAAAGCTGGCTTCTGTTGCTCGATATAATAGAATTGTGTGATCTGACAAGAAAAGGCTTCTCCCTGAGGAATCAAAAGGACAAAGCATAACAGGGCTGGACTGTCTACAGGAAGTACTAGGTATATGCCCGGTGGGCTACCTCTCTGGTGGGCCAGTCTGGGCAAAATGTTAATTGATAATTGGTCTGTTGGTTGTGTGTCATTTATGTTATTGTGGTGTTGTTGAGGACTTGTATTGCACCCCCAACCTGCAAAGTCAGGAGAGTATCTGTGCACTGGTTTTGGTGCACCAAATTGCATAAAATTTCATTTTTTCCATTCCAATGTGCTTCTAATGCTCAAAAAACACACAATTGACAGCAAGTTTACAAATAATGACAAAAGTAAGAAATTGTCAGATGGTCGCCATCTTTGAAATATGCAAAATAGATGTTTAGCCACACCCATTCATAAAGATAAGCACCCAAGCATGTTTCTAATTGTCAAAACACATGATTTAGACACCACGTTTGCATTTATAGCTCATCTGGTTCAGACGTTCTTGATAAAACGCCTTTTCAGTTGGCGAAGTGGCGGCCATATTGGATTTGGCCACTAAAGACTATAGAGTGTTGCTGACTCAGGCACGGATAACACAAACATGAGTATTCTGAACATTTTGAGCACCTCAGAAAATCTGTAGCTGCAACGGTTTGTAGGTTAGAGACATGTTTGAATTAGGGGTCATTTTAAAAGGGGTGTGGTCATTTCCGGGTATTTCGTCCCGGATAGAGGCTTAGCCACAGTTCCCATGTTGTTCGCAGCGGCCATATTAGCCAGAAACAGTTGAGATATTCTCCGCGAAATGAAGTGCATACAAATCTTAGCCAGGTCCTAGACTACAATACCAATTGGTATTATTATGGTGGAGAAAATAAGTCCCAAAGTTAGGAAGTTCCGAACTTATGTGGGCCAGTTCATATGACAAAAGGGTATATACAGTCATGGAAAAAAATAGACCATGCTTGTTTTCCTCAATGGAGAGCATGCCAAGACTCATGGCTGCAGCCATCAAAAACAATGGTTATGCAATTATTAACTCTTGTGTGTATCATCAAATAGAAAAGAAAACATGGAATGCTTAAATGTAGTGTTTTTGGCGGTAGTAAGCAATGCCATAGCTATTGATGTAAGAATTTAAGTAATTTTGGTTATTATCAAGAAAACCATGGAAAATGAATAGTTCTTGAATGAAACTCATGAGCTGTTTTTGTTGCCATCATTAGAATTGTCACAACAAACATACCTTTAGTTGAGTCAGGCATTAAAATTAACAAGAAATTTAAGAAAACAAGGGTGGTCTAATAGTTTTTTTTCCATGACTGTATATACATATATATATTTCTGTCCCAACAGGGCACGGAAGCTTCGGCATATCGAACGCCTACGAACGGAGGATCGTTTTGGTGGGGAAGACGGGCGTGGGCAAGAGCGCGGCCGGGAACACCATCCTGGGCCGGGAGGCCTTCGAGTCGGAGCTGTCGCCCTCGTCGCTCACGTCCGAGTGCAAGAAGGCCAAGGGCGAGGTGGACGGGCGGCGCGTGGCCGTCGTCGACACGCCGGGCCTCTTCGACACGCAGCTGTCCCAGGAGGAGGTGGTGAAGCGCATCAAGATGTGCGTGTCGCTGTCGTCGCCGGGGCCGCACGCCTTCCTGGTGCTGATCCAGCTGGGCCGCTTCACGCAGGAGGAGAAGGACACGGTGCGCATGATCCAGACGACGTTCGGCGAGGACGCCGCCCGCTACACCCTGGTGCTGTTCACGCATGGCGACAAGCTGAAGAGGATGTCCGTCGAGGACTTCCTGGCGCAGAGCCCCGAGCTGCAGGAGGTCGTCCGCAGCTGCCACGGGCGCTACCACGTCTTCAACAACGAGGTGAGGGACCACGGGCAGACGTCGGGGCTCCTCGACAAGATCGACCGCATGGCCATGGACAACGGCGGCACGTACTACACCAACGAGATGTTCGCCGTGGCCGAAAAGGCCATCGAGCGAGAGAAGAACCGGCTGCTGAAGAAGTCTGAGGCGCAGAAAGCAAAGGAGCTGGAGGAGCTGCGCGCCAACCTGAAGGAGGATCCCGTCCTCCTCCAGAAGGAGGAGAAGAAAGTGCACCGCCGCTACGAGACCAAGGCCCGCGACCAGGCCGAGCGCTCCAACGACTTCCTCAAGGCGACCGCCGTCATCGCCGCCTCGGTGGCCAGTGGCGCCGCCTTCGGCTTCTTCCTGGGCGCCTGCGGCGGGCCGATCGGCATGGCGGTGGGCGCGGCCGTCGGAGCGGCCGTCGGGGGCGTCGCCGGCGCCATAGGCGCGGCGGTGGCGGTCTCCCATAAATGCAGCATCCAGTGAGAGGATGAATCGTCGGGTTGGCTTCTCGGGGCTGTTATGATTTTTTATTTTATTTTTTTCGTGGATACCAGGGCCTGTAGCGGACCCAGCTGGCAATAAGAGGTTGAAGCTCGACTGATGAGTTTGTGTATTGTATGTAGATTCCATTGTTGTTGTAAATGTATGGATTTGTGGGAAGTGTGCAATGTATAGTTATTGATGTATAGTTTATGAGATTTACTGATCTGTATTGTAATTTATGATATTGATGGGCAATTTGTATTGAACTTTGTGTATTGTATGTTTTCTTTCCTACTAGTTTTCACGTTGAGAGACTACGAAATAAAATGACAAAAGTTCAATACAAATTGCCCATCAATATCATAAATCACAATACAGATCAGTAAATCTCATAAACTATACATCAATAACTATACATTGCATATTTCCCACAAACCCATACATTTACAACAACAAACAATGGAATCTGAACTATAAACCATCAGTCCACCCCAATACAAATTAAACAAGATGAAGCTCCAACAGTAACAAAGCATCACAAACAATACCTTTTTCCCCCTTTCCAGCCAGGCGCTAAAAGATTTTCCATTTCAAGGTCCGTCTTGTCTTCCTTAAAGTTCTCCATGTCCATTTACAAACATAAAACATTTGTCTGTGCAGCCACCTTAGCATGGGAGGAAAAATGTTTGCCTACAGCATGGAAGCTGTCACTCTGTAGGCCTTAAATAGCCCTCTCTGGTGGCAGCAGGAAACAACTTGGCTTCCTCCTTCCTGGTATACCCTCCAAATTAAGAGCCTAGCCTCTTGGGGTCCGTTACAGGGCCCATGGGCGTCGAGAGAAAAAGCTCAGATTAAAAAAAGCTCAGATTAATAGGTTTTTATGTGTATTTATACTGCAAAGCTGCACAGTGGGGGCCCAGTGATAAAAATTTTGCAGGGGGCCCAAAATTTGCAGTGACGGCCCTGCCAGGGCCAACCATTTATTCAGCATTTTAGCCATGGAGGACCACCATTTGATGTCGAGTTTAGTGTCTCAGACCCAAAAAAGCAAGGATTTTCAAGGGGTTTTTTTGTGCATAATTTAGGAGATATAAACTGGCAAAAACGTTGGTAAAAATAACAATTCTTCTACTTTTCCTAATCGTGTAGATTCGTGACAATTAAGCAATTCAGATTTTTAAATGTAATTTAACTCTTGAGAGTGTGAAATGAAACCGAATGGACCCGAATAACATTCTCAAAGTTACAGATCTATAAGGGTCCATTTTGGTTACCAACTGTCCATCATGCAGCCGGGGACCACCTGGAATCCTCTCAGGGACCACTGGTGAAAAACACTGGTGTATAGTTATGCAGTACTTCTGATTCTGGAATCACATGTATTATGTCAAACTCAAGACCCTGGGGGTCGAATCAGACCCCTGAATTAATCATCTTCAGCTCGCGGGATGACATTTCATCACTATTAGAACTGTCCCTCATGGTATATTGGCACACACCATGATAAGAAATGAATGCAACTAACTCTTTCACTTGCTCAACTCATCGTTGTCATTTTACTATGAAAGCGGTGGTTGGCGAGGATCATAGCAAAAAGAAACTGGGCTTAATGTAAGTTACATTGTACAAATGTTTCCAATTTGGCCCTGCTGTGTATTTGTATTCGCTGCACTAAATCATAAAGTGTCTACATCGTGGCGCCGCTTTCCAACGCGTTTGTTGTACAAATGGGTTCAAATCGATTTGGACATGAGAACATGAAAGAGAAAGTAAACCTAACCCTTGAAGTTGACCGGCAAGAGAAAAACCTGCTAGGTTAGTCTCTAATAAATTAATACTTTCGCTAAGTCCCTCCCAACCTGCTCTTATGCAATAGTCAGGTAAGCAACAGGGAAGACTACAGGGCAAGCTGTCCTTCTCACCCACTGAGACCAGGGGTGGATCTAGGCATGGGCATGGGGGGGCAATGCCCCCCTGAATGCCCAATCTGCCCCACCAAACACGATGGCATGCAAAACAACCCAAGATATTTCAAATTAGAGTGTTTACCAGAACAGTGGGCGATGAAGCCGCAACCATACCATTTTCTCCTGCCCCCCCCCCCCCCCCCCCCAATTGGGAAATGCACCCCTGACTGAGACACATGTTTAATGACGGGATTTCTCCACATAAATAACTGATCATTTCAGTAGCAAGATCACCAACATGCCTCGTCTATAATGTCTAAATCTACTCATCTACTAATCAGCAGTAGAATGGCACACACTGGACAAATAAGTGAAGATGACTAAGTGAAGATGACATCATTATCATTATTAGAAGTTGTGCATGTATTTTCTCAACAACACAGCCATGCAAAAATAGCACCGACAGCCAGGGTTACGAGGTGACAAAAGCTTGACCTCCCTATTAACAGTTGCTGCTCGGTGTTTTTTTTAAGCTAAGGCTAATTGCTGCTGGCGAACAGGGGCGGACCTAGGCATGGGCATGGGTGGAGCAATGCCCCCTTAAATGCCCAGACTGCCATACCAAACATGATGGCATGCAAAACAACCCAAGAAAACCCAAGATATTTCAAATTAAAGTGCTTAGGCTTATATTTAAAATGATTTGAACCACTACTACTGCTACTAACTAACTACAATTGTGGCACCACTAAACACCACTAAAAAGCATCTCATGATTGAAAACAGAAAACTCTGAGTCAGACCTTTAGCTTTATGCATGCTGCGTGTCTGTTGCAACTTCAACAACAACTGATGTTATTATTGATGCTTATTTGCCTAATAAAAGTCCTGTAACCGAAAATGGTATGGGTGCAGCTTCGTCGCCCGGGCGATGAAGCCGGCACCATACCATTGTCTCCTGCCCACCCAAATAGGAAATGTTACATCCGCCCCAGCTGGCGAATCTGTAATCCGGCAAAATGGGTCAGTACCTACTGTATACGCTCAAATTAGGCTAGACATTGACAAGGAATATTCTATGATGATGCAAGAAAGTGCAACCACAGGAGAAGCCTCAGTATAAAGCCTATACATTGAATCCTCCTAAACATTGAATACAATCGCGAGGAGAAAAACATGATAATTACTATCACCTCAAATCAAAGTTGCTGCCAGGGGGGCAGGGGTGGGCACAGCCCACCCAAATGTGAATCCTGCCCACCCAATCAAAGGTAATATCAGTGGTTTTCAACCAGTGGGAGGGTCCCAGAGGTGAGAGTGTCCGAGGTGGTCCCCAGGCTAAATGATGGAATGTTGGATGTAACTCTTTTGAGAGTTACATCCAACTCTACACAACTAGAGAATGTAGAAGATTAATGGTCATTTCGATCTGTATGTTTGACTGTTTGGTTTCCCCAATCCAGCCTGGAATTGTGGACAAAAAGCAAAATAAATCTTTAGTTTTGGGGTCTGTGGGGCTAAAATGTCCTCAGATGGTGTTCCTCTGTGGCTCAAATGCTGAATAAATAGTTGGCCCTGGTGTCAAAAAGGTTGAAAAACCACTGCTTCGTATGAAAAACTTGGAGAAAAACTGGAGGTGCCCATACACCCTGCGATTCTTCCAGCCCACCCTAGTAGGGCTGGCTAGATCCAGCCCTGGTTGCTGCTGTAATATCATCAACCTGTATAGCGTCACCATTTGAAAAGTGACAAGTTGTATGGTTGTCTTGTGTCATTTATGTCTTGCAGCACTTTATATTTTACATATTTTTATCATGTTTTTGCTTGTTTGTTTGTTTGCTTTTGCTTGTTTTGTCATAAGATTTAATTATTCTGATTAAAGTTACTGTGAGAAATTCCTTCCTTTCCAAAAGAAAATAATTGTTATAATCAATACTGTATATACTGTAACCGGAAGATCTATTACTTGTAAGCTTTTGCCATTTCGTATTGCAAGTGTTTAGACATTTAATACAGAGCAATAAAAAATGTCAATAAAAATGTGTCCACGTATTATCATTGATATGGCAGTGTCGCCAACTTGGCACATTTGTCACTATATTTAGCTTTTTTTTACAGACCCCCTTAGCGCCAAAATTAGTGAAAAACTCCTGGCGGAAAATCTAGTGCTTTTTGGCTGGTGAGTTGGGGGCGAAATTGATTGACAGGTGCCAGAGATAAAACTCTCGTGTTTCACCATTTTTTCCGTCCTATGACAGTGGTTTTCAAAAGGTGGTCCCCAGGCTAAATGATGGAAAGTTTGTTAACCGGATGTAACTCTTTGAGAGCGTAAAAAATGAAACCATTTCATTTTTACGCTCTCAAGAGTTAAACTATGCATCATGTGAATTATCCCAAGTCTACACAACTAGAGAAGATGTAGAAGATTAAAGGTAGGGGAAGTGATTTCACTTTTGTCAGATATCACCCAAAAATTTTTTTTTTTTCTGTTAAAATGCTCTATTATAAGGTGTGGAAAACACATATGGAGTTTCCCCCTCCCCCACGTTAGCAGAGGAGCTAATAAAAGTTCCCCAGGTCACCACAATTCTCCTCCAATCAGGAGAGAGCAGCAGGTTCACATAGTGTAGCTACTTTTGGGGGCCCCTAGTGCACCAGGCTGGTACTACACCATGAATTTCAAATCACTTCCCTTTAATGGTATTTTTTTTTCCCTTCCAGGCAAGCATCTAGCGCATTCTAGTGCATTTTGGAAGTGCCACTAGTGCATTTTGGATTTTGGCAGTTGGCAACACTGTGATAAAGGATGGCATCACAGGTCATGACTTGTGGAACTCATATTGGCTCCACATATCAACAGTACAGGTGTAGGCTGACATCTAGTGGCTGAATGTTGCCTATGCACTATAGCAGGGGGTTTTCAACCTTTTTCACACCAGACACCACCATTTCTTCAGCATTTGAGCCACAGACCACCATTTGATGACATTTGAGCCCCACAGACCTAAAACTAAAGATTTTTTATTGTTTTGTTCACAGTTCCAGGCTGGAACAAAACAGTGTAGACTTCTTAATTAAGTTAAGGTGCTAATTCAGATGATCTATTAGCTTGGATTCCCCATCGATGATGCTTAAGGTAGACCGATTTAAAAAAAAAGTGGTATTTTTTATCATTACAGTACATTATAGTGAGCACCTATTACATGAAGATATGTTGAAAAGTGGTTTAGGTATAATTTAATATTGCTTACAGCAGTACCAATTTTCTGTACACTTCGACACAACATCCCAGAGGCAAACTGCAAGCATTGTACTTTTTGCTCCATTACAATTAATTGAAAACTTTACGTGCCATAGTTTGCATTTTGAATGGGACATTCAGCATGCTTTCTACGTTTGGTACATTAAGTGCATCTCGATACATGCTTTTAGGATTCAGTATCGATACTATTTTGGAGTTAAAGAAATTAATACTTCGACCAGGGCCGGGTGTAATATTTCACAATTGAGGCGGGGCGTGTCGCTTCGTGCCACGGGTGATGAAGTCGCACCCATACCATTTCCGCCTACCATTTTTCGCCTGCTGACCCAAATTTGAAATTTTGCGTTGTTTGCATGACATCATGTTTGGTGGGGCAATCAGGGCATTTAGGGGGGCATTGTTGCCCCCCATGCCTGGATCTGCCCCTGACTTCGACCATCCCTGCTTGTCAGCCAAGAGTGCGGTTTTGCTTCAAAGCCTGCATTAACCCTATAGGTGCCCGAGGACAGAATAATGGCTCATTTGCATAGCCGCACACCACATTATGAATAAGGCTTTAAATTGACCAGGTTGTCTCAGTGACCAACGCTGGGGGTAGCATCTAGGCCAGGCGTGGGCAATTATTTTTCCCAAGGGGCCACATGAGATGCATAAAATATTGCGGAGGGCCAAGACTAAAGGCTTAATTTAATTTCAAGACGAAAGTAAGAGTAAGACCAAACTTTTTGATACCGGGGCCCTCAATTTATTCAGTATTTGAACCACAGAGGACCAACATTTGATGACATTTTAGCCCCACAGACCCAAAACCAAAGATTTCTTTTTGTTTAGGATACCAGGCTGGATTTGGGAAACAAAACAGGCAAACATAGATAAAAAAAAACATAGATAAAAATCCCTTAACTTATTTGCCCTTTTAAACTATTAGAAAAAAAAAAACATTTTTCAATGGCTTAAATGGCCAGTCTACAAGCTCACAATATGTCAATAGATTGGCACGTTGAACTATTCCAAAAAGTTTTCCAAAATAGTAAAAAAAAAAAATGATAAGGGGTTTAGGATAAGGGGTTCAGATAGTAACGAAAATGGAGCCATACATGTCTTCACTCTAACTATCAACAAAGGCACACGTGCAAGTGCATTTGTCAGTGCAAGTCCATTTGTTATAGGATTTGGGGAAGATGCGTTCAAATTTTATTTTTTTATTTTTTTTATTTAACATTTTAGTTGGCAGGTGCCTTGTAAATAGCGCCCCCTAGAAGGCTTCAGATGAAAGACCTCCCTCACCCTCCTCTCCAACTGTGGTGGCTGTTGCTTTTGCCTGCGTCCAACATACCAAACACCTTTGACTTTGTTCCACCGTGCATATTACATAAGAGTAGCTAAAACAGGAATGTCCAGTAACTCTGTAAGGCGTGAATGACAGTGAAAGCATGTGGTATAGCGTAGCTTCCACTGACTGGAAAGTCACAAGCATACTGCTGCGTCACATAACACACTGAATAGTTGGCCCTGGATCCCCAAGGGGTCCTTGACGTGACATCCTGCTCCCCAATAGTAGCCTATAGGCCAGGGGTTTTCAACCAGTGGTCTGGGGACAACCAGTGGTCCTTGAGAGGGTTCCAGGTGGTCCCCAACTAGAAATGATGGAAAGTTGTTTAATCTGATGTACTGTAACTCTTGAAAGTGTAAAAGTGAAACCAAATTAATGGACCCTTCCATAGTAATTTTTTTTTTTTTTTTTCATTATGTCGACATCTCTACATTAATGGCAGTAAAATGTTGGAATGGGTGGAATTCCCCTGTAAAATGACATATGGTAAAATTACATTATTGGTTTATTCATCAGTGTCTTTTCACCTGCAAAAAAAATCCAAGAAAGTGTACGTTTGTTAAAAGGATAAAAAAAAAAAAAAAAAAAAAAAAAAACCTTGAGGTATTGTCATTGTGGCATTTTAAGTGCGAACCAGTGTGTGAGTAAACTGCGCGTTACAGTAGCTGTTTGGGGGATGTTTCGAATTCCTCTCAAGTCAACCACCGGCGGACCCGCCCCCGCGTGAAGGAAACCTAAAGCATTTTTAATAAGTGCGTGGCAGAAGTGTTTGCTGTATTTCCAAAGAGAAACTGCACGTTGTAGCCTACTTGGTGGATTTATCGCAACTGCGGGCGTTAAGCAATGAGTGGCGTGTATTATGGAGGTAGGTTTGACTACATTTTTACATTTTAAAAAGAAAAACAAAAAATACTAATGTAACGATTTGATTACATGAGACAATGATCCCAAAGTCTGATTTGTTTGTGTCGATTGTACGATTTAGGATTCATGATTTAGCCAGCCCTACTAGGGTGGAAGGCTGGAAGAATGGCAGGTTTGGGAAACTCTAAAGTTTTTTCATATGAAGCAGTGGTTTTCAATCTTTTTGACACCAGGGCATTTGGACTATGGACAACCATTTGAGGACATTTTAGCTCCACAGACCCCACAACTTCTTTTGCTTTTGTCCACAAGTCCAGGCTGAATTTATGAAACAAAACAGACTACATTCTCTCGTTGTGTAGACCTGGAATCCAGATGATGACCCTTGCGTCCGTTTGGTTTCATTTTTACGCTCTCAAGAGTTACATCTGGTTAACCAACTTTCCATCATTTAGCTAGGGATTTTCATGAAAACTGCTGGTATTACCTTTCATTGGGTGGGTTAGGATGCACATTTGGGTGGGCTCTGCTCACCCCTGCCCCCCTCTAGATCCGGCCCTGGTTGAATGGTTCCTGTCATGGAACGTTAAGGTGTTCATAATAGCGATGGAAGATTATTCGGCAAACACACCGGTGTCAGATGTTTTTAGTTGTTTTTAGATAAATCAACATTTTAGCTTAATCTGCCAGACTAATCAACCGTCACAATTAATCACAATCAATCCGAAAGTAACAACCACAGGTCGACAAGCTCACACTATGAAATTTGAAGGTATAAAAGTTAAATATGAATTGTTGCCTAGAGTGTAGACATTATACATGAATTGCTCAAATAGTCACAATTAAGTTTTCTATCATATCATCACCTGTGATCTTGGTTATTGGCCGAATCAGGCCGATTAATTATAATGGACATTAATATTCTCATCTGTACATCCACAATTTCATATAGTAAGTGGTACAGTAGACCTTATACAATCCCAAAAAGGTGTCAGAGATCTTCTTTGGACAAACAAACGCTTCTTTCAGTGGGAAACATTTTTGTAAGGTTGCGAAACAACATATTTCCGGATGGATGCCGGGAACCAAAATACAGATAGAAAGATAGAAAGAAAGTCAGTGATGGGTAAGTTACTGGGAAAATGTAGTAAGCTACACTACTCGTTACTCTTGTAAAAATGAAGCCAAGCTACACTACAAGCTATCCCCTGAAAATTGTAGCAAGCTACACTACAAGCTACACGACAAAAGTAGCTTGCTACATCAACACTACATATACTGTATATACAGTATATCTCAACTTAATACACAACTTTCGAAACGTAATACTATGTTGTTTGTTTTTTTTCAAACTTAATACACAACTTTCTTTGTTTTTTCTTGCCTTTTTCCCCTTCTTTTTTATCCTCTGGTCTGTGTAATTAAATTCTACCTGTTGAAAATGGGTGGAATTCAAAAAATGTGTGTAGGAAAATGTAGTAAGCTAAACCTGTTACTACTTAAAAATGTAGCAAAGCTACACTACAAGCTATCCCCAGAACATTGTAGTAAGCTACACTACAAGTTACGGGAAAATGTAGTTAAGCTATGTAGCTTAGCTACTTGTAACAAGTTAATGTCCATCACTGAAGAAAGTTCGAGAACATAAAAAACATTTGGGATTCATAGGATTCATTTTTTTCCAGACCTGTCCAAACTTTCTCCAACTGAGCTCAAGATTCCTTTGTTATAGGGGCTACGCGAGTTAGACTGCTACACCGCCACATATAAAATGGCCTGCATTAAAGGGAAATTTCACCCATTTTCAACATTCTAATATGTCATTAGTAGGCTATAACCTAGAGGTGCTGGGTGGACATTAGTCTTGGGCAGTATTGATTTTTTAATATCGGTATTGATAATGTCTTAATTAGCTCGATATTCGATATTACCGGTATTGACGGCAATCAGAGTTGGAACGCTCCACCAGTCACCTAGTTCTCAGAATTTGCGACTTTGAGGGGTCAGAAACTGAGCGCTCTGCTGTTAAAGCAGCCTAAATAGGGAAAAACTGGAGTTGGAAATACATTGTTTCCAAAAAGCCTAGCCCAAATAAGGTCTAGTTTAGGCATGTGTGTAACATGAAAATTGTTTGTATAGTTACAATTAAGTCTCATTGCTCATATTTTAATAGAATACAGTATAATGTCGGTATTTGACGATATTCGGTATTCGATATTTTTCACAGACCCAACGATATTACTCGGTATTGATTTCCAATATTGCGATAAACGGTAATACCGGTATATTGCCCAAGACTAGTGGACATGATAAAAACGTTTCCCCAGTCTGTGTTTTTTAGAAATGGAGGTATGAAGAAAAGTATTAACATGGTGAAACACATCTTGATGACATCATCAAGATGCGTTTCGTCATGTTAATGTATTTCTTTAGAGGCTTTTTTTTTTTGAGAGTGTACAAATGGAAACAAATGAACCCGTTAAAAAATGTTGAAAATGGGTGGAATTCCCCTTTAAGTTCAGAAAAGCAAACTCTGGGAATTATTTCCTCCAACTTAATAATGACAATTTTTAGTCACATTTACAACAATGTATGGCTTGTAGAGATTGGACATTCTTTGAATTGAGTAGCACTGCTAAACATGTAGTTTGCGCCAAATAATTTGCCAAAATTTGGGAATGATTTTCTCAACCTTAATAACAACAACTCGTATTGTATTTTGTATTGCTTTAAAGGTAGGGGAAGTGATTTCACTTTTGTCAGATATCACCCAAAAAATATTTTTTTCTGTTAAAAAGCTCTATTATAAGGTGTGCAGACCATATATGGAGTTTCCCCCTCCCCCACGTTAGCAGAGGAGCTAATAAAAGTTCCCCAGGTGGTGTCGAATTCTCCTCCAATCAGGATCGAGCGGCAGGTTCACATAGTGTAGCTACTGTTAGGCGCCCCTAGTGCACCAGGCTGGTACTACAACATGAATTTCAAATCACTTACCCTACCTTTAATCGTTGATTAGCCACCTTTACAACAAGGTATGGCGCGTAGAGATCGGACATTCCTGGACTGAGTAACACTGCTAAACGTGTTGGTTGCTCCCTCATAATGTGTGGCAAAAACGAAATGTCGTTTCTGTTGGCATTCACGGTTGTTTTGAATTTCAGGTGCTGGTAGTCACAGGTGTGTTCCACTCAGTCACAGGAGTGTGCCAGACACATAAGCATAGGTCCTGTTACTTTGACTTATGCTATTAATGAACCCACATCTTCAGAATCTGCCTCAAAGCAAGGTTGAATGTGCCATCTTGTCAAAGTTTTTGGGGGTGTGCACCCCACAAGTCGCTCATTTCAGGAACGTCCGATCTCCACACGCCATACCTTGTTGTAAAGGTGACTAATCAACGCTTAAGACGACAAGATACAATACCAATTGGTATTATTACGCTGCAGAAAATAAGCCCCAAAGTTAGGAAGTTCTGAACTTATGTGGGCCAGTTCATATGACAAAAGGGTATATACAGTCATGGACAAAAATTATTAGACCACCCTTGTTTTCTTCAATGGAAGCATGCCAAGACGCATAGCTGCAGTCATCAAAAACAATGGTTATGCAATCAAGTATTAACTCTAGTGTGTATCATCAAACAGAAAAGAAAACTGAAATGCTTAAAAGTAGTGTTTTTGGCGGTTCAATGCCATAGCTATTGATGTAAGAATTTAACTAATATTGGTTATTATCAAGAAAACCATGGAACATGAATAGTTGTTAGTTCTTGAATTAAACTCTCATGAACTATTTTTGTTATCATTATAATCGTCCAAACAAACGTACCTTTAGTTGAGTCAGGCATTAAAATTAACAAGAAATTGACGAAAACAAGGGTGGTCTAATCATTTTTTCCATGACTGTGTATTTCTGTCCTGACAGGGCACGGAAGCTTCGGCATATCGAACTCCTACGAACGGAGGATGGTTTTGGTGGGGAAGACGGGCGTGGGCAAGAGCGCGGCCGGGAACACCATCCTGGGGCGCGAGGCCTTTGAGTCGGAGCTGTCGCCCTCGTCGCTCACGTCCGAGTGCAAGAAGGCCAAGGGCGAGGTGGACGGGCGGCGCGTGGCCGTCGTCGACACGCCGGGCCTCTTCGACACGCAGCTGTCCCAGGAGGAGGTGGTGAAGCGCATCAAGATGTGCGTGTCGCTGTCGTCGCCGGGGCCGCACGCCTTCCTGGTGCTGATCCAGCTGGGCCGCTTCACGCAGGAGGAGAAGGACACGGTGCGCATGATCCAGACGACGTTCGGCGAGGACGCCGCCCGCTACACCCTGGTGCTGTTCACGCACGGCGACAAGCTGAAGAAGACGTCCGTCGAGGACTTCGTGGCGCAGAGCCCCGAGCTGCAGGAGGTCGTCCGCAGCTGCCACGGGCGCTACCACGTCTTCAACAACGAGGTGAGGGACCACGGGCAGACGTCGGGGCTCCTCGACAAGATCGACCGCATGGCCATGGACAACGGCGGCACGTACTACACCAACGAGATGTTCGCCGTGGCCGAGGAGGCCATCGAGCGGGAGAAGGCCCGGCTGCTGAAGGAGTACGAGGCGCAGAAAGCAAAGGAGCTGGAGGAACTGCGCGCCAACCCGGAGAAGGATCCTGTCCTCCTCCAGATGGAGGAGAAGGTCGTGCACCGCCGCTACGAGACCAAGGCCCGCGACCAGGCCGAGCGCTCCAACGACTTCCTCAAGGCGCCAGTGGCGCCGCCTTCGGCTTCTTCCTGGGCGCCTGCGGCGGGCCGATCGGCATGGCGGTGGGCGCGGCCGTCAGAGCGGCCGTCGGGGGCGTCGCCGGCGCCATAGGCGCGGCGGTGGCGGTCTCCGATAAATGCAGCATCCAGTGAGAGGATGACATTTCATCACTATTAGAACTGTCCCTCATGGTATATTGGCACACACCATGATAAGAAATGAATGCAAATAACTTTTTCACTTGCTCAACTCATCGTTGTCATTTTACTATGAAAGCGGTGGTTGGCGAGGATCATAGCAAAAGGAAACTGGGCTTAATGTAAGTTACATTGTACGAATGTTTCCAATTTGGCCCTGCTGTGTATTCGCTGTACTAAAGCATAAAGTGTCTACATCGGGGCGCCGCTTTCCAACGCGTTTGTTGTACAAATGGGTTCAAATCGATTTGGACATGAGAAGATGAAAGAGAAAGAAAACCTAACCCTTGAAGTTGACCGACAAGAGAAAAACCTGCTAGGTTAGTCTCTGATAAATTAATACTTTCGCTAAGTCCCTCCCAACCTGCTCTTATGCAATAGGCAGGTAAGCAACAGGGAAGACTACAGGGCAAGCTGTCCTTCTCACCCACTGAGACCAGGGGTGGATCTAGGCATGGGCATGGGGGGGCAATGCCCCCCTGAATGCCCAATCTGCCCCACCAAACACGATGGCATGCAAAACAACCCAAGATATTTCAAATTAAAGTGCTTATATTTAAAATGATCTGAAACACTGCTACTGCTACTAACTACAGTTGAAAACAGAAAACTCTCTGAGTCAGACCTTTAGCTTTATGCATGCTGCGTGTCTGTTGCAACTTCAACAACAACTGATGTTATTATTGATGCTTTACTTGCCTAATAAAAGTCCTGTAACTGAAAATGGTATGGGTGCCACGGGCGATGAAGCCGCAACCATACCATTTTCTCCTGCCCCCCTCCCCAATTGGGAAATGCACCCCAGACTGAGACACATGTTTGACGGGATTTCTCCACATAAATAACTGATCATTTCAGTAGCAAGATCACCAAAATGTCTTGTCTATAATGTCTAAATCTACTCATCTACTAATCAGCAGTAGAATGGCACACACTGGACAAATAAGTGAAGAAGAGATCATTATCATTATTAGAAGTTGTGCATGTATTTTCTCAACAACAAAGCCATGCAATAGCACCGACAGCCAGGGTTACGAGGTGACAAAAGCTTGACCTCCCTAATACTAGTTGCTGCTCGGTGTGTGTGTGTGTGTGTGTGTGTGTGTTTTAAGCAAAGGGCTAATTGCTGCTGGCGAACAGGGGCGTACCTAGGCATGGGCATGGGTGGAGCAATGCCCCCCTAAATGCCCAGACCGCCCCACCAAACATGATGGCATGCAAAACAACCCAAGAATACCCAAGATATTTCAAATTAAAGTGCTTAGGCCTATATTTAAAAATGATTTAAAATGATTTGAACCACTACTACTGCTACTAACTAGCTACAATTGTGGCACCACTAAACACCACTAAACAGCATTTCATGATTGAAAAGAGAAAAACCTGAGTCAGACCTTTAGGTTTATGCATGCTGCGTGTCTGTCGCAACTTTAACAACAACTGATGTTATTATTGATGCTTATTTGCCTAATAAAAGTCCTGTAACCGAAAATGGTATGGGTGCAGCTTCATCGCCCGTGGCGTGAAGCAACATGGGCGATGAAGCCGGCACCATACCATTGTCTCCTGCCCACCCAAATAGGAAATGTTACATCCGCCCCTGCTGGCGAATCTGTAATCCGGCAAAATGTGTCAGTACCTATATGCTCAAATTAGGCTAGACATTGGACAAGGAATATTCTATGATGATGCAAGAAAGTGCAACTGCAGTTTCTGAGCAGGCTGCAAAACCAGGAGAAGCTTCAGTATAAGCCTCTACAATGAATCCTCCTAAACCTTGAATACAATCGCGAGGAGAAAAACACAATGATAATTACTGTCACCTCAAATCAAAAACCCAATCAAAGGTAATATCAGGGGGGGGGGGGGCACCCAATCAAAGGTAATATCAGTGGTTTTCAACCAGTGGGCAGGTCCCAGAGGTGAGAGGGTCCCAGGTGGTCCCCAGGCTAAATGATGGAATGTTGGTTAACCAGATGTAACGCTTTGAGAGCGTAAAAATGGTTGGTTTCATGTTTACACTCTGAAGAGTCAAATATTAATCATGTGAATTAGCCCCAAGTCTACACAGCTAGAGAATGTACAAGATTAATTAATGGTCATTTTGATCTGTATGTTTGACTGTTTGGTTTCCTAAATCCAGCCTAGAATTGTGGACAAAAGCAAAATAAAGCTTTAGTTTTTGCTACATCATGTTTTTGCCTGTTTGTTTGCTTGCTTTTGCTTGTTTTGTCATAAGATTTAATTATTCAGATGAATGTTACTCTAAGAAATTCCTTCCTTTCCAAAAGAAAATAATTGTTACAATCAATACTGTATGTGTAACCGCAAGATCTATTACTTGTAAGTTTTTGCCATTTCGTATTGGAAGTGTTTCGACATGTAATACAGAATAAAATGTCAATTAAAAAAATGTGTCCATATATTATCATTGATAGGGCAGTGTTGCCAACTTGGCACATTTGTCACTATATTTAGCTTTTTATTAGAGACCCCCTTAGCGCCAAAATTAGTGAAAAACTCCTGGCAGAAAATCTAGTGCTTTTTTACTGGTGAGTTGGGGCGAAATTGATTGACAGGCGCCAGAGATGAAACCCTTGTTTTATCTCCCATGACAGTGGTTTTCAACAGGTGGTCCCCAGGCTAGAGGATGGAAAGTTGGTTAACCAGATGTAACTCTTTGAGAGTGCAAAAATGAAACCAAATGGACCCTTGCAGGTCCATTGGTTTCATTTTTACGCTCTCAAGAGTTAAAATATTCATCATGTGAATTATCCCAAGTCTACACAACTAGAAAATATAGAAGATTAATGGTCATTTTCCACTTCCAGGCAAGCATCTAGCGGATTCTAGTGCATTTTGGAAGTGCCACTATTGCATTTTGGATTTTGGCTGTTAGAAACACAAGGATGGCATTACAGGTCATGACTTGTGGAACTCATATTGGCTCCACATAAACAGTACAGGTGTAGGCTGACATCTAGTGGCTGAATGTTGCCTATGCACTATAGCAGGGGGTTTTCAACCTTTTTCACACCAGGCACCCCAATTTATTCAGCATTTGAGCCACACAGACCTAAAACTAAAGATTTTTTTTTATTGTTTTGTTCACAGTTCCAGGCTGGGTTTTGCCAACAAAACAGTGTTGTCCTCTTAATTAAGTTAAGGGGCTAATTCAGATGATGAATATGTTAACTCTTGAGAGTGTGAAAACGAAACCAAATTGACCCGCAAGGGTCCATTTGGTTTCCTTTTTTACATTCAAGAGTTACATCTGGTTCATCCACTTTCCATCGTTTAGCCTGGGGACCACCTGGAACCCTCTCAAGGACCACTGGTGGTCCCCGGACCACCTTGAGATCTAATACCCTGAGTGCACTTCAACACTTTACATCACACAAATGCAAGTATTTACTCTAGCTCCGCAGTTAGCTCCGCAAAGGACCACTTTGCCACTTTTCAACATATTTTCATACAATAGTGCCTCACTAATGTACATGATAACATACTGTTCAGCAGATTTTCTTTTAAACAATATATATTTTTGAAAATATATTGATATTTTATTATGGGGACCACGGTGGCTTGCAACTTCGCGTTGCAACTTTTCAGGGAAAGACAGCCTGCAGTTTCTATTAGCTTGGATTCCCCATCGATGACGCTCATGGTAGACTGATTAAAAAAATATAGTGGCATTTTTATCAGTACAATACATTATAGTGAGCACCTATTACATGAAGATATGTTGAAAAGTGGTTTAGGTGTAATTTCGAATTGCTTACGGCGGTACCAATTTTCTGTACACTTCTTGACAACATCCCAGAGGCAAACTGCGAGCATTGTACTTTTTGCTCCATTACAATTAATTGAAAACTTTACGTGCCATAGTTTGCATTTTGAATGGGACATTCAGTATGCTTTCTACTTTTGGTACATTAAGTGCATCTCGATACATGCTTTTAGGATTCAGTATCGATACTATTTTGGAGTTAAAGAAATGAATACTTCGACCAGGGCCGGATGTAACATTTCCCAACTGGGGGGGGGGGGGGGGGGGGGGGGGGTTGGGGCTTGGGGGGCGTGTCGCTTCGCGCCACGGGTGATGAAGTCGCACCCATACCCAGGGGTAGACATTAAGGGAAATTTGCCACTGACCCTTCGGGCCAGTGGCTTTTAAGAATCACTGGCCCCACAACTGTAACCACTGGCCCAGGTAATCGATCCCCAGTCTGCAAAAAAAAAACACCATTTATTAATGCATTAAATGCATTCAAGTTAACAGCACTCTTTTCATGGGGGTCAAAACCAGTAGACCGTTCAGCAAGCTGACCCTTATACAATGCAGAATGCCTAAAATATTTTTTGTGCTAATAAACAAAATATAAATAAAACTTAAACAATTACAAAACAACACCAACATATTGTGAAATAAAAATAATAATACAATATGTATATCAGGGGTGCCCAACCTTTTTTGACCCAAGATCTACTTTTCAGCAGCCAACCCCAACAGTTTGTACAACAAAGGTGCGTGCGCACCAACGAGGGCATTTTACCACTGGCCCCATCGGGCCAGTATAGGGCGCCATCTGGTGGTCCGCACGTGTTTTCAAACCTGTTTCGGGCCATCGGGCCAATTATAATGTCGACCCCTGCCCATACCATTTCCGCCTACCATTTTTCGCCTGCTGACCCAAATTTGAAATTTTGCGTTGTTTGCATGACATCATGTTTGGTGGGGCAATCAGGGCATTTAGGGGGGCATTGTTGCCCCCCATGCCTGGATCTGCCCCTGACTTCGACCATCCCTGCTTGTCAGCCAAGAGTGCGGTTTTGCTTCAAAGCCTGCATTAACCCTATAGGTGCCCGAGGACAGAATAATGGCTCATTTGCATAGCCGCACACCACATTATGAATAAGGCTTTAAATTGACCAGGTTGTCTCAGTGACCAACGCTGGGGGTAGCATCTAGGCTAATGATGCTTCGTTGTTGGTTCAGCACAACACGGACAGGGGTCGACATTATAATTGGCCCGATGGCCCGAAACAGGTTTGAAAACACGTGCGGGCCACCAGATGGCGCCCTATACTGGCCCGATGGGGCCAGTGGTAAAATGCCTCCTAAAAATAAATGTATATATATATATTGTATTATTATTTTTATTTCACAATATGTTGGTGTTGTTTTGTAATTGTTTAAGTTTTATTTATATTTTGTTTATTAGCACAAAACATATTTTAGGCATTCTGCATTGTATAAGGGTCAGCTTGCTGAACGGTCTACTGGTTTTGACCCCATCAAAAGAGTGCTGTTAACTTGAATGCATTTAATGCACAGCACTGATCAGCATTAATAAATGGTGGTCTTTTTGCAGACTATGGGGTTCGATTACCTGGGCCAGTGGTTACACTTGTGGGGCCAGTGATTCTTAAAAGCCACTGGCCCAAAGGGCCAGTGGCAAATTTCCCTTAATGTCTACCCTGACGGATACGCAGAAGTGTCATCAACGGCATGCTTTCTGCATGCATTGAGAAACACAGGCTCCCATGAAGGGTGCATCCACTGCTCAAAGGGGAATTCCACCCATTTTCAACATTTTTTTCTGAGAGCGTACAAATGCAACCAAATGAATCCTAAAGGGGATCATTTGGTTCCATTTGTACGCTCTCAGGTCTGAAGAAAATGTACATCAGATTTTTTTCTAATTTAATAAATTTGAGTACATCTCTAAACCAGTGATGATGGGATGGAGGAAACAGAAGACTATGGGCTCCATTTTCGTCACCGCTAAACCCCTTATCCCTTAACTTATTTGCCCTTTTAAACTATTAGAAAAAAAACATTTTTCAATGGTTTAAATGGCCAGTCTACAAGCTCACAATATGTCAATAGATTGGCACGTTGAATAGGGTGACCCTATTCCAAAAAGTTTTCCAAAATAGTAAAAAAAAAAAAAAAAAAAAAAAAAAAAAAAAAAAAAAAAAAAAAAAATGATAAGGGGTTTAGGATAAGGGGTTCAGATAGTAACGAAAATGGAGCCATACATGTCTTCACTCTAACTATCAACAAAGGCACACGTGCAAGTGCATTTGTCAGTGCAAGTCCATTTGTTATAGGATTTGGGGAAGATGCGTTCAAATTTTATTTTTTTTATTTTTTTTACATTTTAGTTGGCAGGTGCCTTGTAAATAGCGCCCCCTAGAAGGCTTCAGATGAAAGAGCTCCCTCACCCTCCTCTCCAACTGTGGTGGCTGTTGCTTTTGCCTGCGTCCAACATACCAAACACCTTTGACTTTGTTCCACCGTTCATATTACATAAGAGAAGCCTAAACAGGAATGTCCAGTAACTCTGTAAGGCGTGAGTGACAGTGAAAGCATGTGGTATAGCGTTCCACTGACTGGAAAGTCACAAGCAGTGTTGCCAACTTGGCGCATTTGCCACTATATTTAGCTTTTTTTTTTAGACCTCCCAAGCGCCAAAATTAGTGAAAAACTCCTGGCGGAAAATCTAGTGCTTTTTGGCTGGTGAGTTGGGGTGAAATTGATTGACAGGCCAGAGATAAAACCCTCATTTTTCACCATTTTTACTCCTCTGACAGTGGTTTTCAACCAGTGGTCCCCAGGCTAAATGGTGGAGAGTTGGTTAACCAGCTGTAACTCTTTGAGAGTGTAAAAATGAAACCAAATGGACCCTTGTGGGTCCATTTGGTTTCATTTTTACATTCTCAAAGAGTTAAAATATTCATCATGTGTGTTAGCCCAAGACTACACAGCCAGAAAATATACAATATTAATGGGCATTTTGATCTGTAGGTTTATATATTCCCTTCCAGGCAAGAATCTAGCGCATTCTAGTGCATTTTGGATTTTGGCTGTTGGCAACACACAAGCACGCTGCTGCGTCACATACTGTAACACACTGAATAGTTTTCAAAGTGGGGCCCTGTATCCCTAAGGGGTCCTTGACCTGACATCCTGCTCCCCACTTGTAGCCTATAGGCCAGAGGTTTTCAACCAGTGGTCTGGGGACAACCAGTGGTCCTTGAGAGGGTTCCAGGTGGTCCCCAACTAGAAATGATGGAAAGTTGTTTAATCTGATGTACTGTAACTCTTGAAAGTGTAAAAGTGAAACCAAATTAATGGACCCTTCCATAGTATTTTTTGTAACGTGAAACATGATTTTGCAATTTATAAGAATAACATATGACATTCAAAACAAATATCAATACAGAAGATCCATGGTGGTTTTGTAAAATGGCTTGTACCACTTTCATTCGCATATAAAGTTTTTTTTTTGTAGCTGTATGTACGTAGCTGAGCACGCAACATGAACTTCTGAGGATCGAGCCATCAGCTGGGTGAAGCTGAATTGTAATGTAATTTCCCCTGTGTGATCAATGTGCAAATCGAAGAATATATTCTATTTGACACCTGATTGTAGTTTCTGACTAGTTTCTAGTTTCTGATGATAGATTCTGACAGATTCTAGAGCTGATCTGATTTGATCTCACGAAAGTGTCATCATCCCTGGCCTCTCCCCCACCCGTCCACTGCTGTTTTACGTCACATAATTTAGAGCGACGCCCACCCCGGAAGGTTGACTCCCCCCTCAAGGCCACTGTGTAACAAGTTAGTCCAGGCTTTCTGTTTCCGCGCAAAACAAATAAAAATGAAAGCCTGGGTGTCGAGGCTAGGGACCAGCTAACCCCATCCAATTCCCCATCCAAGGTCCCTGGACGACTGATTGAAAACCACTGAATTAAGATGGGACACAGAGGTTGTGTATAAACCGAGTCTGTTTGGATGACAATGACTCATCATTCCCATCAATTAGTGGAAAATTCCTGGTGGAAAATCTAGTGCTTTTTTGCTGGCGAGTTGGGGTGAAATTGGTTGACAGGTTTATTAGGTTTAATTATATTTAATCTGAATTTAAACATCCAATTGTGTTCTACAATGCAAATAAAGGGGGCGTGGCCAGTGCATGTCAGCAATTTCTAGAAACACAGAATGGGGGATTTTTTTTTTCATTATGTCGACATCTCTACATTAATGGCAGTAAAATGTTGGAATGGGTGGAATTCCCCTGTAAAATAACAAATGGTAAAATTACATTATTGGTTTATTCATCAGTGTCTTTTCACCTGCAAAAAAAATCCAAGAAAGTGTACGTTTGTTAAAAGGATAAACACAAAAAAAAAAAAAAAAAAAAAAACCTTGAGGTATTGTCATTGTGGCATTTTAAGTGCGAACCAGTGTGTGAGTAAACTGCGCGTTACAGTAGCTGTTTGGGGGATGTTTCGAATTCCTCTCAAGTCAACCACCGGCGGACCCGCCCCCGCGTGAAGGAAACCTAAAGCATTTTTAATAAGTGCGTGGCAGAAGTGTTTGCTGTATTTCCAAAGAGAAACTGCACGTTGTAGCCTACTTGGTGGATTTATCGCAACTGCGGGCGTTAAGCAATGAGTGGCGTTTATTATGGAGGTAGGTTTGACTACATTTTTACATTTTAAAAAGAAAAACAAAAAATACTAATGTAACGATTTGATTACATGAGACAATGAACCCAAAGTCTGATTTGTTTGTGTTGATTGTACGATTTAGGATTCATGATTTAGCCAGCCCTACTAGGGTGGGAGAATGGCAGGGTTGGGCTACTCTAAAGTTTTTCCATGTGAAGCAGTGGTTTTCAATCTTTTTGACACCAGGGCATTTGGACTATGGACAACCATTTGAGGACATTTTAGCTCCACAGACCCCACAACTTCTTTTGCTTTTGTCCACAAGTCCAGGCTGAATTTATGAAACAAAACAGACTACATTCTCTCGTTGTGTAGACCTGGAATCCAGATGATGACCCTTGCGTCCTCACACTATGAAATTTGAAGGTATAAAAGTTAAATATGAATTGTTGCCTAGAGTGTAGACATTATACATGAATTGCTCAAATAGTCACAATTAAGTTTTCTATCATATCATCACCTGTGATCTTGGTTATTGGCCGAATCAGGCCGATTAATTATAATGGACATTAATATTCTCATCTGTACATCCACAATTTCATATAGTAAGTGGTACAGTAGACCTTATACAATCCCAAAAAGGTGTCAGAGATCTTCTTTGGACAAACAAACGCTTCTTTCAGTGGGAAACATTTTTGTAAGGTTGCGAAACAACATATTTCCGGATGGATGCCGGGAACCAAAATACAGATAGAAAGATAGAAAGAAAGTCAGTGATGGGTAAGTTACTGGGAAAATGTAGTAAGCTACACGACTTGTTACTCTTGTAAAAATGTAGCCAAGCTACACTACAAGCTATCCCCAGAAAATTGTAGCAAGCTACACTACAAGCTACACGACAAAAGTAGCTTGCTACATCAACACTACATACATACATACTGTATAGTATATCTCAGGGCTTGACACTAACACTTGCCTGCTTGCCCGGGGCAAGTAAAAATAATGGTGGGGCAAGTGAAGACTGCTGCCTGGTTGCCCGATCGGGCAAGTGCGTGACTTAGTGCACTATAACACAACACAAGATAAATTTGTCTTGAAGGCAGTCATTGCGCTCTGCCTCTGTGTCTTTCCCTGCTTTCTAGCTATCCACAATTCCAGGCTGGATTTGGGAAACAAAACAGGCAAATTAACACATCAAAATGACCATTAATCTTCTACATTCTCTACTTGTGTAGACCTGGGCTAATTAAGATGATGAATTTTAACTCTTGAGAGTGTAAAAATGAAACCAAATGGACCCGCAAGGGTCCATTTGGTTTCATTTTTACGTTCTCAAGAGTTACATCTGGTTAACCAACTTAACTGGGGACCACCTGGAACCCTCTCAGGGACCGCTTGTTGAAAACCCCTGGTTTAAAGCACCCAAGTAGGAAGTAAACGTAAATGCAAAATTTACAATATATTTTTGGGGGGCAAGTGACCATGACCTGAGGGCAAGTAGAACCTGACTTGCACTTGCCCGATGGGCATGTGCCTCAGAGACCTTAGTGTCAACCCCTGGTATATCTCAATACACAACTTTCTAAACATAATACTATGTTGTTTGTTTTTTTCAAACTTAATACACAACTTTCTTTGTTTTTTCTTGCCTTTTTCCCCTTCTTTTTTATCCTCTGGTCTGTGTAATTAAATTCTACCTGTTGAAAATGGGTGGAATTCAAAAAATGTGTGTAGGAAAATGTAGTAAGCTAAACCTGTTACTACTTAAAAATGTAGCAAAGCTACACTACAAGCTATCCCCAGAACATTGTAGTAAGCTACACTACAAGTTACGGGAAAATGTAGTTAAGCTATGTAGCTTAGCTACTTGTAACAAGTTGTCCATCACTGAAGAAAGTTCGAGAACATAAGAACCATTTGGGATTCATAGGATTCTTTTTTTTCCAGACCTGTCCAAACTTTCTCCAACTGAGCTCAAGATTCCTTTGTTATAGGGGCTACGCGAGTTAGACTGCTACACCGCCGCATATAAAATGGCCTGCATTAAAGGGAAATTTCACCCATTTTCAACATTCTAATATGTCATTAGTAGGCTATAACCTAGAGGTGCTGGGTGGACATGATAAAAACGTTTCCCCAGTCT
Source organism: Benthosema pterotum (assembly GCA_039105355.1). NCBI lineage: Eukaryota > Metazoa > Chordata > Actinopteri > Myctophiformes > Myctophidae > Benthosema > Benthosema pterotum. Next base: position 43,143,206 of record CM076980.1, on the reverse strand, counting down.
GTGTTTTTAGAAATGGAGGTATGAAGAAAAGTATTAACATGGTGAAACACATCTTGATGACATCATCAAGATGCGTTTCGTCATGTTAATGTATTTCTTTAGAGGCTTCTTTTTTTTTTCGATTTTTGAGAGTGTACAAATGGAAACAAATGAACCCGTTAAAAAATGTTGAAAATGGGTGGAATTCCCTTTAAGTTCAGAAAAGCAAACTCTGGGAATTATTTCATCGAAATTAATAATGACAATTTTTAGTCACATTTACAACAATGTATGGCTTGTACAGATTGGACATTCTTTGAATTGAGTAGCACTGCTAAACATGTAGTTTGCGCCAAATAATTTGCCAAAATTTGAGAATTATTTTCTCAACCTTAATAACAACAATTCGTATTGTATTTTGTATTGCTTTAATCGTTGATTAGCCACCTTTACAACAAGGTATGGCGCATAGAGATCGGACATTCCTGGACTGAGTAACACTGCTAAACGTGTGGGTTGCTCCCTCATAATGTGTGGCAAAAACGAAATGTTGTTTCTGTTGGCATTCACGGTTGTTTTGAATTTCTGGTGCTGGTAGTCACAGGTGTGTTCCACTCAGTCAGACACATGAGCATAGGTCCTGTTACTTTGACTTATGCCATTAATGAACCCACATCTTCAGAATCTGCCTCAAGCAAGGTTGAATGTGCCATCTTGTCAACGATTTTGGGGGTGTGCACCCCACAAGTCGCTCATTTCAGGAACGTCCGATCTCCACACGCCATACCTTGTTGTAAAGGTGACTAATTAACGCTTAAGACAACATAAGATACAATACCAATGGTTATTATTATGGTGGAGAAAATAAGTCCCAGAATTAGGAAGTTCCGAACTTATTTGGGCCAGTTCATGTGACAAAAGGGTATATACAGTCATGGAAAAGAAATATTAGACCACCCTTGTTTTCTTCAATGGAGAGCATGCCAAGACGCATGGCTGCAACGATCAAAAACAATGGTTATGCAATCAAGTATTAACTCTTGTGTGTATCATGTGTTTAAAGCAAACAGAAACGAAAACATGGAATGCTTAAAAGTAGTGTTTTGGTACAATGCCATAGCTATTGATGTAAGAATTTAAGTAATTTTGGTTATTATCAAGAAAACCATGGAAAATGAATAGTTCTTAGTTCTTGAATTAAACTCTCATGAGCTATTTTTGTTGTTATCATTATAAGTGTCCAAAAAAACAAGGGTGGTCTAATCATTTTTTCCATGACTGTGTATTCCTGTCCCGACAGGGCACGGAAGCTTCGGCATATCGAACTCCTACGAACGGAGGATCGTTTTGGTGGGGAAGACGGGCGTGGGCAAGAGCGCGGCCGGGAACACCATCCTGGGCCGCGAGGCCTTCGAGTCGGAGCTGTCGCCCTCGTCACTCACGTCCGAGTGCAAGAAGGCCAAGGGCGAGGTGGACGGGCGGCACGTGGCCGTCGTCGACACGCCGGGCCTCTTCGACACGCAGCTGTCCCAGGAGGAGGTGGTGAAGCGCATCAAGATGTGCGTGTCGCTGTCGTCGCCGGGGCCGCACGCCTTCCTGGTGCTGATCCAGCTGGGCCGCTTCACGCAGGAGGAGAAGGACACGGTGCGCATGATCCAGACCACGTTCGGCGAGGACGCCGCCCGCTACACCCTGGTGCTGTTCACGCACGGCGACAAGCTGAAGAAGACGTCCGTCGAGGACTTCGTGGCGCAGAGCCCCGAGCTGCAGGAGGTCGTCCGCAGCTGCCACGGGCGCTACCACGTCTTCAACAACGAGGTGAGGGACCACGGGCAGACGTCGCGCCTCCTCGACAAGATCGACCGCATGGCCATGGACAACGGCGGCACGTACTACACCAACGAGATGTTCGCCGTGGCCGAAAAGGCCATCGAGCGGGAGAAGGCCCGGCTGCTGAAGGAGTATGAGGCGCAGAAAGCAAAGGAGCTGGAAGAGCTGCGTGCCAACCTGAAGGAGGATCCCGTCCTCCTCCGCGAGGAGGAGGAGGCCGTGCACCACCGCTACGAGACCAAGGCCCGCGACCAGGCCGAGCGTTCCAACGGCTTCCTCAAGGCGACCGCCACCATCGTCACCTCGATGGCCATCGGCGCCGCCTATGGCTTCATCGTGGGCATCGGCGGTGGGCCGATCGGCATGGCGGTGGGCGCGGCCGTCGGAGCGGCCGTCGGGGGCGTCGCCGGCGCGGTGGTGGCGGTCTCCCATAAATGCAGCATCCAGTGAGAGGATGAATCGTCGGGTTGGCTTCTTGGGGCTGTTACGATTTTTTTTTTTTTTTTTTTTTTTTTTTTTTTTTTTTTTTTTTTTTTTTCGTGGATAGCAGCGGTTTTCAACCTTTTTCCATACCAGGGCCCACGGGCGTCGAGAGAAAAAGCTCAGATTAAAAAAAGCTCAGATTAATAGGTTTTTATGTGTATTTATACTGCAAAGCTGCACAGTGGGGGCCCAGTGATACAATTTTTGCAGGGGGCCCAAAATTTGCAGTGACGGCCCTGCCAGGGCCAACCATTTATTCAGCATTTTAGCCATGGAGGACCACCATTTGATGTCGAGTTTAGTGTCTCAGACCCAAAAAAGCAAGGATTTTCAAGATAAACTGGCAAAAACGTACGTAAAAATAACACTTCTTCTACTTTTCCTAATCGTGTAGATTCGTGACAATTAAGCAATTCAGATGTTTAAATGTAATTTAACTCTTGAGAGTGTGAAATGAAACCGAATGGACCCGAATAACATTCTCAAAGTTACAGATCTATAAGGGTCCATTTTGGTTACCAACTGTCCATCATGCAGCCGGGGACCACCTGGAATCCTCTCAGGGACCACTGGTGAAAAACACTGGTGTATAGTTATGCAGTACTTCTGATTCTGGAATCATAGTTTATTATGTTAAACTCAAGACCCTGGGGGTCAAATCAGACCCCTGAATTAATCATCTTCAGCTCACGGGATGACATTTCATCACTATTAGAACTGTCCCTCATGGTATATTGGCACACACCATGATAAGAAATGAATGCAACTAACTCTTTCACTTGCTCAACTCATCGTTGTCATTTTACTATGAAAGCGGTGGTTGGCGAGGATCATAGCAAAAAGAAACTGGGCTTAATGTAAGTTACATTGTACAAATGTTTCCAATTTGGCCCTGCTGTGTATTCGCTGTACTAAAGCATAAAGTGTCTACATTGGGGCGCCGCTTTCCAACGCGTTTGTTGTACAAATGGGTTCAAATCGATTTGGACATGAGAAGATGAAAGAGAAAGAAAACCGAACCCTTGAAGTTAACCGGCAAAAGAAAAACCTGCTAGGTTAGTCTCTGATAAATGAATACTTCCGCTAAGTCCCTCCCAACCTGCTCTTATGCAATAGGCAGGTAAGCAACAGGCGAGACTACAGGGCAAGCTGTCCTTCTCACCCACTGAGGCATCTGGCACCCAATGGCAATGGGGGGGGGGGGGGGAATGCCCCCCTGAATGCCCAATCTGCCCCACCAAACATGATGGCATGCAAACCAACCCAAGATATCAAATTAGAGTGCTTATATTTAAAATGATCTGAAACACTACTACTGCTACTAACTAACTACAGTTGAAAACAGAAAACTCTCTGAGTCAGACCTTTAGCTTTATGCATGCTGCGTGTCTGTTGCGACTTCAACAACAACAACTGATGTTATTGTTGATGCTTTACTTGCCTAATAAAAGTCCTGTAACTGAAAATGGTATGGGTGCCATGGGCGATGAAGCCGCAACCATACCATTTTCTCCTGCCCCCCTGGGGGGGCAGACACATGTTTAATGACGGGATTTCTCCACATAAATAACTGATCATTTCAGTAGCAAGATCACCAAAATGCCTCGTCTATAATGTCTAAATCTACTCATCTACTAATTAACCAGGCCCGCACTGGACAAATAAGTGAAGATGACATCATTATCATTATTAGTAGTTGTGCATGTATTTTCTCAACAACACAGCCATGCAAAAATAGCACCGACAGCCAGGGTTACGAGGTGACAAAAGCTTGACCTCCCTATTAACAATTGCTGCTTTTTTTTTTTTTTTTAGCAAAGGGCTAATTGCTGCTGGCGAATCTGTAATCTGGCAAAATGTGTCAGTACCTATACGCTCAAATTAGGCTAGACATTGACAAGGAATATTCTACGATGATGCAAGAAAGTGCAACCGCAGTTTCTGAGCAGGCTGCAAGATCGGGAGAAGCTTCATATCAGTATAAGCCTCTACAATGAATCCTCCTAAACATTGAATACAATCGCGAGGAGAAAAGCACGATGATAATTACTGTCACCTCAAATCAAAGTTGCTGCCAGGGGGGGCAGGGGTGGGCACAGCCACCCAAATGTGCATCCTGCCCACCCAATCAAAGGTAATATCAGTGGTTTTCAACCAGTGGGCGGGTCCCAGAGGGGAGAGGGTGGCTAAATGACAGGCTAAATGATGGAATGTTGGTTAACCAGATGTAAGTCTTTGAGCGTAAAACATGAAACCAAATGGACCCTTGCTGGTCCATTTGGTTTCATGTTTACACTCTCAAGAGTTAAAATATTCATCATGTGAATTAGCCACAAGTCTACACAACTAGAGAATGTAGAAGTTTAATGGTCATTTCGATCTGTATGTTTGACTGTTTGGTTTCCCAAATCCAGCCTGGAATTGTGGACAAAAGCAAAATAAATCTTTGGTTTTGGGCTCTGTGGGGCTAAAATGTCCTCAAATGGTGGTCCGTGTCTCAAATGCCAAATAAATAGTTGGCCCTGGTGTTGAAAAACCACTGCTTCGTATGAAAAGTTTTGGAGGTGCCCATACACCCTGCGATTCTTCCAGCCCACCCTAGTAGGGCTGGCTAGATCCAGCCCTGACTGCTGCTGTAATATCATCAACCTGTATAGCGTCACCATTTGAAACGTGACAAGTTGTATGGTTGTCTTGTGTTATTTATGTCATGCAGCACTTTATATTTTACATATGTTTTTATCATGTTTTTGCTTGTTTGTTTGTTTGTTTGTTTGCTTTTGCTTGTTTTGTCATAAGATTTAATTATTCAGATGAATGTTACTGTAAGAAATTCCCTCCTTTCCAAAAGAAAATAATTGTTACAATCAATACTGTATATACTGTAACCGGAAGATGCTTTTGCCACTTCGTATTGGAAGTGTTTAGACATTTAATACAGAGCAATAAAAACATGTCAATAAAAAATGTGTCCATGTATTATCATTGATATGAAAGTGTTGCCAACTTGGCGCATTTGTCACTATATTTAGCTTTTTTACAGATGTCAAAATTAGTGGAAAAACTCCGGAAAGTCCGGAAAGTCTATTGTTTTTTGGCTGGTGAGTTGGGGCGAAATTGGTTGACAGGCGCCAGAGATGAAACCCTTGTTTTTCACCATTTTTTCCTCCTATGACAGTGGTTTTCAGCAGGTGGTCCGCAGGCTAAGTGATGGAAATTGGTTAACCAGATATAACTCTTTGAGAGCGTACAAATGAAACCAAATGGACCCTTGCGGGTCCATTTGGTTTCATTTTTACGCTCTCAAGAGTTAAACTATTCATCATGTGAATTATCCCAAGTCTACACAACTAGAAAATGTAGAAGATTAATGGTCATTTCCCCTTCCAGGCAAGCATCTAGCGCATTCTAGTGCATTTTGGAAGTGCCACTAGTGCATTTTGGATTTTGGCAGTTGGCAACACTGTGATAAGGATGGCATTACAGGTCATGACTTGTGGAACTCATGTTGGCTCCACATATCAACAGTACAGGTGTAGGCTGACATCTAGTGGCTGAATGTTGCCTATGCACTATAGCAGGGGGTTTTCAACCTTTTTCACACCAGACACCACCATTTATTCAGCATTTGAGCCACGGACCACCATTTGATGACATTTGAGCCACACGGACCTAAAACTAAAGATTTTTTTTAATTGTTTTGTTCACAGTTCCAGGCTGGGTTTTGCCAACAAAACAGTGTAGACTTCTTAATTAAGTTAAGGTGCTAATTCAGATGATGAATATGTTAACTCTTGACAGAGTGAAATTGAAACCAAATGGTCCCGCAAGGGTCCATTTGGTTTAGTTTTTTACATTCAAGAGTTACATCTGGTTCATCCACTTTCCATCGTTTAGCCTGGGGACCACCTGGAACCCTCTCAAGGACCACTGGTGGTCCCCGGACCACCTTGAGATCTAATACCCTGAGTGCACTTCAACACTTTACATCACACAAATGCACTATGAAGTAATTACTCCAGCTCCGCAGTTAAAGGACCACTTCACCACTTTTCAACTTATTTTCATACAATAGCGCCTCACTAATGTACATGATAAAATACCATTCAGCAGATTTTCTTTTAAACAATATATATTTTTGAAAATACATTTATATGTTATTATAGGGACAACGGTGGCTTCCATCTTCCAAAGCCTGCAGTTTCTATTAGCTTGGATCCCCCATCAATAATGCCCATGGCAGACAGAGTACAAAAAACAAAATAGTGGTATTTTTTATCATTGCAGTACATTAGCGAGCACTTATTATATGAAGATATGTTGAAAAGTGGTTTAGGTATAATTTCATATTGCTTACGGCGGTACCAATTTTCTGTACACTTCCACACACAACATCCCAGAGGCAAACTGCAAGCATTGTATTTTTATTTTTTTTTCTGCTCCATTACAATTAATTGAAAACTTTACCTGCCATAGTTGGCACGCAAAGTTAACCTGGGACATTCAGCATACTTTCTACTTTTGGTACATTGAGTGCATCTTGATTCATGCTTTTACTTAAGTAAAGTTTTAACTACAGCCCTTTAGGATTTAGTATCGATACTTTTTTGGAGTTGAAGAAATGAATACTTCGACCAGGGTCGGACGGGGGTGGGGGGCGGGGGGTGTCGGTTTTGTCGCTTCGCGCCACGGGTGATGAAGTCGCACCCATACCATTTCCGCCTACCATTTTCGCCTGCTGACCCAAATTTGAAATTTTGGGTCATTTGCATGACATCATGTTTGGGGGGGCAGACTGGGTATTTTAGGGGGGCATTGCACCCCCCCCCCCCCCCCCCATGCCCATGGCTAGATCCGCCCCTGATTGTGGACAATAGAGTTTACCTTGACCCTTTTTCCACCCTCACAGGACCCAGAAAGACGAAGAAAAAGAAGCGCGCCGACGAGCTGCGGCTCATCCTGGTGGGGAAGACGGGCGCGGGGAAGAGCGCCTCGGGGAACACCATCCTGGGCCGCGAGGCCTTCGCGTCCGAGCTGTCGCCCGCCGCCAAGACCAAGGAGTGCTCCAGGGCCGACGGGGCGGTCGGCGGGCGCCCGGTCGCCGTGGTGGACACGCCGGGCCTGTTCGACACCCACCTGAGCCAGGACGAGGTGCTGCGCCGCCTCGAGGCGTGCGTGGCGCTGGCGGCGCCCGGCCCGCACGCCTTCCTGCTGGTGGTCCAGCTGGGACGCTTCACGCAGGAGGTATAAGCGTACTGTATGTCGTTGTGTATTGATTTAAAACTAACTTCCCACACTCTAAATTCTAACTCGTTGACTTTATTTAGAAAAACTTAGGAAACTCATTGCCTCAGAAAAACTACGTAAACTCTAACCTGGAAATCAGGAGTGAAAGTAACTTGTTCATTCTGAGTAAGCAGTACGAGTATCTTAATAATTCTGAATAAGCAGTATTTGATTATTTTGAATCTGCACTACACAACCCATTTATTCTGAGTAAGCAGAATGTGGTAATTTCAAATGTTCACTACAACCTGTTTATTCTGAGTAAGCAGAATGTGGTAATTTCAAATGTTCACACGACACAACCCGTTTATTCTGAGTAAGCAGAATGTGGTAATTTCAAATGTTCACACTACACAACCTGTTTACTCTGAGTAAGTACTACATGGAAATTTCAAAAGTTCACACTACACAACCTGTTTACTCTGAGTAAGTACTACAGGGTTTCCCCCAGCGCTTTATTATCAGGGCGGGCCGCCCTGAGTGAAGCCCGGCCCCGCCTTGGCTACGTCCCCCCCCCCCCCCCCCCCCCCCCCCAAAAAAAAAAAGTAAAAATGTGTCGTTCATACAATGTGCATGTTAATAAAGTTATCTGCACTAAGGCTTCAAACCGAAAGTGCGATTTGAAACCATGTCATTAGCAAATCACAACGGCCGCGATCATTCAGTATTATTCAGTAGTATCAGTATCAACCGGAGCGAGTCTGATCCACACTGCGCGCTGCCCAATCAGTGCGTATGCAGTGCTTCTGTGCACGCACACGGAGCACACGGAGTTGTTTAGCTCCCGAAGCAGTAGCTGGTGGCTGTCTGGTCAACGCATACCGTCTGTGTCCCGCCCGACTCCCGCGGACCCCCGTCATGTCAGCCTAACCAAACGACATCCACGCTGAAATTATTGCGTTTCAACTGGTGTGCAGCTTCAGCTTAACGTAGTCACCCTCTCCCTGTCTGTTGAATAATTAGCACATAGGCTAGCTTGTAGCTCGTGTGTGCTGCTTCTGTGTGTGTGTGTGTGTGTGTGTGTGTGTGTGTGTGTGTGTGTGTGTGTGTGTGTGTGTGTGTGTGTGTGTGTGTGTGTGTGTGTGTGTGTGCGTGCGTGTGCGCGCGTGTGTGTGTGTGCGTGCGTGCGTGCGTGTGTGTGTGTGCGCGCGCGTGTGTGTGTGTGTGTGTGTGTGTGTGTGTGTCTTGAAGCGTATTTTGCGAGTATTTTGAGGGTGACCAGATATCCCCGTTTCTGTGGGACAGTCACAGGGTGACCAGATGTCCTTCTTTGCGTGGGACAGTGTCTCATTTCAAAGACCCTGTCCCACATTGTGACTGACAGACTACAGTGGTCAATTGTCCTAAAAGTCCCCCTTCTGTTTTCTGTTGTAAAGTTTTCTCACTGTCTCTGTTAATGCTAGATGTGTTTTAAGCCTGTTGAAATAACAGGTGAAATACATACTAACATGAATAAATAACAAATTCATGGCTAGGGACTACTTATGGACAAATGATGCATGAGGCATTTTTAATGCCAACTGTAATGTGTTGCTACCCTGCAATTAAATGTCCCTCTCAAGTAATACCTCTGTCCCTCAAATGAACAGTTTTGGTCCACTTAAGTCTGATTGATCAATCTATTGTGAAAGAAAAATATCTACCAGTCTGCCTGTTCTGATAAGAAATGAAATATGGCCTAATAATGACATAACTGCAGTAAATGGCCATTGAATATGTGATGACCGCGAAAATGCAGTCATTCCCTTATTGACTATAAGGGAATTTATAGTCATTTTTACTGTGGCACTCTGAGTGTCAAGGACAAAATCATGGCACTTCATGTCAAAAAGGTTGCCTACCCCTGGCCTACGGTATTGTAATTACATCACGTGCACATGCACGGACGTGCACGCGCACGAGCACAGACTCGAAGCCTCACCACCTTGACTAAACAATTTTCTGGGGGAAACACTGTAATACATGGTTATTTCTAATGAGCACACTACACAACCTGTTTATTCTGATTAAACAGTACTAGATCAATTTAGTACTATAACATTTAGTTATTCTCAGTGTGCAATACTTCATTTTATTTAGCAAAATCTCTTAATTATAATAAATGTCTTGATCTGATAACATACATGCATTCATGTGATTTCAAAACACAATTTATTTGTCATGCATGTGCAAAACAACAACAATACAATAATGCATTGACAAACATTTCAACTGTACTTACTGTACGAGATAGTAATGTTTACAGTCAGATGTTTACTCTACAAGATTGTAATGTTAACAGACAGATGTTTACTGTACAATATAGTAATGTTACCAGACAGATTAAACTACAGACAAAAAAAGGTTCAGTGTCGTACTGCAAAACAACTAAGTGCACACTTGTAAATAAAAAAAACAACAACAACAAAATAAAGTCACATTGAGGTGCAATATTCTTTTTTCCCATTACCAGCTGATACGTAAACAGAAAATAATGTTCAGTAAAACAATGGCCTCCGCTATGAGATTGTAGGTCTAATATTTTTTGAAAAATTGTGAAAATGTGGCTCAAATCTTTGAATATAATATTTCGGAAGCAAACATTTTTTTAACTCAAACCTTTGCTTCTGGTGCATTCCTAGAACATGTTTTCTGATAACTATAATCCAGTGTCAGAAAATGGAATCAGAAACTAGAATCTAACACCAGGAACTGGAATCTAGTGTCAGAAACTACATTCTAGTGCCAGAGAGAAGAATCCAGTGCCAGAAACTAGAATCTAGCACCAGGAACTAGAATCTAGTCTCAAAATAGAATCTAGAACCAGAAACTAGAATCTAGCAGCTGAAAGTAGAATCTATGATCCGAAACTAGAATCTAGTCAGGACAAATTGGGTTAGGCTTGGGTTTTTTCAGACTTTGGATTTTTGCTCAAGGCAAGTATCGCACATCATGACTACCTGCTGCTCCAGTACAGTACTAGTAGCGACGGGCTCTAGCTGGACAGTGGCTCCAGTCAGCACACCAACCATAACTTCAGCCAGGTCCTCCGCTGTATCCTGTAGCCTGCAAAGAAACACAAGTGAACCATAATGTTATGTTTGTTTCCATTTTTGATGAATGTTTTCCCCAGAATAAGGATGCTAAGGTTCAATATAAAGTTAAAATTTTCAGTACTGAATAGAAACTGATGGACAATTATCAGTAATATGCTATACCTCAGGTGCAAAGATTTTTTCATAGCGTAATATGATATGAGTCCAAGAATTAACAGTGTAATTCCGGGGTGCCGTGAATGAAAAGAGTATTTACAGGCGTGCCTTGAGTGAAACAAAGTTTGAAAACCCCTGCACTACAGACACAGAGTGAACCAGTAAAGTTAGGTAAATACCTGTGTTGATGCAGGCCCATGGCTCCAGTCAGGAGATGGATGAGGTTGTGGTGTAGCAGCTCTGTTTTCAAAGGATGTGTCCTTTATTCCTGCAGAGAGAGATGCCATCCATATTATTATTAACAGTATTATTTTAGCTCATCTGCAAGCTCACGCCGCCTTGCAAAGGAATTGAACGGATCTGTGGACTTGTACATCTGCAATTTTGGGCAAATGTCCCACTGTCGCCAATAGTACTTTATTGAGTTCTATTTTAATCTATACCAACTCACATTCGCCAAAGTGTAAAATCAGTCATTATGTCCTTTAAATCCACTGTACATAGTCAACAAAACAACATGATATTCAAAATTTGCTGTCAAAATCAACACTAACTACAGATTGTGTAGTCTCACCTATGCCATGAACCAGGGGACGTAGCCGTAGATGGGAGGGAAGGCCTCGCAGGTGGACTCATGCCGATGTAACGACGCCCTGTATGGTCACAAGAGGGTTGGTCTCGTTGGGAGGGGGGGTGTGGCACAAGTTGTAGTGCACGCCGGATATGCATCATCTGGTGGTGATGGATGGAGAGGGAGGGAGACAAATGAAGGGATTCATTAATCTAAACAAATGGTCTGCTTTTACGGATTAGGTTCTGCCAGACAGTAGGGTACTAGAGAGCTGCGCAGTCCCGCCCATGGCAATGCTCACAGCCATCATTTTTCCAAAACGATTTATATAAAAAAAGACAATTATGCCACTGACAAAGCTAAATGAGGTTGTCACAAATCGTGATAAGAAAAACAATGTTTTGGGCCAATCAAATAATTTGAAAGAAGAAAAACTTAAGTGTTGTAGCCTGATGTTTTTATCGTCTTGCTAATTTTTTCAAAATAGTGTTTGTGTTGTCAAGATTTGTCACAACCCGAGTTGGCTTGTCTGCAGCATAATCATCTTATACAAGTCATTTTTGAAAAGTCTGGAAATTACTAGATTTAAAAAATATTTTAAACAAACCGCATGTAGTATGCCAATATACGGTAATATATTATATACAGTAACACATCTGTAGTACTTCAAGGTGGTCTTCCTATGGTACAATGACGTTTTTACCTGGTGTAGGACACCAACTGATTGACAGTGTCAGTAAAGTTATTTGAAGCAGATCTGGGATTCCACCATCATATTATACACCATATTATATAGTTTGCTGCATGTTTTACAATATGTCTGATGCAATGAAAGTTAAGTGTGTGGATTGTCCGTTTTAAGTGAAGAGTCAAAGTGCTTACCCATTACTCTGCAGTCTGCCCAGGAACATGGATTTTTAGGAAAGTCAAGTTGGAATCCTCCACGATGGTACAGTAATATGTTGAAAAGGAAAAAAATGAATAGTTAATATAGCCAATATACAGTACCTACATTACATAGATATTTTAACTATTCAAAAATGTCAAAAATAGCAGATTTACAAGCACTCAAGCGTCAACGTGACACGTTGTGAGCTTGTGGAGCTTGTGAGCGTAAACACAAAACCAAATGGACCCACAAGCAGGGGTTGACACTAAGGTCTCCGAGGCACTTGCCCATCGGGCAAGTGCAAGTCAGGTTCTACTTGCCCTCAGGAATGGTCACTTGCCCCCCAAAAATATATTGTAAATTTTGCATTTAAGTTTACTTCCTACTTGGGTGCTTTAAACCAGGGGTTTTCAACACGTGGTCCCTGAGAGGGTTCCAGGTGGTCCCCAGCTAAGTTGATTAACCAGATGTAACTCTTGAGAACGTAAAAATGAAACCAAATGGACCCTTGCGGGTCCATTTGGTTTCATTTTTACACTTTCAAGAGTTAAAATTCATCATCTTAACTAGCCCAGGTCGCAATGACTGCCTTCAAGACAAATTTATCTTGTGTTGTGTTATTGCGCACTAAGTCACACACTTGCCCGATCGGGCAACCAGGTAGCAGTCTTCACTTGCCCCACCATTTTTTTACTTGCCCCAGGCAAGCGGGCAAGTGTTAGTGTCAACCCCTGCACAAGGGTCCATTTGGTTTCATTGTTACACTCTCAAGAGTTAAATATGGTTAACCACCTTCCCACATTTAGCTGGGGACCACCTGGGACCCTCTCAAGGACCACTGGTGGTCCCTGGACCACTGGTTGAAGAACACTGCTCTACACCAAGTGTTTTTACCAAAACATACCAATTGATAAGGTCTATCAAATCAGCTTTCCCCTCTCTTTTTTCTCCCTCCACATGAAATGAGGAGAAAAAAAGGGGAAAACACCCCTGCATTCCTTCTACTGTAGCAGACACATATATACCTGAACTACAAACTAAACGTTTTTTATTGTTTAAGCACCCTTACCCTTCAGTGAATCTGTTAAAGTTGTTGAATTATACCAAAACAACTAGCTCAAATGCTTTAAAAAATGCACACTTTTAGGACTCAAACGTGACAGAAAGCAAGCAGATAATACTCACTGCATGAAATTCAACACAAATCAGATAAGTTAAGGAAGAATGAAATGTGTACTCACCAAAATAGACGGTTAAAACAATCCTAACAAACAGTTTGCCTCCATTCCTCTGTCTCTCTGTGCTGAGCTTTCTCTTCCTGTAACTGAAATGCAGTGACGTCCAGTTTGAATAGAAGCCCCGCCCAGGACATGTCTGCGCATGCGTGGCTGTTAGACAAACCCTATTTTTCTGGATTAATACAACTAGTTCGACCCCAATGTACAAGTAACACACTTTTACTGGGTTTTAATGTTTGGAACTTATTTTTTCTAAATAAACCCAACTCAGACATATTATGTTAGTCATCTTTTTGGACCAAACGTACTATTAATGTAGTTCACATGATTAATGCCAACATTCTGATAAAAACTGAATAAGGTTAACTCTGTAATTTTGATTGAGCAGCATCAATCAGCATGTCAACTTTTAGAGTGTATACTTGTACGTACTAAAAAGGTTTCTGGTGCTCTCAGCTGTAGTAGCACAATTTGCATTATCTAGCATTATTAGCATTACTTAGCATTAATAGCAATATTGACAATAGCCTACTTAGCATTACTTAGATTTTCCTATAGGATTCCTAATGGATTTGGGGGGAAATCCTATAGGATTCTATTGGATTCCTATTGGAAATCTAATAGGATTTGTTCCAAAATCCGAAAGGATTTTTCTATTGAAATCCAAAAGGATTTTTTTTTACTAGGTTAGTAATATCATTATTGACAATAGCCTACTTAGCATTAGCATTACTTATTACCTATCATTGGCATTATTTTAGATATTATTATTTTAGAGTATTAAAAATATTAGACCAACAAGCTTATAGCATGCCACGGAGTGTTATTTAAATAGCATAATTATGTCACATGTCGAACTAAGGGTTTTTCATGGTTCGGAATCCATTCCAACCCATTCCATTAGTTTTGCACAGAAAAAAAAAAAAAAAAAAAACATTTTACAAAAATATCCACAGAATGTTCAGAGGATTTGTGCATGCCCACATTTTCACCATTTTCTCTGTGGCGCGCTATGAGCTTGTAGGTCTGATATTTTTCAATAACTAAAATAACGCCAATGATGGTAAGTAACGCTAACCGATGCTAATAACGTTAAGTGATGCTAAACTCGATTCTGCTCCATCACTGCATGGCACTAAAAGGAGAGGGACGCGGTGGAGGCAATCAGGGTGGCGTTCGGCGAGGCGTCGGCCCAGTTCACCATGCTACTCTTCACGCACGGCGAGCGGCTGAAGGGGCGCGCCGTCGAGGAGTTCATCGCCAAGAGCGACGAGCTGAGCGAGCTCGTCGGGCGGTGCCACGGCCGCCACCACGTCTTCAGCAACGAGGCGGCCGGGGCAGAGACGCAGGTCGTCGAACTCCTCTTTAAGGTGGACCGGATGGTGGCGGAGAACGGCGGCGGGCACTACACCGAGAAGATGTTCGGCCGGGCGAAAAGGGACAGCGGGAGGGACACGAAGAAGAAGAAGAAGGGGCTCTCGAGGAGCTCCTCGAGGCGGCAGATTCATATGAAGAGGTGCCTTGTACAGTAAAACCAGTGGCGCTTCTGAGCAATTAGCTCTTCAGTCTTCACTAAGCCCCTCCCCAATCAGGCCTTGTCCAATAGGCACGTTGGAAGAGGAAAGCTTGACCAGGAAAGCTTGACCTGGATGGCAACAGTTGCTAAAGTATTTGGATTGGCATTGGACAGTGAACAAGCTTAAAGAGCTCATTTGAAGCCGCAGGCAAGATTTTCCCTTGAAGCCTTGAAGCCCCCTCTCATCAATAAAATTCATTGGTGAGGGGGGGCTCAATGAATTTCATTGGTGGGGGGGGGGGGGGGTTCTAGGGAAAATCTTGCCTGGGGCTCCAAATTGCTTGCAGCATTGCAACGTAAAACGTCCTTGTATATACACATTGCTCTGTAATGAAAATGGCAACCCCCACTGGTTAAATAAAGCGCTATAAAACGAACAGGGTTCGTTTTATGTACAGTATATGTCCCCCCAAGGGATAAAAATATGAACTATTTTTGAACTAAAGCCAACATGTGTGTTTTAAATGCCCAATTCTAGTTAAAGAGGGCAAATATAATGTATTTATCCATAAGAGGCGTATTAGCCTGGGATCCTTTTAAAGCATGTCTGGTGGTCCTCCGAAGTCTGCCTAATTGGCAAAAACGCCCCTGCAATAAACGACAAAGTTTGGCTTGCCATTATCAGTGATGTAAATAATGATGTTTTTAATCTATTGAATGATGAAGGGTCTTTTAGGTGAGTCCCAGGGACATTTGATGTGTTCCACTTCAGTGGTGTTAGGGGTCATATTTTGTTTAGTGTTGTCGTCAAGATTAGTCTTGGGCGGTATTGATTTTTTAATATCGGCATTGATAACGTGTTAATTAGCTCGATATTCAATATTACCAGTATTGACCACTAGATCAGAGTCAGACACGTTCCACCAGTCACCTAGTTCTCAGAATTGCGACATTGAGGCGTCAGAAACTGAGCGTTCTGCTGTTCAAGCAGCCTAAATAGGGGAAAAACTGGAGTTGGAAATACAAAAAGCCTAGCCCAAATAAGGGCTACTTAGGCATGTGTGTAACATGAAAATTGGTTGTATAGTTACAATTAAAAGTCTCATTGCTCATATTTTAATAGAATACAGTATAATGTTGGTATTTGACATTATATTATATTCGGTATTCGCTATTTTCTATAGACCCGATGAGATTACTCAGTATTTATTTCCAATATTGTGATAAACGGTAATAATGGTATATTGCCCAAGACTAGTCACAATAGTGTTTTTTTTTTTTCAACAGTTGATTTTTTTTTTTTTTTGTTCTTGATACCAAAATCATTGTCATCCGTCATATTTTTCTTTGCAGCTGCTACTGTGCGTGTGCAACTATCATCAGATTGTAAGGAAGAGAGATGATCACCGCTCTTTGTTAAGTTGTACAACGCTGGAAAAACTATATGGTTAAAGGGGAATTCCACCCATTTCCAACATTTTACCATGTCATTGATGTACCTTCGAGGTGTTGAGTGGACATGATAAAAAAAAAGTTTCCCAATTCTGTGTTCCCAAGAAATGGAGGTCTGAAGAAAACCACTAACATGGTGAAACATCTTGATGACATCATCAAGATCTATTTTCACCATGCAAATGGATTCTTTAGACGTTTCTTTTTTTCTAAGAGCGTACAAATGCATTTGTACACGCTCAGAAAAAATGTTTAAAATGGGTGGAATTCCTCTTTAAGTTGCCCAACGCTGGAAAAAAACTATATGGTTATGTAGGAAATACCCGTGATGAATTAAATTCCAGTGATTAGTTAATTCATCGATTACTAAATTAGTTGATAAGTTGTAGTTTTGATTACGATTCTTTGATTAATCAATGCAGCACTACAGTGAATGCATATGCCCCCTGGCTACAGCTATATATAGCTATGTATAGTTTTCCTAATTAAACATGTCATACAATGTGCCTGTTTTTTTCACCCTTCAAGATAGATTAAAAAAAACAACTTTGAAAGCGCTACTTGGGTCTGTGCCACATCCACCGACAGCGCCTCCAGGCTTGAAGCAACGGGCCCTGGTGGTGAAAAGTGGAAGTGCAGCCCTATAATGGAAGTGAACGGGCTTCATGACGTCACAGGTGTCATGGCGGCACACTGGTGACCACCAAAATTTGGTGTCCGGAAGTTGCTTACAATGTTATTCCAATGGGAACTTCCGGCAGTCTTCCGGGTGCTTCAAAACGCCACTGAGCAACTTATATTGAAATGAACGGCAAGGGGGCGGGGCTATCGCTCGAGTCCGTTCTCTATATTTTATTACTCTATGGTCTGTGAACACAGAGTGCAGTATTTATAACAAAAGGGCAACAACGCCATTAGTGGCGTTTCTAAGCCATTTGGAGCCCCAGGCAAGATTTTTCCTGGAGCCCCCTAATGGCAAAAACGCCCCTGAACACCATTTAAATGTCACCGTCACTATATTCATCAGAACGCAGTGAGGCGGTCAACGCTATTGCAATCTGCACCGCCAGCAACACCTGCTGTGTTTGTAATTCTTCCACACCAGCGGTGCCCAAAAGGTAGATGGTGATCTACCAGTAGATCACACAGACCATGCAGGTAGATCACATGACAGTCCCACCAGCACTTGGTCCTTTATAGTAACTCTTTAAATCTTGAGAGTGTTAAAATGAAACCAGAGAGTGTTAAAATGAGACCCTTATGGGTCCATTTGGTATCATTTTACCGCTCTCAAGAGTTAAATTATATTTAAACATCTGAATTACATACAATGGAGAATAACTGTTATTATGGACAAAAATGTGAAAGTTCTTAGTTTTGGGTGCAAGAAACTAAACTCAACATCACAAACAGTCAACTCACACCGCAAATACTGTCAAACGTCAGTAACAGCATAAACATGAAAACCTTCCAATCTAATCTCTATTTCTCTTCCGAACCATGAATCTCTCTATTTTTCATTATAAGTGCATTATTCTTAAACACTGACATTAAGTAACATCATCACCACTATTTCAAAGCGCAAACTTTCTAGGGGGCCTTGAAATGGATTTTCAGTAAAAAGGAGTATTTTGGCAAGAAAAATCAGGAGAAATTTCTCTTTGTTATCAATTATTCTTCATCCCACCAAACTCTTGCAAGATTTTGTTGGGAGTCAGGAAGAGTCTGTTTGTAAAAGTGGCATGGTAATCTGCAATTTGACATACGACAGATAGGGGGCTCTGAGAGGAGTAAACCATGACTATGTAAGCGACCATTTGTAGGCTTTGTAGTCCATTTTGCCTATAGTGGCACTGATGCAAGATCGTGTTTCTTCTTTGGTGGTACAGTCAGATAAGGATGGCACATGTGCCTGCCCTAAGCAAAAAGAATTGTGTCCTAAACAACAATGGCTACATTTTGTTTTTTTCTTCCAGTCCTAAGCAAGCGTTTGCACCAATATAGAATTATTATTTGTTACTTTTGAAATATGTTACTATGATAAAATTGCAATAATTTCAGGGCCGTGAGCCAACGGTTGCATGCCACGCCTCCTATAGTATAACACACTGGAACCGCGCTGCTTGTAAACATCCAGTTGGAGAAGCGGTCTTGCTAATGTCAATGTCACATAATCAAAGTAAGCCGTCTTTGTTAAAAAGACGCAGGGCTTGACACTAACAGTTGCCCGCTTGCCCGGGGCAAATCAAAAAATGGTGGGGAAAGTGAAGACTGCTACCTGGTTGCCCGATCGGGCAAGTGTGTGACTTAGTGCACTATAACACAACACAAGATATTTTTTTCTTGAAGGCAGTCATTGCACTCTGCCTCTGTGTCTTTCCCTGCTTTCTAGCTATCCACAATTCCAGGCTGGATTTGGGAAACAAAGCAGGCAAATTAACACATCAAAATGACCATTAATCTTCTACAGTGTAGACCTGGGCTAATTAAGATGATGAATTTTAACTCTTGAGAGCGTAAAAATGAAACCAAATGGACCCTTGCGGGTCCATTTGGTTTCATTTTTACGCTCTCAAGAGTTACTTCTGGTTAACCAACTTAACTGGGGACCACCTGGAACCTGGGGGGCAAGTGACCATGACCTGAGGGCAAGTAGAACCTGACTTGCACTTGCCCGATGGGCAAGTGTCTCGGAGACCTTAGTGTCAACCCCTGAGACGGATCATATACTGTATGGCAATTGCCAAACATGCATTCATTCATGTGGTAAAAACAAAAAAGGAGCAGATTATGACACTGTTTTGACTTTTTACCAATTGTGATGGTCGGGGGAGACGTTGGAACCCGCGACCAGAACCTCAGTGAATGCATGAATGCACCAGTGTTGCCAACTACCAAAATCCAAAATGCACTAGTGGCACTTCCAAAAAGCACTAGAATGTGCTAGAGCAGTGGTTTTCAACCAGTTTCATACAAGGGCCCACTATTTATTTTGCATTTTAGCCACGAAGGACCACCGTTTGATGTTGAGATCAGTCTCTCAGCCTAATTTAGGAGAAATAACTGACAAAATGTTGGTCATCATAATGTTCTAAATGTGTAGATTTAGAAAACCTTGAAAAGTAGGTAATTGAGATGGTTAAATATGATTTAACTCTTGAGAGAGTAAAATGAAACCAAACGGACCCGAAAGGGTCCGTTTGGTTTCATTTTACGCTCTCAAGAGTTACAGATCTATAAGGGTCCATTTGGTTACCAAAGGTCCTTTCTAGGAAGGAAGGAGGACTCTATCATAGGAGGAAAAATGCTTTATCTCTGGCACCTGTCAACCAATTTCGCTCCAACTCACCAGCAAAAAAGCACTAGATTTTCCGCCAGGAGTTTTTCACTAATTTTGGAGCTAGGGTGGTCTGGAAAAAAAGCTAAATGTAGTGACAAATGCACCAAGTTGGAAACACTGAAATGCACGTGCGCAGACACACAGAAACAGTGACAGAGCCCTGCAATGGGCCTACTTGGACAAAGGTGTAGCCACCCGGGCAATCATAAGCCTGATTGTCAGACTCGAGCCATGGCTCAAGGGTGGGCAGGGCCCAACAGAGTAGATGGGGTCTGTGGGCTGAACCCAGGCTAGGCAATCATAAGGAACTACTGTAACCATTTCCTCACACTCTTACATATACCCCATGAATAAAACGTGAATAAGAATGACGGAGAAATGACACCTTTTGCTTGTCATTTGAGCAATCCATCAATGCAAATTGTATGTAATATTTAGTAACCAAAGCCCACTGCAACCACAAAGTGATTAAAAGTTGTAATATGCTGCCATGAAATGTCAAAAGTTGTTTGCGTGGCACAACGTTGCTGATAGGTTACTGAGTCTCACGTGTTGGTTCGACCATGCGCGCGACCATTAAACCACTAGAGGGCAGCACACAACACAGTTTTACATAGAGTTGAACACAACTCCACCACAGATAGTACACAAACATGAATGAAGAGACACGGAGCCAGGTAAAGGGAAGAATATACAGTAGCCTAGTTGAATTAATTTTGATAATGGAATAACAAGACAAAGAGAAACATGTTAAAGCAATGCAGAAAACACCAATTGAAAGCAGAACACTGCAGGATTTTTTAAAAAACTAAAAAGCTGGTACCAGATAAATGTAGCCTAATCATCACACAAAAATCCAAGCACAGAGGAAGAGAGTATCCTACACCAGTAGCCTACCCAGGAGGCCCAGGACCTTCTCAAAGAGCTGGTAAGAAGGATTGGCTGACAGCATCCATTCACACCAACTCATTGTTTTGCTAAATTTATTCCCCATTATTATTATTATTACTTTTTTTTTTTTTTATTGCGTCCCCCCCCCCCCCAGAGGAAAAAGTCACCAGCCGTCACTGGCAGATTCACATCCACACCTCAACTGGCCTAGGGATGAAATTTTGGAATCATGTTGGCTCAAAACAATGCAGCCTGAATGTCAGCCTTTTAATTCCAGAGGCGGAAACGCAGTCACTGAAATGGTCACATTATTTGCCACACATGGTCGCGAGTCCTACATTCCTTACACAACATACAACAGAAGCAGCAGAGAGACAGGCAGAGAGAGAGAGAGAGAGAGAGAGAGAGAGAGAGAGAGAGAGAGAGAGAGAGAGAGAGAGAGAGAAATGTAATGTCAGAGCTTCTACTTTGCTTTTACTTCAAAGTATTTGCAAACTCACGCATGACCAGAGTGGGCGATGAAAGAGCCACATCAACGGCTACGTCGTACGCTAGCCCCAATGCAACTCTAGATTATTTTTAGGGGTGGGACTCGATTAAAATTTTTGATCTAATTAATTAATCTCAATTAATCACATACCAATATTTGACCCAAGAATCATTTTTTGTGTCAATTAAAACAGGCTGGTGTAGCATGTGAGAGTTTTTCTAAATCAAAACTGTGTCAACACTGCAAGTTGGTTAACCAGATCAAAAGTTGGTTAACTAGATCAAAAGTTGGTTAACCAGATGTAACTCTTGAGAGCGTAAACATGAAACCAAATGGCTTCATGTTTACACTCTCAAGAGTTAAAATATTCACCATCTGAATTAATCCAATTCTACGCAACTAGAAAATGTAGAAGATTAATGGTCATTTTGATCTGTATGTTTGACTGTGACATTGTTTCTGAAATCCAGCCTGGAATTGTGGACAAAAGCAAAAGAAATCTTTAGTTTTGGGGTCTGTGTGGCGATTAAAATGAGTTAATTTTGTTAATTGCGTTATTGTTTCTGTGATTAATTAATCTCAATTAATCAGTTAAAGTCCCAGCCCTAATTACTTTTCATAATTTTACCGAATCTAGAGTTGCAATTTCAGTCCATCGACTACGCCATAGCAAGAAATTTCATCTGTGATTTGCTTGTATTAAGGGGGAATTTCACCCATTTTCAAAAATTCCGTGAGAGGATACAAATGTGAGCCAAATGGACCCTAGTGGGTCCATTTGGTTCTTTTTGTACCCTCTCAGGAAAAAAAGGTCTGAAAGAAAAATCATTAACATGGTGAAATGCATCTTGATGATGTCATCAGATGTATTTCACCATGTTAATGCTTTTTTCAGAGCTCCATTTTTAGTAAATACAGAATTGGGGGAACTTTTTCATCATGTACACACACCATCTGAGGTATATTAATGACATTAAAATGTTGAAAATGGGTGGAGTTCCCCTTTAAACAGCATTAAACCAACATTGCATCTGTATGGTTGAATTATCCTCTTTCTATCTGCAAAGTATTTGTTTGACAAATATCCACAGTATACATGTTATGCTAGCTACTTTCTGTGAGTAAATAAAAATGCTAGACTTTTGAGGCACTCCTTTGTTTTAACAGGCCGGGCTGGTGCCTCCTGCATTAAGTGCAAATTCTAAACAGGTGGTACACAGGGCCGTTCAGTGACTAATGATGGGCGCTTCCAAACTCCAGTAGCCTACAGTACTACTCCAGTAGAAATATAATGACCTGCAGAGAATTTATTGACAGAAAGTAGCTCCTAACATGTCTATGGTGATTTTTTTTTTTTTTTTTTTTTAAATGAAACAAATGCTTGGCAGATAGGAGAAGGACAATTCAAACTTTCCATACAGCTGCAATGTTGGTGAGTTGAACATTGTTTAATACAAGCAAATCGCAGGTGAAAATTCTTGTCAAGGGTAGTCGATGGCCCGGATTGCAACTCTAGATTCAACCCAATTATAAAAGAATCTAGAGTTGCATTGTGGCTGGGCATACGCATACTGTCACAACTCGGTATACCAGGGGTTTTCAACCTTTTTGATGCCAGGGCCCACCATTTATTCAGAATTTGAGCCAAGGACCACCACTTGAGGACATTTTAGCCCCACAGCCCCCAAAACTAAAGATTTCTTTTGCTTTTGTCCACAATTCCAGGCTGTATTTGAGGAAACAAAACAGTCCAACAAACAGATCAAAATGACCATTAATCTTCTAGTTGTGTAGACTCGGGCTACTTAAAACGATGGATATTTTAACTCTTGAGAGCGTAAAAACGAAACCAAATGGACCCGCAAGGGTCCATTTGGTTTCGTTTTTACGTTCTCAAGAGTTACATCTGGTTAACCAACTTAGCTGGGGACCACCTGGAACCCTCTCGGGGACCACCTGTTGAAAACCCTTGCGGTATACCCGGGCAGCAGCAAGCCACACAACGACAGCCTTCGTCTCAGAGCCAAAAAGCAGGTTTCACTGACCAGGTTTCATTTGCCACGGAGCGGCTGCATGGCTCCCCAAAAACGACAGCAAATACATACAGCAGCGGCCTGAATGGCGTCAGCACGTGCACAGCAAAACCGACACACAAGCAAGCAGCAAAGAAAAACCAAAGTGTAAACGTGTACCTACGTTGAGCAGAGCAGTCTTCATCCGTTGTGCGACGCGGTGGCGTGCGGTGCGGTCCCTCTAGCCTACATACAGGTCCTCCTCGGGCGGTCCCTCCAGCAGGCGTCCGTCATACAGTAATATAAATAGCCTATTTAAGATTGGGGGAACGTGAGGCCTACGACCGACGTAATCAATCGCTCTGTGCTTGATACATAAGCCTCGCGGCCGTCCGATCCTCTCCTAGGACGGCAAAACGCAGCTCTTGGCGTCGTGTCACAACGTGGACGAGAGCTGAGTGGGATTCATGGATTGTTAGTTTGTTTGCATGGAATGTGCTTATATAATGACACCTACTGGCCAGTGGCCATCATATACTTTTGCCTGTGATCCAAAAGTGAAATTAGATCTTTTCACTGCACTCAAATTATAGTGTGGTAATTTTCACTTCATCCCAATTAATGGATTTCCTTAAATCGTCCTTTCTGTTAATTCAAGACATGGTTCATAGAATGATATTGACCCTAGTTAAAAAAAAAAAAATCCTATATGACTCCCCTAAAACTTTGGAACAAATCCTATTTGCTATCCAGCGGGAATCCAATAAGCTATCTTTCTTTCTTTCTTTCTTTCTTTCTTTCTTTCTTTCTTTCTTTCTTTCTTTCTTTCTTTCTTTCTTTCTTGTTTACATTTGACACGTGCTGTGTAGGAGTCACCATGGAAACCACTTTTGTCACGTGCTGCATAGACGTGTCACTATGGGAACCAGTGACATCATTGGGAAGGGTGTGGCCTCGTCAACGTCGGCTGCTTTCTTAACCATGTTGGGCTTCTGTTGCAACGGCGACGGACCACGCCCACATCCGCTCCGTCTCGTCCACGGCCTAGCTCAATCTTAAACTCCTAATAACAGAGACCGGACTGGAGCGATAGCCCCGCCCCCTTGTTATTCATTTCAATATGCTCATTGGCGCTTTGAAGCACCCGGAAGACCGCCGGAAGTGCGCCTATTTCCGCATTTGGGCACCAAAATTTGGTGCCCAAATCAAGGAACGTATTGAGAAGGAAGGGAAGCTAATCTGCCATGACACCTCGGGTGGCAAAACTCCTACCGGAAGCCAGGGCAAATACATGGCAGTGGATGGCAGCACGCGGATTTTTTTGTAATCAAATATTATTTCTGAACGACTGATACCATTGTAAGTTAAGCACTTCTGGAAAATAACAGAATACACTTAAGACATTGTGGTCTGCTGTGTTGTTTTTCGATGTGTACACTGTGTAATGTTATATAGCTATCCAAAGAACAAAAAGTTTGGGTCTGATCGTTCTGAACGTGACGTCACTGTCTGCGAGACTGCAGCTGGGTGCTATTGCTAAGAGGGGCAGTTCTCGCGATGAGAGGCTAGGCAGCCCAGGCAGACGCATTTTGTGCTGTTTAGATAGCTTAATAAAGTGAAATAGTTTGCAATTCGAAAAACACCCACTCAGACAACAATCTGTGACCTGTTTTCTTTTATATTCCTGAACCGATTATATGACATTGGTCGCAGTCGTTCATAAATCATGTTTGTTTGCAAGAAATGCGGCATCCTGCCATCCACTGCCATGTATTTGTCCTAGCGTTTGCCACCCGAGGTGTCATGGCGCAGCCGCGGCAGACTTAGCTTCCCTTCCTTCTCAAGACGTTCCTTGGCCCAAATGCGGAAGTATTTCTCCATGAACGCGCCCGACGCAAGGGATTATGGGAACCATGAACGAGCGCCGTCGCGCACGAGCAAAGGAAAAAAAACATCAAAAAGCATCAAAAACAAGCTTGTGGGTTTGCATTGAGCTTATTATCTGTCATATAATACATCCGTTGTGTTTTGAGAGGTAGTATATGACGTGAGGACCGCTGGTTTATTCAGAAAACAACTTAAACACAAACTGCCCTGTCCGCGTGCACAAAGCAAACGAGCGTGCGTGCTCTCCGGCGTTAGTGCATGAATTCCACCCGCCTGCAGTACCAAACTTGGCCACCAGGGAGCGTTGCCTCAAGCCTGGAGCCACTATCTGGGGCCGTCCCTCCAGCAGGCGTCCGTCCGAACGTAATTCCAACCAGAAATAGACAGAGTTGCGACATTGAGGGGACAGAAAATAGTCTGGTCACGTGGTTCTAGTACTCGCGCGAGCCCATACAGGCTCTAATGCATTCAGTAACTTCCGGTGTGCCACCAGCTGTCACGATTTGTTGTCACTATCCAATAGAAGGCTATGTAGAGGAGCCGCCATTGGACCGGCCCCATGAAAGTGAACGGAGTTGGCGTAACTCTGTATTTCCAAGGCTCTGATTCCAGCAAAGTGTTAGTCCAACATATGCCGGACGGAGCCTTGGAAATAAAGAAACCCTTCGGACAAGTTTGGAGTGTAGATACAGTAAATGCCACCAGTTTCCAGATGCCTCCGTGCCAAGTGCTTGACTCAAAAGGTGTCCACGCTCTGTTTAGTCGACCCATTTGCCCGGGCGTTTAAAGTCAATTACTTCTTTTGGGTTGCATTGCCTCGTGTTGTCATTAACACGAGGTGGATGGTCTGGGAGGCGGTCCTTTTTACGGAATCACCTCATCAGCTTTTCTTGGCAGTCAGCCCTCCTCTCTGTCTGTTCAGACAGGAGCATAGAGTTATAAAATATAGAGAGCGGACAGGAGCGATAGCCCCGCCCCCTTGCCGTTCATCTCAATACAAGTTGCTCAGTGGCGCTTTGAAGCACCTTAAGGAAAATAGGAGGAAGCGAATGAATGAATGAATGAATGAATGAATTTTTTATTAAGAGATGAGAGTTACAGTAGGCTACAAGTCAAGTACATACTGCTACAAAACTGATAACAGCTGACAGCTGTTATAACTAGTAACATTATAACTAGTAGGCCTATTACTGAAAATATAACTAGAATTGAGCATTTAAAACACATATAATATGTTGCCTTTAGTTTAAAAATAGTTCATATTTTTATCCCTTGGAGGGGATATACAGTATATGAAACAAACCCTGTTCGTTTTATAGTCCTTTATAGTATTTAGCCGGTGGGGGTCACCATTTCCTTTACAAACGGAGCAATGTATATACTGTACATGGACGTTTTACGTTGCAATGCTGCAAGCAATTTGAAGCCCCAGGCAAGATTTTCCCTGTAGCCCCCCCTCACCAATGAAATGAATGTCATTGGTGGCTCCAGGGAAAATCCAAATTCCAAAAAAAACCCTCCAAATTGCTCAGAAGCGCCACTGGTTTTACTGTACAAGGCACCTCATATGAATCTGCTGCCTCGAGGAGCTCCTCGAGAGCCCCTTCTTCTTCTTCTTCGTGTCCCTCCCGCTGTCCCTTTTCGCCCGGCCGAACATCTTCTTGGTGTAGTGCCCGCCGCCGTTCTCTGCCACCATCCGCTCCACCTTGAAGAGGAGTTCGGTGACCTGCGTCGCCCCGGTCAGCAACGTCGCATCGTTGTTGAAGACGTGGTGGCGGCCGTGGCACCGCCCGACGAGCTCGCTCAGCTCGTCGCTCTTGGCGATGAACTCCTCGACGGCGCGCCCCTTCAGCCGCTCGCCGTGCGTGAAGAGCAGCATGGTGAACTGGGCCGACGCCTCGCCGAACGCTGCCCGGACCGCCTCCACCGCGTCCCTCTCCTTTAGTGCCATGTAGTGATGGAGCAGAATCGAGTTTAGCATCGCTTAACGTTATTAGCATTGGTCATTGGCATTATAGGGCGCGTTCGGAAATTGCGCACTGAGTACACTGAGCAATGCAAACTAATAGGCGAGTGCGCTCCGGTGTGGTATTTCCGAACGTGCCCATAGAAAAAATATTGGACCTACAAGCACATAGCGCGCCACGGAGAAAATGGTGAAAATGTGGCATGTACAAATCTTCTGAATGTTTTGTGAAGATTTTTGTAAACCATGCTTTTTCTGTGCAAAACTAGTGGAATGGATTGGAATGGATTGCGAACCATGAAAAACCCCAGTTTGACATGTGACATAATTATGCTACTTAGAGAATTACATGTTTAATTATTGCCTTATGGGTGAACCTACAAGCTCACTCCGTGGCATGCTATAAACTTGTAGGTCTGATATTTTTAATACTCTAAAATAATAATATCTAAAATAATGTCAATGATAAGTAATGCTGGTAATGCTAAGTAGGCTATCGTCAATAATGCTGTTAATGCCCTAGTTAAAAAATCCTTTAGGATTCCAATAGAAAAATCCTATCAGATTTTGGAACAAATCCTATTAGATTTCCAATAGGAATCCAATAAGGTTCCAGTAGAATCCTATAGGATTTTCCTCCAAATCCAATAGGAATCCCACAAGAAAATCTTATAGGATTGTCCTATAGGATTCTTATAAGATCCTATAGAATTCTTATAGGAATTCTCCTATTGGAAATCTAATAGGATTTGTTACAAAATCGGATAGGATTTTCTATTGGACTTTTCTAAAATCCTATAGGGGATTTTTTGACTAGGCTGCTAAGTAATACTTGTGCTAAGTAGGCTATTGTCAATATTGCTATTAATTCTAAGTAATGCTAATAATGCTAGATAATGCAAATTGTGCTACTACAGCAGAGAGCACCAGAAACGCGTACAGCATGGGATTTTTTTTTTTTTTTTTTTTTATATATATATATATATTTTTTTTTTCCACGATTTTGTAGCCCATTTTTTCACCCAGTGCCAATTCCTAATGTGACCCTGGGCTCTACACACCCTCCACCAACCTGGGGAGGCAGCAGACTGGCCTCATGCTTCCTTCAATGCATGAGGAGTCCAAGCTTCCTTCTTTTCACCTGACAGGGGGGAGTTTCCCTGGTTGGACGTAGCAGCGCGTGGAAGGAACACGTTATTCCAACCAGTTCCTGTCCTCTCCATCAGGCTGGCCAGGGGGAGGCAGTTTAGAGTCCAGGGTTACAGCATGTTTTTGTGAGGGTATCTACCCTAGGGGACACGGGGAGAACATGCAAACTCCACACAGAAAGGCCCTTTCGTCAACCCCGCCTCGGGTATGGTCACTGATGACGTGGAGGAGCAGACACGCCGCCAGCACCCACAGCAGCGCCCCTAGCGGGAATCGAACCCAGGACCTTCTAGCTGTGAGGCAACAGCACTGGTGGCACAGTGGGTTTTAAATAAATACACAAGGGTTTTAAATAAATACACAACGACATACAGTAGGCTTATACCTCCTGCGTGAAGCGTCCCAGCTGGACCACCAGCAGGAAGGCGTGCGGGCCGGGCGCCGCCAGCGCCACGCACGCCTCGAGGCGGCGCAGCACCTCGTCCTGGCTCAGGTGGGTGTCGAACAGGCCCGGCGTGTCCACCACGGCGACGGACCACCCGCAGACCACCTCGTCGGCCCTGGAGCACCCCTTGGTCTTGGCGGCGGGCGACAGCTCGGACGCGAAGGCCTCGCGGCCCAGGATGGTGTTCCCCGAGGCGCTCTTCCCCGCGCCCGTCTTCCCCACCAGGACGATCCGCAGCTCGTCGACGGCGGCGCGCTGCTTCTTCGGGTTTCTGGGTCCTGTGAGGGTGGAAAAAGTGTCAAGGTCAAGGTAAACTTTATTGTCCACAAGCAGGGGCGGATCTAGGCATGGGCATGGGGGGGGGGGGGGGCAATGCTCCCCCTAAATACCCAGTCTTCCCCCACAAACACGATGCCATGCAAAATAACCCATATTTCAAATTAAAGTGCTTATATTTAAAATTGTTTGAAACACTACTGCTACTAACTACAATTTTTGTCACCACTAAACCAACAGCATTTCATCATTGAAAACGGAAAACTTTAGTCAGACCTTTAGCTTTATGCATGCTGCGTGTCTGTTGCAACTTCAACGACAACTGATGTTATTATTGATGCTCTACTTGACTAATAAAAGTCATGTAACTTAAAATGGTATGGGTGCGGCTTCATCGCCCGTGGCGCGAAGCGTCACGGGCGGTGCGTCACGGGCGCCCGTGGCGCGAAGCGTACTATGTGCACGTTACACAGTGCACACAGTATGAAAAACTGGTCTGCTACATTCACTGGTGGTTCAGAGCGTCATTCAACATTTTAGTTGATGCCGGTACAAATGATGTCAATGCTTTTTCTTTTAATAACTATTGTCTTCTCAGAAAAAAAATGAAAATGGGTGCAATTTCCCTTTAATGGAATATAGAAATTGGCGCACTATGTATGTTTTTTGTTTGTTTGTTTGTTCGTTTTTTAAAGAGAGGGTGCTGTGATTTTTGTCTTTTTTCCAATTTTGTACATGTTTGAGAGGTGACAGTATGTAAATAGACCCCTAGGTGTGTTTTTTATGTGCCATGATGTCTTCCCTTTGTATTTAGGGTTTCTTCCTGGGGGCTGAACCTTTCCAGTTAAACGTGCAAATGAAAAAAACTGCAATGTAGTGACATCACCTGTTCAGCCCCTCCCCTAACCCCTCCCCCTTTATCATGCAACTAAAGCTGTGGGTGTGGCTTCAGTTCAGCTGGATCTCCACTCATCACCACCCACCAGGCAAACCAGGCATACTTAATGAACTGGTAGGGTGGAATCATAAAAATGACAACAAACCCTGTACACTTTTTGGGAAAAAAAATCTTACTCTTCATATAACAATGATACCTGATGATCATGTTTTAGGGTAGAAAAAATCATGGCACTCCATCTTTAAAGGAAGTCCACCCTAGAGGTGCTGGGTGGACATGATGAAAACGTTTCCCCCATTCTGTGTTCCCAAGAAATGGAGGTCTGAAGAAAACCACAAACATGGTGAAACATCTTGATGACATCATCAAGATGTATATTCTAACCTGACTCCACCCACCTGGGAGCAGCACTGCGTTCCTTCTACTGCTCCCATCTGGAAGCACGGGGGCAGACCCAATGCTCTCCGATCAAAATCTGATCGGAGCTACAGTATATGCCTCCGTACGCGGCTGCTAGAGCCGGATCAACGTGAGACTGATGACATATTGAAGCTGTGCCACTGCTCTAATGTCAACAACAACCTAACAACACTACAATTCCAAATTATTTTGGATATATCATATTTTTGTTCTGCTGTTGTCCCACATAGTTTCTGTTTGGGAGTTCCCAGATCAAGGTAGGAGGAGGGGTCTTGTGAACTACTACTACCGCAATCTGGCAGAGTCAGGTTATGTATGTTATGAACCAAATGAAGCCGTTAGGTTTCATTTGGTTGCATTTGTACGCTCTCAGAAAAAAATGTGTGGAATTCCCCTTTGAGCAGTGGCTGCACATATAGTGACCTTCATGGGAGTGTTGATGACACTTCTGCGTATCCGTTTTGTGCTGAACCAACAACGAAGCATCATTAGCCTAGATGCTACCCCCCGGTGTTGGTCACTCTGAGAACCTGGTCAATTTAAAGCAATTTAAAGGTCAATTTTCATAATGCGGTGTGCGGCTGTGCAAATGAGCCATTATTCTGTCCTCGGGCACCTATAGAGTTATATAAAATATATGTTGTTTAAAAGAAAATCTGCTGAACGGTATTTTATCATGTACATTAGTGAGGAGCTATTGTATGAAAACCGGTCCGGGGACCACCAGTGGTCCTTGAGGGTTCCAGGTGGTCCCCAGGCTAAATGATGGAAAGTTGGTTAATCAAATGTAACTCTTGAGAGTGTGAAAATGTTTCATTATTTAAAATATTTATCATCTGAATTAGCACCACTTAATTAAGAAGTCTACATTGTTTTTGTTGGCAAAATCCAGCCTGGAATTGTGAACATAACCTAAAAAAGGGTCTTTTAGGGTCTGTGGGGCTAAAATGTCATCAAATGGTGGTCCGTGGCTCAAATGTTGAATAAATGGTGGTCCCTGGTGTGAAAAAGGTTGAAAAAACCCTGCTATAGTGCATAGGCAACATTCAGCCACTAGATGTCAGCCTACACCTGTACTGTCGATATGAGTTCCACAAGTCATGACCTGTGATGCCATCCTTATCACAGTGTTGCCAACTGCCAAAATCCAAAATGCACTAGTGGCACTTCCAAAATGCACTAGAATCCACTAGATGCTTGCCTGGAAAGGGAAAATGACCATTGATCTTCTACATTTTCTAGTTGTCTAGATTTGGGATAATTCACATGATGAATATTTAAATATTGAGAGCGTAAAAATGCGTAAAAAAAAAAAAACGCTCTCAAAGAGTTACATCTGGTATACCAACTTTCCATCATTTAGCCTGGGGACCACCTGTTGAAAACCACTGTCATAGGAGGAAAAATGGTGAAAAATGAGTGGTTTATCTCTGGCGTCTGTCAATCAATTTCACCCCAACTCACCAGGCAAAAGTTTTTCACAAATTTTGACGCTAAGGGGGTTTGTAAAAAAGCTAAATATACTGTAGTGACAAATGCGCCAAGTGGGCAACACTTACATATCAATGATAATACATGGAAACATTTTTTATTGACAACGTTTTATTGCTCTGTATTAAATGACTGTATTAAACACTTCCAATACGAAATGGCAAAAGCTTACAATGAATAGATCTTCCGGTTACAGTATATGCAGCATTGATTGTAACAATTATTTTCTTTTGGAAATGCAAATTTTGCTGCAAATTTTGGCCCCCCTGCATTTTTTTTTTCCTCGCTGGGACCCCACTGTGCAGCTTTGTACTGTAAATACACATAAAAACCTATTAATCTGAGCTTTTTGGGCCCCACCTGGCTTTGGGCCACCCTAAAACTGTTTAAACCCCCCCCCCCCCCTCGACGCCTGTGGGCCCTGGTATGGAAAAAAAGTGAAAACCGCTGCTATCCACTAAAAAAACAACAACAACATTTCGTAACGGCCCCGAGAATTAAGCCAACCCGACGATTCATCCTCTCACTGGATGCTGCATTTATTGGAGACCCCCACCGCCAAGCCGGCGACCGCTCCGATGGCCGCGCCCACCCCCATGCCGATCGGCCCGCCGACGGCGCCCAAAAAGAAGCCGTAGCCGGCGCCGATGGCCACCGAGGCGACGATGACGGCGGTCGCCTTGAGGAAGTCGTTGGCGCGCTCGGCCTGGTCGCGGGCCTTGGTCTCGTAGCGGCGGTGCACTTTCTTCTCCTCCTTCTGGAGGAGGACGGGATCCTCCTTCAGGTTGGCGCGCAGCTCCTCCAGCTCCTTTGCTTTCTGCGCCTCGTACTCCTTCAGCAGCCGGGCCTTCTCCCGCTCGATGGCCTCCTCGGCCACGGCGAACATCTCGTTGGTGTAGTACGTGCCGCCGTTGTCCATGGCCATGCGGTCGATCTTGTCGAGGAGCCCCGACGTCTGCCAGTGGTCCCTCACCTCGTTGTTGAAGACGTGGTAGCGCCCGTGGCAGCTGCGGACGACCTCCTGCAGCTCGGGGCTCTGCGCCACGAAGTCCTCGACGGACGTCTTCTTCAGCTTGTCGCCGTGCGTGAACAGCACCAGGGTGTAGCGGGCGGCGTCCTCGCCGAACGTCGTCTGGATCATGCGCACCGTGTCCTTCTCCTCCTGCGTGAAGCGGCCCAGCTGGATCAGCACCAGGAAGGCGTGCGGCCCCCGGCGACGACAGCGACACGCACATCTTGATGCGCTTCACCACCTCCTCCTGGGACAGCTGCGTGTCGAAGAGGCCCGGCGTGTCGACGACGGCCACGCGCCGCCCGTCCACCTCGCCCTTGGCCTTCTTGCACTCGGACGTGAGCGACGAGGGCGACAGCTCCGACTCGAAGGCCTCGCGGCCCAGGATGGTGTTCCCGGCCGCGCTCTTGCCCACGCCCGTCTTCCCCACCAAAACGATCCTCCGTTCGTAGGAGTTCGATATGCCGAAGCTTCCGTGCCCTGTCGGGACAGAAATACACAGTCATGGAAAAAATGATTAGACCACCCTTGTTTTCTTCAATTTCTTGTTTATTTTAATGCCTGACTCAACTAATGGTACGTTTGTTTGGACAATTCTAATGATAGCAACAAAAACAGCTCATGAGAGTTTAATTCAAGAACTATTCATTTTCCATGTTTTTTTTTATAATAACCAAAATTACTTAAATTCTTAAATCAATAGCTATGGCATTGCTTACTAATGAGCGGTGTGCTTGTCACAGACATGCGCAGAGCAAGTTCAGTTAGGAAACCTTTGAAGGTGCTGCCGGCCCTTTAAAGGGCCGCCTCAGCATCACATTCACATGACTGACTTCATCCAATCACAGGCTCTCACAGGCTATTTAAACTGTAAGAGCTCATCCAGACTACCGGATTGCACATTCTCCGTCTCGGACCGGGTGTGATGTCACGTCCTCCTTTTTTGAATGGGTTTCAATGGGAACTTCCGGCTACTTCCTGTCTGAATTTCGGCCGCGGGCCGGTCTTTCCTGTTGCCTGGCCACGGTCCAAACTTCAGACCAGCTTCGGACTGGCTTCGGACAGGATACAGCTGACTATCACCCGGTAGTGATAGTCAACAGCCAATGGAACAGATGCGGCATGCAGCCCAACCAGTGGGCGGATTTAGCTTGTAGTTTTTTATTCACAGAGCCAAACGCTCCTGGGAGAGACTTGTGAAACCATGTCGAGAGATACAGGGGAACATCTAGGCACCCCTGCTCAAAATCCACATCTTAATGAATAAATAAAACATGAGGAAAGTCGTAAAATAGTGGTTTTCATGTTTCATATCACCCCTGTAATATTTCCATCCATGGCACCATGAATCGCATTGTTATTTCTTTACTGTAACCCTGTTCCAAGATGACTTTGAAAATAACTAGCCTGTCATTATCATCAAATTCATCATTATTATTCCCATGCACTGTCTCCCCAGTCAGAGTTCAATGAATGTGAGTGTGAATGAATGTAGAATTATGTGCACCATGTAATCTATCTATCTATCTATCTATCTATCTATCTATCTATCTATCTATCTATCTATCTATCTATCTATCTATCTATCTATCTATCTATCTATCTATCTATCTATCTATCTATATATATATATATATATATATATATATATATATTTTTTTTTTTCTGCCCCCTGAATGTCGCAGCTCTTCTACTGATGGCTCTGTCTACTTCTCTCTCTCTCTCTCTCTCTCTCTCCTCTCTCTCTCTCTCTCTCTCTCTCTCCTCTCTCTCTCTCTCTCTCTCTCTCTCTCTATATATATATATATATATATATAATAGATAGATAGATAGATAGATAGATAGATAGATAGATAGATAGATAGATAGATAGATAGATAGATAGATAGCGATTGTCAACCAAGAGGTAGACAGAGCCATCTAGTGGAAGAGTTGCGACATTGAGAGGTTTCATGTACTCGCGCGAGCCCATAGGCTTTAATGCATTCAGTAACTTCCGGCTGTCCCTATTCGTGTCACTATCCAACAGAAGTCTGTGTAGATGGACTGGATCCATGAAGTGAACGGAGTTGGCGTAACTCTGTCTATTTCCAAGGCTCTGGAACTAGAAAACTACACGCCAATGAGTAGACTTCCGTGTACGTCTGTTCCGGGACCGCCCAATGGCCCGGAAGAAGTCCTACTTCCGGCAGCCCTTCAGGCCGAAGGCAAAGTATAGTGTAGAGCCAGCCTAAGTTTGAATTGTTCTTCCTGCTTGCTTACAAGGAGTATCCAATCCAGGAGATGATGCGAAGGCACCCACAGGGGAGTCCACATTGGTTCATGGGAGGAAACAGACATGCGCAGTACAGATCAGGAAGTCAAACCATCCAAGAGACCAATGGCATGCATGGTTTGCAAGCGTCAAACTTCCTGGAATGTACTGAGCATGTCTGTTTCCTCCCATGAACCAATGTGGACTCCCCCGTAGGTGCCTTCGCGACTTCTCCTAGGTCGATCCTCCTTGCTTGCTTACTGCTGCTGCTGCTGCTCACTCTGATACTGCTGCTCTGCTTTGCTTAATCATTTTACCCTCCTCCGCCCAGCTACCACCTGTAGATTTGGATCTGCCATTTGGGTACGGGGGATTCGGAGTCCTTACGGTCAGGACTGTTGCGCTTGATCTGAGTACCCAAAAAGCAGATCCAATTCATCCGCCAAACCATGATAAATATATTGCTTAATTTATATTCAATAAATGAATATTAAACCCTTCTTGAGTTGTCCTGACTGAACCGCCTAAAACACTACTTTTAAACATTCCAGTTTTCTTTTCTGTTTGATGATACACACTAGAGTTAATACTTGATTGCATAACCATTGTTTTTGATTACTGCAGCCATGCGTCTTGGCATGCTTCCATTGAAGAAAACAAGGGTGGTCTAATAATTTTTTCCATGACTGTATATGCCCTTTTGTCATATTAACTGGCCCACATAAGTTCGGAACTTCCTAACTTTGGGACTTATTTTCTCCACCATAATAATACCAATTAGTATTGTACCTTATGTTGTCTTAAGCGTTGAATAGTGCACCTTTACAAACTATGCTTATGCGCCTGGAACACACCTGTGACCGAGTGGGCCGCGCCTGTGACTACCAGCACCTGAAATTCAAAACAGCCGTGAATGCCAACAGAACGACATTTTGTTTTGCCACATACAGTATTTTTTGTGCAACCCACACGTTTAGCAGTGCTACTAAGTCCAGGAATGTCCGATCTCTACGCTCCATACCTTGTTGTAAAGGTGACTAATCAACAATTAAAGCAATACAAAATACAATACGAATTGGTATTATTAAGTTGGAGAAAATAATTCCCAAATTTTGGCTAATTATTTGGCGCAAACCACATGTTTAGCAGTGCTACTCAATTCAACAAATGTCCGATCTCTACAAGCCATACACAGGGATTAAAGTTCTCCGGCACCATGCCGGAAGTCCGGCTTGCGGGGAAGAAGAAAAAAAACAAAAAAACAAAAAACTAACATGCGCTAACCACTGTATGTCTGCCCCATAGCTTTGATTGTTGTTATCCCTGCCAATCATAGTAAAGAAGCGCAACTCTCCGGTTCTGTAACTACCAGCATTAGCCAATCAGAATCACAACGGGGCGGGCCTTAACAGAATCGATGGTGACAGAGACCAGTGTTGCCAACTGCCAAAATCCAAAATGCCCTAGTGGCACTTCCAAAATGCACCAGCTAGAGCAGTGGTTTTCAACCCATCTCGCCAGCAAAAGGCACTAGATTTTCCACGAGGATTGTTTTTTTTTTTTTTTTTTTTTTTAATAAATGTGGCGCTAGGGGGGTCTGGAAAAAAGTTAAACATAATGACAAATGCGCCAAGTTGGCAACACTGACAGAGACACGTGGGGATAGAGAGTGATGATCCGCGAACCGCATGGTGTGAGGAGTTGGGATGATGCAGTTCTTGGGATGATGCAGCCAGGTGAAAATGCCCTCGCCATAGATAAAGGCATCAAGAATAAATGGTGCTGGGCATGGCTAGAAGAGACTGGGCGGGATGGGAAGGCATTTAGCAGTTGGTCCAGGAAGCTAAGGGATCGAGCCAGGTGCTTGCTTAATCTGCATGCTGTGCTCACGGCAGAGGTGTAGCGTCATTTGGGCCATTAGGGCCATGGCCCAGAATTATTTTGCTGGTCCAGGCTGTAAAGTACAGTACACTTGGGCCAAGAATTCAGGCTGGGGATAAAAGGTATTTGCAAATTTTGAGAATAGACGAAAAATACATATACATATACTTGCATTGTGTATTTATTGATTTATTGACGGGGGGGGGGGGGGGGGGGGGGGGGGGATGGTCTACTGGCCCCGGCTGATGTCCGAGCCACACTGCGCGCCTTGCTCACGGAACTATTATATGGTTCCAGCGGCAAAAAGGTGCTTCAGAAACCCAAAGAGGGGGGGGGGCTCGCTTGATTTCACAATCCCCACATATTTTTCGCATAAAGTTACAACCTCACCCATTTGGTCACTTTCACACAGAATTGCAGTGGTGGTAAGCAC